>CM061352.1:18649520-19249520 GCA_030867105.1 Liasis olivaceus | reverse complement strand
CTTATGGCTGCCTCTCATTGAGACCTTGATTGTCCATAATAGTTTCTTATTATCCACATCTTATTGTTTCACTATGCCCAAATAGAATTTCAAGCCAATACTGTAAAACAGGCCCTCATATTTTATACAGCATAGGGGATTTATTAAGTCCTCTAGAAAAAGAAACATACATATCTTTTTGAGAAACATATACTTATGACTTTCTACCCCTTGGAGAAATCATGGTACAAAGCCGCTAATAGCTACTACTGAGCCAAAGATAAATGAGGAAATCAAATGAATTTAAAGTATATCTGAGTGTTGATAAGTCCTGCTCAATTCCATACAATCCAGAGACAAAGCAGTATATTAAGACCTATATTTCAAAATAACACAAGAATAATAATCACAGCATAATTTACCATTTGCTGTGAATGAAAGTTTCAGTCAGTTGGCAAGAACAATATTTCTGTATAGTGAAATAGCTAGGAAAAATGCATGTAGACACAGAGAAGCCACTCATCTTATCCATTGCCAGGGCAGGGGGCGGGGGGGGGGGGGGCGGAGAGCATAGGTACTATCAAAAATCAATTATCACAAAGTTTTGGTGCTTCCGAACCAAAATGAAATCATTGTCACTGACTACCAACAGAAGTTCTGATGATGTTTTTCAATCTTTGAACATTTTTAAATATTTGGTTGTGATACAGTATCTGGATATGCTCACAAATAAATAATACAAAGCCCAAAGTCCTCTGATTGAAGATGAAGCCCGTAGTATTCAGATAGTTCTCAGTCATTATTTGAGTATATTTCTTGGTTTGGACTTATGAGAAGGCTGTTCCCCTAATGCAAATACTATTCCAGCTGCTTTTATTAATGTTCTGTTTGGATCTACTTGTGTAGGGCCTGAGAAACAGAATAGCATATGAGAGGGAGAAATTAACATACATGCATGCATTTATATATATAATATAAAATGTGACACTCCACATTATGTGCAGTGCATTGAACAAACCATGTTCTTATTTCTAATCCTGACATCTTGGTAGGCATGTATACTTCTGTATCAGGTAGATAATAGTCATCTGGAAAATATAGGCTGGGAAAAGTGTGACCAACTATGGCAAAGCTTATCCTGAAGATTACAAGATTGTAACACCTAGTGGTGTGGTTGTCTTTCATGTGATCTGTTGTCAGTTTGCATTACTTTTTGTTGGCAGCTGCAGTTATTTAGAATTACTAGTTAATTTGGCCAGCTTCCAAAATAAATAAGCTGGTGCAAAAATGTCTCAATGAATTTACTGTTTGAATGATAGGAAGGTTCTTTTAAAATTTAGCACTTAAGAATAATTTCATCGCAGCAGGAGGTGACTAGAGTTACAGCCAGACTTCTATCGATGCATCTTAATAAACCTACATAAAAAGGGGATAGTTTATTTTAATTACTGGATAAAAATCAATAGATTTATAGCTTGAGCTCTGTCAACAGACTTATTAATGTTAGCAGCTGTAGGTTTCTGCGTACTATTTTTACTTCTTCCTTTTTTTAAAGAAAATTCCAATTCACTAAGAATTGGAATTATGAGTTCATCCTCAAATTACTTCTCATACTCTTCCATCCTAAAAGTAAATCAATTCGGTCTGAAGAAAACAATTAAGATAACATGTCTTAAAAGGTTACAGGCTCTTAGCAGTGTCTTTGAATACCTGTAATTAACTTGCAAAGAGTGTGATTGCTTAGGAATCTTGCTGTAATTATTATTTGTTTGTTTGTTGCTTCCTTGCTCGCAGTTTTAGACAAATTGGTTCTCTGGTTAATACTTTGGCATTTAAAAAACATGTTGAAAAATGAATATAATAATATCAATTAAAAAAAAAAAAACAGAAAAGGGGTGAAAACAACTCAATACATAAAACTACTAATTTTTCAGGGAGAAGGTCACTCCCCACTTGCCCTTTTCAAGCCCCCCTACATAAAACAAAAGTAAAAAGAACAACAAAATAAAATAATGGTAAGATCTAAAAGCCCTAACAACAAATCGTAAATATCTGCAACAAGAAAAACAACCTAGGTAGGTGCTAGTTGAATTTCCTTTCAGAAGAGCATTGCATAGGAGAAGGCACCAACATTAAAAGATCCTCTTTCACTCTTATAACCAACTATATGTCATTCTTTGTTACAGAGACAATAGTGGAGGAGACATGTCTTCAAGTAATCTTGCCCCAAGCTTGGTAGGGATATTAAGGATAAAGGCAACACTTCAAACAGATTCCAGAAACGGATTAGCAATCCTTGTAGATGACAAAGAACTGAGATAATAGGATCATCATCATTCCATTTCAGTTAATAATCTAGTTGTCTTACTTTGGACACACTGAAAATTCAGTCCACAAAGACAAACCACTGTAATAAGGCTTCAGCATTTTGCCTGTTCCTAGTGTTTAAAGTATAGTAGTATCAAAGTTGCTGCTCAAAAGCAAACAGTAGTTCTGCATTTTAATAAAGTTTTTGAGCTACTGGTGTACAAGGATCATAGTGTTTTCCTCTAGTATTGTGAATAATTTGTCCCTCAGTTAGCCGAGGTCTTCATCATCTGAAAGATGCTCCTACATTCTCAGGGTGATTTCATATTTCCTTTAACATTTTTTTTTTTTTTTTGGTGGTGTTTGAAAGCTTATTTTATTGTTACAAGAAGCCAGAAGGGTTTCCTCCTCCTATTATACATTTCTTCATCACTCTGCAGCCTCTATAGTTGTCTGAACCTTTTGATCTGCAAAGCCCCATTGGAGGAGTTCTGTTGGAAGCTAAGTATCACTGGAGAAGTCATTGTGCAATGAAGGGTACACAGCTCTTAGGCACATAGCCCATGGCCAACTTGTAACTAAGGTAAGAGTAGGAACTACCATCCATGAGAATGTAGTTTACTTTCTACCAAACTAAATCCAAATAATGAAAAAAAAATGCAGAATGAACTTCTTGCATGTTACTCCTTTATGTTGTCCCTTGATCAAAACCAAGCAAAGCACACATTCTTCAAAGTGATCTTCTGGGGATGAATATTTCTATTACTGCTGTGTTGACTGTTGCTATACCATTTTGCTCTGAAATCTCTAGGTAGAAGAGAAACTGGAGATGAAGGAGTTCCAATTCTTTTATAGGAATAGCTAGATACTTTCCAACTAGAGGCTGGCTATCTTTTGGTGATTAGAGACTATGTTTGATTTGGAGAGGGGGATGGGAATCACAGTGGGAAAAGTTTGGAGACTGCTTAAAAATAACATAAAGCCTATAGTTCTAATTGTTTCCTGCAATAAAATAGCAAGCAATAGTGATGCTTAATTTCAGATAATGCATATGATATGAGATGCAGGAAACAATTGTGGGGATAACATGAAATCCTTGGGGCATAGTTTGCCCGCCCTGGTTTACATTTTTTATGTCAGTAGAGAGAAGTCAGAGAAGATTGGAAGGGTGCATATCTATTACTCTCATGCAATTTTTAAATACTGAATATGGCTTTCCTTATACCATCATACCATTTCCATTAGTGCCAATTGCCTATGCCAAGAGTGAGATAGGTGTGCCTTAAATGCAATAGTTTATTTATTTAGTTATAATAGGTCTCTATTATAATAAGTGAGTTTTAATTTTGGATCTTCTTGCTCCTGGCCCCTGGAAATTCAATGCATGTTATAAAGTGAAGGCAATGTGTCATCCGTAAGCACAGTGTGCTCTAAAATACCACCTTTGGTTCCAGAAGAATCCTTCTCTGTTCCACCTGACTTTTAAAAAAAAATCTTCTAAATAAAAATAAACAGGAAATGGCATGCTGGAAAGCAAAGCACCAGTCTCTGATGTATTTATTTTCAAACTGCCTTTGTGATCCACAAAGGTTTTACTACTGTGGTAGAATGCATCCTGCAGAGTCCATTCATCTTTAGGTAAAAGGGTGTTTTGTACCTCTCTATATCTGCCATGGCAGTCATTTTGTGCATAGGTGACTCACTCAGGTAAGCCATTTCAGAATATGCCTGTCACATACTCTGAAAGCTCCAAATACATCTCCAGCCTCAAAAGAATGCATGCTCCTAAAATATAAGAAATAAATGCAACTTAAAGCCAAAATGTAGTTGTAGTTAAAACCTTTTTAATTCACTGAGTCAAACTAAGTGACTTAACTAACTAATTTATAGCTAAACATATTTTAATGGAATAGGTAATTTAGTTTGGAACAAACTGCAGGTTGGTGCTGAATTTCATTCTATTCCCAGTGAAAGGCAGGGCAACTCCCAGGAAGTGTGGCTCAAATGCTATGTTTTATTCCCCTATAATCATTACAGAAGGAATTTACAGCAGTCAACATTTCCATCTCTTCCCTGGGAACAATCAATCTACTGTAAGTTTGTGTGTTTGCAAGTCTAAGAAAAGTTTTACTACATTTGTCATATGGAAACCATTTTGTTCCTCGATGTGCTATATAAATATTAACTTATGTTCCATTGCTGGAATGTAAGGCTTGTTAATTTATGCTATCTATCATTCTGATCACAAAATGCATATTACTAGACTTGAAGTATTCATAATTAATCAGAACCAGTACTGTGCAAACTATAGTGCTTAACCTTTTAATATAATAAATGTTTTTCCTTAGCTAAGATTAATTTAACAGGGAGATTATAGGTGCTGTTGAGTGTACACTAGAGTCACCAAAATTACAAACAGGTAAATCTTAAGTTAATTTCATTATGATGGTCAGTAGACTATTATCTTGACAGAAAAAAAAAATCCAATGTAATTCAGAAATTAATTGAAATAGCACCATGAAATGAATTAAAGGGTTGTATCTGTTTAGTCATGTGTCATTCCATCTAGTCAGGGTCTCAGCATATTAAATTCATTGCCAATCTTGAAATGCTAAGTAGGGTCAGATTTGGTTAAGACTTGGATGGAAGACTAGGACATATTAGGGCAGCTAGACTGGAAAGATTTTTTTTTTTTAAAGAAAAATCTGAGAAGGCAATCACATATTCTTTTATTCTGTGATAAACCATTTTCATGTTGTCACAAAGGAAAATAATTTCAAAATAAATACTGCCCTATTCAAAGGAAAATTTACATTTTGTTTGTTTGTTTGTTTTACTTTTAAACATGATAGTGTATTGTTAAATGCACTACATGATAGTGTAGTGTTAAATAGTGTATCTTTGACACTGATTTTATTCCCATCCCCACAGCCAAAGGTCAAAAACTGAAATTTTTTGAGCTGGCTGTGATTACCAAGATGCTCAACAACAGAGTAATGTGCATATACATTTTCCTACATCAAACATTTATACAGTGATTCCCATAATTTAACTATGGGAATTACACAATGAGCACATATATTAGTGCAATAAAATACAAACTGGCTCTTTTTTCTCATTTTAAAAAGCTTTTTTTTTTTTTTTTAACAAATACTGTTTATCACTATTATATAATTTTATCCTTTCTTGTTAAATTTCACTAATAAGCAAATAAATAAATTATAGGGATTTCTATAAAACTGTTTTTTGACATACATCGATGGGAATTCCAATGGCTGAAAAATATTAAATTTCAATGAAATATTATACTTAAAAAATGATATGCTTTGCCACTGATACATTATTTTAGTACTGATTGCCAAAATGGACAGCTGGTTCTCTAAAAATTGTTGATTTTCCCCCTGCCCCCATATTTGTTGACAATGTTGTAAAGCTCAACAATTTTTGAAAATGATGTGTTGTTGTTTATTTAATTTCCCACAAAGTATACTGAACTACCATTATAAATCATAACTGCTGTAAGGTTATTGTATGCTTCCTACTGGAAAGTATATACAATCCCATCTGCCTGTGAGGGAAAGAGGAACATGGTTGAAAGTGTCCTCTGCACTTGGAAGAGACAGTGCTAGAACTGCCTAATTGGCATGGCTGCTGCCAGGCAGAAACAGTACCTCCCTTCCCAAAACCAAGCTTAGCTTAATCCCTCCACAAAAAAGAGGGATATAAGAGTTATTCCTGTCCTAATTCTGCCAAGTAACCCAGTGGAGTGTTGAATCCCACCCCAGTCTGCTGAGAGAGGCAGACCCACTTCACAGGCATCCAGATCAGTATCTGAGTCAGCTGGTTGGATAGATGATAAGCATTACCACACTCACAGCTGGATAGTTTAGCCACACCCTGGCCTTTTCAAGGATGTGCTAATGTCCAGTGGCAGCCAGGTTAGTTCACATTGCCCCACTCACACCCTCAGCATTCAAAAGGGAAAACTAGCCCATGGGGTATGTGAGTAAGCAGGAGAAGAAAGAAAACTGCTGTCACTTGAGGAAATGGAAAGTGATATATGAGCAACTTCAGCAGTTACAGGGAATAAGCACAGCTGACATCCAGAGCCAGGAATGCAAGCAAGGTGAGCAGCCCCAATTTGCTTGATCCCTGACCAGAGCTTGGCTGGAGAGCTCAGCTTGATGTTCAGCAGCAATTTTGCTTAGAGCTCAGTTGGAGCTTGGCCTGAAGCTTGACAACACCTCTGCAGCTTGGTTTCATAAGAGGCAAACAAGCTAAGGCTGCACAAAGTCCCCAACATGGACAAGAAATTGCCTCTGAAAGGAGGCAAGGACTGTGTGCCGGATTAACCTGTGGAGGAAAAGGCTGAGTAAGTCAAAGGTCTGATTACATGGCTAGGCCAGCTCATTAGAACTGGGAGAATGATGTTAAAACTCTGTCCAGCCAGGGCAGAAGTTCTGTTAGGGAAAGTGTGGTACATAAGAAAGTGCTACGTAGAAGAATGGCTAAGTTGTTAGAGTATGCCTCAATGTCCAAAATAATTTTGTATCTCAAAAGCAAATCTGACATAGAATTTAAATAAAGTTGGAAACTATTTTTGGATTATAATTCTATACATGAGCTTGTATTACATCTGAATTTCTCTTAACAGAAAGTCTTATTATTCTAACATCAAAGGAACTGTTGGAATAAATCTTCAGAAGCTTGGATAGATTTTATTGTAACTTTTAATTTTATTTTATGATTTATACTCCTCTGACCACTGCTGTTGATAAATATTGCTTGGATTTTAATGAACAATATAATATATTCCATTTACTTAAAACCAGTTAAAGAACTACTGAAAATTTTAAGCTTATTCTATGATGCTTGTAAATTCTGTTTATTCACATTGCCTTTTATTTTTATGTTCTTTCTCTTGTTTTGTTTTCTCTTTTTTCTTTCTTTCAAAAAAATGCTTAATACAAAATATAGCATGAATGTAAAAAAATATTTAGTTTTTATTAGTTAATTTTGTGTTTATATATTTAATTATGTATTGATGTGGCCCAACTTTAACCAGCTCTGTTGGCTTCTTCCTGTTTAGGCAAGATTGTAATATGCTGCAATTAAATTTTGAGGAACAACTACTAGATAATGCCTATGCTAAACTATAGTTGAATGCCTTCTCATAGAGTGAATTATCTAAATAAATTAGGTGATATAATTTCCATTATGTCTTCAGGGTTTTACATTTCATTGTGTATCTGATGATTTCTTGTTGGTCAGTGATTCTGGAGGAGTTTGACTTGACTTAGTTTGTTGATACAAGCTTCTTTAAATTGGCTTACTTCATTTCTGTATTAAGAAGAGCCTCCTTTAAGGTGATCTTTTCTTTAAATCCTCTGAGATAGCTGAATTCTTCAGAATATGTTAAAAGTAATGTATCATCTGTAAGAACATACATTCTGAGGATGTCAGCCAAGAAGTGCAATATAGAAGCACATAATCTGTAAAAACTGCAAAGTATTTTCAAAAGTAATGCTGTTTTCAGTTTTCAATGATAGATTTAGAGTGTGGGTTGGAGACTGAAACCAAAATCTGAATTTTTACATAAAGAGTGACTATAAGTAGAATTTTGACTACAGACAGAGGTAAATGTCCTGAGCACAATTGTAACATAAGTGAAAACAGAATCCCAAAAAACAATAAATGACTTTATTAAAAGAATATTAATTATGGCATTTACAATGCAATGTAATTAAACCAGTATACAAATGATAGTTGGAAATTACAATTCAGAAGTTAATTCAATTCATTGTCCAAGAATTATGATTTCATTTCAGTTTCACATCACCCTACATCTATAGCAAAACTCCACCAAAGGTCCTTAAATGCTAAATAAGGATATACAGATCAGTTTAACAGATTTTTATGTATTATTCTACTCCATTTTTAAAATTTGTTTCGGATTCAGATTTTAAAAATTTTCTATTGGTAGTTGTATGCAACTTTTGCAAACAAGTTTTCCTAAAGACTGTTTTTTTAAAAATGAATTTGCTCCCATATATTAATTTTGTATATACCGTACATAAATATCCTAATTTTGGAGTGGAGACTGACAGATGCTGTCTGAGTCTGTTCATTGCTGCTGGGGTAAGTCTGTTTTAGGAGATGCCTAAAGAAATCTACTGGAATTTTAAAAAAATGGGGATATGGGATAATAGACAACAGCAGCTCACATGCTTTCTGCACAACAGAAGCAATCTCTTTGTGGGGAAAATTTGGATTATAGAGTCCTTGGGGACCATACAACATCTTTCAACAAAATGGATACCCAGACAACTTTGTCAAAGAGTGCCTGACCACTCAACCCATTACAGCACAACCAACACAAGCTATGAAAAGGACAACACTGTCATACTTCACATCTCAGAAACAACCAACAGACATCACTGTTACAACTAAAGCCCTCCAAAACATCTTAGTAAACCAAAAGACCCAGTAACCCAAGAAGAAAGAACAGGAGTCATCTACAACACAGTGCAGGGACTGTAACAAACACTATATAGGACAGACAGACAGAAGACTAACATCCATGAACACCAACTAACAGTCAGAAGACACAATGAAAACTCCTTAATCTCACAACACATGGACAGACTTAACCATAATTTCAACTGGGAAACCGTCAGCATCATAGACCAAGCTAAATCCAAAAATGTGAGGGAATTCTTGGAAGCTTGGTATTCAGACAAGTTAGCCATCAACAGGCACATGGAGATAAACAATATTTATACACTATTCAAAAGAGACAATAAAAAGGAAACCAAAAGACTAGAATACCTCCTCGCCAGCAATCAACACCCAGATAAGCAGGGATTAACATCAGGATCAACACCAGACAATAAAGCAGTAAACAACAGCGTAATCAAGGAACTACCAAGGAGAAAACAACACCCTACCAACACTAACAGGGCAAGCTACTATATATAAACAGAGAGCAAACCCCACTCCCTTCCAGCATTGAAGATGTTACCTAGCCAGGTAATGAAATGTCTGCAAGAAAACAACCAAGCTCAGATAACCCCAAGGATTCTACATTTGAACCCTGAGCTACATATATTCTCCTCTAAAGGTAACATTCAGATTCTGTAGTTTTTAACACCTTTGCCAATTGCTGTTCTCTGAGAAAGTGGACAGATAACTGGAAGCTTGCTTTGATCACAGTGATAACTAATTTGCAGAACTGCTTGTGAGAATACGTGTATCTGGATGGTAAATTCCTAATTCTCCAATAATTACAATATTTTTTTTTATCAGATTTTGGACTGATTGATGGAGTGCAATGAGTGTTCATGATGCAAACATTTTTTTCCTCATATATTTTATGTGATTTATAAACCTTTACTGAGATTTTCTCCTTTTATTTTCTTCATGCTTCCCATCTCCAGGGCAATGAGAGAAGGATATAGATATTAGCATGTGAAATCCATCAATCAACTATCCCAAACAATACAGTGACACAGATAAATGATTCAATGTTTTTCTGTGTTTATCATCCATGGGGAAATGAAGACTCTATTAAGCTATCTGGTCTGTAGGTTGTCTTATGTTCCCTGACTCAGCTGTGATACTAGTCAGATTCATCCCATTTGTTACCCAGTATAAATCTATTAAGATAGCAGTCATGTATAAATTTACTGGAGAGCAAATGTCATTGATTGCTATGGGACTTCTAATATTGACACATAGGATTGTCCTGTAAATTAGTAAGCATAAGTTTGTATTAGGACACTACATTTCAGTGTCATCAATGCCTTATAATATCTTATGTGACTTTAGCTGATAATACAACATCAATTAATGCAAGTGTCCTTAGCAAACTTCTGATATTTTCTGTATGATTCCCTCCTAGTGACTCTTCGGCAGAATATTTCTGTAGAGGTATTAATCTGGTCAGCATCCAGTACACATTGGATTCAAATCCATACAGTGTTCCTACTCAAGAAAATAGTAAATACTAATAAATGAAATACACTCACTTTCCCCCCTTCCTCAAAATTTCAGCCTAGTACTTTTACTTATGAATTGTCAACAATAAATTCAACATGGCAGGATTCTATATTTGATTAAGAAGAACACAGAAGTCTAGTCTAGTGATCTTCTAAATCTTCATAGATCTGCTAAAAGAATATATGCTAAATAAACAAACAATAACTTGCAAATATTAATAATAAATATAAACCAGCCTAAATTACTGAGCCATACAAATTTCATAATCTCTACATTTTGAAAAGGGATGCATTGTAGAACCACCAAACAGTGTATCCACCATTGAAAAATATGTAGTTTAATCAAACTGGGGCATGCAGCATGACCAAAGCTGCTAAAGTTGTATACATGAAAAAAAATCAGACATTTATGGAAGTATATAAATATACAAATACACACACACACACACACACACACACACATATATATATATATATATATATATATATATATATATATATATTCCCTCTCTCTCTTTACTATCATCCTGCCACACTTCTCCAGTCCGAATGACATCCCAATGTCCTCGCTGTAGATCCGTGTCAGGTGGATCAGTGAGTTGATGTCTCGTTAAAGAGTAAAGAGAGGGAAGGTAGTTAAGACCAATGGAGTGGAACTACCAGTGGGCCATATAGCAGACATAGAAACCAGCTATAAATACCTTGGTGTCCCACAGTCACATGGGAACCATGAGGAGGATGCAAGGAAGACAGCAACATCCAAGTACCACCAAAGGATAAGACAGGTCCTGAAGAGCCAGCTTAATGGGAAGAACAAGATCCATGCCATCAACATGTATGCCCTGCCAGTCATCAGATACCCTGCTGGTATAGTGAGCTGGCCAAAGGAAGACATGGAGGCTGCCGATGTGAAGACCCGGAAGCTCCTCACAAGGTACGGAGGTTTCCACCCCAAGTCCAACACCCAGAGACTGTACACCAGCCGCAAAGAGGGTGGGCGGGGTCTGATGAGTGTCAAAGCCACTGTCCTGGATGAAACCCGGAGTATCCAGGAGTACATCAGTAAGATGGCACCCAAAGATGAGCTGCTGAGAGAATGCTTCAGGCAGCAGCAGACATGGGAGGAAGTTCAAGCGGAGGAAATATCATGGCAAGACAAGCCCCTGCATGGGATGTACCATCGACAGATAGCTGAGGTGGCTGACATTGGGAAATCCTATCGGTGGCTGGAAAGGGCCGGACTAAAAGACAGTACTGAGGCACTGATCATAGCAGCACAAGAACAGGCACTAGGCACCAGATCCATAGAAGCAGGGGTCTACCACACTAGACAGGACCCAAGGTGCAGATTGTGCAAAGAGGCCTCAGAGACAGTCCAACACATAGTGGCAGGATGTAAGATGCAGGCAGGAACAGTGTACACTGAACGGCACAACCAAGTAGCTGGCATTGTGTACAGGAACATCTGCACAGCATATGAGCTAGACCCCCCCCCAAGTCCCGATGGGAGATTCCACAGAAGGTCATGGAGAATAACAGGGCTAAGATCCTGTGGGACTTCCAGATCCAGACGGACAGGCAGGTACTGGCCAATCAACCAGACATCGTGGTAGTAGACAAAGACCAGAAGACAGTGGTAGTGTTAGATGTAGCAGTGCCAAGTGACAGCAACATCAGGAAGAAGGAGCATGAGAAGTTAGAGAAGTACCAGGGCCTGAAGGAGGAAATAGAGAGGGTGTGGAAAGTCAAGGCCAAAGTGGTCCCAGTGGTGGTAGGAGCACTCGAGGCCGTGACTCCTAAGCTGGGAGAGTGGCTCCAACAGATCCCACGAACAACATCAGAGTTCTCTATGCAGAAGAGTGCAGTGCTAGGAACAGCTAATAAGATACTGCACAGAACCCTCAAACTCCCAGGCCTCTGGTAGAGGACCCGAGACTGAGGAAGACATATACCACCCATAGGGGTGAGAAGGGAAATTTTATATATATATATATATTGGGATGACTGGCCTTGGGTAGTGGTTTTAACTATGTTCTAATACTAATACTGTTACTACTAATACAGAAGCATGATGTCAAGGTTGTTAAAGAGATTCCAGTTCTTATGTTCTAGCATAAATTCAATTTTATATATTTATTGCTGATGTAGCTGCAATTGTATATAATACACACACACACACAATTATAGTTGCCATTGAACCTATTCCATCTTGAACATAAATAAATACACATAGGATTGGATATTGAATAGCTGCAATCTATGTATATTTAGTTAGGAGTAATTGACACATAGAATGTTTGTGTAAATATGCATACAGTTATACTATTAAACCTAGTTTTGGCTTGTACTCTGTCAGGAAAAGCTCTAAACTTAAAGAGAGCCAGTTGGGTGCAGTGGTTAGAAACTGTTAGACCATGAGTTCTAGTCCTGCCTTAGGTACAAAGCCAACTGGGTGACCTTGGGCCAATCACTCTCTCTCAGTCCTGGGAAAGAAGAAATGGCAAACTACTTCTGAAAAGCCTTGCCAAGAAAGCTACAGGGACTTGTCCAGGCAGTTGCCAGGAGTCAACACTAACTCAAAGGCACCAAAAATATATGATATTTGGGATGTATATCAGGAAAAGCTCTGAACCTAAAAGCAAACTGGTTCATTTTTCTATATTTAGGAATATAAGTGTCTAAGAACATTGTAGGATTTACTTCTGAATAAGTATTATAGATTTATTCTATAAAGTATCCACATTTGAATTCAAGTATGTGGTTCATCATAATTTGAAAATAGCTGTCACTAAAACTTGGTAAAGTAAATTTAAGCATTTAATAGAAGAAATGGGAAAAAATCATTGGTCTGGTTCAAACCTAAAGCTAAGTCTGTTATTTGTTACTTGACTTTTGGCTTAGTGTGAAGTGTGACATTAGTGTGAAAACCAAGATACTTTGGCTTCTTTAAAAGATCTGTAAAAGATCATGGTTTAGTGCAATGGTGAACACAACCCTTCAGTGGATTTTGTATAAACCAGAATTTAATCTTCCTTCCTTCCTCCCTCCCTTCCTTCCTCCCTCCCTCCCTCCCTCCCTCCCTCCCTCCCTCAAAGTTGAAATACGTTTTGGTGAGTTTAGCAAAATATCTCAAGGGTTGTGCTAGCCATGTTATAGCTCTGTAGATATAAATGATTAACAAAGGTTGTAAACCACTAAATACGTCTCATGAACAAACCTTTCTGTCAGTTACATTTTCCTGTACCTAACCGTAGTTACTTAGAGCCATTAAAAATTAAGCCAAACACACACACACGCACACAAACTCCACCCCCACACCCACACATATATAAATAAGTCAGCATGTAAAAAACCATAGTTTTCCAACCAACACACATATGAAAACCCACAGATACACACAGACACACATAAATACATCACTATGTAGAAAATTGATAGAAACATTTTCAGCCAGCTAGCATGATTTCTCAAGCTTAAATAATAGAAGAGGCTTTATTTATTCAAAGTGGTGATTGTCCTCAAATATATTAGTTGCTGCAGTCATGCCTTCAAGGTACATTAAACACTATTCATCAAGCATTTAAAACCAGGACTCTCAATAAGCTGAAATAAGAGAAATTGGCAATCGGTAATTAAAAAGAAAACAGAATGAAGTAAATTTCAAAAAGTTTGAGTAGCCATCTAATGATACCAACCAGTCAAAATCTATACTCTATAGATAGATATATGTTTCTTTTACCTGGTTTGTTTTATTCAAGTGAATAACTTGAATAAAACTTACCTGCATTGTATTGGTCCTAGCCAATTTTCGATATTACAGGTTCATTTCTAGTAGGAATGGCATGACAAATTCTAAGAGTGAAGTGTAGATGGAGGGAATAAACCCTGTAGCCAGTCTTCTATGCTTATGAGTAGAAGAAGAGAGAAAACAGAAATGGAATGACTCGATTTAACAAAATTTGTATGCATACCCTTAAGGAAAGCATGGAAGTTCCATTGTAATCAAAAACAGGGGAAAGGATGAAGAGTCTGTTGTTGGACTCACTTGTTGCCTAATTTTGGGGGGGAAAAAACAACCTGCTGACCAGAGCTAAGTATACCTAATAAATTCATATTACATTCAATTATTGGTCTGTTTAGTCTTGAGTTTCCAAAGTTCCAAGTAATGATGTTGTACATGAGAAGAAAAAGAGGAAAATGGGGCTTAAAAAAAAAAAAAAAAGTTGTAAAAGCAAAAGCAAAACTGCCATAACCGTAAAACTTAACGCAAAAGCATAGTGTGACTTGAAATGGTCACACTTCACTGAAGCCTGAAAAGGGGAATTGATTTATAGTGCCCAAAGGCTCAATGAGCTAGACATTTCTGAAGACTGCTATGACTATTACTGTATATATTTCTCAACTGTTTTTTTCTCACTGAGCTCAGTAAACCTAGTTCATATAAACATGATTCAGCTTGTTACAACTCATTCTATCACCTATCTGTGGCAAAACTATATTATTGGGAAGCTGGAACAGGTTATTTTAGTGATGGAAAAGTTATTGAAAGTCATACCTTTGGTAACAACTCAACTGCTTATGTTCCCATACTCCCCTCCCACAAACCAAGTCACCTCTACTACATTTTTTGCAAATGTTTAATAAACAGTGGCAATGGAAAATATTTCTCAGTCTCTTTGCATGGCTTCAGCCACTTCCTAGAGAGATGAAAAGAAGCTAAATAGCAGCAAAACAGATGGTGAGTACGAAATTGAACATATTGGATTATTTGATGAGGTAGAAGACTCAGATATATTCAGAGACTGAATGAAAAGAACATGATAGTTCTTCTTCCTTCTTTTAACATCCTCTGTTGTGTTCATAGAAGATGAAAGCATTGATCACAAAGTTGGGTTTTTTTTCCCTTATTGGACTAAATCACATCATATTAACAGGGTGATACAACTCAGAAGCCCCATTGGATTCAGTGGGACTTATTTCCATACATAGGATTTTAGCATGAAAATATAATTATATTATATAAAACATTATATAGGTTAGATAATAAGATTTAGTTCAGTTCTGAATTATATTTGTCAAATGCCAAGAACACAACTGATATACTTTTCTGCCAGGCTCACAGACCTAATTCCTGATTTTATGTATAATACCTTCCTTTAGCAGAAGTTTTTACTGTTGTACAATAATTTGAATTTTCTTTGCTCCATAAAGGGCAAAACAACCATCACAGCAGGAAAGATAATAACAGGTTCTTGCTTGTAGTGATAATAGCAGAGAATCCGCTTATGTTCGTCGAGTGGAAATAATATATATCTGTGGTTCGGGGCGGGGGGGTTCATTTTTGGCAAATCTTTCTTTGCAATTATGAAAATGGTATGCCTTTTCCCCTCATTTAATTCATGGAAATATATTTTCCATAAATAGATTTTCTTAGGAACCATTCTGGAGTAATTTAATACGATATGCAATTGTCTCTCAGAAATCACAGATTATAGCCAGGATTAGTGAAATACCTTTTATATTTTTCAGGTGTATGTGTGTGTCTTGTTTGCTTGTTTTAATTTTAATTTCTGGTGCTTAGATCATGCATCCTTGGAGTCCCATGACAACATGAAAACGTTTTGTCTGAAACTAAGGGGAAACTGAGTGCCTCATAAGATGGAGATGAAGATTTAGATATTGATTAATTGATTTATTATGTGCATCAAGTTGGTGTCAACTCCTAGTGACCGCATAAACAGATCTTCTCTAGGATGACCAACCTAGCCCTTCAGGTCTTCTACCTGAGTCCACCCAAGTCTTTGAAATATAATAATTTGAGCCTGATCACATGTTGTCTGCCCATTACACTTGTGACTTGAGTGAGACTCTGGATTGATTTGTTCTGTGTCCCATTTGTTTGTTTTCTTGGGTATCCATTACACATGATACAGTGCTCCTTCTGTCCTGTTTGGATGCAGATATTGGTATGGAATACAGTACAGACCAGATAAATACCCTGAGAACATGAGCACAGAAAGTGGATCATGATGCAAAATATTTATAGGGTTATGAGAGGTGGGCAGGGAGAGACACCATTTTTGAGCAGAAAAAAAATAGTTGAGTTAAAACATTTCTCATTTCATAAGCTGCTGAAATGAAAGGGCAACAGCCATCAGCAGGCAGCCGCCTATCTAACTTTTCCTCCTAGGGCTGAGTGAGCGACTGGCCCAAAAAACTAGAATCAAATCAAACCAAAACTTTATTTTGGCCTTTAGGCCAGAGAACACCACAATAAAAATACTTAAACCTATAATTATTAGCAAAACTAAAACGTAGGTATAAAATATGTTGAAATTACATAAAAATAAACAAATATAGTAACAATAATACATATAATAGTGGCAATCACCAACATTTATACAAATCTTCAGTTATCAGTAGGAAGGATAGAACAAATGGTACCACAAAATCAGGCAGCTCATGATCTCCTGGTTTCTAGCCAGTGCCTTTAATCCAACTAGCTGTCTTACTATTCATAGTCAATCTTAAAAGGCCAAACCAATCCACAGCTTCCAAGTCTTTATTGTCAGTTCTAAGGCTAGTTGCTATGCTTGCTGTCATTAGTTTAGACTTCTTTATATTTAATCGTAGTCCCATTTTTCCCCCTCATTGTGCTCCTTGATTTTCATTACTAAACTGTGGAGACCATTTTCATTTTCAGCTATCAGAGAAGGGTCATCAACATAGCGCAGGATACTGATGTTTCTTCTTCCAATTTTAAAAACACACTAATATTCTTCCAATCCAGACTCCATCAATGTATATTCACTATATAGATTAAATAAATAAGGAGAGGGTTTACAGACTTGCCTCACTCCTCTTCCAATTTTAAGCCAGTCTGTTTTGCTATGTTCATTTTGGACATTGTATTCCTATCCCATATATCAATTTTGTATGAGGGCAATGAGACGTACTGGGATACCCATTTTCATAAGGACATTCCATAGCTTGGCATGGTCAACACAATTAAAGGCCTTTCAAGGAAGCACACATTAACTTCTCTTTGGTATTCTTTGGCTTTTTTAATTATCCAGCATGCATCAGCAATAATGCCTCTTATTCCTCAGCCTTTTCTAAAACCAATTTGAACATCTGGTATTTCCCTTTCCATGAAGGCTTTAATCTGTGTTGGATGACCCCAAGCATTATGTTGCTAGCATGTGAAACTAAAGCTATTGTGCAATAATTTGCACACTCTTAATTGTCCTTTCTTTGGTGTTGTATATAGACCAATCTCTTCCAATCTGTTAGCCACTGTGTCAGTCTCCAGATTTGCTGGCATAGTTGGACAAGAACCTTTACTAATTCTTTTTTCTGTTGCTTGCCATATTTCTGTAGATTTTCCATCATGTCATGTAGACTTACAACTTGGTGATGACCAGAGGGCTGATCTTATAAATACAGAATATCTTTAAAGTTATATTGGGTGCTGATATTCCTCTGTATAGAATTTCACTATACTCCTTCCATCTTTGTTCAATCTTTTTCAAACCAGTTGCTGTATGCCCATTGGTGTCCTTTAGCATACCAATTCAAGGTTAGAATCTCTTTCTGAGTTTGACGATCTGTTCATATATTCACATTCTTGACCATGTATTCCTGTGTGTGTATTCTCTCTCTCTCTCTATCTCCACACACTCACATTGTTTACAATCTTTCAATTTTTTCTTTCTCCCTATCCTTCCCTCCTTCCCTCCCTCTCTTCACATATATTCTACTGTTTCTCAACTCATTAAAAAAGTAAATTCACTATCATGAATTTTCCAAACTCAAAATCCAGAAATATATTTTTTAAAAAATTCATAAGGATGTAATCCATCCAGATATTTAATAATGCTGTTTTGCAATGTTTTATTAATCAGCACCTGTATATCAGAACTGTCTACAGGGATAAGCTGGAGGAAGCAATCAATTATCAGAAGCCATTGAAAGCTGTAACAAATGGTGCATTCATTCTATGTACATGTATTCATTCATCTATTTAAATGGAAGATTAATATATAGTAGTGTGGCTAAATAATTTTAGAATCTGGGCTAAGAAATGTTTCGAGTCCCTTTGTATTAGTTGGGAATAAAGCAGTATTCTACCAAAGAAAGTACAGGTAGTCCTTGTTCAGCAACCACTCATCCAGTGACTGTTTGAAGTTACAACAACACTGAACAAGGAAACTTATGACTGGTCCTCTTAGTTGTGGCCATTGCAGCATCCCCAGGGTCTTGTGAACATGATTTGGGCACTTGGCAACAGCTTGCAATTACAATGTCACAGCATCCCGAGGTCACGTGATTGCTCTTTGTGACCTTCACTGCCAGCTTCCGACAAGCAAAGTCAATGGCGAAGCAACAACAGCAACTGGAATTGCCAGAACTGCTGTGTAAGTCACCAAGGTCACATGATGTCGCACTTTATGACTGCATTGCTTAGTGACAGAGTTCCCGGTCCCAATTAATCAAGGACTACCTGTAGTAATATTCCTTTAAAGTTAAAAATAATGAAGGAGGAGGAGGAGGAGGAGGAGGAGGAACACATGCTGACAGAAGGATGCTGAGTTCACTCAAGAAGTTGATGCTAAGCCTCTTTCCCATTTATACTACCTTGGTGGTCATTTTGGTATCCCACACAGTCCTGGGGCAGGAATGTACAGTGTAAGGAAGATAACCTTGATGAAGAAGTGCAGGAACCATTACCTAAACAAAAGGGTCTGAGGTATTTTTTAAAGTCCAGAACCACAATGTAACATTTGGAATCGGCTCAGGCAGACACCTCCCTAATTCACTGAACTATAAGAAGCAGGAGGAGGCATACCACAGTCAGACATTCAAGATTGTGTTGTTATAGCCAACAACAATAGAGGAAGTATTAGCCTTCCTGTGGAGTTGATTTCCTGGTCTGGTTTATCTAGTGGGGCTGACAGGGACAGTGGGCTGAATGGTTACCTTTCATCCAGCTTAGTGCATCAGGTTCTCTTTGAACTCAGCAATTCAGGAAGAACACCAGATAGAATAATAAAGAGAATTTTGGAATCTACACACTATTGTAACCTGTTTTCCCTTTGTTTAGCCAACATTTCATGGGACAAATAACATTTTCCCCTCTTATCACAATGGCAGAGGTAGTAGACATCCCTAAATGTGAAGAGTAAAATTACAATGTCTTTCACATATCTTGGGAGCGGGGAGCATGACATGCTATTTATGAGCACAGTGGAGAAAAGTCAGATACTGTCTCATGGACTTTGGGAGCAGAATGTTCAGTCTAGTGAAATATCTGAGTTACGTCTCAGCCTTTCATAGCTCTGAATATGCAGATGTCTACTCCAACCCAAGCACAACCATCATAGTTCCAATCCATAAAAAGGGCAAGAGAAAAATCCAGCCAACTCTTAAGCAATCAGTCTTTTGAATATAATCAGCAAAATTTATGCTAACCATCTATTTGAGAAGTTCTAAGACTATATTGAAGAGAACAATATCCTAGCTGAAGAATAGGCAGGGGGAGTTAGGCAAAGATCTACTATATAACAGGCGGTGACATTGCAACACTTAGTAGAGAAATATACCTATAGATCCACAGGCTGTCTTTAAACAGCTGCAGTAGATCACAAATCTGCATCTTGATTCCATATCAAGCAAGCTACTGTGGAAGAAGCTGCTGTTTACCAATAGAAACAAAATATTACTTTTACTGATACACTGTATAAACTTTATAGTAATACCAACCTGGGGGTTAGATGTGGCCCCCAAGGGCAGTTAACTAACTCAATCATAGTAGCATGAGGTGTAAAGCAAAGATGTATCCTTCTCCATTGTTTTTTTAACTTTTATATATACTCAGATACAGAATATATCAACAAAGAGAACTTTCATCCTCCAAAACTAGCTGATGGACACCTTTCAGTTTTCTTGTATACCACTGACATGATTATTTTATCATTGTCTGTGGCAGAGATGGAAAGAACCCTTAGATATTTTGCTCAATATTGTGAAACAGGAAAAAAAAATGACAATAAATTACCAAGAAACAAAAATTCTGACTTTTAGTAAAAGATCTAAAATTCAAAATTGGTGCACAAATGGCATTACCACAGAGCAAGTCCAATGCTTTAACTACTTGGGAGTGACTTTTCATTTATTGGGATGGAGAGACCCCACACCTGGCCCACCTATCCTGAGTCACCCAGAGGAGTGCAACAGCTATGTTGTCCTTTTCTTTCTCTAAAAGAGGACATGACATTCTGGCTGCTCTAAAATTGTTTGAAGGAAAAGTTATGGCACAATTACTATATGGGATTCAGCTGAGGCCTTACACTAACTTAACTGCAGCAGAGTACAGTCCAGGTTTTTTGAGATCAGTCATGCAAGATGTGTGTCAAGTGTATCCCTAAGATTAGAACTAAGAAATACAAGAATGGGGGCCAGGATCTGGATTGTTATCATTAACTACTGGCTAAAACTACTGTTTACTAAATCCAACATGCCTGATATTTCTGGTTAACAGGAATAACTTCCTATCTATCTGGAAGACATCCATCAGAGAAAAACTAGTAGGCCACAGCTTCACTAATGAGGCAATACATACAACAGATGGGATATGATCAGGCAAAAAGTGTACTGAAGGAGCGGATCCTTGACACAGGATGGCAACAAGATATGAGTTTAGCACCAAGACAACATGAGACTGTCTTTTACCACCAATCCAGCTGATTATTGCCAATCCTTAATAAACTATGGACATTGCAGATGTCTGCTCTGGCTAGATTCAACACACTTCTTTCAGCAGCCATTGATGGTAAATACCAAAAATTTCTCATCTGTGAACAACTTTGCTTCTGTGATTCCCATGCCTTAGAGGATGTGCAGCATTTTTGTTGCATTGTAATTTCTACTCAGACTTTTACAATGTAGTAATTCATCCCATCATAAAGGAACTCCCAGGGAGAGATAATCACTGATACATCTCCTACCTCCTAGCAGATCAGAAGATCACTATTACCCATAATGTCCCCCAAATTTGCTTTGCTGCCATGAGGGTAAGGCAGAAAATATTCTGAACATTATGAGAGCCAGTTTGATCCAGTGGTTAAGGCTGGGTGACTTTGGCCCAGTCACTCTCTCTTGGCCCAACTCACCTTACAGGGTTGCTGCTGTGGGAAAAATAGGAGGAGGAAGGAGAATTAGGTATATTCGCCACATAGAGATATTTATAAAAATAATAAAGGTGGGATAAAAAAATCTAAAAACAAAACAACCCTATGTATAATGTTATGTATGTATGCATATATATATATATACATTCTGGTTAAGGGCCATAATAAAGTTACCCACCTACCTACCCCACCACTCAACCTGAGCTTCAGTTTCTGCTTTTTTTTACATGAAACTGCCTACCAAAGAAAAATTATACTCAATTAGCCTATTAGTCATGAGTAATTTAAAGCATTTTTCATTATCCATTTCCTATGAGGGTGCTGTTGCTCCAAATAGTGTGAGGCAGGAGAAGTGATGGTACATCTCTTTCTGCAAAGGGCAGCCTCTTATTACAAAACCTTAATTAATGATTTCTGCAATAATTTGTATACTCATTTTCTATTTGTATATTTTTCCTTTGGGAAAATAAAATCATAATAAATAATATGCACAATCTCAGCTGATTAAATTGCATTTTTGATTTCTTCCTAGGAGAATTTGATATTTGCATAATATTCATATATTTTACATTATTTATAGATTGTGTATGTAAGTGTGTTGGTGTCTCAACACACACAAACACACACACACACGTATGTATGTATGTATGTATACACATACACATACACATATATATCAGATAGATAATACAAAATGGCTTTGGTAAGTCATTTTCAGTCAGACTGGGATGCCAACAGTGTAGAAAATGATGCTAAATATCAAAATGATATACTATATTATAATTCATGCACTGGTCAACAGTAAATATGTAGCAGCACAAGAACAGGCACTAGGCACCAGATCCATAGAAGCAGGGGTCTACCACACTAGACAGGACCCAAGGTGCAAACTCTGCAGAAAGGCCTCAGGGACAGTCCAACACATAGTGGCAGGGTGTAAAATGCAGACAGGAACAGCATACACTGAACGGCACAACCAAGTAGCTGGCATTGTGTACAGGAACATCTGCACAGCATATGATCTAGACCCCCCCAAGTCCAGATGGGAGATTCCACAGAAGGTTGTAGAGAATAAAAGGGCTAAGATCCTGTGGGACTTCCAGATCCAGACAGACAGGCAAGTACTGGCCAATCAACCAGACATTGTGGTAGTAGACAAAGACCAAGGACAGCGGTAGTGATAGATGTAGCAGTGCCAAGTGACAGCAACTTCAGGAAGAAGGAGCATGAGAAGCTGGAGTAGTACCAGTGCCTAAAGGAGGAAATAGAGAGGAAGTGGAAAGTCAAGGCCAAAGTGGTCCCAATGGTGGTAGGAGCACTCGGGGCTGTGACTCCTAAGCTGGGAGAGTGGCTCCAACAGATCCCGGGAACAACATCAGAGCTCTCTGTGCAGAAGAGTGCAGTGCTAGGAACAGCTAAGATACTGCGGAGAACCCTCAAACTCCCAGGCCTCTGGTAGAGGACCCAAGATTGACGAAGACACAGACCACCCATAGGGGTGAGAGGGGATAGTTAGAGAGAGATAGACAGAGAGACAGAGAGAGATAGAGACAAAGACAGAAAAAGTGCAATGACATCTGTTTTTACTTCTTACTTCTGAAATCAAATCATTTCCTTTTATCATTTTAGAGATTTATACCATGCACCAAATTCCCAAACTGGCTTACACATTTTTAACCCTCCTGAAACGTGTTCAAAGCATGAACAAAGAGCCACTAACATCAATATTCAAGGTACAGATTTTAAGGGTTTAGGATGTTAGACTCCTAAATCTCAACTAAAGGAATGCTGCTAATTTGCACATGTACATAAAAACAAATATTTGATCATGTATGTGTCTGAAATTTCACATACCTGATAATGAAACACATGCAGTGGAGAGAGAATTAATAGTAAGAGAAGAGACAGCAAGAGACAGTTAATGTTGGCTTTATCTTGCCTATTGAAAATATATGCATGAGCACATGTTTCCTAATAAAAATGTTCCCTGTCCTGCAGCCTTAGCCTGCAAAAAAAAATTGTATATAGTAACCTTAGAGCCAAATCTGGTTGTTACCTGAGATGGCTACTACTGTAGTCCAGAATATGGTAACAGAAGTGTGGTGGTGACTCTTAAATCTTCCTTGTGAACAGCAGACAGCCTCAGGTTCATCAGTTCTTGGTTTCTTCCCTTGTCTAATTCAAGCTGTTCACAACTATGTTTAAAGCCATATATGGAGCAGGTCCACACTATGAATGGGAAAGGCTCCCCTATATGCTCCTCCCTATACTCTCAGGTCACCTATGGGGCTCCTTTGGAGGGTCCCACCAAGGATGCTTTTATCATCAACAGGTTAATGCCTTTTTCTATAATGGAGCCCACTGCATTCATAACAAGCATCTTCTCACTATAGGTTAGGAGTTAGAAGACTTAAAATTGATTGATGTACTTAGACTTTTAATGTTTATTTTTTCCCTAGTTTCTTTTTCTTTTCTTTTTTCTTTTCTTGCTTGCTGTATTATTTAATAATTATTTAATAATTAATTTTATGGATGTTTGGACGCAAGCTGCCTGGAGCATAAAATTAGTGAATGACGATGACGATGACGATGATGATGATGATAATAGATGTAAGCTTTTCCAAAATCAGAAATAAATAAATATCTGGCTAGAAGAAGAAGAAGAAGAAGAAGAAGAAGAAGAAGAAGAAGAAGAAGAAGAAGAAGAAGAAGAAGAAGAAGAAGAAGAAGAAGAAGAAGAAGAAGAAGAAGAAGAAGAGGGGGAGGGGGAGGGGGAGGAGGGGGAGGAGGGGGAGGAGGAAATTCTGCATCAGACCCCATTCTGTTCATGTTAGTTGGCACCTGAGACATAATATCTGACCAGTGACTCTCCCTATCCTGGAAATAAATATGTAATAATAATGAACAACCCGCATCCAAACCATCTCATTGCCTAAGCTTTTTTCATGCTGACTTTAGCTATTCGCTTTTTCTGCCTCTCACTTGTACAATGTTTTCCTGCTTCTTTTTTCTCCCTGTTCAGTGACACAGAGACTCCTGGTATTGTTTGTATAAATCCTTCCATCTTCTTAATCAGTACCATTGAATGACGGAATTAACTATAATTTGTCACTACTGATATAAAACTGTTCTCATTGTTTTCGTAATGAAGAGCAGCAAGTAAAACTTTAGTTTTTGTTTTTACAGTAAGTTCAAGTTAGCAGTCCAACAAGCAGATCTGTTTGTTTCAAGGTGGTTGTGGTTCTTTAAAGTTCCCAAACTCTCTGTCAGAAATGATATATAAATGTCACAGTGAAACCACAGACATTTAATGGGTATCTTGTGACCCTTAGTACTGACTGGGGACTCTTCTTAATAGGTTTTGAAATGAAATTTTTCAGTGATTTATGTGATTGCATATTGTATCTAACTGAAGCTCCAGACTGCAGTTAAAAGCAAGTGGTTTTCTTTTAGTCAAGAAAGACAAACTGCTCTTCAGAAACACTGCCAAGTCATACAAAGAGTCTGGCTTAATTGTTGCTGCTGTTGTTGTTATTCTTATTATTCAGATTGGTTTGAAACAGGATTCTCCCCAAGTTATAGAGTCAGCAAAATTGGTTCTGTGTTCAGAGACTTCTGCTTAAGTCAAAATAGCAGCAAAACATAATTTACTGATTCTCCCTAGAGCGTAAGATGTCTGGAAGATATTTTGCTTATGCAGCAATATGTTATTCACCCAATTGTGTAAATCTGGTTTTTATCTTTTTTTTTTTTTAATGATAGCAGTAGCACCTTTGATCACGTTCAGTACTTTAGTGTGAAGTGTATACTTTTATCTTATATGGACACATCAGACAATTATTGTCAGCTGTGCAATTGTCTTTTCAGTAACAGTATTATTGTTGTTTGGGGGGGATGTTATATTTGTTTATTTTTATATTTTTAGAATGGTGATGAGCCAAGGACTGGAGTCACTGCATTTTCCAATCTCAGTTTGGGATATACTAAGCCTGCAGATCCAGAAATAGACAGATGGTCATCCCTGATGATGTTTTGGGTGTTTTGTAAATACATTTTAAGTGAACATGATTTCCAAAACGGTAGATTTAGATCTATGCCAAGATTTAATTCATGATATAGGTCTTCAAACCTTCCTCCTACATTCATACATTACAAAAAAAAACACTATCTAAGCTGAATGGAAAACTGAAGTGAAAATTCAAAGGCATTTTGTAAACTGGCATGGATGCCTGTTACTGAAAGAAAAATGTTTATTTTCCCAATGAGTCTATGGCAGCCTTTGACAATATTGTGTATGAGGTCTACAAAAATTCCCATCCAATGGACACCAAACAAAACGAAATCTTCTGGAATAGCCAAACATAGTTAAACACTTTTGTCCTTATTTTCCATCAACTTTTCCCTGCACAGAGCCAGCAGGATGTAAGAAAATGTCACAAATACAGTAAATCTATGAAATTGGGTCGGTAGAAGAAATTAGGAAGCCCTGTTCATGTTGAACTTATTAATTATGTGGAATAAAGTAGGAATACTAGCTTTCTGATGGTAAATGAGGCATTGAAACTATGTATCACTCTTTGGATGGCAATATTTTGTTAGACAGAGGATAGCTAAGGGGGACCCACTACAAAATAATGCCAGTATGTTTTTGCAAAGTAGCCAGTTAAGCTTCCTTTATGAGTCTGTTTTGTGCTTTATGATTCTAATAAAAGAAAAGTACCATCAGCATACATCTTTAATGGTGTTCAGTGAGGGAATTGCTGGATCACTGCAAATGTAATGAGGAATTTTTGAGGTCATACTAGAGAGTCTACCAGCTACTTCTTCCAAATTACCTTTTATTAATCAATCTCCTTATGAACTTAAAAGAACAATATTGCACAGGGTTAAAATATCCAATTTATGCATGATCTGTTAATTAGCAAGCAGCATTAAAAACTTCCATGTTCCTTCCGCATACATATATAGACAACATTAGAGGTGTGTAAATCAGTCCTAATCTGATGCTAATACCCATTTTATTTGAAAGGTTGAATCATTGTATTCAAAATGGAGTTCCAAGTGAATATATTTGGGGGTCCAAATAGTCAAAATTATTCAGTACACATCAATTATTTGAAATGCCAAAGCCAGTCAATTTAATCTGTCAGTTTGATTTGTACAAGGCTATTTTATGTATGCAAAGGTAGGTATTGCACGGGCTAAAATAATCAGATTTGAAGCAATTTGATAGTTATGAAATTCAGTTTGGAAATTTGATAGAATCATTTTCAAATGGAATCTCTATATTGAATATTTGCAGAGCTTTCTATTATGGCTGTTCGAAGCTTTTCAAAGACAATTTGTGAAGCATGTTGGTAGAGCAAATATCTCTGAAGCTCTGAGGCACTTTCATACTTCATAAGGCTCCAGGGTCCAGCACTCTCAGTGAAAGGATAGTATGCATCACCATACATATGATCCAGAAAAGCTGTTGAAACACTTGCACAGACTCTTTTTGAGAAGTTATGGCTGCTTTGACCTTCAAACAGGGAACAGTATCCCCACACCCCACCCCACCCCATTTTACTAGTTATATAGCTCTCAGCCTACACATGTATAAATTGCATATGTATAATCAGAAAGCCTGAGTTACTTTCTGTCTGTGCATAAATACACAATGACTGGCCACATGAATGTGAAGCCTGCAAAGACATCACTGTAGACTGTTTCTCTTCTTTTAAAAACATTTTAAAAGTCAACCATTTTAATTTATTAACTAATTGATTGATTTAATTTTTTAAAAAAGAAATGAATCTGTATATAGACCAAACCCTATTACAGATATCTTAGAATAGAATAACATTAGAGATGTTTTTGTTAACCAGGTATGCCTAGCTTATCTGTTTAAGGATTCAGGAATAGTTCCTAAGGCTGTTCCAAAAGTTCCTGCTGAACTATAATTTCTCATATGACAAAAGGAGAAAAGTAGAAAACCGGCATCTTTAAAGAAATTGCTGCCTTTAAAACAGCCCCCCACCAAAAAAAAAAAAACAAAAAACCCAAAAACATGCTGGCATTCCCTGATTTGTAATTTTTGACAAGGTTTCTGCAATGACCAGATTTCTCCCTGTTGCTACAAGTGGAAAAAGAATCTGTGCTGGAGGCCTTGCTGCTCTTCAAATAGACAAGTTTCTTACAAATTGCCAGCCTGTGTTTTTTTTATATAGCAAGATCCAAAACTATTCTCCACTCCTAATAACGGAACAACCATAAGATTCTACATTAGCTCGATGGCACTTACAATTGATTTCAGCATCTATGCAATTTCTTGGTTAACCCTCCCAGATGATTGATAACGTTCAGCAGGAAAAGTCATAGTTCTACCTATTGGGGATGGAGGAGGCTAACAAAAGTTCAAGTTGCAGAAAGCCACAGCATGTTTGTTTGTTTTTCCTCTTGCTTGTTAGATTGATATCATACATTTCCTCCAGGAGGTCATCTTATATGGGAATCTCAGTTTGCTTTATTGCCCCCCCCAAAAAAAAAAAGAAAAAGAAAAACCAAACAAACCAACAACCCCATGAGTTAGGAAGAAAGAAAGACAGATCAGCTGAAAGGTATCTAGTGAGTTTTCATGGCAGAGAGTGGAAATAATTTCCCAGTCTTAGTCCAATATCTGAACCGCTACACTGTTGGCCATGAGTAAAACTCATGGCTGTGAGTTTTCTTTTGTTTTTCTTAAATGGGAAAAAGAATATTTTTGCTTTCCTTTTAAAGATTAAAAACAACTAACCAGCACCTGAGACCCTCCATGGCAGCCAAATCACTGCTTCTGAAACATGTCCATGTGCTCACATGCGGCAATGTTGCATATTTGTGCTTTTATATAATAATTCCCAAGCATGAATTTATGCAGAGCAGATTTCCATGTGAAGAAGTAGTGTCATGCCAAATTGAACACATTTCACATTCAAATTACACCTACCTGTATACACATGCACAGGCATGCTAAAGGACAGTGGAACATAATGGTTAAGGGGTTGTCTAAGAGTAAGGAGAGGCAGATTCAAGTCCACTGAGTGACTTTGTAAAAGATGCTGTCTTTTACAAACCAAACATGCCAAACCAAACCCACGTGGGTATCGTTGTGGAGCGGGGGTGGGGGGGGGGAATGGGAAAAAGAATGCTATCTACCCTTCATCAAGCTTATGAAGGAAAAGCTGGGTATAATCTAAAAACAAACAAAGGCAAAAGCCTAGAGTAGGGGATCAGAGTTTCCAGATCCCCGAATCCTTATGAGCAAAATCTGCTTTCATTCTACTGCAATATAAATAGCACTGGATTATCTATTGGTGTGTTTGACTATCTCCTGAACAATGCTGCTAGTTTTCTTCTGAAGGAACATGTCATGAGGGACAGGTGTTAGTGTTTTCCTCCACATCAGAAGATGCAAAAATATACATTTTAACTGCAAGCAAGCCTAGGCATTTCTGCTTATTATTATTAAATTCACATATTCTTCTAAGGGCTTGTTAATAGCACCCCTCAAATGAATTTCTTCTTAGCTTACCTTAAGCAATTCTATGCTTTGACTTTGATCATGTGTGTACTTAATTCTTGCTGCCTGAAGCACTTCGCAGATACTGAACAGCCTTGCTTTGACCTCATAGGTGTTATGAATCATGTGTGTGTGTGTGAGAGAGTGAGCCAGATTGTGGGGGAGTTTAGTTATCTATATATGGTAATGAATGAGAGTTAAATAAAAACATACTGAGGGAGAAAAGGGATCATATAATAAGAAATTTAATTTGCATTTAAAAGAAATGAAGCAGGGAGAAATCAACTAGACTGGGATAAGGTGGGGAAAAAACAAAACAAAACTTAGGCTGTCTTCTCCAATAATCTGAGAAAAAAAGAAAGATCTGAAGAAACATGATTTTGAAAGAAAACAACCAAATTAATCAAGACCTAATCAAAAGCAAGCTTGTGATTCTTAGTTTTAAAGTTGCATTTTAAGGTAATTATATTTTTGGCTATTTTTAAACATTATGATTACTTCTATTTTCTATGATGATTTTACAGACAGCCACTTCAGCGGTATGGAGATAGGAATACAAACACAGCAATCTTTACTCCTCTTCCCCAAACTAACTAAATAAATAAATAAAGCAAGCAAGCAAACAAGCAAGGTTGGTCACAGCAGCCTGCAAAATATCAAAGCACAAAAGGTATATATATAAAAAAGAGTATCATGATAAAAGTAGCAGCAAAAAACAAAATAATCCCTCCTCATAAAACTCGTTTCTCAAGGAGTAAAATTAAGCTGCAACAGAGTCAGATGATTCTTAAAAACAGAAAATATCTTCATTGCTGCTGACAAAAGAGAGATAAAGAGTTATATCTATCTCTGGGGACAGACCCTACATATGGGGGTCCTCTCATATGTTGCCACTAACCATATCACTGAAAGTTATATCTTGCTCCCAACAGAAAAACAGACCAACTTATTTAAGAGCCAGTTCCCAAGCCAGGCCAGTCTGTGATTCCTACACACTGATCATTGTTTGCCCTATATAAGGATAGTTTTGCTCCAAGAAGTTACATTACTCTTGTCCTGCCTGAAAGAACAGAAGTTTCTTCTTAATACCACTGAGTATGGCATGAATGCCTATGGCTACTATATCTGGCTGCATGAATCTGGATAACCACTAGATGGCATCAAAAGGTTGAGACAACTCTTTATCTTTGCTTCCAGCTAGTGGTTTTCTGGATATTTGCAACCCAGATATGGTAGCCCTACATGGAGTGGGGGGGAAAAAATCCAATTATCTTGAATTGTCATGGTTTTATAAAATAATTAATGGATTTATTAATTATCCCATTTTCATTTAAGCATAATTGACCAAAAGAACAATATATTTATATATATATATATATATATATATATATATATATATATATATATAGTTTCAGAAATATAGATCAAAAATATTTCTAAAATGTTTCTGAATCATAGTAATTGTAAAGGAGAGAGAGAGAGATTTCCATGTCACATGTTATGTGAGATTATGTATACTGGCTTTCATTGAAACCTGATTAAAATTAATTATAGCTTTAAAATGGAATCTCCATTATAAATATGCAGCATGAAGAGATGTAAATTGCAGTAAAAAAACCACTGATCTATCTACTGTACATCTCTTATAGTAAAGCTGGATGAGTCTGCATAGCAATTTATATCTGTGGAGTCTGTGTTTATGCTCCATTTCTTCTAAAAAAAAATCTGATTTTCCACAGTTTGTAAAAAGACAGGAGGAGCAGCAGCAGCAGCAGCAGCAGCTTTAATGATCACAGTACCATGTGGACTCTTGGTACAAAATGAATGAACAAAGTATACTTCCACACCAAAAGCCTAGTATAGAGATGCAGTGCAGTATGCAGCACAGAATTATCTGCTATTTATTTATTACTTTAAATACAGTGAAAAAGCTCCTCTTCCCCTTGCCATGTGTGAAGTTTGGTTCCAATCTGATTATACCTTCCCTCCATATCTCAGGTAGTCCTTGACCTATGACCATTTGTTCAGTGACTGTTCAAAGTTATGACAAATGATGGTTATGACCAGTTCTCGAAGTTCCGGCCATCCCAGCACTCTGTGGTCACATGATCATGATTTGAGCACTGGGCAACCAGTTCACACTAATGACTGGTTGGAGCAGCCTGTGATCATGTGATCGCCATTTGCAACCTTCACTGCTGGCTTCTCCAGAAAGTCAATGGGGAAGCCGGCAGGTAAGGTCGCAAGTCACTGGGGTAAGTCTCCACACCTGTGCACCCTCCCTCAGCCTCTCTGTGCTCATGCCATCCTGGCCACTCACACATCCTTGTGCACCCTCCCCACCCTATGCTGCGCCTCTTGCGCATTCCCTCATACCCTTGTACACTCTCACTCACCCTCCCTGACCTGCACCATGTCTCTTGGGTACCCTCATGCACCATGCCTGACCCTCCCCCACATGCCCATACACCCCTTCACTCCCTCCCCCACCTGGCAGTCACCACTTACCTGCCTGCCAGCCTGGGACTTGCAACTTCCTGCCAGCTTCCCCAGTAACTTTGTTTGTGGGAAGCCGGCAGGAAGTTGCCTTGCCTAATGACTGTGGGATTTGATTAATGACAGCAACTGAGACTGCAGGGATTGCCATCAGTAAGCAATGTGCTTGTGCTTTATGACCACATTACTTAGTGACAGAAACTCTGGTCCCAATTGCCATTGTAATTCAAGGACTACCTGTATTTTAACTGATGTTTTGTCAAGGCAAATTGCAGGGATGGTGTATATGTTTGTGTGTGTAATAACAATGGAACCCAGAATCACTTCTGCTTACTTTTGTGTGATTTTGGGGAGACACAGCCTTAAATTAAGATGTAGTTTAACTCTCTATAATGTTCAAAGAGAGTTGTCCTACTTTTCTTTTAAATAAATTGACAAAGAATGTTCCTACCTCGTATGTAGTCTTTCAGCCAGGAACATCATATTCTTTGGCTGTAATCAGATCAGCTATTCTTGTATAGTTGGATTTTAAAAAAAGAAGAAGTTGCCTCTCTAGTTCTCAAGGACAAAATAAATCCAGCTATTCAGAAATGGACTTGTATCCAATGGTTACACAAGCAAAAGAAAACTCGACTGATTTTTCTTCCCTGCTTTCCCCTGCGACCCCTTGAAAGGCATCTCCAAAGTCCTCCTTCAAATGTTCCTCTCAAGTGGTACATGTCGATGTAATAAATATAGGGGAGATAAATATGGATTAATTTATATTTCAGGGAACAAATAATTTTGTTTGTTTGTTCATTGGTTTTCTTCTGGCACCCACCGCATTTCTGGCTCTCAACATAGCATGTCGAGATCAAGCACTTGAAAAAATGGCTGCACCTCCAGGCTCTTCTGTAGTGGCTATGCAACCATTTTGTAGATGTAGTTCTTTAATATCATTCTAGGTTGTTAAAATATATGATTGGTTTCCCCTCAGATTCAAGAGATGTTAAATGAGAATATGAGCTGTACATTACACATGAATTCCCAACTCCCAGGTCATTCGGTTCTGTTGCCACTAAAATCAATATCTTGTTTGAATAATATTTATTATTTTATTTATTTTAATATTGAGTTATATAATTGTGGAATATAATAAATTATGTTCATGCTTTCCTACAAAAGATGTTAATTCCTCAAGGTGAATGAACATGGGATTCTTGCCAATTGCTTATCTGAATAGATCATCTTGTCTTGCTGTGTAAATAAAGCAAAGCTTGATTTCATTTGCAAAATTTGCTTCAGACATGTGGGTCTCTGATAAGTAATGTTGCTTTGAATATTTGGATGTTCTAAAAAGTGGTATTGTAAACCGTCAGACTATTAGTTCACTTTCACTGAGGAAATTGCTGTATTTGCGCATGGAGATTAATAGGAGGGCCTTTGCACGACTCCGTGTGGTGCGCCAGTTATGCCCCTTCCTGGATCAGGGGGACCTCCGCACGGTCACTCATGCCCTGGTCACCTCTGGGTTGGACTACTGTAATGTGCGCTACATGGGGCTACCCTTGAAGAGTATCCAGAAACTACAGCTGGTGCAGAATGCGGCGGCGCGGACAGTTCTTAATGCCCCTAGGAGGGCACATATAACACCGCTGTTGCGCGAGCTGCATTGGTTACCGGTTTGTTTCCGGGCCCAATTCAAGGTGTTGGTTATTACCTTTAAAGCCCTTTATGGCACGGGACCAGGTTATCTGAGGAACCGCCTCGCCCTGGTCACTTCAGCCCGTCCCACTCGGTCCAGCAGAAGGGGCAGGTTGCAGACCCCACCAGTCAGGGAATTTCGATTGGTGGGGTCGAGGCAGAGAGCCTTTTCTACTGCAGCGCCCGCCCTATGGAACATCCTGCCTCCTGAGGTCCGGTGTGCCCCCTCCCTCATGGCCTTCAGGAAAGGTATTAAATCCTGGCTCTGCCAGAAGGCCTGGGGGCCAGAGGGGGGCCCGCACCTGTGGAGATGGCTGGTGGGATGATGGGTTGTCTTCCCCCCCAGCATCTTACAGGTTTTTTAGGGCCATAAACCAGAGGAGGTTTTTTAGGGTTTTTTAATATGTTTTTTAATTATTTATAGTTTTTAGCCATCTCGGAGAGAGCTCTGTTTTTATTGTGAGCCGCCCAGAGTCACCCGTTGGGGGAGATGGGCGGCATACAAGCTGAATAAATAAATAAATAAATAAATAAATTTCCTTTTATGATTTAATTTAATTTAAACATATTATGAAATGGAAGAAAAACAAACAGGTAAGTCTGAATTAAACTGACTAGTTATACAACAGGAAAAAATTCTGTTGAATATAAGAAGGAATTCCAGGAAGTGCCATAGGAGCAACATGTCTCAATTTTTCCTCTCTATCCAATTATTAAAATTTCAGGAGTCTTATCTTCTTTTCACCAGACAGCTTTTGAGTAAATGTGGAGAGAGTTCATCTATCTTTTCAGCATCATCTTGAAAATTGTAAAAGTTGTTGCAAATCAAGGTTAACAGATTAATTTTGACAATGGATAGTAATTAATATTTTTTACATTGAGGGAAAGGATATCTTTCTTGATTTCCACATAAGCAATAAATTGAGCCATTGTATCAATCTACTACTCAGATCGTTATAGATTTTTTTCCAAAGGGAATATCATTAGGAGGTTTGTTTGTTTGTCTGTTTGTTTTAAATAATGTGCTATACTCCTTACCACCCACCACAACCCCCATACTGGGTTCTAACCTATCACAGGTCCAGGGTGATGCAAATATACACATAGACACATACAGTTGTGTGAAAAGGAAAGTACACCCTCTCTGAGTACTATGGTTTTATGTATCAAGACATAATAAAAATCATCTGGTCCTTAGCAGTTCTCAGAAGTAGGTAAGTATAACCTCAGATGAAGAACAACACATGACATATTACACCATGTCATCATTTATTTTACAAAAAGAAAGTCAAAATGGAGATGCCATGTGTGAAAAAATAAGTACACCTTATGATTCAATAGCTTGTAGAACCACCTTTAGCAGCAAGAACTTGAAGTCAATATTTTCTGTATGACTTTATCAGTCTCTCACATTGTTGTGGAGGAATTTTGGCCCACTCTTCTTTACAATATTGCTTCAGTTCATGGAGGTTTGCAGGCATTTGTTTATGCACAGCTCTCTTGAGGTCCCACCACAGCATTTCAATCGGGTTGAGGTCTGGACTTTGACTGGGCCATTGCAACACCTTGATTCTTTTCTTTTTCAGCCATTCTGCTGTAGATTTGCTGGTATGCTTGGGATCATTGTCCTGTTGCATGACACAATGTCAGCCAAGCTTTAGGTGTTGGACAGATGGCCTCACATTTGACTCTAGAATACTTTGGTATACAGAGGAGTTCATGGTCAACTCAATGATTGCAAGGTGCCCAGGTCCAGTGGCTGCAAAACAAGCCCAAATCATCACCCCTCCACCACCGTGCTTGACGGTTGGTATGAGATGTTTGTGCTGATATGCTGTGTTTGGTTTTCGCCAGATGTAGCGCTGTGCGTTATGGCCAAACATCTCCACTTTGGTCTTGTCTGTCCAAAGGACAGTGTTCCAGAAGTCTTGTGGTTTGTTCAGATGCAACTTTGCAAACCTAAGCCATGCTGCCATGTTCTTTTTAGAGAAAAGAGGCTTTTTCCTGGCAACCCTTCCAAACAAACCGTATTTGCTCAGTCTTTGTCTAATTGTATTGTCATGAACTTTAACATTTAACATGATAACTGAGGCCTGTAGAGTCTGAGATGTAAATCTTGGATTTTTTTGCAATTTCTCTGAGCATTGCATGGTCTGACCTTGGGGTGAATTTGCTGGGATGTCCACTCCTGAGAAGATTGGCAACTGTCTTGAATGTTTTCCACTTGTGAATCATCTTCCTCGCTGTAGAATGATGGACTTTCAGTTGTTTGGAAATGGCCTTATAACCCTTCCCAGATTGATGGGCAGCAACAATTGTTTCTCTAAGATCATTGCTGATGTCTTTACCCTTTGGCATTGTGCTAACACACACCTCAATGCTTCAGACCATCAAACTCCTAAAACTTTGGCTTTTATAGAGGTAGTCCCATTTGCTGATGATCAATTGATCAAGGGCATTTGATTAGCAGCACCTGGCTACTAGTTAGCTTCTTCATACCTACAGAAGCAGTAAGGGCGTACTTAGTTTTTCACACATGGCTTCTCCATTTTGGCTTTCTTTTTGTAACATAAATGATGACATGGTACAATATGTCATGTGTTGTTGTTCATCTGAGGTTGTATTTACTTACTTTTGAGAACTTAAGGACCAGATGATTTTTATTATGTCCTGATTTGTAAAACCATAGAACTCAAATGTTGGGGTTGTGAAATGTTATTGCAAAATGTTATTTGTGAAATGTTATTACAAAAAACATGAGGAGGAAAGAGGATTCATTCCTACCTTGTGGAGAGCCATGAGGAGAAGAGAAGGAAAATGAGGGAAACTGGAAAAAAGGCAGGATCCAAGCCCTTCCCACACAAAGCAGCAAAGCTAGGCTGCAGCAAAGCCACCCCTCCCTTTGTGCTCATGTGAGACAGGCTTGTTTGAAATCCCATATTTTCCAACATCCATTCTTTTCAACCTTGCATGTCTCTTTGTCCCACAATATTTAATTTTTCTCTTAGTTTTTGATAACTGGTTCTCGACAACAGCTTCATGAAGATGTCTGCCATCATGTTTCCTGTGGGACAGTAGTCTAGTTTGATTAACCCTTGTTGTTGCAACTCTCTTACCACATGAACTTTACATCAATGTGCTTAGTTCTCCCACCTACTTTCTCTGACTGTGAAAGTCTGATGCAAATCTGATTATTTTCAAAGATTTGTATAGGGGTTGGTTCATCTATATCCATGTCTGCAAGCAATAATCTAAGCCACACAGTCTCATTACACGCATCTGTTGCTGCCACATACTCTGCTTCTGCAGAGGACTGTGCTATTGTGCTTTGCTTGTGACTTCCCCAGCTCACTGTTCCACCCCCATAGAAAAATACATAACCGCTAGTGGACTTATGGTCAGCAATGTTTTCTGCCCAGTCTGCATCTATGAATCCCACTAGTCTAGGATTCTCAGTGGCAGGCAGTTTTAGTTTTAGGTGCGTGGTCCCCTTTAGGTACCTTCCACCCTCTTGACACCAGTCCAGTCTCTCTGTGTGGGCGTGCTTGTCTTTCTGCTTAGAATGCCCACTGCAGCTGCGATGTCTGGTCTAGTGGTGGTGGCTAGATACAACAATTTTCCTATGGCATGTCTATATTCATTGTTCTCTGGTAGGAGATTGCTGGGTTCTTGTTACTTGTGGAAAGCTGTCTCCATCAGTGTAGGTGCAGGATTGGCATTTTGCAATTTTAAGCTTTCCAACAGTTCTAGAATCTTTTGGTTCTGACTTAGAAGAAAGCCCCCATTGTCTTCTCTCTCAATCTGTATTCCTAAGTATGGACCCAGATGCTTCACTTCTACTTATCTTTTTATTTGAGAAGCAATATCATTAAAGTCCCTCTTGTTATTGTGGCAAATCATTAAATCATCCACATAACAAAGTATATATACATCCCTCCCATTTCTGTGTCTTGTGTATAGGCAGGGATCAGCTTTTCCTTGAACAAAACCCTGGTCAAGAAGTATTTGGTTTAACTTCTTGTTCCACGCTCTGGCTGCCTGCTTCAGGCCATAAATCCCCTTCTGAAGCTTGCAAACGAGATGCTTGGTATTGGGATTAGTGAAGCCTGGAGGCTGTGTCATGTAAAGTTCTTCTATCTCCCCATGTAAAAATGCAGTTCGACGTCCATCTTCCTGAATGCTGCTAGACTTAGAAGCATTCTAATTGTGCTGCATTTCACAACATGAGCAAAACATTCATCACAGTCCTGTGCTGCCCTTTACCACTTACTTGCCTCATCTGCTGGCATTTGCAGCACCTCATTCCATTATGTGGGTTCACTTAGTAGCAATGACCTTGTGAGGTAGGTAAGTCTGTCAGCTGGAACTCCTTTGTTGGGTCACGATGAGCATCTCAGATCAGGTTCAGGAGCAACAACTGGTGGTTCACCCTCTTCTGCATCCTCAGCCTCATCATCTGTCTCTGGTGGAGTCTCTTCCTGGACTTCCATCTCCCTCTTGGTTGGTGTGATTGTGTCTTCTGGTGTCAGGCTGAACATCTCAGGCTGATAACTGCTGCTGCTGGCTTCTCCGCAGTCATTATCCATCTGAGTGCAGCAGCCTCTCCCCCTCTCATCAAAGTATACCACTCTGCATACGCTGACTCTTCCCATCTTTGGGTTCAGGATTCTGTATCCCTTGCTTCCTGGAGTGTAGCCAATCATGACCCTTCTTCAGCTCTAGGGTCTAGTTTGGATCTCCTTTCTTTTGGTACGTGGGCATAGGATTTAGATCCAAATACTCTTAAATGTTTGACACTTGGTTTTTACCCATGCCAAAGCTCAAAAGGTGTTACCTTATTGGGTCTGGTTGGCAATGTATTTTGCAAGTATGTAGCTGTGATAATAGCCCAGTATTTGTCAGGTAGATCTGCCTCTAACAGCATACACCTTACCATGTCCATCAATGATCTGTTCTTTCGTTCTGAGACTCCATTACTCTCTGGCATGTAAGGAGTGGTTAATCTGTGCTCTGTGCCTAGTTGTGTTAGGTACGTCTACATGGTGTTAGAAATGAACTCACCACCTCTGTCACTTTGAAGGGCTTGAGGGGTCCGGTTGAATTTATTCTTTACCATAGCAGCATATGTCTTCAGCATATCCCTAATTTGGGACTTTTCCTTCATCAGGTAGGTTACACAATACCTGGAAAAATCATGTATAAAACATATTATGTATTTGTTTCCACCTGCTTATGCTCAAAGAGGTCCACATAAATCAGTGTGGATAAGTTGAAGTGGTTTAGTTGCACACCTTTCACTTTGTTTGGGTATGGCAGGCCTTGTTGCCTTTCTTCTGATGCAAACCACACACTTTGACTGGTATTTTTCACGATTGCTTAGATCAAGGTCTCTTGCCATATTTTCCTTCTTCATTCTAAAAATTGCATCAAAGTCCCTGTGCACAAACTGCTGATGCCATATGGTGGCGCTGATGTCCTCCTTTCTCTGCTGCTGTTGGCAGGTGAGGTTGATATCTGATGGTGGCTATTCACAGTTCACCTGGTACTCTCCATTTTTCTCAAAGCCTGTAACATAAATCTGGCTACCACTTCACATGTTCTATTGGCTTTTAACATTACATTGAAATCTTTTCTGTTTAATAATCACACACTCAGCAAATTGGTTGTCAATCGTGGTACATAATATGTATCTGTCACTCTGAGGTCTTTGTATTTTTCTCCATGAAAACATCTCAAGGGTATTTTGCCTTTTCCTCTTATTGAGATGGAATTCCCATCAGCAAGAGCAATGTTCCCTTGTGGGTCTTCATTCAGTTCACTAAAGTTATCTCTGTTCCCACAAAGATGTTGGCTTGTACCTGAATCTAAGATCCATTGACTTTTGGCTTCATTAGAATTAGCTCCAAGAGCATTTTCTACTCTGAAAACTATATGGAGAGCTAATTTTTCTTTGGAATGCCTTCCTTTTGAAAAATCCTTTTTGTCTCTGCTTTTACAAAATCTAGCTCTGTGCCCTGGCTTGTTGCAGGAATGACAAACAATGGGTTTATTGTTGTGCTGATGAGCAATCAATGGCTTCTGCTCATGTTTCCTTTTTTCTGCCAGGTAACCCATGTCTTTTGTTGACTTTTTATGGAAATACAAATAATGTTTCTGTCTCCTCGCTTCACTTCTAATTGCTCCAAGCAATTGAGACAAATTCATCCCTTGTAAATTCTATGCTGCTATGAAAGAGTAATATTTGTCAGGTAATAAGCTTAATAGAAAATCCATTTTTAGTCTTTCATTCATGAGATTTTGAATTGTGCTCAGCCTTTCAAAGATAGACTGCATTCTCAATAAATGCTTGTTAATATCCTCATCTTCTAAAAAACTAGATGCAATCAGTTCCCTCAGTAACAAAATGATCTTCTGATCATCATTTTCCAAATATAATGTCCTCAGGTTCTCAATAATTTCTTTGGCAGTGGGAAGAGCTTTTATTTGTGCCAGTCTGTGATCAGGTAGTGAACTAGAAATTAAAATCATGGCCCCTTTGTTTTTCTGTTCCCGTAATCTCTTGGCCTCCTCAGAATCCCCTGGTTGTGGTTGAGGGGAATCTAAACAATCTAGGCTGTCCCGAAAGTCCAATCGTAGCCTTAGTCTGTATAGCCAAGCTGAAAAATTATCTTCATTCAACTTTGGGATGGGGGGAAGCCCCCGCTCCCTCTCCATTGTTAAGAGGAGAGGAAAAGGAAAAAAAAAATCTGAACTGAGCCTTTTTAAAAATGTGCAAGCAGTTTCTTGGCTGTAAGACCAAAGAAACCTCCTGGGCTGATAGTCCCATAACCTTATATTGGGGTTGTGAAATGTTACTACAAAAACCATGAGTATGAGAGAGGATTCATTCCTACCTCATATAGGGCCATGAGGAGAAGAGAAGAAAAGGAGGGAAACAGGAAAAAAGGTGGGATCCAAGCCCCTCCCATGCAAAGCAGCAAAGCTAGGCTGCAGCGAAGCTGCCCCTCCCTTGGTTGTGTGAGACAGGCTTGGTTGAAACTCCATATTTTCCAAAATGAAAGAGGGTGTACTTTCTTTTTCACACGACTATGCATAAATGTAAGGTCCAAACGTGAGTTGGACCAAATGGTCCTCCTTTCCTATTACTGTGGCTTTGCCTGTGACTCTTTTTTTCATATAAAGACTGTTTAATTTAGACCATAGCGGGAACAGTTGCAGGGCCCTTAATGAGCTATTTGGCAATGTTATTTAATGAATGCTAACAAAAGACTATGCAACAACAACAATCAAAGCTTTTCTCATAAAAAGGACTGCTATGTTATTTACCTGATTAATGAACTGGTTGTGATGAATAAATATTACAATTAGAGACTTATGCTTGTGCTTTCTTTTTCAAGCCTGAAGAAATAAAGAATAATGTTGGGTAAGGAGAAAATCTGAAAACAAAACACTTAATTTGCAATACAACATTTCCAAGTATGGGTGGTGCAACTTATCAGGCACTCGCATTGCTTATAGGCATTTGGTTACATATGGATTAAAACTAAAACTTTGCTGGTATTCTTAAAATATTATTTCAGTTGAAAGGCATTCTAGAAAACTACTAGTAATTTCTGAAAAGTCTTAGATGCCCTTTACAAGAAAAGTGGGAGAAGATTTTCAAGGATTCGATGCATATTGCCTCTGTAATATCTAAAGGCCGTAGAACAATGAAACAGTTTTCCTAAAATTCAGAACATATACTTTTATATTTATATATTTATATATGCAATTTAGCTATGGCCTTAGTCTCAACAGAAATAAGACAAAGTACCACTGCAAATAATTTTCCAAATAATTAATGGGGAAAAAAATAATACAATTGTAATCAATAAGTAATGCAATGGAAGTAAAAGTAAATAATATTGGCGCTGTCAGCCAGTTTGGTGTAGAAGTTAAGACAGCAGTCTACAAACCAGGAGGCTGGGAGTTCCAGTCCTGCCTTAGGCACAAAGCCTGCTGGGTGACCTTGGGCTAGTCCTCTCTCAGCCCTAGGAAGAAGAGGACAATTGCAAACCACTTCTCCAATCTTGCCAAGAAAACTGCAGGGATTTGTCCAGATAGTTACCATGAATCAAGACTGACTTGAAGGTGTGCATGCATGTGCATGCACATGCACACACACAAACACACGCACACACTTTTGGAAGGCTGTGAGAGTTGGGGGCATCCTTGCTTCAGGTGGCAAGTTGCTCCTAAGGAGAGGAGCCTCTGCTAGAACATGCACCATTAGGGTCTCTCCCATTGTATCTCATTGTAGGAGAAGATCCTCAACAGGCACTCTCTGACTGTCAGGATTGAGCAGGCAGTGTTTATCTGGGAAAGCTGGTCTCTTAGCTGTTCAGGCCTTGAGGCATATAAGGCTTTAGATAGTTACCATCACCTTGAATTGTACTCAGAAACACACTGACAGCCAAAGCAGCTACAGAAGTGTAGTGAGACATTCCAATAAGCTCTCAGACCACTGCATTTTCCATCAGCTAAAGATACCCTGTTCCAAGTAAGGATGCAACTGGTGCACCAGCCAAACAGTGCAAAGGCTCTCCTAGCCACAGCTTCCATCTATTCTTCCAGCAAAGCTTTGAGTCCAGAAAAAAAAAACCCAGGGTAGGGATATACTTTCTCTGAGGATACATAAGCCCTAATTCAGTAAGCTTCTGATTTAGCAGCTACTTCCTCTTCCTTGGTTTAGACTAAGCATCTTACTCTCATCCACCCTCTTACAATCTTCAGGGCAGAACTTCTACCAAATCTCTTATTTGGTAAGTTAGAAATATACAACTGGCTGTTATCAACATATTGATGATGCCTTACCCCAAACACAGAGCTATTTTCTCCCAGCAGCTTCATGAAGAAGTTAAACAGAATAAAGGAAAGAAATTAATCCTGTGGCACCCCATAACAAAGCAGCCACAAGACTGACCTCTCCTTGCTACTACCATTGACTGGACCTGCCAGTTCAGGAAGACTCATGTAACACTGTCCCTCCCAACCCTCAAGAAGTGTCTCAGAAGGATAGTGTGGTCAACAGCATAGAAAGCTGCCAAGAGTTCTAGGAGGACAAGGATGGCTACACTTCCTCTATCCAAGTTCCAACATATGATCCATGATAGAGACTAATGCAGTTTCTGTCTCATTTCTGGGTCTGAACTGAAACTCCAAGGGAGCTCTCTGTAATTGTAGCCCCACAAATTTCTCAACAAACTTTCCCAAAAAATGAAGGTTGGACAAAAGATCATAATTGTCAACTTCCATTGGATTCAGAACTAGCTTCTTGAGGAGTGAATGGGCCAGGAGTCCAATCCACAAGTGGCAGATCCCCTTAATATACACAGATTCTTTAATGTCCACCTGTTTAATATACACAGACTCAAAAAACTCCCAGGTAAAACCACAAGTCATTGTTTTTGTCATTTTACCAGTCTCTGTCCTTATGACTACAAAACTGAAATGAATGTAAGCAATTTTACTCATAAAATGTATAAAAGTACAATTTCAAATAATATCTATTTTGACAATTGATGTACAATTTAAACAATGCCAGAAAGATATATCTAATTGTGTATGGCAAGGGAAAAAAACCAAGGGTTAAATATAAAATACTTCAAGATGTAAAGGAATGAGAAGGATTGGGACTGCTTGATTTGAAACTGTACTTTGCAGCCTGCTGCTTGATGAAAGATGAGAGTGGGTTCTGCTGAAAAATAAGATCTTAGAATTAGAAGGGCATGATCTGAGGTTCAGATGGCATGATTTTTTATGGTACAATAAAGTTAAGGTTAATGTAGATTTTAAGAATCATTATATTAGAAGTGCCATATTGAGAATATGGAACAGATATAAACCCTGACTGTGCCGAAAAATGCCTTCAGAGTTCTTCTCAGCACAAGAAGCATTTTATGGGGGGGGGGGGGGGGGGGGGGACAGTAGGTAAATAAAAATGGTTAACTTAGAGTTGTTAGAACAGGAACATGGAGAATATAAGATGAAATCAAGAGAGCAATTGACTGCAGAAAGATTTAGTTTTCAATGGTTTTCATACACATAGTTAAGAGAAAGATTTAAGACAGATAACAGGACATTTGGAAATGAGTCACAGAAGACAGAATTTGAAGTTCAGCTATGTACAAATGATGAAAATGTAATTACTAAAAGATGTAAACTTTTATTGAAATTTGAAAAGGAAGAAGAGCAAGTGAAAGTTATGATAAAATGGGCTAAGAACTTTGGACACAGTATACTGATGGAACAGTGGGAAAATATGTGGTTAAAAGGATTGAAATTTACGTTATGTTATAACTTAAAAGAAAATTTTTATTAAATGATGTACTGTTGGTATATGACTCCAGAAAAAAATATCTAGAATGTATAAATTACTTCAAATTTATGCTGGAAATGTGGACAACATGAAGGGCCATTTGATCATGCTTGGTGGACTTGTAAAAAATCCAGAAATTTCTTGGCTTCCAGTGGAAGATGGTGTACTAAAGACAGCTCCACAAACAATTGGAGCTGACATTTGCATTTTAGAAGGGAGCCAAAGCAAATCAGTTCCTATGATCCTCTCTGGATCAAAGACAGAGATGCAAGATCACCCAAGTTGTTTCTCCTTACACTTGTTCCTCTCCCTCACAAAGAGTTTGCAAGGCAGCAATCTCAAATGATGGGGAGAAACTAGGAGTGGAGGGAATTTGCCGTATTTTCTCCCACTGCAAACAGAGACTTTCAAAGTTCGTGCACTTCCCTTGCTGACTATTTTTGGAAACTACCAATTAACAATCAAAGAAGTTAGATACCTACAGAGTGACAAGGCTGGAAATACCAGGTGAGTACTTTTAACCCTTAATATGAAAATCCATTTTTATAATCTTTAAGAATTTAAAATAAACAGCAAAAAGTAAGACAAGGTTTTGGCTACAGAAAGTTTTAAGGGCTCAGTAAGAGTTGAGATGTGAAATGTTGAGCTTTATATATGTTAAGTAATGTTAAAATCTTAAAGCTTTGTTTGGATCTTTTGCTGGTAACTGGGTTGAAGATTTTACTTATTTGATTTGCCTATTGTTAAGAAATGGGTTGTAGGATGAAGAGTTTATGTTTTTTAGCTAAGAGGAGGTGAAGAGATCAGGAAATTGTTTATATTTGCTATGATGAGGGTGTGAAGTCATTTTCTTATGGTGGAGGGGTTTTTTATATTTTTTCCCCTCACATTTCTTCTCTTTTTCTTTTTCTTCTAGTTTGCATTACCTTGTATTATTTTATTTGAAACTTTTAATAAAATTATTTAGCCAAAAAAAAAGAAAGCCAGAAATGTCTAGGTTCAAATACATATAATGATACAAAGAATTGAATTCAACATTCAATTGAAGACAGAACTTTTCTTGATGGGATTAATGGGCAGTCAATTAGAAAAGAGCCATGGAAGATTAAGTTTATACAGGTGAAACTCGAAAAATTGGAATATCGTGCAAATATGTTATGGATTCATTAGCTGATTAGAGTGGGACACTTTGAGCCTAGAATATTCAACCTTTCCACACTATTCTAATTTTATGAGATTGTGAATTTGGGGTTTTCATAAGCTGTATGCCATAATCATCACAATTATACCAAAGTAAGGCTTGACATATCTCGCTTTGCATGTAATGTGTCTATCTCATATATTGGTTTCACCTTTTGAGTTGCCATACTGACATAAATGAACATTTGCATGATATTCTAATTTTTTGAGTTTCACCTGTAACTTTCAGTGATATGGTTAGTGGCAACATATGAGAGGACCCCCATATGTAGGGGCTGTCCCCAGAGATAGATATAACTCTTTATCTCTCTTTTGTCAGCAGCAATGAAGATATTTTCTGTTTTTAAGAATCATCTGACTCTGTTGCAGCTTAATTTTACTCCTTGAGAAACGAGTTTTGTGAGGAGGGATTATTTTGTTTTTTGCTGCTACTTTTATCATGATACTCTTTTTTTATATATATAACTTTTGGGCTTTGATATTTTGCAGGCTGCTGTGACCAACCTTGCTTGCAGTTGACAGTTGTGCAGAACACCATCATTGATACCCTCCATAAGGAGGGAAAGCCCCAAAAGGTAATTGCAAAAGAAGTTGGATGTTCCCAAAGTGCTGTATCAAAGCACATCAATAGAAGGTTATGTGGAAGGGAAAAGTGTGGTAGAAAAAGGTGCACAAGCAGCAGGGATGACCGCAGCCTGGAGAGGATTGTCAGGAAAAGGCCATTCCAAAGTGTTGGGGACTTTCCGAAGGAGTGGACTGAGGCTGGAGTTAGTGCATCAAGAGCCACCACACACAGACGGATCCTGGACATGGGCTTCAAATGTCGTATTCCTCTTGTCAAGCCGCTCCTGAACAACAAACAACGTCAGATGCGTCTTACCTGGGCTACAGAAAAAAAGAACTGGTCTGTTGCCCAGTGGTCCAAAGTCCTCTTTTCTGATGAGAGCAACTTTTGCATCTCATTTGGGAACCAAGGACCCAGAGTCTGGAGGAAGAATGGAGAGGCACACAATGCACGATGCTTGAAGTCCAGTGTGAAGTTTCCACAGTCTGTGTTGATTTGGGGAGCCATTTCATCTGCTGGTGTTGGTCCACTGTGCTTCATTAAGTCCAGGGTCAACGCAGCCGTCTACCAGGAGATTTTGGAGCACTTCATGCTTCCTTCCGCAGACAAGCTTTATGGGGATGCTGACTTCATTTTCCAGCAGGACTTGGCACCTGCCCACACTGCCAAAAGTACTAAAACCTGGTTCAGTGACCATGGGATTACTGTGCTTGATTGGCCAGCAAACTCGCCTGACCTGAACCCCATAGAGAATCTATGGGGCATTGCCAAGAGAAAGATGAGGGACATGAGACTGAACAATGCAGCGGAGCTGAAGGCCGCTATTGAAGTCTTCCATAACACTTCAGCAGTGCCACAGGCTGATAGCATCCATGCCACGCCGCATTGCGGCAGTCATTGCTGCAAAAGGGGCCCAAACCAAGTACTGAGTACATATGCATGCTTCTACTTTGCAGAGGTCCGATATTGTTCTATTTCCAATCCTTGTGTTATTGATGTCAAGTAATATTCTAATTTTCTGAGATTGTGAATTTGGGGTTTTCATAAGCTGTACGCCATAATCATCACAATTATACCAAAGTAAGGCTTGACATATCTTGCTTTGCATGGAATGCGTCTATCTCATATATTGGTTTCACCTTTTGAGTTGCCATACTGACATAAATGAACATTTGCACGATATTCTAATTTTTCGAGTTTCACTTGTATATGATTACTGCTGCAAGACTATTATATGCACAAAAATGGAAAGATTATGAAATACCCACAAAGGAGGAATGGTTGGTGAAGATGATAGAGTTAGCAGAGATGCCAAAATTAACTTCTTTTATTAGAGAAAGATCAACAGCTACATTTATTAGTGACTGGAAACCCCTGATGTACTTTTTGAATGAAAAGAAGAGAAAAATGAACTTGTGATTTATGGCTTTGAAGATTAGAAAGGGTAGCTTATGGAAAGAAGATAATTATGATGCAACCTTAGAGAGAGAGGGTAAAATATAAATGTATTTATAACCACTGTCAAAAAGATTGTAAGCTGCTTCTTTATAAACTTTTTTTCTTTTTCTTTTTTCTCTCTTTTACTTTTTCTATTTTATTTCTTACTTATTCACTATTCTTCCTTATTTTCCTTGGTTCTTTTCTAATACTTACATTGTTTTTTATCTTGTTAAAAATTAAATGATTTAATGATTCCTGAGGAGGAGGAAGCAGAAGCATTTTACTAATGCCTCCAGACTCACTTATTTGTGCCCACATCCATATTTGCATTTGTTTGTTGAAGAAGGGGGAAGCAATTTTTTTTTTAATATTCTTTTATTAAAGTCTTTATAGGAATCAGGGTTAACGGGACCCAGTTACAGAGACAAGGGTACTGTAAATAAAGGAAATATTAAAGATACTTGGTCTTGAAAGGTATTTAATTACTGTCAGCCTTACCAGACAGGAATATCAACCAGATAAGCTAATTCTACTTTATTGTAAAGCTACATTAACAGAATCTTGCAAGTCCGAAAGTATAATTCTCCTACCATCTCCTTTACAGCCTAAGAAACTAGGGAGTGTCTCTTCTGAGCTTCTTGCCCTGCCCACTATCCAGCTGCAGGCTATGCTCTCTCTTATCTGACTGTTCTCTAGGCAGAATCTCTTCACCCTGTTTCCCAAGGTCTTTCCCACATACCATTATAATTACAGCCTTTTTCAGGCCCAAGGTTCTTGGCTGCTTGAAAACCCAATGCATAATTTGTGACTTACAAATTATGTAACCATATACAGTGATATGTTTCACTAGGCCTTTTCAAGGCATTCCCCTAAATCCGTGTGTGTGAGAGAGAGAGCGAGAGAGAGAGAGATCTGTTCAATCATGTCCAATTCTTGGAGACTGCCTGGACAAGTCCCTGCAGCTTCCTTGGCAAGGTTTTTCAGAAATGGTTTGCCCTTACCTTCTCCCTAGGGCTGAGTGACTGACCCAAGGTCACCCAGCTGGCTTTGTGACTAAGGCAGGACTAAAATTCATAGTCTCCTGGTTTCTAGCCTGATGCTTTATTAGATTGAAGACTTTCTCTGATCTCCTAGTGCTCAGTTGGGAAGGCTGAAAAGGACTGCAAGTGTAGTTCTTCATACAATCTAGGACCCTAAAAGAGCAAGATTGCATGAAAGAGCTATACATATATTCAAGGGAAGTGTGTGACCCACATCCTCTACTCCATTCCATTCACATAAATCCTAGATGAAAGCAAAGGATTGATTGTGAAGAAAACGAAAACTGCATGGCTGAGTCCATGTCACTAGGAGTCAATCTTGTTTCATGAACATTTTTAGCTTTTCTATACATTGTAGAAAATCATTATATGCAATTTGCAGCTTTGCTTTGCTGATGGATATGTTAATTCCTATGGACATGGCATAACAGCTGTGAAAGCTCGTATCTATTCACAGGATGCTATGTAGACAAGAGTCATATCAACAAAACATAGACCAACATGCCAAATACATCATCATGGGCGCATCTCATTCCCTCATGCAAATGTGTACTGAACACATAACCAAAATATATACAAGAATTCAGCTATTCCAATATGTTTGATAGTTGAGATTCCCAACACAAAGAAATTGAAATGGTCATCTTAAGAAACCTGACAACTCCAAACAAAGGAAATTGTGGCACTTCTGCCCAACTCCTTCCTTGTGTTCTTCAAGGGTAGTATAATTGGGAAACAAGTCCAGTCTGATTGAAAGTCCATTTATATCAGATCTTACTTCCGGTTCAAAAACAGAAGGATGTACTTACCCAAGGCACTTTTTTTCTCCTAGAGCATGAGGAGACTTTTGTAATAAATGTGCTCATTTACATGGAATTTCTTTCTTCTAATCATGAAGCTTGTGTTGAAAAAGACCCACTGTAAAATAAAAGCTTAATCTGATTTTGTGTGTTTCAGATAATAGACTTCATCCATGGACACTTTCATAGTGTGAATCATTAATCATTTTGACAAAACCTGGCATATCTCTATTAGATTTCCTGTTATGGACTTTTAACAGATGTCTAATTAGACACTACAAGTGAATTCAGAGGGAAGCAGTGTTGTGCTGGAGAGGCGACAGAGGAGATTATTCCAGTTTATTCAAATATCATTGAAAGTATTTCTCTGCTTCAGGAAATTCGATTTATGGAGTCAGGGTCTGGGGAGGGAAGTAAGTTGAAAGGCAAATGTTTAGGCTCCCTAATCAAATAGCAAAAGTTGTTTTCTCATATTTTCAGATTTGCAATTTGCACTGTAAAATTCACTGCCTATCCTCCATATTCCATATACACTGAGATGTTTTGGAAGGTTGCTTTCCTCCCATCTTTTAAATGGTCTTCTATTTTTGTGCACCATTGCATTCACAAAGTATACTAACTGTTTCTGTGTAAGAAATGACTCATACTATACATGCGATTGACACACATTGATCATGCTGCCATGAATATGATCTGCATCTCAATCAGAAGCGGAAGCAAAGTGTTAAATCTCATCATCCCTATTCTAGAGTCAGAGGGACACCCTTCCCTCAGCAACAGTATAATGTTGCACTCCATGGACTTTTCTTTAATCCAAACCTGCTGGTAATCTTCAGGTGGGGAAAATTATACTAACTTGAATACCACCAATTATGCCTGAAACCTGCAATCTGATCATTGAAAAACAATAAAGAATTTATTTAAAAAAAAAACAGCAAATGTTCTCTTTTGTAGAAGTGTATTCTGAGCATAGCATTGTTTGAATTAAAGTCCACTTCATTTTGGTTTAATAATTTGTCAATTCAGCAAATCCATTTCATATTAGTTTATCCTTAATCTGTAAAGATATTTTTGGGGATTATGTTATTGTTTTCTACCAGAGTGAAATGGTGAGATCTACCAATAGATATGCTGGTTATGACACAGAAATCAGTAATGGATGGGGCCTACTAGGAGCCTGCTAAGATATTTCAAGAAAAAAACTTTGGAATATACACAAAACAGTGCATATTTTAGGATGGTTGCATGGAGCAAAATTATATTTTATAGGAAGCTATGTCTTTAAAAAAGAACAGTTTGGGCAAAGAATAAAACATTGCAATTGTATTAGAGATAGCATATATTAAGGAAGTCAGGATTTGACTGATGAGAACATTGGTGGGATATAGGCAAAACGTCTTCTTTTTTTTTAAGCATCCTCAAAGAAGACAAGAGTGAATGACTTCTGTATTGCTCCCAAAAAACCCCTACATACACATGTCTATGAAGTTATCAGCTTTACTTGATGGAGTTGTTAACTTCTTAATATTGGGGAAACTGGGATATCATATTGCATATATTAGGGAAATTTGCATATAAAGTATATATCTTAAAGACAGCTGGATATGACAACAAATGTGATATGAAATAATTAAAAAAAATACTTCACAGAAAATGTGATACAATGGGATATATGACTCCTGCAAAACTGCCACAGGACAGCTTTAGACTGATACAAACCAACCAATATATGTTGTAATTACACCACACGTGATTTTATTTAACAGCAACTTGTTTGTTTGTTGTTTTTTAATTAATTATATATATATATATATATATATATATATATATATATATGTATTAAAACTTTAAAAAGGAAAATAAAACTAATACAAACTAATATAAAGGAAGAACAAAGAAAAAGAAAAAAATCAGACAGAAAACTAAAAGTGCAAGAAAAGAAAAAAAGTAAGAGAAAAAAAAAAAGAAAAAAATACAAAGAAATGGCTTCTGATGTTCTTTGATGTTCAGCAATTATAAATACAATTATATTTAACTTCTCTCTCTAAAGTTTCATCATGATTTTCTTCTTTCTATAATCTATCCTGTGTAATTATCAAAGCCATAAATCACAAGTTCATTTTTTTTTCATTTTTACGCAAAAAGTCCATAAGGGGTTTCCAGTCACCAATAAATGTAGATATTGTGTTATCTCCAATCGAAGACGTTAGTTTATCCATCTCAGCAAGATCTGCCAATTTCACCAAACATTGAATCTTTCCATCTTCGTGCATATAATAATGTCACCACAGTAATCATATATTGAAATAATGACTTTTTTTCCTAACTGTGTATCCATCAATCCTGAAAGGAAAAGTTCTGGCTTCAACTGAACATTAATCTTTAAAATCTTCTGTATCAATTTGAATCCATTTTTTAAAAGCTTTTTTACATGTCTACCAAGCATGATAGAATGTCCCTTCATATTGTTCACATTTCCAACATTCAATTGAAGTTCCTTTATACATTCCAGATAATTTCTGTGGCGCCATATACCAATGATACATCATTTTATAAAAATTCTCTTTAAGATCATAACATAATGCAAATTTCAACCCTTTAAACCACATATTTTCCCACTGATCCATCTGTTTGCTATAACCAAAATTCTTAGTCTACTTTATCATACATGTTTTAACCTATTCTTCCTCTGTTTAAAATTTCAACAAAATTTTATATATTTTTAGCAGTTACATATTCATCATTAGTGTAAAATTGTACTTCAAATTCTGCCTTACTTTGTTTCATACCATAAGTCTTCTTCTCCATTTTGAATCTTTCTGATAACTGTAAATGGGAAAATCATTGACATGTATACCCTTCTGCTATTAATTGCTCTCCTGATTTAATTTTAAATTTCCCTTGATGTTTTTTCAATAATTCCTGGTACATCAACCATTTGTCTTAACCTGATGTTTCTGTTCTGTAAAATGCTTCTTGAACTGAGATCCACAAAGGTGTTTTCGAGCAAAACCTGGGTTTATATCTATTCCATATTCTCGGTATGGCATGTCTAATAAATGATTTTGAAATCCATATTAATTTTAACTTTATCATATCATAAGTATCCATACCACCCAAACCTCAGGTTGTGACCTTCCAACTCTTGTTGTTTTTCACTCTCTGCATAAACAAGTCTGCTTTTGACAGTGGGATTCTCCAAAGCACAGTTTTTAGTTGCTTGTTTGCCCTGTATAAACCATCTGAAAATGAAGGTGGGTTAAGAAATCTTTTTTTCTAGATTTCAACTCCTTTCTTAGTTTTGTCCACAGTAATGGCCAGGTATTCTCTCTGATCATGGTTAATACAGACCTCGATTGGTGGAGTCTCCTGATTCTTTTCCCCTCCTACATGTGCCAGGAAGACAAGGGCTTATTAAGATTAGTGGGAAAAAACAAACAAACAAAAACTGTTTTACAACTTTTTCTTGTGCTTTGAAGGGAAGTTTGGCAGATGATTGTCAACTATACTTAGCTGAAAAAAAAAGAAGCAGCAGCTAGCATTTCATGATTCCACCACTGAAACTGGTAGGAACAAAACAAAAGCAAGAACAGAAGTCCAACCTTTCATGGCTGGCAGCTGGCCATTGAGAGCAGAGAGGGGGAATTGGGGGGTTGTGTGTACCCATCAGGGTACCAATGACTCTTAGACAAAAGTGTGAATTAGAACTCAGATGACCACCTGATTTGCTTTTATGTACTTTTCAATAGTTTGAAGGATACCACTGAGAAAGGATTAAAAACAGATAATGTAGAAAAAGTCAAAACGATGGGTTAAAAAACACAAAAGACTGCAAATACCTATCCTTGCTGGCCTCTCCACTTCTCCACTTGTTTCTTTTGCCACTTTCTCTGTTATTTGCAAGCCCCCAGCTTTACTACATAGGAAGTGGTTGGATACTATGGGCCAAGGTACTCTTAAAATGGATTAAGATTCAACACTTATATCATGTCTCTCCCACTTCTCCTATCCCTGCCTTGGGACTAGTGAAGTTATAAACAAAATCTCCATACAATGAATCTTGGCAGTGATTATTTCAGTGCATTATTTGAGTTTACTTTGCATTTTTAAGCACCTGCAGGAAAGCTTCTACATTACAATACAACAGTTCTTCTACATGGATCCCAAAAGTTCTATGCTTACATTTTTGAGCATATATACTACCCTTGAAGAGTATCCAGAAGGTACAGCTGGTTCAAAATGCAGCTGCACGGCCAATTTTGGGTGCCCCAAAGATGGCACATGTTACACCATTTATGAGGGAGCTGCATTGGGTCCCAATTTGCTTCCAGGTCCAGTTCAAGGTGTTGGTTATCACCTTTAAAGCCCTACATAGCATGGGACCAGGTTACCTGAGGGACCGTCTCACCTCCATTATATCAACCCATCCAGAGCTCTGCCAACTTGCATGGGGCAAGAAAAGGGGTAACCAACCCTGGGGGTGGCTAGCACCTTGAAGATGCTCCTGTATGTTAATATCTTTTCTACCAGCAGCACCTTGGAAGATACTGTCATTTTTGTATGTATTTGGTTTTTATTGTATTTTTATACCATTTTTATACCATTTTTACTGTATTTTAATTAATATTTATTTTTGGTTTGTATTGTAAACCGCCCAGAGTTACTTCCTAGTAAGATGGGCAGTGACCAAATTTGAAAAACAAACAAACAAACAAACACAAATATATTGAAACTTTTCATTCGTTCATTCATTCATTCATTCATTCATTCATTCATTCCAGGAGCATGCGTATGTTTTAACAGGTGGTTTAACAGGCTTTTTAAGTCTGAAATGTAATAAGGCATGCATTCCTCTGTGACAATATTACCTCTGAATATCGGCTTGCAGTACACATGTTAAAAACGCAACAGTTCTATCATAAAAGTGTTCAGTTTGCATGCTTCAAAGCCACTATTCCCTGCAGGATTGCCTCCAGATATGATATGCTCCAGCTTCCAGAATCCCCTATTGGCTAGGGATTCTAGGAACTGCAGTCTGAAAGACATTGCTTTGGGGAAGAGTATCCCCAAAGAGTCTCAAAAACTATAAGCAAACCATCCATCCAGTTTTTATCAGTATTATCTTCACTCCTCTTGAAATGCCTCCCATTTGGTTCTCTGGAAATCTCTGGATTTTCTTTTAATTTTGTGCATCACTTAATTCTTGCTCCTTTCACAACTAATTGCAGTAGTTGCAGAGTTTGTTTATGTAGGCTTATGTAACTGCTGATTTTACTATGGCTGAAAAAATGGTGAAGAAATAGGAAATGCAAGGCTTTTCCAAAGATATATCATGCTATCTTTTCTTCTTATCTTGCATTTGCAAAATAGGCTTGTTTTGTTTTTAGACGAAACAGCTAAGCTCTTGTAATGTATACCAAATTATATATATCTCATTACTGTCTCTTCATTCTAAAATAAAATGATAATATAATAATAAATTGGATGTGATTGACTTCTGTAATAAACCTGAAGTAGGAGGGTTTATACATCTCCCAGAAATAGAACACAGATTATTATTATTTTTTTAAGTTAAGCATTTATCTTATGATTTTAAACTCATTCAGAAGTGAACTTCCAGTTTTCACTCAAACAAAATGCCCTTGTTGGCAAGGGAAAATATTCATAGTTACAATAGTGACAGACTTGCTATACCAAACTGAAGACATGGTATCAATGGAAATCTAAAATGACTTGGATCACTGATTTATGGTGATTTAAAATAAAAAGCTACAATCAAAACACCAATTATTATTGACTGTACTTAGCACAGTGCAAATAGTGAAATAATCTATTACAAGTCTGAAGGCTGGATTTTTACTTTTTTATTACTATTTTTGCACACACACACACACATTCTGCATCTTCATAAATGAATATGTGACAAAGAAACACATATCCAGAATAATTTTAAGTTATATGTTTGCACTCTAGAGTCCCGCTATTGCTGCTGAATATCATCAACATCTAAGGTAGATGTGAAAAAAAATAACTATTTATTCATTCATTCTTCCTTTCATTCATTGTAATATAAGCTTACTACTTTAATGTTCCATGAGGATTACCACCTTGACGTGGTGGCTTCAATGAACCTGAGAGCAATCCTGGTGGGAACATGAACTACTGGTAGTACAGACACCTTTGCTAGTAAGATCAAAATTGGAGCTAAAAGTAATTCATACCAGGGATGAGGCAGTAGGGGCTCTGCAGTTATGAAGAAGCTTGAAAAAAGGCAATGGCAAACCTTTTCTTTTTTATTTCCAAGAAAACTGAATGGTTCAAACATTTAGACAACTCTGAGTATGCGATTATGAGATCTCCAGCACTTATATAGCAATTGGAATAGAACTTTGAACTGTCATGAGTATATCTGTAAGTAATGGTATGGTCAGAGCCAAGCCACAATGAAGTAAGGTCACTGATGGTGCCAGTACTGAAAGAAAAGTTCCTCATTTACAGTTGCAGCATGGAATGTGAGAAGGCTTAGCCAAGGGAGATTTAAAATTGTCAAAGTGGAAATGACATTCACTAAATTAGATGGTTTAAGAATAAGTGAACTTAGTGGACTGGAATACACCACTTTAAATCAGATGATTATGTGATTTAGGGCATGTGACTATACAAAGGACTGGAGTAGCACTAATGCTCCGAAGTATCTGTTCAACTATAACAATAAATGACAGGATAATATCTATTAAAATTAGTGAATATCCAGTGAACATCAATGGCAAATTGGAAGAAGTAATAAATGGATATAGCACTACTGATGGATGATGATTACACTGCCAAGGATTTTGACTGGGTAAATGCAATAATGCAGAAGATAGGTCAACAAACTTTTGAAAAGAAAATTCTTTGTTCAGTGTTCATCACCATCACCTGCTTCAAGCAGCATAAACCTAAAGTCTGTACTTGAATGTCACTGGATGCAAAATATCAGAATCCAATTACATCATAGGAAACAGAATATAGGTAAGTATAATCCAATCAGCCAGGACACTTCTAGATGCAGAGAGTGCAACAGACTTGAATTATTGGTGACAAATATGTTTGAGAAGAGACAAAGGATGATGTAAAAACTGTTGTGGGGGGGAAAATTCCTAGTCTGTCAAAGAAAATGCAAAATGGTTTTCAGAATACAGAATTGTGATAGCCAGACAAAAAGAGAGAAATAAAATCTGGGGATGGAGGAGGAGGGAATCAAATTTGTAAGTTTATTACAGGGTGAAAAAAGCAGTGCTCCACCACAACCCTGTCCTGTTTTCATGATTTGTAAAGACCTATTGCTGAGATACACAGAGATCTCAGTGGGGCCATCACTACCGCTGAAATTGGAAAGGGCAGTTTAGGCTATTGAATCCAATCAATAGTAACAAAAGGGGGAAAATGTGAAATCTATTTCTGGAGTCAATCATTCCTTGCCACTGCTATTCTGAAAGCTACCGTAAGCTTGAAGTCAAGGCCAATTAGCCTGCTATGCAACAATTCCAAAAAAATATTAACCTAAAGGCACCTTCTCTTGGCCTCTCAAAATACTCAGTTCTATTTATAGTCAGACAAACTGGGTATCTATTTCACCTCATGTGTCCAGAGAGAACAGATACTCTCCAAAACTTTCTTGGAAGGGTGCAGGATTAGTATTGGCAGTAACACTTGACTATTATTCTATCTTAAGTTTTTGTTTCCCAGGAAATAACTCATTACCAACCTGCCCATTATTTTTCTACAATATTCCAGAACAAGTATCATTCTAAACTATTATTGGAGGAAGGCTACCCTAAATAAATGTGAAATAGCAAACATCTAGGATCTGTAGAGCTGGTGTCAGGAAAACAAAAGATCAGACTGAATTGAAGTTAGCAAAGGATGCTAAGATAAACAAAGCAAAACAATGCCTTCTTTGATACGTTAAAAATAAAGGAGAAAATGAGAATCAGTATACCATCTGCTCAGTGAAGAAGGCAAAGGAAATGGCAGAACTGGTCAGTTCATAGTTTGGTTAAGTTTTCTCCAAAGAAAACTCTAAGTTCCACTAGGAAACTGTGAAGAGCAGGTTGAAAGGGCGGGATTGAAGCTTAAGACTGTTAACGGCATAATTAGGGAATACCTCTTGAATGAGTTTAAGAAGTTTAGAACCCCCGGCAGATGAATTGCATCCTAGGGTACTGAATCTATTGGTCTGATTGAACTGTCATGAATTATCTGCTGAAGCAGTGGATTCCTTAGTTAGTCAGTGGTTGAAATAAAACATTGCCAAGTTTCCTTTGAACCTTTGTATTCTGTGATTCTATGACCTTTGAGAAATCCTGAAAACTAGTGAGGTAGCAGATGAATGGAGGGAGCTGAATATGCCTATCTTCAAACAAGGAAAAAGGAAAATCCAGCAAAATAAAGACCAGTCTTTCTGAAATTAATGCCAGGAAAGATTCCACTGTAGATCATAAAGAGATAGATCTGTAAGCATTCTGAAAACAATGTGGCAATTGCTTGTGATCTTCTAGTTTTTGACTTCTCATTATTTAATGACATTTGTATGATCTTCTACATTTACAAAAGCTTTTCAGAGCTGATCCATCTCAGGCAAAAGAATACAGGCCAATACCTTGTCATACGTGAGAACATTCACACAGTGTAAAATTGACAATAGAACTTTCCAACTTATTCAGATATTTATTCATGTTGGTGAAGGATATTATTATTATTATTATTATTATTATTATTATTAAAATATTATTACTAGCTGTTTATCTGAAGTAGCTGGAAAAAATTTTTTGAAAAAAAATATATTAAGATAGCAGAGGTTTTAATAGCCATGGTATTACTTTCTATATAAACTATTCCAGTTGTGCAAACCTACAATTTGACTCTGTAATAATTTGACTTAGTCATCCAATAAAAAGAGATTCATGAATCAACATACCCTCTACCAAACGGAAAGAGGGAAAGAGGGAAAGAAGAGGGAGGGAGGGAGGGAGGGAGGGAGGGAGGGAGGGAGGGAGGGAGGGAGGAAGGAAGGAAGGAAGGAAGGAAGGAAGGAAGGAAGGAAGGAAGGAAGGAAGGAAGGAAGGAAGGAAGGAAGGATTTCCTAGCTTCCCTGTACTTCAGATCTAAAGTCTCTTTCAGCAGTTCTGATAGAATGGATAAGTATTGCAGTCAGCTGCTGAACACAACTGAAGAAGATTCAAGGGTATGCAATGTAGCTCAACAGTCAGAGTGGAAAATGGAAGCCACTTGCAGAGGGCTATAAACTACTTTGCTTCTGTAATACAGAAGAAGTTGAAGTATAGAAAAATAGCAATGGATATAGAATTAAGTGTGATAGTAGTAATAGAACTAGGAGGAATCCATATTTGAACAGAATAGAGTCCCTTTACAGGTTTGTCCAGCAAATGAGTCAGAGTCCTAAACTTCCCATGATTTCCTTCTAGCTCATAAAACCTTCAAGGGTGATTCAGATTATTTGTTATGTGAAATCGCTTCTTTCACTATTTAATTTGCTCAGCATCTAAAGTGAGCATTTAAGATTTATTCCTGACTAGAACTGAAATTTGGACAACTACTGGACTTTCAATATTGGAAGATATCCTGGATGATTGAAAGCTGATCATATAATTGCTATTATTTTTGTCAGTATTGGACTGCCCATTCTTAATGGATTGCGGATTTAGAGATGGCATAACAATTTGTGTTATTATATATTGATTATATACATAATACGTAGAAAAGCGCACACATACATTTGGAGTATTTCATTCTTAGGTATATTTGATGAACAAATGCCCCGAGTCTTTATAATACAGCATATATTGAACTGTATTATGATAACTGATCACCATCTAATTAAAGTTGGGTCCTTTTGAGTCTGTATTATGCATTGAAATGAAGACTTCCATTGATTTCAATGGATCTATTTAAACTCACTATAGATGCATTCCACTGCAATTTAAATATACAGTATTTGTCCCATAAAGAGGTACCCTTTGGACATTTAATAGGAAGGGAATCTTAAACAGGAAGGGAATCTACTTTTTTTTTTCCTCCAAGGTCAAGCCTATAAAGCACAAAATAGCAGCGTATAAAAACTGTCTGAACTGCTGGAGGATCAGCTATTTTATTGTTGTTGTTGTTAATTTGTTTTCCTTTATGAGGCTTATATATCACTCTAATCACCCATCAGTTCTGAGCAGCTTACATTCTTATCATGCATAAACAAGGTTAAAGTATCACAAATCCTAGAATAATCCATTCCAATTCATTCCCTTGATCAGAAGCAGATTTGGAAAAGCAGAATTCCACCTCCCATTATTTAGGATAAAAAAGCCCAAAGACCATTAATGCCCACTTATGTGTATGTGTGAGCACATGCACACACAAATGCAGACGCACATACCCACACCCACATACACGCACAATGAAGTTTGCAGGTAAGCTAAAACACTATTATGAAGATCTGCGCACTCTGCAAGAAGTCTGCAGACCTTCATAAAAATCAGTGCAGCATTTTCTTATATGTTAGTTTTAAATTCTATATTTTAAAATGCTGATAGTTTTTTGGTTTGGTTCTGGTTTGTTTTGAGACAGAATGTGATAAGGAAGGTATATATGATACATTTCAGATAGAAAGACTGAATGGACTTTGTACAGGGCCAATTGGCTTTTACGTTTTCCTTCCTTCCTTCCTTCCTTCCTTCCTTCCTTCCTTCCTTCCTTCCTTCCTTCCTTCCTTCCTCCCTCCCTCCCTCCCTCCCTCCCTCCCTCCCTCCCTCCCTCCCTTTTTTTTGGAATAGATAATGTCTCTGTTTGCATTCTGCCAAAGAAGTGGAGAAACATATCAGAAAGGAAATTTTGCAAAGGGTTTAACAGGTTTGTTAGCTGTCCACTCTGTCTTCAGTACAGTATGTAAGAGCCTATTCCAAATTGTCCTGAAATATTTCTGAATTTGGAATCAGACAGATCCTGAGCAAAGCTTTAGGGCTGGGGGACAGGGGAGGACATGCATCTATGGTGTTTGGCCCATTTCACATCAAAAGCCCATTTATATTTCCTAGAAGATGTTTGGTGATCCTTGCATGAGATTAATATCTGACAGTACTAATCACATGTTCTTGTTCTCTTCGTGTACATTTGTCCATTCATGCAGATGTGATGGTAACTGAATAAAAATGGGTGAATACACACGTTTGTAAAATATTCCATATTTTTCCAGGCAACATAGACAGGTGCTTAGAAAGCTCACACTGTCCTATATTTTTCTTCAGCAGCTTTAGGTATGATACTTTTTTCTGTACATCAGGCTTTATCATTCAGGGCACTGCCCTACATCTACTCAGCAGCTGCACGCATGACGTACCCACATATTTATAGATAAAGCTAATGGATTTTCTTCTTTTCCCTAATTTACTGAAATAAACTGTTATGCAACATTATATTCAGTGCAACAGAAAACAAATCTTCCATTTGTTCTCTAAGTTGTTCTGCCATTTATTCCCATTTTGTCCATTACATTATATAAACAGGGGTATCTGTGGCCTTTTTGTAGCACTGACTAGATCCAAAGTGCTGGGTAAGGCAAATCTTATTTAGAAGGCATAGATAGCTGTTAAGACAAGTTTATAATGGGTATATGTTTTAATTAGACAAGTAGACAATCCAGTGAGGCTGGAAGAAAACTAAGTTGTGTAACATAAAATTACATGTTCCCCATTCCAGTTCTGTTGATTGATCTTGAAGATGAGGCATGTTCCACTGACTACAATCGTGCCATTATTAGTGACAGAGTTGCAGTGAGCTTGTCTTTTTATTTTTTTTTAAATCCAATTTGTTTCTCTGCTTTGGAAATACATGTGTGCGCATGCACGCACACACACACACACACTTTTCTTAATACCAGAAATTCCAGGGAAGAAAACTAAGTGAAAGTAACATAGATTGAAAAAAATTAACCTGATAATGTGATTGCTCATTTTAATATTCTTAGATCCTGTTTTCCATGGCACTTTTATTTTTTGTTAACAATTAAATATATATTTTAATTCATATGTTTAATAAAGAAATGTAACTGCATATTTAATGTATATTCCCCTGATATATGCATGTTGTATGCAATTTTGCCTATATTCCCCAGAGCGTGAGATCAAAATGCAGGACTCAAAGGCAGAATAATCAAGGTTTCACTGCAATGTTTATTAGACAGTATGTACTGGAGGGGGACCCCACTAAGGGATAGTGAGAGCCACCCCCTGCAGACAAAAGTGATGCTGTGTATTTATACATTTCAGGAAAGGGGAAGGAAAAGGACGCATGCATACATATTCATATGATGATGCAAGCATACATAAGTAAGTAATAGATCTCAAGTTACTTTCTGCCCCTTTGTTTATCTACTATCTGCAAGGAAAACAACAGCCTTACTGAGAAGAAGAAACAAATCAGTTCAAGGTGCCAAATGCCAAGAAGAACACATTCCTTCTTCAAGGCAGATGTCTTGGTAGTTCACACCAGCTCTTTTATGTTTCAATTTTATTAAGACACTCCCATTCATCTGAACCTTCTAGAAATTTACTTTCTTCACCCAAAAAATGTATTTTTCCACAGAGGTATGCATAGACAGTGTGCATTTTTGTATTGTAGACACTACTTCTGTATATTCTTGAAGAACTACATTACAAATTTGGAGAAGGGTGAATTTGAAATGGTATCCAAGTCTCTGTTGAAGTGTGCAAACTGGGGAGATTTATTTTTGCCAATTTCTAAGAATAGCAAGGACTTTGTCCAATTAAGTCATTGTATGTTTCATGAAGGATTTGTCAGATCCATCACAGATTCAGACCATAAAAACACTATTCGTAATTTCATTCAAATTAAAAAAAAAAAAAAAAAAAAACTTTTTCAGAAAAACATACATGGAGGGAAAAAGTACTAAGATCAGCTCTCTACTGTTTCTGAATATGCTCTGAATGCTTTACTTATTGATTTTACTTAACTTTACTACCTTATTTTAGCTGGTGACTACATGGACATATCCATGTAGTTCTTTGGCAGACCTTCACTGCCTTTTTTCAGGATAATTTTTAGACTTCCCAGTCTATTTTACAGATCTGGAGTTTTCTGATAATCCCAGTATCCAAGTATTAATCTAGTCTGATCCTGCTTAGCCTTTGTTTCTTTCAAAAGCAGCCAAGGTTGACTGCTTATAACTATCTGAGTTGGAAAAATAAATCATATAATTTACTTTACCTCTTGTCACCTCCTACTCACCACCTGTCCACTGTTCAGCACAATCAAGCTAAATTAAAAACCTACAAGTTGCACCCAACAGAGTTATCTAGAACTTGAGGGCCTAAATTCAGATAAATATTTTAAGGAGGCTGCAATGTTTCCATAAATGTTTTAAGATAATTCTTAAAATTAAACTAAAGTGATTAGTTTGTGAACAATGATTTGGTTTGTTGAAAAAAAGCGAAGTATATTTTACATGTATGTTATATGTTTATTTTTATTTAGTTTAGTAGCCTTATTAGGATCAGACATTACCTTCATAGGGATGATTAAAATGTATAATCTAAAATACCATTAGGTCTTATACTTTCCATCTCACTAGGTTCTTCATATAAACTAATTAGCTTAAAGGTCATTGTTCTCATTTTTCCAATACCAACAGATCGTTAAAACAGTGCATTGCTGATTATGTTGATAGATATCATAGGGCACCATAGAGAGAGAATTTTCAGTTTCATAAAAGGATGAAAACAATTATCATAAATTCTATAAAGAGATAATCTAATTACAACATTTTTCATTTCAAATGGCTATTGTCCTAGCAAAGGAAAATTTTAGAACCAGCCTAAACAAGAGGAAAGGATTTTGATGTGGGCCCATAAATTTTTGATTAGCATAATCAGTTGTGACTTTGGTCTGTGTATACATATGTCTAAGCAGGCCACAAAGGGCAGGAAAGGTTTTGAGATGAAGGCATGAAAGGTTGAGATCTTGCTGGCTAAAATGATCAATGTATCTCTTATAAAAGATAGGATGTCTCGCAACTTAAAGATTTATGTTTGGCCCTAGGCTAAATAAAAGATTAAAAGTCTTGAAATTTATTGCTACAATTCCCTTTTTGGAGAATATAATGGGACACACTGTAAATTTAGCGATCTTTAACACTATTTATGAGAAATAACCTGGATCTGGTACAGAGACTGCATTTGTGGCCTATAGCACAAATGACCAGAGTTTCTAAATTTAACAGAGAAATTAATTCTAGTGACCCTGTCAGGAGTTCTGATAAACAAGATTCCACATGTGCCATATTGTTCCACATCGTTATTTCTATGTAGCTTAAGCAATGGAGTCTCCAAAATCCATTTCAGAATAAGCATACATATAGCTTGCTGCAGTTTTCAATTCATATCATCTGTTATTTTTCTTGTTCAGTGCTGATGAACATCAGTTCATATGAACTATAATTAATGATTAAATGGAATCTTGAAACAAACTTGTGATCTTATCAGCATTCCTCTTCACCCGCAGATTTAATTTACATGCATATGTGAAACGTAAGGAGACGGAGTCTATCCTACACGTCTTTCTAGAAGTGAATAAAGGTGTTTCACTCCCAGCAGGTAAATAGTGGCATAAAAGAAGCTCTAAGTAAATCTTGTCGGCATTTAAAGATTCCCCCAGTATTCACAGCATCATAAAATTCTTCACAGAAATGATCCCTCTCCAACATGAAGCTCTGCCTTGCTCTAAGATGCATGATTTCTGTTTAGTTTTGTTTTTAACCAAAAAAAAAAGAAAGAAAGAAAAAGAAATACAAGAAGGAAGATTTCCTGGCCATCTAAAACTGTTTAAAAAGTGTAATATGTCTGCTCCCTTAACAGTTAATTCTCTGTTATCTATATACAGTTCATTTGTGTCTATCTATACCTACCTTTAGATATAGCTATTACGTATTTATCTAGACATAACTTTTAGTGCTCTTTTGAAAGGATGGTAAACCTGCTTGCACCAAATTTTTCCCAGTATTCCACTTGTATCTTAAAAAAAGAAAAAATCAAGGTCTTACAAATCAGAACCAGAAATATTGGAAGAAGGATAACTGTTTTGGCATTTGGCCTCTGTACACCACCACATTGAAGTTGAAAGGAAACACACTCAGATGGGAGCAAAGTCAGGACTTTCAGCTGTAATTCAAGGGGTTTGACAAAAGTGGGGCACTAACCGTTCAGGAAGTACAGGCAATGGCATACACACAACCCCATCATTGGTGGCTCATAAGTAATAGAATAAATCAACATCATGACAAACATAAGGATCACCTTTAATACCTGGATGAAAATCCTTTGCAGTCAATGACTGCCTGAAGTCTGGAACCCATGGACATGACCAAATACTGAGTTTCCTCCCTCAAGATGCTTTGCCAGGCCTTTACCACAGCTGCCTTCAGCTGCTGCTCATTTGGGGCCTTCAGTCTTGTCTTCAGGAAGTGAAAAGTATGCTCTATTAGGTTGAGATCAGGTAACTGACTTGGCCATTGAAGAACATCCCACTTCTTTGCCTTGAGAAACTCTTGAGTAGCTTTTGCTGTATGTTTTGGGTCATTTTCCATCTGCAATATGAAGTGGCGTCCTATCAGTTGGGCAGTGTTTGGCTGAATCTGAGCAGAAAGTATAGCCCTATACACTTCAGAATTCATCCTGCTGCTTTTATCAGCAGTAAGGTCATCAATCAACACCAGTGACCCAGTTCCATTGACAGCCATGCTTGCCCATGCCATAACACTGCCTCCACCAGGTTTGACAGATGATGTGGTATGCTTTGGATCATGAGCTGTTCCTTTCCTTCTCCATACTTTTCTCTTCCCATCATTCTGGTGCAAGTTAATCTTGGTTTCATCAGTCCAAAGAATCTTATTCCAGAACTGGGCAGGCTTTGTTAGGTGTTTGCTGGCAAAGTCTAATCTGGGCCTTCTGTTCTTGAGCGTTACCAGTGGTGTGCACCTTGTAGTGAAGCTTCTGTAATTACATTCATAAAGTCATCTCTTGAGTGTAGATGTTGACAATGACATGCCTACATCCTCAAGAGCATTCTTGACCTGGCTAGATGTTGTTCCTCTTCACCATGAGCAGAATTCTGCGGTCATCCACTTTAGTTGTCTTCCGTGGTCTTCCAGGCCTTTTGCTTTTGCTGAGCTTGCCAGTTAATTCCTTCTTTTTCAGGATGTTCCAAACTGTTGTATTGGCCACTCCCAATGTTCTTGCTATCTCTTTGATGGGTTTATTTTGTTTCCTCAGCCTAATGATGGCCTTCTTCAGTCACATGGACACCTCTTTGGACCTCATGTTGAGAGTTCCAGTGAACAGCTACCAAATGCAAATGTAACACTCAGAACCACCTCCAGGCCTTTTATCTGCTTGATTGGTCATGGGGTGCCCAGGAAAAAGGCCACACCTGGCCATGCAGCTGCTTGTCAACCATTTGTTCCATTACTTATGAGCCACCAATGGTGGTGGGTGGGGGATGTATGCCACTGGCTGTACTTCCTGAATGGTTAGTGTCCCACTTTTGTCCAACTCCTTGAATTACAACTGAAAGTCCTGACTTCACTCCCACCTGGGTGTGTTTCCTTTCAACTTCAATGTGGTGGTGTACAGAGGCCAAATGTCAAAAGTAGTTATCCTTGTTCCAATATTTCTGGTCCTGATTGTAATTAGATGGCCCTATGCATTTAGAAAGCTATACTTAGATTCTGAATTACATAAGGATTATTTAAATTGGGAGGCCAAGGCTAATCTAAACAAATTGCAAAGAGTCTTATGAAGCTCATTTGACTATCTGATTTGGAAAGAACCATTGGTGACCTTGCCTATTTCCCACCATATCAGAAAGTAGTCTTGCATTGTGAAGGAGAATGATCACTACCTGGATGGGAAAGAACCTTAAGTTGATGAGGGGAGAATTGGGTGGAATTAGAAGATACCATCATGTAATTGGTTGCATTTTCTCTTCTACTCCCTAAATATATTTTTCCCCTTCTAGGTCTAGTGATGAACCTGAAAAGTAAATATTCAGTGGTGGCCAAAGCACTTTCTACAGTTGTGATTGTGACTGTTTATTAGACTTATACAATCATTCTTTATCCATGAATTTGTAAGCTCAAGACTGAAGCTCTTTTAAGTATGTTTCATGCAGATCAAAGAAAATTATACCTTGGGATAAAAAAAGTCTTAATAAAATTTGTGGGGAAAGTTCAACTTACTATAAGTATCCTGTAAAGTCTTAGATTGACATATGGGTCAACAGTAGTGAGACATGGGATCCTTAAAGGGATTCTGCTTTTTCTATAATTTTAGTTTTATACTGTAATGGGATATTATGTTCTTTAATAATAAATGAAATCTTGTTGTTCAAACCATCCATGTCTAGAGACCTAGCAATAACTAGATTGTTAGAGGTCTTGGATTTACTGCTCTTAAGCTATAAAGTCAGAGAACCTGAAAATAATAATGTTCTGGCAACATGTCAGCCTTTAGCTAAGGTGTTTGGGAAATCTCTCTGAAATCTGCCTGGCTTGCACTGTTTTGCTTCTTATATCTTTGTTTTTGTTTTTGTTTTGTTTTTCTTTGTCTTCCTCAACTTTTTTTCTTATGGAACTTTATCACCAACAATGCTAAGTTTTAATAATTGCATGCATGGCTAGAGTTAGTTATGGATATGACTCAACTAATCATGCAGAGTTGCATGGAAAGGTTAAGACACCTCTAGTTAAACTGTATGTTTCAATGAATCTTTGACATCATTTTTAGACATCATTTTTAGCATTCATTTGAAACAGGCCAAGATAAGTTACTACATGGTTTGCCTAAGAGTATGGAAAACAAACGTTAGACTCAGGTGTAGCATTGTTTTTCTACCTTTACACAAACATTTTCAAATGCTTATCTCTGAAACCTATTTTTAATCGAAAAAACACATTTTTAATTGAAGAAACACATTTACAGTTCCTTCATCCCTGATTCAAGTGTTCCCCAGTGTGATACTGGAAAATCTTGAGCTTTGGTTCCTGGACACTGCAGTGTCCAGGCTTGGAAATGGATTGGCTCAGGACTTGTAGCTACTATAACAGCTATGGGGTTTTTTCAGTATGGAAATAACTGTGAGGTGAGATCCTTGATCTGTTTTTGCTTCTGAGTGGTTATGTATAGTTGGAGGGCTATGTGTTACCCATTCTTTCTTCTTCTTCCTCCTCCCCCTCCTCCTCCTCCTCCTCCTCCTCCTCCTCCTCCTCCTCCTCCTCCTCCTCCTCCTCCTCCTCTTCCTCTTCCTCTTCTTCTTCTTCTTCTTCTTCTTCTTCTTCTTCTTCTTCTTCTTCTTCTTCTTCTTCTTGAATTATCTGCTGGTATGGCTTCATTTGCCTGCCCTTCCATTTGTATTCAAGGTGAACAGTATTGATGAGATTTGTAACTTTTGCAATGGGCAGCTGATAACATTGGCTTAATCTGGAGCCAATGTCAGCAGTATGCAGATGATGCATAACTCTATCATTAATTTTGTTGTAAATTGAATGAGGCAGTGGAATTATCATTATGACAGGCTTATAGGGTATATTCAGATCAACGGAGGACACCAGATTTAGTGTAAATTACTTGGTTAGGACAATAGGCATAGGTTGAATTCTGGGAAGATGAAAACTCTCTGCCCAGGCAAATCTTGAATCCAGAAATTGGCCTCAACCCCAGTGCTGATGGAATAGAACTCTCCTTATAGGCCAAGAGTGCAACGTTGGGGTGTTCTAGGATACCAAAGTGTTACTTTGCATGTGACTTTAATGACCAAAACTAGTTACCACAGCTTTGGCTCATAGGTTAAGTCCATTAAGTAGAGATATCCTGACCTCAGAGCATGTGCTGATAACCTCTTGACTGGGTTACTGTAATGCACTCTTTATCAGGCGATGCTTGATGACAATCCAGAGATTATCAGTGTTGCAGGACACTGCAGTTAGAGTAATATGTGGACTTGAAAAAGAAAAGGTGCATGTTATTTAAGTTGCTGGAATACCTTCACAGTTTAAATTGCTGGCATTTACCCATAAAGGCCTTATATGATTCTGGACCTGGATATCTGAGAGATCACCAGACCCAGTACTGACCACACCACAGTCTGAGGTCAACTGGGAAGGGCTTGCTGATAGTCTGCCTATGAGAGAATTATCAGCTATTAGGGAGCTGCTAGGAGGAAAAGCAAGACTTATATTTTTAAGACTGCACTTAAAAGCATAGTCAAAGGATAAATAACAATCTCATAAACAATGTTTTCCTAGTATATTATATTATTATAGAGAGCCAGTTTACTGTAGTTGTTAAGGCACCAGGCTAGAAACTTGGAGACTGTGAGTTCTAATCTCTCCTTATGCATGAAAACCAGCTGGGTGACCTTGGGCTAGTCACTCTCTCTCAGCCCAACCCACCTAACAAGGTATAAAATAAAGGAGAGATATAAATCTAATAATAAATGTAATTTTTAAAAAATGACAGTAAGAGCTGGGTAGCTTGTAACCCACAGAAGAGGATTATGTGAATAATAAAGTCAGAGCATTTGAAAGCAAGATTAAAGTTAGTACATTGGCATTCCTCCTGGGGAACATGGGGCACAAAAATCAACAAAGAAACAAGCATTCCATATCTGTGTGTAGTCTCACTCCACATTCTCCATTAGAAAATTGAAAAAAGAAATTAGAAAATTAGAAATTAGAAAATTGTTATTTCTTTGATGGGTTTTCATGCATGGCCATCAACTTTATTTGGTTTCTTTACATATTATGCAGGGTTATTCTGTACTGGGAGGACTTGGAACAAGTTTCTATTAACTGAAGTGGCTAAGGGTAAGAAACATGAGGTCTTCCAAAGTGCACAGCTCTATGGATTTAAGTCCATACAAGGTCTGCATCTTTTGATTCATGCTGAACCTTCATTTCTGTTTGATGCTAGTGGAAGAATATCTGAATAAGAAGATATAATCCAATTAATGCATTGGAATGTTGTTTTGCAACTTCAAGGTATCTTTTCAAAGAGAACCATCTGGAAAGCTAGCAGAGCCAATCAAGACAGACTCGCAAACTATACAAAGTACAGATTATAGAAAACATGCTTTCGGAACAAGAACTCCAGAACAAAATCCTTATTTTAACCAGGCTGCTGGGTAGTGTGGAAGTAGGAATTCTGATTGGATCTTCTTGATGTGATTTTATTAATACTATTATTGGGATCTTGCTTGTTGCTTGGACTTTTGTTCTGCTTTCTTTTCTTTTGGGGTGCCTTCAAGTCAGTCTTGGCTTCTGGCAACTGCCTGGACAAACCCTTGCAGGTTTTTTGGCAACTTTTTCAGAAGTAGTTTGCCAGCACAAGAGTTGCAAAATAACACGTTACAGTAAAACAGCAAGAGTACCAAAGTTGTAAAACCCCAAATGGTTCATAATGCACTGGGAAGAATAAGGGGAGTGTAATATATAGTGAAGAGAAAATCCCACTGAATCTAACAATTTTTCAAATGTTCCCACCAAGCCACAGATTATGATTAAAATGCATAATCAAAAGAAATGCTGGCTCTGCTTTATATGTTATTGGGTATCCAGGCAGAAGATTAAAGCTAAAATGTCTAGTACTTGGCCATTATTGTGGCAGCATTCACTAACATAGATAGAAACTTCCACTATTTTCCATTACCATTATTATTTACCATCACTAGTACTATTAAGAAGACCCAGTTTGGTTAGTGGTTGAAATGCTTGCCTATAAACCAGCAGACTGAGTTCTAGTCCTGCCTTAGGCACAAAGCTAGCTGGGTTACCTTGGACCAGTCACTCTGTCTCAGCCCTAGGAAGGAGACAATGGCAAACCACTTCTGAAATCTTGCCATGACAACTGCAGGGACTAGTTCAGGCAGTCACCAGGAGTCAACACTGACTTGAAGGCACCAAAAGACAAAAACAAAAAAACTTACTATTAATCCAGCTAAGTGTAAAGGCAAGAAGCAGCAGTTCTTCATTTCAAACAGAGAATAATTCAAGTGTGAAATGTACTATGACAGTGGGGGAACTACATGCTCTGATTACAAAAAGTGTTCAGTTTGATTCTTTGCATTTTCAAGTGGGGCTGGAAAATCTTCCTCTGGAAACCCCTAAGAGATGGTACCAGGCAATATTAATAGTACTGACTTAAAGTGGTTTAGATAATTATTCCTCAAACTATTTGCTTGCTTGTAATAGCACTGGTATAGATGGACCAGTGGTCTAACTTGGTCTAAGGCAGCCTTTAATGTTTTAATTCATGTCTCATTTTGGAAGTAAACTTTACATCTGATATTCTAGAACTTTGTGGACTTCAATAGTACGGCATCTCTGTAACAGATGAGAAATGTTAGTTAGTTCCAATGATCTGAATATTTGACAACAAAAAAGGCTGCCTAACAGTATTGACATGGCATATCTCTAAAACTTAACTATCCAGACCTGGTGGGGAAAAGAAAAGTACAAGGAGTTCAGCAAATGGTATGAATGGGCATTGGTACATAGAACATCAAACATTAAGATTAGCAGTTGGCCCAAGTTTTCCCAATGTTTATGCACATGTCTCTGTGTGCACACATACAGTGCAGAGGGGAAGAAAGGTAAATGGATCTTTAGCATTAAACTAGGCAGCAGCTGAAAATATTCATTCATAGCCATACCAGAAACTTCGCAAGAGAAGCAGGAAAGAACAAAAGAGAAGTAGAAATACCAAGATGTGTCTGTCCTGAGTGTAAGATCTTGTCCCGTTCATCAAGAGAACACTCCTGTGACACGTGTGGTTCACAAAAGAGGTTTACTCAAGCGTAACGCAACAGTTACAAGCAAAGCCAGGACTGGCTTGGTACAATACATTGGTTCCTTTATACCTCCCCCCTTCCCGCAGTTTCGCCCCGCGATCACGTTACAGGCTGCGGATTATCAGCGCCCCAATAATCCCCCTTAATTGTCCAGATGGCAGGTTCAGCCTGAGTCCCATTGTTCTTTGATTGTTGTTAGCCCTTGGCATGGTCATTGCCTTCATTGGGCTTCTGTCGCGCACACAGCCGGGAGCATTCCCTCGCGCGCTGATTGCTCTTCCTCAATTCCGCAGCTCTTTCCTTTGTCCATAGCGCCCGCGGCCCTCTGGCGTTAACACAACGCATCCGCTGCAGATTAGTGAAGAGGCACCAGGTGGCCCATTCATTAGTTTGAGGTTAGCACTTCCTCTTTCTGCGCTAGTGCTCGAGCAGTGAAACTGACTAAAGCGCGCCTGGGGAATTTCCTAGACAGAAACTATTTGTGATCTATGAAGAAAGTGAATTTTAATACCCTGTTGACATGGACCCAGTATGGTGTATTGGTTAAGGCACCAGACTAGAAACTAAGAGACTGTGAGTTCTAGTCCCGCCTTAGGCACAAAGCCAGCTGGGTGACCTTGGGCCAGTCATTCTCTCTCAGCCCTAGGAAGGTGGCAATGGCAAGCCACTTCTGAAAAACCTTGCTAAGAAAACTGCAGGGACTTGTCCAGATTGTCTCTGAGAATTGGACATGATTGAACAGATTAAAAAAAAAAAGTATATTATAACACCAGAAAGATGATTAATTCAGACATTCAACTTGATTCATCAAGTGATGACTTGATGAATTACTGAGAAACTTCTTTTACTTATGTAGGTTCCTCATAAGACACAAATCTACATTTCCAAACCATCCGAGAAACCAGCATGAGGTTTTTTGTTTTTTTTTAAAGGCTCCTTGCTTCAGACAGTTGCACTTCAATGAGAATGGTGGCAGAAAGAAGGTAGAGACCTAAAGAGTTCGTCTTGACTTTTTCTACTTGTGCATACAGTGACAGTCTCTGTTTTCTGGCTCTGATCCTACTTACCACAGAATCTGTCTGTTCCCACCCAAGTGTTTAATTCCATGTAAGTTTCCCCATGGGGCATTGGTCCTTCAATGGAAAAGGTTATAAGTCAGTTGATCAATTGATTGATTGGTTATGTGCCATCAAGTTGGTGTCGCCTGTTAGTGACTATAGATAGTCTCCATGAGAATCTGTCCTGAACCTGGTCCTTCAGATCTTCCAAAAAGGCACACATCACAGCCACAATTGAGACCATCCACCTTGCTGCTAATTGTCCTCTTCTATTTTCACCTTTCTTAGCATTAGAACCTTTTCCAGAGAGCTAGGTCTTCACATAATGTGCCCAAAGAATGATAATTTGAGCCTAGTCATTTGTACATCAAATGAGAACTCTAGGTTGATTTGTTTGATAATTCATTTGTTTGTTTTCTTGGTTATCCATGGTATTCTCATGAGTCCTCTCCAACACCAAAGATCAAAAGCATAAATAATTTTTCTACCCTGCCTCTTCAAAGTCCAATTTTTGCTTGTATACAAAGTCACAGGGGAAATCATTGCCTGTACAATTCCAATCTTTGTAGATACGGACAAGCATCTTGGCATCAGAATACTTTTTCCAAGGCCTTCATAGCTACTCTATCAAGTACTACTCTTGATACTAGCAGAATTTCATGGTTCCTTTACAACTGATAGTTGATCCTAAAAGTCTGACATTATCCAGCACTTCAATGTCTTCATTGCTAATTCAAAGGCTGGTTGCTTTACCTGTTGTTATTAATTTGGTCTTATACTTTATATCAGATTATATTTAATCTCAGCCCTATTTTTTTCACTGTGCTCCTTGACTTTCATTACTAAAGCTTGCAGATCATTTACATTTTCAGCTATCAGAGTAGTTATCAGCATGGCACAGGTATTGATGTGTCTTCTTCCAGTTTTAAAACCACACTCATCTCCTTCCAATCCATCTTCCCTCAATATATATTCCACTCATTGATTGAATAAATAAGGGGAAACTATACAGCCTTGTCTCACTCATTTACTGATCTGGAGCCAGTCTGTTTCACCATCTTCTGCTCATATTCCTTTTGGAACTGCAGCCTGTGTATAGGTTTCACACATGAGGACCATGGATTCCCATTCTTCTAAGTACATTGCACAAGCTTGATATGATTGACACAATCAAAGATCTTTCTATCATCAGTGAAGCATATACTGACTTATTTTTGGTATTTTTTGGCTTTCTCAATTATCTAGCATGCATCAGCAATAATGTCTTGTACCTCAGCCTTTTCTAAAGCCAGCTTGAACATCTGGCATCTCCCTTTCCATGTAGGGCTCTAATCTGCTTTGAATGATCCTAAGCATTATTTTGCTAGTCTGTGATATTAAGGATATTATATGACAGTTTGCACACTCTGCTAACTCTTCTTTCTTTGGTATTGGTATACCAAATTGCTTGACTACTGTATCATTCTCCAGATTTGCTAGCATAATTTGGTTAGAACTGTTATTGATTCTTCTGTGGTCTGCCATATTTCTATAGATATTTGATCGATTCCTATAGCCTTCTGACTTGGTAATAACCATAGCTTTAATCTAACTTCAACTTCTGTATTAACAATGAAGAAATAATAGGATTAGCAGAAACTGATATATAATTTTCCTGCTTCATTTCAGTTTCCTAGGCCAAGTGCACTCTTCTCTTTAACATTTCTGACTTTGACATTCCAGTCTCCAACCACAAGGTGTATATATTGCTTTCATGTTCAGTGAATTTTAAACTGAACATGACCATAGAAGTCATCAACCTCCTCTTCTTCTGCATCAGTGATTGGAGCATAAACCCAGATAATTGTCATATTAAAGGGTGTTCATTAAGTCTAATTAATATTATATGGTCATTGATTGTATTGTATTCAAGTACTGTTCTTGCTATACCCTTCATATAAAAGCAGTGACATTCCTTCTTTGCTTTTCATGACCTGAATAGAAAACAGTGTGATCTTCTGACTGAAGGTGTCCAATTCCAGTTCATCTCAATTTGCTGATGCCTAAGATGTCAATATGTACTTGATTCATTTCATCTTTCACTATGTAGAGCTTTTCCATGCTCATGCTTCTTATGTTCCATGTTCCCACTGTTACTCTGTCTTTGAAGCTTCAGATTTCCTTTTCCTGCATGGCAACATCAGAAATTAGGTTATCCCAAAGTTTTAATCTAGCCATATCATAAATACCATTGGTACTCTGAAAGATTCATAGCTCTTGCTCAATAGCATGTTATGTGCCATCTGACTTGAGAAGCACATCATCTAATACTATATCATCAGTCACTTTATCTTGTATATCCATGTGGTTTTCTTGGTGAAAATACAGGAATTTTTAGCATTGCTTTTCCCACCCACTTTAAAATTATGCCCTTGCCATTGTCACTAAAGTGATCACCTGCTTCCAGCATCTTCCTATATTACTGCTGCCCATTATAGGTGCCTGCTTGCTTTAGCTGGGCATTTTGGATGACCTTCACACATTGGATGACTCTGCTGAGAGTATATATGTCTTGGCATACATGTCTGTTCGTTCTTCCCAGGAACATACTCCTGCCACTTTGTAAAGTGGGGGAGTATCAGTCTGATACTAAATAAATAATAAATATTAAAACTATGTTTCTAGCATAGATAGCCGCTGTGATTTCAACATGTTTTATGCACATGTTGATTAGCTGCATTTTGTAACTTCTTAGTGAGATCAGTCCAACAGAAATGAAAACAAGAATGGTTTTCTGAAATTTTCTGTTAGGTTGTATTTTTTTTGTATAATACAAGGCACCTAGAACATTCTGTGTAGAGTCTGATTAGATTTTTTTTTTTTTTTGAAGAATTATACTTCAAGAAAAATATACTTCAGAAAGTAAAAGAGTGTTCTGCTCAAGGTCAAATACTTTTTTTACCTGAATGCTGAAAATAAATGTTTACATCTAATGTTAATAAGAGAAATCATGGCTGGGTGATACATTTTCTGTGAAGAATACACTATGATATTTATGAAGTTTTCCAGAAATCATCATGTTAATGTCAATCTTCAGAGCAATTGTGAAATATAGTATCTTTATGGTGAGTTTCCTTATAGCTCTTATGTGGCTGTAATTTCACTTCATGCAATTATAAAGCAGACATATAATTATTACAGATGTTCAAAACATTTCAAATAAGATATGCATTGTGTTCAAAACTGGTTGACCCAACCTTCTTCAGAGTGCTGCAATGCTGTTCCAATTCTGGAGTATTTTGAATATAAAATGTCCTGTATCAAGCTCAAAAGAATTGTTTCACCAGAAGTGATCTGATGATGTCCCAACCATTCTGCTAAGTCTGGAACCACTATTTTCAAGCTGAAAATGGGATATTTTCCACTTGAACTGCATTACATTTCACACACCACTGTTAGCCATTCCATACCTATCAATTGGCAGCTATTGATGGATATCAAAAATAACTGATATCAAAACAATTTAGGCCTGGGCCCCAATATAGTCATGCAGTATCAAACCACTGAACAGCAAAAGAGATCATGTTCAACAGGATTTGAAATTTAAATTAAATTAAAAAAAAATAATAATTTGAGTTACTCTGTAAATGGTGACATTACTATTTGTTTTTAAGTTGAGTTCATGGCCAGCAAGATGTTAGGTGACCTTAAAAAAGAAAGGAAGGTCAGACCTAAATACTTGCATGGGTGAGCATCAGGAAATACCAGGGCTATAGGTTCAACTGAGAAGCCATCAAATACCTAGAAGAAGGCAGCAGCAAACCACTTCTGCATTGTTGCCAAGAAAACTACGTGCATGCACACGTAAATTTGCCAGGAGCTGACTTAAGCTTAAAGGGGAGTCTACTTAATCCTAATATACTGGCTAGGCTCTTTTCCACTGATAATTCTTATTCATTTCTTTGAGTTCTGGCTGCTCCAATCAGAACCAAATCTGAGCTGTACCAGAGTTTTAATAGATAGTGGGGGGGGGGGGGGGGGGTTAAAACTTGCTTGGTTTGCCCCTGATTGCTGCAAGTTCCCATTCTTGCTAAAAATGACATAATAACAACCAGTAACCTGGAGTCAAGTTAGACCTGCAGCAGATAAATACTGGATCTTAAGCCACTAAAGGTCTTATTAGAGGGGCTACAGAAAGAATGAGGAACCTGTGGCTCTACTACTATCGCTAACCTATAAATCCCAGCTGTGTAACCAGCAAAACCAAGGATGAAGGAAGGAGGGTGCCTTCTGTATGTCTGTATTCTGCCAACATCACCAGTGGCAACAGACGGTGGGAGTTGTAATACAAAATGTCTGGAGGGCACCAGTTTGCCTACACTTGCATGTAGTGAGATTACAGTACCCTTGAGACAGCTTAAGTCTGGTTGAGACAATTAGGACAGCACAATCTGCTTCAGTTTATGAACAACAGAGCCTCCCTTCCTCCCTCTGGCAGGCATCTACCAGAATGCTGGGTATTGTGATTTGGCAACAAAAGAACACTGCACGTGACTTGCCCCTGAGCTTGAGCTTGTAGCATATATAAAATAGCACACCTCAGACACAGTTGGGCTCTTCTTTGACTATTGTTCTGCAGCAGGACGGCTTCCTTGGACATGCCAATTTCAAGGTTCACTTAGACACCACTGCCTTATCTGAATGCACTATTACAGTCAGTGAGAATTTAATGAAAGCTTCTGAGAGGAACAAAAAAGGAAAGAGGATGAAGTGTCTTTCAACCTCTGCAAAACTGATTGAATGGTTTCAACAGCTCTATTTGCTTTTATTCATGCTATTGGCACATTCCCTCAATTGTTCTGTGTTCCCTCCTGTATATATTCTGTTTATCACCAGTTTAAAGACTTTTTGTGTACATACAGTCTCTGCTGATATTTTAAGGCTCTTTACCCAAAGTCAAGGAAGGTGTTAAAATCAACCAGGAAAAAAAAAAAAATAGAGTACCAAACCAGAGGGTATCTTCAGTCCTAACTGAACGTAAAGATTTCTAGTTTAAGAAATAACGAATTGAACTCCTTTTTATAGGATTTTCTGTCCAAATGGAACCTTGTTAATCAGTAGGACAGCATTATCCTGGCTGTATAACATTAAAGAAATTACATAGTTTGCCAGAAAAGGCACATATACAATTCCTTCAGGTGACATCAAACCTGCTCTGTATGATCCATATTCTCTTAATCTTTCATTCAAGTTATAGTCACGGTAGTTATACTTACTAGCTACTACTTTTCCTCTTCTCTTCTGTCTCCATATTTTTTTTTTCCAAGATGAACTGTTAAAAGAAGTATTAACTAAGCATAACACTATTTGCCATGCCTATGCAGAAAATCAGATACAGAATCTGTGTTCATAAATCTAATCTGGATCATTTGATTCTATGCCTAACCCAGATTTATGCAAACAGTGACTCCCGAAACTGGCTGTAACTCTTTGATCATTAATAATCTCCCCCAAACTGAAGGAGACATAGCTCAAGATTCTTTAATATGTTCTGAATTTGGACTTCTTTGTTTCCAGACATGGGCTAAGTAGTCCAAAATAGCTGAGAGTCTCAGGTTTCATTAGATGCCTGACAGATTTATATTCTTTGCTCTTTTGGGAAAGCAGAGAATTGGTAATAGCTGCTGGACCATTGTACATGCTTGATGAGCTATATACTTCATGAAGCACAAGTTGCAGAAGCTTGAAGGAAAGTGAGAAAGACTGAATTATAAGAAATAAATGAGATATTAGCATTACACTACTCTATCTGCTTGCTTATGAGTAAGCCTCTTTGAAAGCAGTTGGACTTCTGAATTCTGAAGAGATATTGAATACCACCCTTGCCACACTTACTAATTTGTGGTTTTTGTTCTAGGAAAGGACTGTGTGTGTGTGTTTTCTACTATTCCTATTTCCCATTGAAAAAAAGGGCAACAGTTAACATTGATTTTGGGATCTTCTAGTGGAAAAAGACTGAAATTATGTCAGCTTTTTAAAATATAACCACCACTTTTCTTGCTGGTGGTATTGTTGTTAATAAGAACATACAAACAGTGAATAGAAGGTAAATCTTTGCCCAGTGTGAAACCAACATTTGAAAGCCATAAAAATAATTCCTTGTAGACCCTGATAAAAATAATAATAATAAAGTCACAGATAAATAGTATGAACAGATTTTATTTTGCCTAAATGTATATAGAACATAAAATACTTATACAACCTGGGGAATCATAGAACTCTAGTTTTGAAATCTCATTATAATTGAGGGGCAAGGACATCAAGATTATCAGTGAAGTCCCTGAAATCATGTCATTTAAGCCAGACCAGCTGAGTTAAATCAAGAATATCCTATAGCTCCTAGGGCTAAATAGAGTCTTAAACACAGTGAGCTTATTTTTTTCTATATGTGAATCACTATAAAAATTGCTTTTCTCAGTGTTCCCTCAAACCTTACAGAGGTAAGCATCTCAGATCACAATATTTTCCACACTGAAATTTCAGAAAGGTACCTGGAAGAAAAGTCAGGTTGTACCACCATTCTAGCCCAAAGCGGCTGCAGTATTGCAATGGCAGAGAAATCAAAACCCATGTTTAATTGCTTTGGAAAACCCAGGCCATATAAGAACAGCCCACAAATGAGTCTTTTTCAAACCGCTGTAGTACCAGCTTTCATAGCAGGCTGTTAATATTCATTTATGTAGCAAAGGATTGTACATGTTGCCCTGGGGGCTTAATTTAATTAACTTAAACTTAATCCTGAGATATTATTGATCCATTGATTATTGCTTTGGCTTTCCTTCACCTGGACACCCTCCATATATGAATTTCAGCTTTCAGAATTGTTAGCAATGAACATTGTGATTGGGGGATTTGGGGCATCAAGATGGTGCCCAGTTGGGGATTTAAAAACTAACCAATTCTGGGCAACTTACATTTTAAAAGAATAAAGCTCATCAGTGTTGGAAATCATGCATATCCAAAACCCACACCACCCTGCTTCAAAGTCTGGAAGAACAGCCAGATTTTAAAATACTTTGGGAACACTTCAGGATGGGAGCCATATGGATCTCTGGAAGGACATTATTCTAGAAGGCAGGTGCCATGACTGAGAAGGCAAGTTTCCTGAGACCAGTAGATGGCACTGTTTAATAGATGGGATACAAGGCATATCTGTTTTATGACAATTCGGCTCAATTATTTTTTTAGTAGACTCCATATTTCTGTTTCTCAAATTTCTAAAGTTGGGAAACCTTCTAGTTTTTGTTTTATCATGTACCAAATTTTCAGTTGTACTCCAGGTTTGCCACACTGTATCTGATTTCTTCAGCTTCAACAGTGATACTTCTTCCAAAACTGGTAACGGTCTGTTTGGAATTGATGTTTTTAGGATACATCTCTTTTATATATAAGCAAAATCTGAAATTGTCTCACCAAACTAAATTGTGTTCTTGTTTGCTTTGAATGAGCCTGATGATATTGAAGTTCCACTTGGCCATACTATTCTCATAAGCCCTTTGGCCTGTGTTACCATTACTTTCCTATTTTCTGGTTTGGTGGGAGCAGAAAGAACAATGTAACAAAGTTAAAAGTTATCTTTGAAATCCCACAGCCTCCTCTGTGTTTCTAGTATCTATTAGAATATTGAGAGGTTGACATTCTTGTTAGAGCTCTAAAGCTTTCAAGGCGGGTCAGGAATTCCCTGAACCAGGCTAGGCAGGGACACAGATCTGAGCTAAATACATAAGAAAGAGTACTATTTTCCATATGTGGAGATAGTACAATGCAGTTCTTCCTGACTTTCATCTTAGTGTGAAGATGTATCCCAGATTATAATTAGTTGTGGAGTTCTTGGTGCTCTCTGAACCTTGGTGTTTGCTTGCAGACATTTCATTACCCAGCTAGGTAACATCATCAGTGCCTAATTATAATTAGTTCTCTTAAGCAAATTGGGATAGTGATTGATGATTTATATTTATTGGATCAAACTTACGTATTAAGAATTATTAAGCAGAGATTTTTAGATTTAGAATATCACAAACTTAGACCTGCTCAACCCCATGTTTGTTCGCCTTCCATGCTAGGTGTAGAAACTCACTTGGGTAAGATGGCACATTATTTGTATGATCTTGAGGTCCCACCTCAGCATAGGGCCTTTTTTTTTTTTTTTTTTTAGCCAGAGTAAATTCTTTCCCTTCCGAGGTACTTCTCAGAAGGTATAAATGCATCCCCAACCATGAGAGGCTCTGTTCTTGCGGCACCCTTGATACAATTCACGACATCTTTTTTGACTGTTACCTAGTTGAGACTCTCCATTATGAACTGCTTTTAAAACCTTCACAGGGCAAATATCCACCAAATACAGTATCAGCCTGCCAATATCTATTGAGAAATGTGCCTGAAATTACCAGAATTGTGGCTAAATTCTTGGATGAAAGCAAATGTAAATAAATCTCTCAATGAGTATGGCTTTCTCTTTGACTAATCTTACGATATGTCAATGAGTGTTTTTGTATTTCTGTTTGTTCTTTTAATGCCAATAAAGTTCTATAATGTAGTTCTCTGGGACTGTGAATTACTGAATAGAGTATCTAGTTCTAGAGAGCCATTAAGGGCTTTATTGGTCTGCAGCAGCTCTTGGAATTTTATTTAGAAACATATTGGCAGCCAACAAGAGCCAAGAAAGGTATGTTTCTGCTAGAATGGTTGTCACCCAAACCCATGAAAGCACCTGCATTTTAGTGAAAATAGATAGAAAATTGAAACAGAAAAAGGTTTTGTCTTTTTTTCTTTAGTCCTATTTTCTATCTTTTTTGTACTCTTTGTTTTGTATTTTAATTGTACTTTAAAATATAATAAAGTTCTAATCAAGCAAGCATCTCCATTTTGAGCCAGTGTAGAGAGGACACTTCTAGGTGTGGATATATCAACATTTTCCTCCTGCTCTTCTTCCTTTTTTTGTACTACTTAAAAAAAAGAGGAAGAAGAAGAAAATAAGCAAAGTGTATTAGTAAAGCTGTGGGTATGGTAGTTTTTACCAAGTTATGTTGGTTTTAGTAAAACTGTATACCAACAAACTGAAGGGATAAGACATGAATGAACTACAGAAGGTTAAAAAAAAATCAACAAGAGGCAATATGCTTTATACAAACCTACCTATCTAATTGCTTGGTAATGACAGTAGAAGAGGACCATCTTCCTTCTCTCTATACCGTATATGTTCCAAATATATCTGGCTGGCCATTGTATGACTAGATGATCTCTTCCTGTGACCTTGCAAGATTATTTTCATGTTTTTATTTGCAAATGAATAAACAAATCTACAGCAGAGACCATGTGGTTTGCAGCTTTTTTCTTAATGATAATTGCAGTGAAAATGGAGAGACTGGCCTACAAATGCAGGAAAGAGCAGTACAATGGTGAATTATGTCAAACATCTCGAGATGAGAAATATGCAATGGCATATTTAATAGTGCATGATACAGTTTGTAGGCAATGCATTTTGTACATAATGTGTATGGGGGGCTGGCCACTTTCTTCATGTATTGCAATCATTCATTCATTCATTACAAGTGAAGTAGGTATACCACTGATGAGGAAGGAGCTATTTATGGAGAAATCATAGAATACTTCAAAATTAGTAAAACATCTTAGGAGAGCTGAAACAGGAAGTGTAGCAAACTTTTGCTGGACTGGGAAAAGATGATATAGGTATAGCAATGTTTGGGTAGTTTCTATTTAGTGGTACTTATTCATCCACAGAAAAAGGAAGATTTTTCTTGGATGAAAACTTCCTCACAACTAGTATAATACAGTAGTTGTTGAGCTACATTTCTCCTGTTAAAAAAGTTAATCTAAGATGGAGTTTAGTTCATCCAACATCACTTCCTTGCTGTGCAAAGTGGAGGATTCTTTCACATTAGTTCCACTTTGGAAACACTAAACTGAGAAATTAAGAAGATATTCAGTGGAGCACAAAATCAGAAATATACTTCTTTCTTGCATAGGATTCATGACAAAAATGTATATGTCAGCTTTGTTATCCTCATTAAAATATGTCCTCCCTTCTTTGTATAAGGATGAGTTCATAATCAGAATTCAGCATAATCCTTTTCAATAAAAGCTCATTTGATTTGAAAAAAAAATATCTTATTAGTATGCCTATTTCTCTCAATGAAGAGTTGAAAAGTCACTTGTAGCCTCTTGTTTTGAAAATCAGTGGTTCTATTTCTAGCATGTTTACTTGCATTAGAATCATTACTAGGCCCACTTAGATTCCATTCTAACTTGTAAGGATTTTTTGTTGTTTTTGCTTTTGTGTTGTTCCTAATTTTGATAAGATGCATTGAAACTGTTGGTATCCCTACTGTTCCCCCCTCCCCAAATCACCACACACCCCTCAGCAGTAAAAATAAGAGATTATTTTCAAAAACGCTGAAAACTTGCATCTTGCTGCTAAGGGATATATATGTGTGTGTGTGTGTGTGTGTGTGTGTGTGTGTAATATTCTTAGCTACCTACCTATTCTGTATGTAGAAGCTGGTGGAACTGAAAGAAAAAGAGACAACAACAGGGAAAAGACTTTGACAACCAGATGACAGACTTTTAGGAGTCCTTCATTAATCCCCCTGGTAGGTTTAGGTTCTCTTCCCTCTTTTCTATTGGTCCCCATGGCTATAAGCCTGCATGATTGATAAAAGTGAAACAGAAAAAGCTTTCTATCCCCTCTTAATGGACACATCAGAGAAAGTGGCAACATCACACTCCAAAATGCTGCAACATTTAAAACAAAACAAAACAGTAAACTTGCCTGGTACAGTAGCCACATACTTTTGAAGCCGTGAAGTTCAGCAAATGGGATGTGTGCTTTGAAAGTAATTGGAAATAATTTTGTTCCAAACCAAAACTCAGAAGAGCACAGCACTTCTCTGCTATTCATTAAAGCAGCCTGACTGAAGCAAGGTATTGCTGCTTTAAAGATGTCACTCATTAATGTCAATAAACTCTCAAAGCAGTGGCATCCCGCCCCCCCAAACTTGCACAGAAGCCTAAAAAATGGCAACGTGCTTTAATATAATATAAATATACGGTGCTTGCATTTCTTCAGAACACTTATTTTTTTGCATATGCAACCCTGGTAAGGAACTGTAGATAAATCAAAAGAATGAAATCAAAGTGGGATATATTCCCCGCCTCCTTTTAAAACAAGTTTAATTTTGTTTGCAGTTCTAGAAATGTTTTGCATGAACGTAAAACTTTAGTACCTGGTTTTATGATATTTATGACATTTTTTCCCTAAGCGAAAGGGAAAGGAAAAGGTTAGAGCTAGTGTTGCTTAAAAGTTGGTAAACTCTTTTTTGAATTTTTCACTATTTCTGCATAAGTATGACCTAAAATGTGATCTGTTCTCTACACAATTCCTAAAACTAGATAAAGAGAAACCAGTTAATCAACTGAGTCTATTTTAGACTCCATATGTGGAATTAAAATAGAAAACAATTCTATCACATCAGGAAACAACAGTAAAGGTTCCAAATCTTACAACTCATTTGCAGACAAATATTCTGATAGGCTTTTTTTTCCCATGAATGTAAAACATGGTTCATATTCCTTTATGAAAGAAAGAAAGAAAGAAAGAAAGAAAGAAAGAAAGAAAGAAAGAAAGAAAGAAAGAAAGAAAGAAAGAAAGAAAGAGATTAATTTTAGGTATTCTGCTTGCTTCCAGTGGTAGAATCACATATTTTGCAGTCTGTTGGGTGACATTTTTAGTGACAACACCAATGTCTCACAGGCAGACTCCAATGAAATAAATTGGGTGTGTAAATTAAAGAATACATCTGGGTATTTTTTTCTGGCTGAAATACAGATGCATTTTGTTTTCCCCCCAACTTATTCATTCTTTTCCTTTCTCTTGTTACTACAAAAATACCCTTAACTTCACTAAGTTTAAGGATGTCCAGAGGCTGGAATTTCTCAAAAGGTTTAGTTTAAGTCATGTGTGCATGTGTATGCACATAATCATTCAAGCAATCAATATATACTTTTAAAGTACTATTAAGGTGTATAGAGCTAATAAAGGAACATAGAGCTTCCTGCTTTGTAAAGCATGTGCAGACAAAGGCATTTTGGCAGATAGAGCTTTTGAAGGATGCATGGCAGTTTCACAGGTTGTAGCTTCTAAAAGGTTTTACGGGTCCAAAAGCCTTGCATCTGGTGTATTTCCCCACAGAAAATACACCAGAATGATGTCTAGGGTAAAACTGATGTCACACTGCTGGAACAAATGCCCAGAGAAAAAGAAGTTGGAATATTCCTGCTACAGACTAGTAACTCTTTAAGATGCCTACAAAACTTGATATGTTTGCTAAAGTGAATCTAAAAACCTTGAAAAGTTTCCACAAGCTGCAACTGGTGCAGAATGTGGCAGCGCAGGCAGTTATATGTGCACATAGAAGAGCACATATTATACCTCTGCTTCATGAGTTGCATTGGCTGCCAGTTTCCTTCCAGGTCCAATTCAAGGTGCTGGTTTTGATCTTTAAAGCCCTTCATGTCATGGGGCTGAGTTATCTGAGGGACCACCTCTCCCCGATCACATCAGCCCATCCCATTTCATCCGGCAGGGAAGGTATGCTACGCGTTCCATTGGCCAGGGACTTGCATTCAATGGATCCCAGGAGGTGGACCTTCTCTACCATGGCTCCCACCTTGTGGAGCATTCTTCCCCCCTGAAGTGAGGCTCACCCCTTCCCTGATGTTGTTTAGGAAGTCCCTCAACACCTGGTTGTGTCATCAGGCCTGGGGGTCTTTGGGAAGTAGAGGCATTCTTAGATGGCTCCACTGTATCTGATATTCTGCTCTCTCCATGGGGTTTGTGTATTTTAACATTTTATTTATTTATTTTTTTAAAGAAGAAAAAAGATGCATAAAAATGATTTAACAAAAAACAGCCACTCAACCCATAGGCAAACTGCGAAACGATGATTCCTGTGGTTTACTCATGGGGAGCAGCTGTGCAGAGTCACATGGGCTATCTCAAAGATCTCTCCTTAGTCCAGAGAGCATTTCAGTGGCCAGGATCCTGCATTCCGTGCTACTGTCCTTTGTAATGCCATCCCTCTAAAAAGGGACTTTTAGCTCACCATGGCTCTCAACCGGAAGTCCAAATCTCTGAACTTTTTCAAACCAGATTAAGGGAAATTTTCTCTTTTCAAGAAATATGTAACAAATGCAACAAACAAAAATAAATGTATCAAAAGGTTCACCATTTTTAAAGGAAATATAAGTAGGTCTTTTAAACATGCATTAATATAACTGACTCATTTTGGATTTTTTTTTTTTTAATTAAAAACCTACTTTCAAGCTAGGAATGAGATGTTTTAGTTCCATATTTTCTTTCCTCTTCTTTCTTCTCTCCCCTGCTGCCACACCCCACTTTCACTATGCATAGATTTACAGTATTGGGGCTACATATATTTTAATGACCCCTAGATGGTGGCAAAGGGACACAGAGAACCTTAACTCTTTCCTGACATCTTGTGGTCATCCAGGTTTTTGTACCCCAGATCTGATAAACTTATTCACAGTAGATGAATCCAGAGCAGGTAATAGGCTAGAACTAAAAAGAAACTAAAGTTCCTGGACAATTTCAGGAGGGAATAATGGATGTCACTCATTCCACAAAAGTGTCAGCAAACATCCTGAACATCACAAAGAATGGCAATCCATTTCTATGTTCTTGCCAAAACAAATACACAAGCCACATCATTTTTAACAATTATTTTTACTGTATCTGATGTCTCTACAGTTGAGCTGATTCTGAGCAGGAATAATTATCTTACACTGTCACGTAGGGTAGCATCATTTCCATGGCAGCAACTTATAGAATTTTCACAGAAGGCTTCTCTAGCTCCAAAGCTGTCATCTACATTATGAAAGCAGCATCATGTTGTCCTGATACAAGCTCTGTTCCTTCTCTATGTGCATCTTGGCACATGTATAAATGGGGTGGAGCTTGCATTGGGATGTCACAACTATCTTTCATCATTCCTCCCCCTTGATACACCCCAGACATCAGTGAAATACTTAAAGCCTGTCCTCATTACTATCATGGTGGCACAATGATGGGTGATGACTCAAGAATACTGTATGTGTTGCTAGTGTAGAAGTGACCTAAGAAGCCACCCACGCAGCATGGAGGGCATCAGTAACAGGACCAATATGCATCTGAGTTCCGCCAATACTAGAAATCAAGGCAGTATAAGTAGGAAGAACTGCCTTAAAGGCACAGAAAAGGTTTAGGGTATTACGTTCTTTCTTTTTTAACACAAAGTCAATGGACAGGGAAGGCAAGTTTATATAATAGCAGAGAAGAACAAGGACCATGATAAGACAGCCAAGGAGAGGACTGTCCATCTTCGGAGCCCTATGATTATTTGGAATTTCTTTTTCCCAGTCAAAAGTGGATAGCTTCTAATGAAAGGAAAGAGAAGGAAAGGGAAAGAAAGGAAGGGGAAAAGAAAAAGGATTTCAGTTTAGGATCATGATGGTCCTAAATTGAATAACAGCAGGTTATAAAATGAACTAAAGCCGCCATTTCCCACTGATTTGCATATGATCAGGGCACAGAATGTAAGGGAACAAGATGCAAGGTAGGTATAAAAAAAAGTAAACAAGGTTTCCGGATCAAAGCAAGTTTCAGCTAGCTTAATATTCTCTCTCTAACTACATACAGCCTAATGCTTCTGAAGCTCATCAAGAGGAGATAAATTGGTAGGATTCACCAATTCTTTGTTTCTAACAGTGGCTGCTTTGATACCCACAAATATGTGCATGTATATACTCCCACCTGGTCTATAATGCCTACAAATGCTACAAAGGCTGTGTGCTAGTACAGTTGTGTATTTATTTATTTATTTTTAACAAAGTACACAGTTACATAAATCATGAACAGCTTTGGCCATCATGCTGCTGCAGGTATGTAAACAATGCATCCCTGTTTCTACCACATGCTGGAGGGGTTGCTGCCTTTGGGTCAATCCCCAGGCCAGTTTTTACTAGAGTAAAATGAAATGAAATGAAATGGATTTCATTGCCATAAACTTCATGTGATTAGGCTACTACAATAAAAAACAAAACAGAATTTGGGTAAATTTATATCACCTGCAATCATAATGAAAATCAATGGGCTGATGAAAACTTTTCTAAATAATGCATTTAAGGTATGCATTGTTATAATATTAGTGCATGATCTGCACATCCTGTCAGAAGTTCAGGGATAGTACAGGGATCAAATCCATTATTTTACTACACACACGTACCTGGGAATAGGTCTTCTGAACAGACATGCAGAATTCACTGCAGTTACTTATGGATGGAAGTCTCTGCATCAGGGTAGGTAGAATTTGCTTATGAAGAACTGCTTTCTCTCTCTAAAAATACAGTAAGGCAGAAAGAGAGATTGAGAGACAGAGACAGAGACAGAGACAGAGAGAGAATGAACATCTACACCCACACCCATATATATATATATATATATATATATATATATATATATATATACACATATATACATACATACATACATACATACACACACACACACACACACACACATACATACATACATACATACATACATATATTGTACACCATACAACATATATATGTATGTATTTACTAGAGAATATGCCATGATATGCCATACCATTCTCTGGTAAACCACAATAACATTCTCCTGCATATTAAGCTATACAGCTTGCCTGCCAGAAGCTCCTGGTTAAATGAGTAAATCCTCTTCTAGGTTCCAAAAATCACACAGCTACTTCTGTATTTCATTGATCAGGTTTATTTCTAGTATGCAGTCTTTTCTAAATTTAGCAATCAAACATCTATAAATTAAATACCAATCTGTTTTAGTACCTTTATTTTTAACAATCCTATTCCAGCTTTTTTGTAAATGCCAAGAACCCTTATTCTCCCACTCTCCTTTATATGTATGTACATGTACACAGGCATTTCTGTACACTCAATGAGATCTGTTAATGAAAAATTATTATTATACATTTATTTGTCGCATAGTACTTTATTCTGAAAGATTTTTTTTTTTTTTTTTTACACAGCAGATGGAACAACAGTTCATTTCTCTGATATTTTTTCTTCTTGCATCTTTCATTCTGGCCTGCTGCCCAACTGAGCTTTTTATTTTCATTTTTTTCTCTCCTCTTTTTCTTACGCCAAGCACCAATTGCTTCATAGCCACCTGTGACTCCACTTCCTCTCGGACTTTTTAAAGGCAATGTTTGCGTTTCATTACCATATGTCAACCCTAGAAAGGCATTTCTTCTCTATTGCTTGCTTTCTTTTTCACAGGCAGGAACTCTTTCATTTACTATGTTAGAGGGATTGCGTGCATTTTGTATCAAACTGATAAGGTTTATAAACATAGTTTAGCAGCATGATTTGCAAGACTACAAATTCCTCATGATCGTATCATTTAAAGAACATCAACTCTTGGATACTTCATACTATCAGCACTACAGCAAGCATATCTCTTGGTTTTTTTTTTTTTTTTTTGGTCTGCTTCACAGTCATTACTGACCCTGCAGTGACCGCCCCCTAGCGGTTTTCAAGGCAATTGCATCTTTCTGTTTTTCGGAAGTAGCCTTTGCCAGAGCCTAATTCCTAGAGCGTCCAGCCCAGCTGGCAAGCGCAGGAGGCGGGATTTTTCCGTTGCTTCGCGCCCCTTTTTCGGGGCGAGCGCAATTTCGCGCTTTTACCGGCAACTGTGGTCCCGTCTCTCTGTGGAGTCGCTGCCAGCATTTTTCCTCCCACCGGAGTGAGAGTACTCATTTATCTACTCACGTACGTTTTCGATCTGCTGAGTTGGCAGAAGCTGCGGGTAGAGAAACAAGAGCTCACCTTGTTTAACGCGAGAGGCTGGACTCGAACCGCTGAAGTTTCCAGCCATTTCTGGCCGGCACTTTCAGCGTCATTAAGCCGCTGTGCCACCGCGTCCCCTATCTCTTGGTAGGGACACACATAAAAAGAGGAGGGGCTTTGATTGCATGGTCATACCCACGATCTGGACTTTTTTGAAGCTGCCACCACCTCTGACATCACTGTCCTCATTTTCTTCTTGTTTAGAATTTATTTAAGTAATTCATGCACCTGTACAGTCAAATGGCTTAGATTTATTTTGGAGTTATAAGATTGTCACCACTAAGAATTCAGCAGAAGAAAGTTTGAACTTAATAGAAACTTGTATCCTTGGCACCCAACTTTGCAACCATGTATTGTACAACTTACATGTGTAAACATGATATATACAGTATATACACACACACATACTGTATGTGTGTGTGCATGCGCACATGCGTGCACGTGTATGTGTATATGTACACACATACATACATACATACATATATATATATATATATGTAAATATGTATATAATTTTTAAACCAACATGTCAGTCTTCAGTGTAATCAATCATAATATGGCAAAGTATTATCACATTCCTACAATAAACTGGAGTTTCAAATAATAGCTTGTCATTTTGCATATTGAACTCATGTATTTGTACACTTTTTACAGAGTGTGGTAGGGCAAGTCTTAGGTCACAATAAAATATATACTGCAGTTTTTATCTTTCATACGAGTGCATTCGCATCTTTTCAAGATTTCAGAAATGAAATATTTAGTTAAGTCAGAGTAATGGGGACACTGGGAACTGAAAATTCAGTTGAAAAATTAAATAAAATTCCTTTGGGACTGATCCATATGGAAAACCATTTACACAGTACTCAGCTCATTAACCTGTTAGTATAATCATTCAAAAATATTGAAATTGACTAAAAGCACAACTAAGTAGACAGGATATAACAGAATGCTACTTATTTTAATAATAAAAATGACCCAAAATTAATATAATGTGATGATTTCAGTTATTGTTTGTGTTTCAGCAACATTTTTTCTTTCCAGGTTAAGATCCAGCATGTATTAAAAATTGATTAATTGTTCCTGAGTGGGTTTGAACTTACCTTCCTATATCTGAGGGTTTCTGAAAAAGTTGTCCTGGTAGATTGTGTAGGCTTTGGCTCTTAGTGGGATTAAGAATCGATAAAAGTCACATGCTAAGAAGCTATCCAAAACTGAATTCAAAGACTGGTTGGTTGGATGGATGGATGATTGGTTGGTTGATTGATTGACTGTTTTGGCTTATATCCAAAGACTCTGAGCAGTTTGTGCCATATTTCATGAATAAATTTCAAAGAAGTATCAAATGAGAGGGCTTTTAGTGTTCAGAAAACCTTTCTCATGAGAATTCAGTTATGGTTATCACTGGAGGCCAAAAAATAAATTTCTTTCTTTCTTCCAGTTGTCTAGCACTACACGGGCCAATTATAACGTTACTTGCCTTTCATGATGGCAATGTGCAGGTTGCAAAAACCAGCATGCCCAACTCCTAGGTGTATTGTCTGAGAATTCTGTGATTTGTAATTCAAGAGATCAGGAAGCCTGATTTGTGTTATTTGGTGAGTACTGGCTTCTCTTATTAGCTTAATGAACTGAGATGCTGTGTAAACCTGTCTCAGACCTATTTAAAAGTGATATGATAAAGCCATATCAGTCAGTAATACTGCCTCTAGCCTACCACCATTTCACAGAAATTGTTCTGGCTAAGATACAAATGTTCTGTTCAGTTCATCTGTTCATCAGTTTTACTGCTGTTCTGCTTAGCAGAGCTTTGTTCAAACTCTTCATTTACATGTTTCAATTAGAAGAGAACAAATTATTTCAGCTGGGACAAGGCAGAAAAGGTGCTGTTACGATGCTGTATTTTTTTTTTTTTTTTGGAATACCCTGTCTTGTTAATGAGTGGTTGATGAATTTAACAGTTCTAATCTTAAGCAAATATGCCAATATGTTGCTTGAAATGCTAAATGAAAGCACTTGAGACTGACCTTCTCACTTGTCTACCTCAAATGTCTACCTCAGATCATATATGCTGAGATTAAGAATCACTTTCTAAGATGTAGATATAGATATAGATACCCGATAACATAGGATGTATAGTAAATAGTCTTTCAAGGGCAGTCCATCCCTGTCAAACCAATCTGAAACTCAGTCTCTAACCAGTTTCCTACAGGTCAAAAACACCTCCCTCTTATATGGCTTTTAATTTCAGCATGTTCTCCTTTACTTACCTCATTACTGACATTATTTTCAGTTAATGTTGCACATTGTCTAAGTTCCATAAATATAAAAATATTCAATGAAGGTATTCACAATTCATGTGATGTACTAATAAGTGCTAAAATATAGTATCCCTTACCTTCATTTTAAATTAACTTCCTCTCAAAGATGTTCAAATTATATGAGAACAGTGAGGTCCTTATCTTCTTACCTTTCTGCATCTACCCTAGGAAGGCTCTGGGGAACATGATTTCTATACAGTTGGAGACAGTCAGACTTCTGGCTGTACTTAAGAGCTCCAACCCTTTATCTTGGAGCATTGCTGTTTGTCCCATCTAATACTATACACCCCCATATGCATTGATTAGCATTTTGTGACAAATATCAGAATATGTAGCAGGTCACTAATAATAAAAACATGTTATCTGCTGCAACCCTTCTGAAAACAGCATTCGAAATGCTGAGGATGAGTGGGGCTATAAAATAGTTTGAAAACCTATGGAACAGATGGGTTCCTGTCTCCCCATTCCTCGTTTTCTAATATTTTTTTCTAATTGAAGAGAGCAGCAGACCAAATGGCATTAATGGATTTAATGTGCTATTTGAGAAGCATGTGGGTAAATCATGATCCTTTTTAAACAGTATTTTACTTTTAAATCTTGCATCAAATTGTTTGCTTTATCTAGAAATGAATAAATGTGCTATAGGGAAGGCAGAAACAAAAAGTTCCTAACCATAAGACATTTTTAGGCCTATGGCTTACACTGCCCATAAACAAAAGGCGATGCTTATTCATTCTTTTAGAATTAATGGGAAATTGGTTCATCCCATTTAAATAAATGGCATTATACACAATTCTCATTGACCCACAATATCTTCTAAGCAATTCTGGGTGGTGGTTCCAATTTAAGGTGAAACGTAAAGCTGCCACAATTGCTCCATCAGTGGATATCAAGAAGATATGCTGCAAACGCTTGGGCATTCATGCAGTTATCACCATTAGTCATTTACAATAGCACTTATAATCTTCATTTTGCTCTCTATCACAACTGCTTTGAAAGGTAGACCATCACTTTTCAGATGGTAAAAACAGCTGGACTGATAAAAAATAGTGGCTTACCCTACAGGTTTCTAACTTACTGATTTCACAGATAAGACAGAAGTATAGCAACATAACCATGCTGTATTGTGTTCATATTCCATATGGAATTAAGGATACTAGCTTCATAGTCTCCCTAATAATACAATGTATGTAGTAATGGCACTCTATGATTCTAAACTTACATACGATTTTAAACAAGCATTTAACCTGCTGTGGGCAAACTGGTGCCTTCCAGATATTTGCATTACAACTTCAGCAGTATTTCTTTTTTTCTCTATGCTGGCTGGAGAAGTTGTCATTTGAAGTCCAAAACACTTGGAAAGCACCAGACACTTGCCTTTGATTTAACTATTTAATAAATCACTTAGTCATACCTAGATATGGTTCATGGTAACAAGCATAAAACAGCTTTTAGCTGTAGATTATAATCCCACTGTAGTTTATTAAATAATAACATAAACATATATTGCGATCAAAATTCTTTTGAAAATCAGAGGCAGATGTAGAAGTTCATATCCTTTGGATTTCAGTGGCACCTTTCCTGCCCATATCATCATCCAACAAGTTGGAGGTTAGGCATCATCCTATAAGGAAGAATTTTGGCTTGCTCAACTGCACAATTACACAGCCAAAACCTATTTCCTAGCCATAAACCTCAGTGCATGAAACACTGTAATACTCCTGCATTTACATTTTAAATAGGCAAAACAGCAGAGCTAACTTCTGGAAGAGATTCTCAACATGTAAAGGGAATGTTATTCAGAAGAGATATAACTCAAACAGATTTAAGATGTGTCAAAAATAAAAGTAGAAACCATTTATCCTGTGTATATTTATTTATACACAGGATAAATGGTTTCTACTGTTATTTTTCAATGATTTTTTTTCTTGAAAAAAATCAGAAAAAAAAAATCCCTAATGATAATAGAAAAACAAAGAGGAAAAGATGCTGTGTACTAAATAAGCAAATTTTCAATGGAAGACCCATCATAAAGAAACTTTTCATGATAATTATTTGAAGAGACTAAATATTAAGATTGTTAGAAGTAAAAGGAAGGAATATAAAGCTGGTTTATTGATTAAGGTCAAAACAGATATGTTGTTATCCCTGAAAACCTTTAATGGACTTTTGCTGATCAGGACTGAAATGATGAGGCTTTAAGGATTTGTTTATAGATAAGAGATGGGATATGGGAAGAAGAGATCATTTCTTGTATTTTAAGAGAAGGTGATAGGTTACTAATATTGTTTATACTTGTGATTAAGGTGGGAAATCATTTCTATATATATTTCTTTTCTTTTTCTTTACTATACTCTCATTTTTTCTTTTTTTTTCTATCTCTCTTTCTGTTTTTCCTATTTTTCATTTCTTTTTTGCACCTACTACTCTTTCTTTTTATTCTTCTATTTTTTTTCCAGTCTGCATTAGTTTTTACTGTTGTAATTATAACCTCTAATGAAATTACTATAACAAATGTAGAGAAGCTGGAATAACTCATGATTGCATACATACAGGGTATGTTTCATAATTCTGCAGCAACATAGTGCAAGGTTCATCTTCACCAAGCCCTCTTCTGCAAGGTTTATGGCCAGATGGATTTTCTAATGAAATAGGATGTCCCTCAAATTGCCAGGCCCTAAACTAAGGTTTCAATGAAGCAAATATACAACTTAAAGCTTGTATTATATTTTGCACATCTGGACACTTTCAAAAGATAATTTCCCCCTCATGAAATTTAAGAAAATCACAGCTATAGAAAATGAGTCATTATTCCTATAGCATTTGTCAATATTTTAGAAGAAGTGCAGCTGTACTTTTGAATCTCACCAACATTTAACTTTGGTCAGCCATGAATGCTTCTTTGTGACTTCCTTTCTGACTCAAAGCTGAGCTGCTGGAAACAGTCCAAAAAGGGAGCATCTAACTCTGCTGCAAGATCGCCCAAATGCCAGTTAAGAGATATTTGGCCATAGGTAAAGACAAAACCGTCCAAGGAATTCTTGCCTTGTTCATGTACGAATGTTAGCTTATTTTGTGCCATTTGGTTTGACAGCCTGATGACACGTAACCTGTATAAGTTTTGCAAACTTGGACACTTTTCTATCACCCTCTTCTTTTTGCCACCTGACAGATTACAGCGACAGTTTTAGGTGATGCTACTTGTGATTTACATATATTGATTAAGCCAATAGGCAAAAAAAAAAAAAAAAAAGACTTAATCACATCTGCCACTCAGGCCTGATTATTCTTCCCAGAAAATGCTGTCCTTGCATTTTGTTTCCACATTATGCTTAGCTTTGTCTGAAGTGAAAAGTTGAAGACCAAATTTCTTAGAAAAGAATGTCAACCTGTATTTAGAAATATAAAGCCTGATATTAATAAAAAGTGAGCTGAGAATTTATGTTGTGTGCATTTTCATGAAGCTCAACAGTGAACTATTGATGTTTGATATTTACCAACTTCCATGGTACGATTATTAATTGCTTAGAAGTGATGAGAAGATATACAAGTATTCTCAGACCTCATTTCAATTCTTTTGCATTGCATATCATGATGTATTCATATGGAATGGAACTTGGACTTGATTTAAGGTAACATTATTAGTTTTGCCAACTGACTTTCTCACTTTCCAGCCAGTTGCCAGAAAAGCAATGGAAAATGTGATTTCCTACCTATTCCCTATTCTCTTTATTCCCCACCACTGTTGTACTTCCTCTGCTCCCAGTTATGAACCCAAATACAGGGCCCCAGCAATGACCCATGTAAGATTTCACAAGCTACATATTATAAGGAATACAATGAAATGAATTGATCATTTATGCCCACAGAGAAAATGTGATATGCACATCTCAGAGTAGATTACTTCTGACATCATTTTGTCCTTGGCAGATTTAGTTAAGGATTGATGAAAGTGCTATATTTGCTTTCATTTTGTTTTTGTATTTTTTTTTTAACTTTTCCCAAACATAAAATATGTTCTACATCAGTTTACAAATGGAGGGGAAAGACGTCCAGCATTGTTTAAGCTAAAGTTTCTATTTTCGATGCATTAGGATGCATGCTTGTGCATACTTCGCCTTGGTGTCTGTGTATTTAGTTGTAAATTGAATCAACACTTTCTCAAAGTGCAGATTACGGTATACACATGCATTCTGGTTTATCAGCAGTTTTGAAAGGGGCAAACAGACAAATTTGCCTAAAAATTCAGATGTCGTACATTTCTTCCTTGTCCCTGCATTACATGTTTCAAAATCAATTGACTAACTCCAGATATAGAAAGATTTTTCAATGCTGTCCTTCCCTGTTCCCACATGCACACAAATACAAGGCCAATAAATATTTTCTGTTCATTTGGACAAAGAGGCTAGTAATTTCTATTAGTGTAGAGAGAAATGAACATTGGCATCAAGTTGGGTTTTGAATTATTTCTCCAGGAATTAAGTCAAAATGTACCTTTGAAATGGCATGCTGTTTATGTCCAAACCATCTGGAAAGGCTTTGGTTGATAAGGGAAAGAATGACATTGAATGTTTAGCTGATTATGATTTGACCCTTACAATACTAAATGTTATTAGTTCCTGGAAAGCCCTATGCATTTAATAAAGCTTTGAAGCTCATGAGCTGTATTTTTTTCAAGTCTGAACCTTTTGAAAATTCTCTTTCCTTGATTTGTTTCCTGTGGAGACATTTTACTGGCCTTGGGGGCATATTACTCACTGTTGCATGGAATTTTTTTGTGAGAATGTTCACTAAAACTGGAAACAGTACAACATTCTGAATTAGCTAAGCATGATATAAGCATGTATTTGGCTCTACAGAAGTTATAAAGATACAGACAGGAGCATTAGTTATTTTGTCATGACTGAATAACATGGATCACAAGACATTTAGATATCCAATTAAATTTTATGCTCATTGGATAGGTTCTTTGTGATTCTGCTCACTGAGTAAACTTTGTGTTAGTGTGTTAATTCTCATAAATGTAAAGCTGGCAATATAGAAGAAGAGAAAATAGCCCATTTAGACTATGTAATATAATATAACATAAAACATAACACAACATAACATAAGGGAATATATCCAAATACACACTTCAATGCTCTCATATTTCTGTATATTTTGCTACTTCAAGACTATTGTCTTCTGTGGAAATCTCAGTCACAGGAACTTTACTTATTCCTTTTTTTTTTTTTTTTTCATTTATACTTTTTTATGAAAAATGCTTAGGGTAAATAATAGGAATAAAATTCAGAAAAAAGTAACAAATCCACAAACAAGTAAAATGGTGCAATATAGTCAGATATGAACATTAAAAAAAGGAGCAGAAAGTTAAAAACAATTACATTAAAATTATAGATTAAAATGTAGACTGCCAGAAGGGGAGAGGGGGAAATAGCTCTAAATAAATTGGTATTTGCCTTCAAGTTGTAATTTCCAATGGCCATCAAATACGTAAATATTATTAAAGCTGCCTTTGCAAAGTAAAAGAGTGTTTTCTAAGTGTAACATTTGTATTGTAATTCTGTGCACAGAGGAAGAAGACTGCATAGGATTGTATGCAGTAGGTTTGTGCCAGATAAATCACAGTAGTTATAGAATACAGGAATAAGTTGGTTTTATAATGGTTTCACAGGCTGATTTTGCCTATAGGCAATGTCTAAATTACTTGTTAGCAGCTAGTAATGGCATATAGGAATCATGATGGATTATTCCCTGAAAGCATAAACTCAGAGTAGACCAGCAATTAAAAAGCTAATAGCATTGAGGAAAGAATGTACAATAATGCAGAAATTCTTGTTCTCCCCATAACAGCCGCAACATCTCTTCATATATACCTTAAACTGACAATAGTATCCCCTGAATTTGTCTTCTTTGTGTGTGCATGTGTGGCGTGTGTATTAATTACCCAAATGAAAAAGCTAACAAAATAACTAGAGTACAAAAATTAGAAAACAGATGGCTTAGGAAAAAATATGACATCTTTATATAGAACTATGAATGTGGATAAATAGGGAACAGCTGTTTACCCTTTTGCTCAAAACTACAATTAGAGAATACCTAATGATTTTATTGTATAATTCTAGCTTTATGTTAAAGGATAACCAATTGTTTAACTGGGTGAAATTATGGCTTCTTTTTGCAGTGTGAGTATTTTCATGCTTTTCCAATTCTCCCTTTTTTTTTTTTTTTTTTTTTACATTATGGAGGTTGTTTTCATACATGTGTAGATATATATATTATGTTCTATTTATTTTCTGATAATTCTATTTTACTTTCATGAAATGTGTACACACAAGGTTGAAGTATACAGTAACAGGAAGCTAAATTTGGTGCAGGTTTTTTTATTTTTTTTATTTTTTTTTGAGGTTTATCTGAAATGCATCAGTTTCAAAGCCTAGCCCCACTTTTTTCCTGTCAGGACAAACTTTTTTTTTACTTTTTATTTTTATTCAATTAACCTTTTTTAAGCAAAACAAAGCAAAATCAACAAAAAACACAAGGTAGTACTGAGATATCTTTATTAGTGGTGGAAATAGTGGTAGTAACAACAACATTTCTCAACAGCGTAATGATGATTAAAGAAACAAAAGCTTATTTAATGGGAAACAACTCATACCACAATATGGTTGCCCTTATTCACATTATTCACAGGATATTTTCATGATACGAAATGTGTCCAAACAGCAACAAAATGTGTTATCCATAAATTAAAATATGTTCAGTACATACACTCACTGTTTCTCTTGGAAGTTGATTAATTTCAAATGATAGAATTCAGCTAAAGATTTGGTATGACCATTTGCAACCATAATAATCAATAAATTATGCCCAAACAGAAAACATAACATTTCAAACTACTTTTGTGATCTGAGGCTGATTCACCACCGCCGCCACCATACACAGAGAAAAACCAATTCAACAAAACTGGATGTACTGATGATTTTGGCCTCTCATGTACTAAAGAAGTAGACATATAAGTGAAGAATACTGAAATATCATTAGGGAATGGCAAATTGACCACTGATGATTTCAGTGTGTAAGAGAGTTTAGGGTATGAATTCCATGCACCGCGATGAGTGGTAGTTTGTTTGGAGAAGTTTGCATTTGTAATCGTGCACATAAATAGATAATGTTTAAGGTATGGAATTGTTTTCTACTGACCATGAAAAAAGTGCATCACAATCCATAGTATAAACTGATAATGAATTTTAATATGAAAATGTCTGACCTTTCCATAATTCTTATGGAAGTAAGGAAGATACTGCAGTGTCATACATTTAAATAATGGTGTTGAAAGGTTTCATACAAAACGACTAAATGATACTATTCCACCTCTTTGACATTCTGAATGGGCATTTATGTATATCAAGTTCCATCCTGGTAGAGATACATAAGGTATAGATTCTTCAGAGACAATGCTATAAAATTATGGGGGAAGCTATGCCTGTTGAATATCTGTCTGAAAACATCTCTCCTTAGACCCAAAGTTCACCTGAAAGTCTAAGATTAATTATAGGCACTCAGATCTTCACTTGTAAAGCCATCATAACATTAAAAACTGAACTAATTCTTTACAGTTGCCATGGTGTGGTTTGTGAAATATGTATTTCATGTTCCACTTTCCTGGAGTTCTGAAACATGAGTGGAAACTGAAAACATGGTGGTAATTTAAATTTAGATTTAAAACAATTGTGTTTACTTGTTTGTCTATATAATGCATGCACATGTATAAATAAAGAACCATAATGGAGTTCAATATTGGAAACTAATACCACTTCCTTACTAATATTCTTGTGTCACCCAGCCATTGTTTAGAAGATATGAAGCTAGCCTTCATTACCATGACATCACCACAAGGATGGCTAGATCCATCTAGAAGATGTCATCAGTGGGGATCCTACCTAAGCAGGTAGCAGCCTGGCCAATTCCTGGATAGACCACTTGCTGTATATCAATCTAAGTTTGATAAAGTGTGAAGAGCATCCGTTTCCATACATTTAAGTGTCTTCTTGTTCCAGAAGGTTGATTATCATGAGTGTTCACTTTGACTCATGGTTGTTCCTTGCCAAGCTTGCACTTTAGCATTTTAGTTTCTTAGGACACTCTTAGTCTCTCTCTCTCTTGTTCTCTCTCTCTCTCCCCCTCCTAAGAAAGGTTTTATGTCCATGTGGAGCCCAGAAGCATCTTTGTAAATAAATCTACCAATTGAGGCTGGTGCGCCCCAGTATGTCAGCTTCTCTTGTGTATGTGTTAATTAAAATCTCTCTTCTCTTCTCTTCTCTTCTCTTCTCTTCTCTTCTCTTCTCTTCTCTTCTCTTCGTTGGTTGTCCCCAAAGCAATTTTTTTAAGGCTCTGACTATATGGTCATTCAAAACATAGAATAGAATCATCACAGCCTGTCCCAATCACTGAATTCTATACATGTATCAGTTTCTGTGCATTGGAAAGATCGTAAGAATGGGTCTTCTGTCTACTCAGCTATATAAACATAGGACCTGCATACAAAATTTAGAACTTTGGTGCACAGAGATGGGGAAGTAGTCTCAGAAATCATCTTGAGCTAGAAATGAAGTTAGTAGCATCAATAATTCTGATTCAACACATTGCCTACTTTCCCATGTAAGACCACCACTGAACACCTGTTCTGGTTCTTAGTAGAGCTGGGAAACTGAGACAGGTTCAGATTCTGTAATAAGAAAAGGGTTGCAAATGTAGTTCTGGTATTGCAGAGCAGATGATTCCCCAGTGGCCAGAAATGCCTGTATATCCCATCTCATAGGATTTCCCTTTCCTATCCCTGTGCCCTGTGCATTCTATTGAGGAGTATCTGCTGTTCACCTATACAGTGGCTGACTGGGTAAATCATTGTTTTGTTTCCTCACCATGAAACCGCAATGATGGGGGTGAGGGGGGTGTTGGGGGGGTGGATACAGAGTTGCTGGGGGTCAGGTGCCATATAAATTTAATAAATTATTGTTGGTTGCACAGTCATCCAGATGTTTAGATTGGATTTGGCACTTTGTCTACCTATCGAGTCCTTCCCAAGAACCTGGGATAGACAGATATTGTTTAATAATATTAAAGGTGTAGTCACAGGATGTAAGCTATTCCAAGTAAAGCTGCCTTTTGCAATTGACTGATGGTGATTTTGTCAATGCTGATGGTCTTCAAGTGGTGCTCCAGATGTTTTGGGATTTCACCTAAGGCACCTATTACTATTGGTACTATCTTTGCTTTCTTTTGCCACAGTCATTCTATTTCTATTTGCAGATCTGTGTATGCTGTTGTTGTTGTTGTTGTTGTTATTGTTGTTATGGTTGGTTGTACAGTCAGCCAGATGTTTAGACTGGATTTGGCATTTTTATCCACCCATCAAGTCCTTCCCAAGGACCTGGGATAGGCAGATGTTTTTTGATGCTGTTAAAGGTATCATTGCAGGATATAAGCTGTTCCAAGAAAAGCTGCCTTTTGTTGTTGTCATTGTTGATTGTTATTCAGAAAGTGGCAGAAAGTTGGTGCCTCCATACCCACTTTTTTTTTTTCCATCATTATGTGGGAGTGCTGGAGCTCCTCAGAAAGTGAGATGCTTGCCAATGAAGCAAAAGTACTAAGAGGGTAGGATTAGTGAGACCAGTGGCTATTTGCAAGTGCCCATTAAATTAACATGTGGAACAAAACATGAGAAAAAGACTTCTTTATCCAGCCACTGTCTCTTACCTCTTGTATGCAGTCTTCTGTTTTAAACATAGAGGGTTCATTTACCATCTGTAACAATGATCAATGCATAATTCTATCCTTTGTTTAGAATTAGATCTTTCTTTTTAAAAAAAATGATAAATATTTGTGGGATGTAAATTTCATTGCATGAAGGTTGAAGAACATGTGGCCTTCCAGATGTAGCTGAATTGATGCTCCCAACATTCTTCACCAGTGTTCATGTTGGCTGGGTCTACTAGGAGCTACAGTTAAGTATCTCAAAGTCAACTCCTGCTTTAGTGATTCTCTAGACTAATAGTTCTTAAACTGTTTGACCAGTTGCCTCTTTTCTGGGTTTTTAATAATGTCATTACCCCCACCCCCCAAAAAACCCAACAACAACAGTGGACTCTTATTTTACACAAGCATCAGTGTAATTACATAGTACCAGGCAAAGACTGGATCCTCAACTCACAAACAAGCAATTACAAATTATTCCATTAACCCCAGGATATGCCCAAATTACCCTCTTTGGGGTAATTACTCCCAGGTTAAAAACCACTGCTCTAGACAATAACTTATGATTTTTGTGGAGCCTTTTCATGTTCCTGCTGCACCTAAATGAGCTTGGCTGAACTCCAAAAGTGAAGCAGGATTTGAAGCAGAAAAGAACTCTTGAAGGTAAGAAAGGTTGTAATTTGAAATAATCAAACTTGCAACTCTTTCGTTTGTAGTTTAGTTTAGTTTAGTTTAGTTTAGTTTAGTTTAGTTTAGTTTAGTTTTTAGCTTTTTCGTCCTCAGCTTTTGGTATGTAGAGGTAGATAACGGGACATTTCTCTTGGGTGAGAATAAATTCCAGTTGGGGGAGAAAACAAAAATTCATCCTGTATGGTTTTATTGATAACCTCTGGAAATGCCATTGGCATATTAGTTAGGATGGCATGGTCGTGTCAACATTTATGAAAGCAAGGCTGTGAAAGACCTTCAAATGGAGCACTTTACAAAGCATGTAGCTGTGAGTCAAATGCCCTCCTTGAAGTGTTGAAAGATCTACATGGACCACACTTCCTTGAAGACTTTCAGCCCAGCCAAGCCAGGCAAGGTCAGATATCCAGGGCCATCCTTCAAAGCAGCCACCTAAGTACTGTTTTAATACTTGGCTGTTTTAATGCTGTAAGAACAGGTGATTTGCTCACACTAACAAGCTCTGCAATGTCTCCCTTTCAGATGATTTGCAGAGCCATATTTGAAACCAGCTTTACATACCGTAATAATGCTGATTACATTATAATTTTAGAATAAGTGGTATACACACATTTCTAATAAATAATTTGCATTGTGTATTAAATTGTGTGTGTGCAATTTACACACAACAAAAAAACAATATAGTCTTTTGTTTCCAAATTTAAACTTGGGTACCCCAAACTGGGTCTCAGGTAGCCCAAAATAGGTTTCAAGTAATTGTTTTAAAGTACCCCAAACTAGGTCTCAAGTAATTACTTAGTGGAAAATGATTTAACAATATAAACTTAGCAAAAAAGTAATCAGGCACCTGGAATCCACAGCTGGGCATAAAGTAACAAGGCACTAGCAAAATAAGTGAAATGTTAACTACAAGAATCAAGCTAGCCACTGAGATTGCTAGGAATTGCTGGTAGCTAGCACTTGGGAGCCAAGGGTTCTCAGACTGCAGTTTGGGTAATCAGTAACAAATGAAGAGTAGATTCAAAGGTTCATTGTTTAAGACACCATTAAATAAATTAATGAATAAATAAGAGGAACACTTCTGCATGAGTACTTGCACCAGTTCAGAATGAACTCTGAATGTGTGCTTATACAGGCAGAGGAGGCAAAGACAAGCCATTGAAAAACTTTTGTCAGGAAACCTGGATAGATATGTTTATGAAGTTACTGGAGCTAAGCTCAACTTGAGGAAGTTTTTATCTTTTTATTTAGCAACTATGGAAGTGATTATGCCGATCAGCCAGCAGAGAAATTAATGCTAAATTGCTAGAGAGAAGGAACCTCTTGCAAGTCCTTATTGGCTGAGAATGACCAGAATCACATGGAGTAAGTTATGATAAAGGGAATCAGATTCCATCCCTACAACACTAAAATTGGGTTGGACCAGCTCAACTGAATTGTAGGTATACTTTGAACTCAACAAATATTGAGATCTGCACAACACACTCTATTGTTTTCCCAACACTCTTCTTTCCAATTATTTGGGAAAGTGATTTTTCTAAGACATACAAATGGGATCAGATCTTTCTGGAGGAAATACAAAGTTGAATTGATTTAACTTGATTCAGGTTGGTTTTTTTTAAATAACTTGAAAAATATTCTGTGCTATATGTATTTCAACCTAGTTGTTTCAAGGATCTCTCTTGTCTAAACATAATGTCTGCAATATTATTATCCTTTATCTATTACAGTAAGCCTAGGGGAAAACTCCCATTTTCCCTAAAACATAGAGAACCCTGAGGATTACTTCTTAATGTATTCAATTGTTCAACCCATCTTCTATAACGGAGAGAGATTATATTGAATTCCATATTGTAGTACTATATTATCTTTACATTTCAGACCAGTTTGTATACATGACCTGTATTTTACAGTTAATCTTGAATACTTATAGAACTTCAGTTTCTGTTCAAAGTTGATCTGAGTTTAGCTCCTTCACTAATATTAAACTATTTCCTATACAAAGATTTACACAATTATACCCCATGCAGGTCTTTATAAGAATTTTGCATTTCAGGTCACTTCTGGGGGAGGTATGGTGAGCTAAACACATCTCCGGGAAAACGGAGACAACAGTGGCAAAGACTGAAGAACTGGTGAGTAGACCAGATCTTTGGAATCTTTCCGGATAAGGAAAGGACAGGATATCACCCACATGTGCTCCGGACAGCTGCTCCTCACCAGGAGACACAGCACAGCAGTCTTTATGGGTTTAAGCACCGGGAGATGGAGGAATCAGTCATCAAGCTCACAACCACAGTGGAACCTTTTAAAGGACACAACATTTGCTAAACTTGCTTTCTAATCACTTTGGGAAATTGCTTATTTAACCATCTTAAAGCTATGAAAGACCTTTAGAACAACAAGTTTGAAAAGCCATCTGGTGAGTCTATATTTCTGAACAAAAGAAAAAATAACTATAGGTTTAAGAACTGAAAGAATTTGAAATAAACACAAAAATCTAAATAAGATTTTGGACTAAGAAAGTTATAAATGAAAGGGAAAAAATAATAATAAACCTGCTTTGGGTTTTGATCAGTATTGGGATATACAAAATGACACAAAATGCTATAACATTTGAAATACTAAAGGAGGACTTCAAAAAATGGGGCCAGAAATTAGTAGACACAATATCAACAATATCAGTAACAATGTCTGGATCTATGGATAGACCATGTTCAAAAGATGTTAATGAAGGAACGGCAGATGTGAAACAAATCTTGCTTGATACAGAAATAGTAGAATCAGAATTATTGGATTAAAAAAAAAAAGTGTGGATTACAAGAGAAGGCATTTAAATACAAGTGACAGGCCAAGAGAATGACCCAGATAAGGACTCTTTATTGGGTATACAAAAGAAGATGGCTGAAGTTTTAAAAATTAAAGGGGAAATAGAAATGATAAACCAAGATAATCACCTAGACAATGTCTTTTTAAAGGATTTACAAAAGGCTGGAAGAAGCCTTTGCAATGGGACAAAGAAGGATTGAAGATAGATCAAATCCTTTGACAATATTTAAATGAATTAAATAAATTAAATAAGAGATGGGCTATGGGAAGAAGAGAAATCTGTTTGTAATGTTATAGAGTTTGGTGAAGAGGTACCAAATTTGTTTATACTTGTAATGAAGAATGGAAGTCGTATATGTATATGTATATGTATATGTATATATAAGAATTATGCATTTCAGCTTGTTTTATTGATACTAATTAACACTAGCTGAAATGAGCCATTCTTCAGCTTTAGAGAGGTAGCACTGTCATCAGCCTTGACCACTGTTTGACAAGACATACCCTACAATATTATTGGTATTTATACCTAATTTGCACACAGGACATACATGCAATTTGTTGCTTTTTGGTCACGGTAAGATTTTAAGATATATTATCTTTCTGCTAGTGCATTTTGATGTTTCATTTTGTCGTGTGTCATCAGTATGCAGGTTCTGTTTCAATGTGTGTCATCATGATGCAGATAATACAATAATGGTATTAACATTGATCTATCAAACTCATCAAAATTATTATAACTAAGGCATTAACATGTGTACCAGGACTGTCCTAGAGCTTTGTCAAAGAGCAGGTTCTGACTTTAATCTTGCTGTCTAATAATTATTTCCATTATTACTGAGGCTTGAAGTTCCTTTGTAACTACAAGTTGCCACTTGACCTTATTTCACTTAGGCATGGCAAATGAGAATGAAGACTATCGTTCTGAAAGTTGTCATCAAGAAGCTAACTCAAATAAGAAATCCTATCATCCATTGTAGCATCTTATGTTCCCATGCAATAGTGATTGCCTAGATAAAAACATGGAAAATGTTCAGCTGGACAAATTGTTTCAATTAAAACCATTCATAGTTCTTGACATAGCAATGTTTTAAAAAAGTAAGTATGATAGGTATCTGTAATGGCTATATTTGCACACTGGTAACTGTAAGGTTTACCCTGTTCATCTCAGAGAAACTCTCGTGACACGTGTGTTCAGCAAAGAAGTTTACTCAAGCGTAACATAAGTAAGTACAGACAAAGCCAGGGTTGGCTTGGCATAGCTTACATGGTATTTTATAGCTTCCCCGTTCCCACGTTTTGCCCTGTTTCTTAGTTACAGATTACCCACAGTAATCCCACCTCGCCCAAATGGCAGATTCAGTCTGGTGCTTTTGTCTTTCTGATTGTTGTCTACGGGTTGTGCTGTTGTTGCCTTTGTTGGGTTTGCCTGTTTGCGCGCAAAGCCGGGAGTTCTCCATTGCTTCTTGATTGCTTCGCTTCCGAGCCTCTGCGCTTTCCTTTGTTTGCAGCGCCCGAGGGGAAGCCGCGCTGATACAAAGTATCTGCTTGCGGTTTTGAGTTAAGCACCGCCACCTGTCCATAATCAGCCTGTGGTTTCACTTCCCCTTTTCCTCTGCTCCCACCTGGGCAGTGAAATTGACTTAGGCGAACCTAAGCGGTGCCTTTGCCCTGCCATTCCATGCCAGCTGAATCTGACAGTAACAATTTCCAGATTAAATGAAGTTACAGTCAGGACCAGAAATACTGGAACAAGGATAACTGTTTTGGCCTTTGGCCTCTGTACACCACCACATTGAAGTTGAAAGGAAACACACCCACATGGGAGCAAAGTTAGGACTTTCAGCTGTAATTCAAGTGGTTTGACCAAAGTGGGGCACTAATGGTTCAGAAAGTACAGCCAGGGGCATACACACAACGCCATCATTGGTGGCTCATAAGTAATGAAACGAATCAACATCATGCCAAATATAAGGATCGCCTTTAATACCTGGATGAAAATCCTTTGCAGTCAATGACTGCCTGAAGTCTGGAACCCATGGACATGACCAAATGCTGAGTTTCATCCTTCAAGATGCTTTGAAGGCCTTTACTGCAGCTTCCTTCAGCTGCTGCTTGTTTGTGGGTCTTTCTGCCTTCATTCTTGTCTTCAGTAAGTGAAAAGCATGCTCTCTTGGGTGGAGTTCAGGTGACTGACTTGACCATTGAAGAACATCCCACTTGTTTGCCTTGAGAAACCCTTGGGTAGCTTTGCTGTATGTTTTGAGTCATTCTTCATCTGCAATATGAAGTGGTGTCCTATCAGTTGGGCAGTGTTTGGCTGAATCTGAGCAGAAAGTATAGCCCTATATACTTCAGGATTCACCCTGCTGCTTGATCAGCAGTCAGGTCATCAATCAACACCAGTGACCCAGTTCCATTGGCAGCCATACATGCCCATGCCATAACACTGCCTCCACCATGTTTGATAGATGATGTGATACACTTTGGATCATGAGCTGTTCATTTCCTTCTCCATACTTTTCTCTTCCCATCATTCTAGTGCAAGTTAATCTTGGTTTCATCAGTCCAAAGAATCTTATTCCAGAACTGGGCAAGCTTTCTTAGGTGTTTGCTGGCAAAGTCAAATCTGGCCTTTCTGTTCTTATGTGTTGCCAGTGGCTTGCACCTTGTTGTGAAGCCTCTGTATTTACACTCATAAAGCTGTTTCTTGACTGTAGATGTTGACAATGACATGCCTACCTCCTCAAGAGTGTTCTTGACCTGGCTAGATGCTGTGAAAGGGTTCCTCTTCACCATGAGCAGAATTCTGCACTCATCCACTGTAGTTGTCTTCCATGGTCTTCCAGGCCTTTTGCTCTTAATTCCTTGCCAGTTAATTCCTACTTTTTCAGGGTGTTCCAAACTGTTGTACTGGCCACTCCCAATGTTCTTGCTATCTCTCTGATGGGTATATTTTGTTTTCTCAGCCTAATGATGGCCTCCTTCACTCGCATGGATACCTCTTTGGCCTCATGTTGAGAGTTCCAGTGAACAGCTACCAAATGCAAATGTAACACTCAGAACCACCTCCATGCCTTTGATCTGTTTGGTTGGTCATGGGGTACCCAGGAAACAGGCCACACCTGGCCATGCTTGTTAGCCATTCGTTCCATTACATATGAGCCACCAATGGTGGGGGTGTATATATGCCACTGGCTGTACTTCCTGAATGGTTAGTGTCCCACTTTTGTCCAACCTCTTGAATTAAAGCTGAAAGTCCTGACTTCACTCCCATCTAGGTGTGTTTCCTTTCAACTTCAATGTGATGGTGTACAGAGGCCAAATGCTAAAACAGTTATCCTTGTTCCAATATTTCTGATCCTGACTGTATGCACTATAGACATGCATGTTCCTGATATAAAGACACCATGATATGCTATTGCTTCTCTTCCCAAAACATGGTGTCTACAAGAAAGGGACAAGTGAATCGCAGGAGCCAGGATGACATCATGACACAAATTATGTAATTTGTATCATCAAATTGATGACATGATGATGTCATTGTGGTTTCTTATGCATGTCTTTGCTCCCAAAAGAGTAATAACACTAAGTTGACCTTGGCTGTTCTCAAAAATATAAAAAGCGACAACCCGAGTTGCATGTGGATGAGAAATCTCCAAGCATGTAGGCTACTTTGGGAAATAAATTTTTAAAAACTCAAGAAGGCAATGCAAACCACTTATGCACTCTGGCTAAGAAATTATATTCTATGCATACAAAATTTGATACAGAGCTATAATATTTCCCAAGATAGAAGGAACAATTGTCTGTTACATATTTATAAGAAATATATACATAAATTTGTATTGTCTATTTATAGGGAAAAGATTAATTATCCCATTTAGTTTTTAAAACCCATTTATCCTATTTTACTATGGCTTAACCATTCTTTGTCAAGCAATCAAATTCAAATGATCCTTCTTCACATCACTTCACATTGATTTGTTTAAAAAGAAGCATTTATTTTCACAAACTGCATCTATTTTGCAACATGTCAAAATATTTAAGCCTATAGGACACCCTGTTATTTTACATGTGCTTTGTAGGATTATTGTAAATAAAAACAACTGTTTCTGCACAATCTTTGTTTCATAAGATCCTGAAAGATTCTATTGTTTTCTGATTTATAATTTCAGCATCTACAACTATAAACTTAGTTCTCCCCCCCCCCCCAAAATACAATGTTATTCTATTAATATGATTAACACATTAAAATTTTAAATTAAGCATCTGTAATCATACTTTTCAAACTCCAGTCTTCTGGCTGAAATTTTTTTAAAACAGAAAAAAAAAATTTGCTTTATAATAATATATATTCTCCATCTGAAAATAAGTTCTTCATCTTCAGTAGTTAATTGGCCTATTATATCCTAGGATGTGAGGGCAATCTGGCTGTAACATATGTCACCCCATTGATCTCCAGGGTTGCATGGTGTAATCTTATGTATGCTTAGTCAGAAGCAAGTCCCATTAAGTTTGTTTGTTTGTTTATTTATTTATTTATTAAATTTATATGCCGCCTATCTCCCCCAGAGGAGACTAGTTAGGTTTACTGCCAGGTATAGGATGCTAGTGCTTAACCATTTTTGGTTGATCTCGCTAAGCAGGTCCTCATAAGTACTTGAATGACAATTAGGAATTATAAACTAGATTGGAAAGCTGGCAAGTTATCTTGATCTTTTTTTTCCTGCTTTGTTGCCAAGCAGATAGGTGGATGGGTCCATGCCCATAGAGTTAAATGTGACTCAAGGGAACATTACTTGTAATATATTAGGGCTGTAGCCTAAATGCTTAGTTGATTAATCAGTTGATATGGCCACAAAAGACTGAAACACTGACATGGATCTAGAGCTTTCTGGTATAGAAACCCACAATAAAAACTGTTATTATCATCTCATACCATATGCTTCTAAATCTAATGTTATTTTAATTATTTTCAAGAGCAGCAATGGCTGACAGTATTTAAAATAAATGCTATTTTAAAATAATCAGTTGCATGAAAATGTATAGAAAATGACCAGTAATTATATGTTAAATTGTACACAGGATGATAAAGAAAACTTGAGTGACTGCTTCCCTATTTTTGTTAACAGCATGAACCTTGAAGCTCACATGTCATGTCATAGTCTGAGCTATTTGAGGGAAAACTCAGAATTTTGAAGACAGCAAACCAATCTAAGCATTTAGTATAACAGCACAAGGCTGTGAAGAGGGGGTGTTGGCTGAATAAAACAGACAAAATTGGATATTTTAAAAAGGAAAACATTTAGCGAGTGGACTCTATGTGTTTAATGCCATGTTTGAGTCCAAGAATCATCAAATTCATCACAGACCTCCATAAATCCGTTCATGGAGTCTTTACTGAAAAGTAGTAAACAATTTACATTTGCACATGAATACACACACTTAGGATTGAAATGCAACATTGTATATAGAAAGATAAAATGAGACGAGCCAGACTGAAAAGAAAACATTCTTGTATGCATAAAATATACAGGTGACAGAAAGGAGAGCGGTACTATTGTTATACCTGAATGGTAACTTTCCAATGGAGTATGGAATGTGGGGACACACTTGTCATCTTAAAGAATAGGCTTAACTCCAAGGGTAAACCCAAATGGCTAAATTACACATGAAACTAGCACTTCATGGAGAATTCAGCTGACAAATCCAACATTCTGTAACAAATGGTGCTTGAGAATGATTATATATAAATGGGAAAGAGCTGGGTACAGTACAAATATTGTAACTCCACTATTCTGTTCCTTGCCGTTGTCAGTATTTTAGCTGACTGCAATTAACTGCTGAGCGTGGGAGGAGGAAAAAGAGAAAACCCTTCCTAATTAACGAAGCATGAGAACCCTGTGAAACTGTACACAGGGAAATATATGAAAATTAACTATATGCAGATTGGGGAAAAATTAACTCTGTGGAAGAGATACACACTGATTCATCACCTGCCTGGCAATGAATTCTCATGGTTCGTAATGACCACATTTAGTGGGCCTATTTGTCTCTTCTCCCACACACCTCAGACCACAGAAGCTGCTACCATAAAGGCACAGAATAGTATGCCAGGCCATAGCTTCAAAACCTGAAAATATTCACCTCCGCATGATGCTATCTACTAACTGAAGTCCTCTGCTTAATGGCTGTCTAGCCTCCATGAACAGGGCTTGTCTTTCATTGCCTTATCATTGTCATGAAAAGACCCTGGGGAGAGGGATCAGCAAGTAGTCTCCATTCCCAGCTTTTAAGAACACCACAGAATATTCCACAGTTCTATTATGGGCTACTTCCCTGCCCAGAAGGCTTCACTGCATGAGACCTGGCCATGAATGTTGATATTCCAAAGGTTCTGAGATGCCAGGCCTAGGATAATTAAGGGATGCGCTTGTACTGTACATTAGCTACCATGGCACATGGACAAAGAAGGTTGGGACAGTTTGTAGATTCCTGGAGTCATTCTGGATGTCCTAATCATATCTGGATTTTCAGCAAAGTAGACTGTATTTATAGGAAACTCAGCCAAAAGTTTAATCTTACCCTTCTGCACATTTCTCATTTTCCTTATGAATGACTTAGATCTTTCTACTGCAATTTTACAAGATCCACAAGCAGGACATAGAGAGATTCCAGATGTCCAAAATGAAATCAATGACAGTCCACGAAGATAGCAACCTCCATGGTAGGAATTCTTTGTCTCCTTTCCCATAAATGTCCTCTCTCTCTCTCTCTCTCTCTCTCTCTCTCTCTCTCTCTCTCTCTGTATCAGTAGAAATCACATTTTCTATTTAAACAGAAGACCAGGGCTCTGTATATGCATTGTCTGTTCTTAAAAACTAGGGCACTCATTTAATTCCACATGCCTACCTTTATAATACGCACAGATTCAAATTTTAAATCTGTTAAACATCAGCATCACTGGGAGGGGGCTTTCTTTCTTTCTTTCTTTCTTTCTTTCTTTCTTTCTTTCTTTCTTTCTTGTTGACCTGAAGCTTTAACATTGATGACATTTTAAAATTTGTTTTTGAGAGATATTTCAAAATCAGCACTCTGCATCCAAAGATTTGTTCATAGCTGTGAGCCAATCAGGTTATAAATTAACTTCCATATTCTCTCCTGCATTCATTGCCAGCTGGCAAAGAAAGGATAGGGGTCACTCAACCAGGAGAGCAAGGGGGGGATTTGTTGTTTCTTCAAAGGGTAGGTCCTTCTGGTTCGCCTCTGATTCCCTGGCAACCAAGTGCCGCACACCCCGTGCACTAAATACTTCTGCCTGTAAAAGCACGCAGCGAGACTGATGCCTATCAGCATCGTCATTAAAAAAAAAAAAAGTGGTGTGTGTGTTGGGGGGGGAGAGCCCCTTTGCTTTTGATTTCAAGTCGAATCCCGAAGAATGACCATTCGATGCCTAACACTGCCATCTATTGGCCGAAAATGCCGCCGTTCTATGGCTCTCATTCTCGCTACTTTCGCTTCCAATCTACCAGTTCTACTTCGACTGTGGCAGTTCTACCAGCAGCTTCAGGAGGAGAAAGCGCCCCCCCCTTTTTTTTTTTTTGGAAACCCTCACTTGCCGGAGAGCACCCTTCCCCTCCTACAAGCTTCCTTTTCTAGTCGAGGAGAGAACAGAGGCGAAGGCAAGTTGATCGCAGTTCTGGCTGGGACGGCTCGGAACCCAAGACCCGCTCTCCGATTTCCCTCTCTTGGTACTGTCCTCGGGAAAGAGATGCTACAAGGCTCGCGCTGCGCCTCGGAAGCCGGGATCGGTGGGTAAAGGCCGGCTTTCCGTCGACATCCCCCACCCCTTCTACAAATAGGGGACAAGCGGTCGTGCTAATCTGAGGTGGAATGCATCAGTGGGGGCCTCAAAAGAATAGTCCGGGAGGTCAGCCCCATATGCAGGGGCACCAACGGAGGAAGCTCTTGCGAGGGAATCGGCGAGGACAACCGCCGCCGGGGAAAACGGGTTCCCTGCGTCCTAGTCGCCAGCCCTACCATGTCCAGAGCGCGCTGCAAGAAGAAGAGGAGGCTTAAAGGGGCGCCTTGCCGGATTCAGTCTTTTGGGCACGGCTTTTTCGAGCGTCCTCAGCCCGGGGCGCTGGGAAATGTTGCGAGGACAGAGGGGAGGCAGCAAGAGTTAGGAGGAGGAGGAGGAGGAGGAGGGGAAAGGCACTGCCGGAGACGCCGCCGCCGCTGAGCAAGGAGAAAGTTGACCTCTTTCACGGAAAGTGTGAGTACCGCCAGCGGGCTGGGAGCTGCTCGCCGATCGAGAGCTGTGGATCGCCGCGGAGGGTACGAGAGAAAAAAGACTGGAGGAAGCTGCTCATCCTGAGGATTTCAGGATGCACTGACGGTGCCCCCCCCTTAACCCCCACATCTATTTCCCTCTTATGTTTATTCCACCCTCATTGTTCACATCTTCGTATCCATTACGCCTCCCCCCCGCACCATTCCCTATCTCTCCGCTCCTTGGGAGCCCACTCGATGACCCCCGCAATAGTTTCTTGGACCTTCCCACGTTTTCCTTCTCTCCATCCCCGACGCCCCCTGTAGTTCACACGCACACCGCGCATACACTCCCAGTCCCTTGGGGGGCCCTCTAGTCCGTATGAACTGGCCGGCACGTAACATCCTAATCCATCTCTCTCTCTCTTTTTCTCTCTCTCTCCCCATACGGCCACCCTATTTCTCAGGCCCACACACATCTTTCCCTCGTCCCCTTTTCCCCAGTTCAATCTCTCCCCCCAACTCTAACCCAAATCTATCTTGGCTTCTAGGTACAGATTCCAGGACCTCCTTTCCCAAACGCATCGCTTTATGCCTCCCACTGCTGGTGTCTTTGGAAAAAGAAAATAACCCACAGTAAAAATAATCCAAATCCTCCCCCGGGTCTCCCTCTCCCCCTTGCGCCCCCGGCCAGCATCGCTTAGAATTTACTCCCTCCAGACCAGATCGCTCGCCTTTCCCCTGCTTGTCATTCAACACCACACATACCTTCCTTACCCAGATCACCCCTCCCTACGCCACTCGCCAATTTTCTTTGCCCCCTCCGTTTCTCCTCCCCTTTCCACTCCATCTCTCTTCTTCCCGCCTCGCCCTTCCCCGTCTCTCCAGCTTGTCCTCCCCCTCTTCCACTTTCCGCTATTGGGAAAAAGCGCTTCGGGAAGCAGCCCCCGCACCGCCGCTGCGTGTGTGTGCGCGCGAGGGGGCGGGGGGCGGGAAAGAGGGCGCCTCAGCCTGTGTGCAAGACTGTACGTGTGTGTGTGTGTGCGTGTGTGTGTGCGCGCGCGCGCGTATGTGTCCCTCGCTAGCGAGGCAGCCTTTGCGACTGCATTCCCCACCGCCTTCCTCTTCGCCTCTGCCTGGGCGGTTTGCAACACACCGAGCGAGCGAGCAGGCGTAGCGTTCGGGGTTGCAACAATGCTGGGGCCCTGGAGATTTCAGCCTCCGTAAGTAGCGAGGGGGTGGAGGAAACGGGGGGGGGGGGCTTGATCCGTGCCTCCTGGTTGCACTAGGCTCCTCTTCCCCCTCCATCCCCCCCATTTTTTTTTTTAAACCAAACACCACCGTTGCTCCCAACTGCCACTGCTGGAGCAATTGGGAAGACAGCTTTCGCTTGCAAGCCGAGCTGCTGCTTCAGTGCGGTAACCAGAGGGGTGGCATTCGTTTCTCCCACCCACCCTCCCGGGAGGGGGGGAGGGGCACTGAAAAGGATGGGCGCCGAGGAAAAGAATCAACCCCTTCCCTTTAGGGAGAGATGGAGAAATAAAGGGAGATGGAATCCAATACACTCGTTCCATTGCTGGCTCCCTCCTCCTCTTCCTCCTCCTCCTCCCCTTTCACCAGCCTTTGCAGCCAGATCTCTAAGCATCTCCTTCTGGATGCTACATTTAACTTTATTCCCACCCTCGCAACTGTTTGGCAAGTGGGAGAGGGCATGTAAATTATTTTGTAGTTGCTCCTTAACATTTTAATAAAGCTTTGCAAGAAAAATCAGCAAGGGCTTGGTTGCTGATTTATTTGAGATTTATTTCTCCTTTGGACCAGGAGAAGTAGTCACTTCATGGATGAATGACTGTAGTGGAGCTGGGAATTGTCTTAGAAGTGGAGGATTGTCTTTTTTTGTCAAAACACCCCCCCCCCCCCCATTTCTTGCTTGATGCAGAGAGTGAGATGTACCTTTTTGCCAAACCCTTGGAGAGCAAAAGGCTTCTTCCCTAACCTGCCTGGGCACTGCTGCAAAATCCTTGAACTCAGACATAAACTCAACAGTCTGACCCATATGGGTCATCTGTCTATCTACTCTAAAGAAGGAATGGGAAGAAATCTCCAAATCCTTGGCTGGTGTGGGGGGAGGGGGGGACTAGGATTTATAACAAGATTTGATCTGAGCAAATGCAAACCAACCCTTGATCTAACAAATCACAACAACCAACACACCAGCCAGCCACAAACTCATGGAAAACAGGGTGATAGATGATGAGGTGATTTATGGTGATTTATTAATCCATTCCTATATCCACCCTCCCCCAAGCTTCTTCCGTATTTATCCTTAACTTATTGCATTCCGAGAGTAGAAGTATTTTCCAGGGGGAGACAGAGAAGCTGGGGGGAAGGGTGGGGAAGGGGGCTTGCTTTTTACCCAGATGCAATTCAATGACTCTGGCTATGTTTGCAGGTCAAAATGGGGGCACAAAGGGATGGATTTGGGTGGGATTCCCCCATCCATCTGTCTGAAATGCCTTCTCAGAAGGACAGCAACTAAGAAGGAAGAACTCCACATTTCCAATACTTGGTAGCCATCTGCCCCCTCGAAGTGACTTAGATCATTTCATCCTCAGTTGAATGGTGTGTGCTTGCGCGCGTGTGTTTCCAAAACTATGGGAAATAAGATACCAGTTATGGTTGAGGCCACTTGGACAGACCCAGCTCTAGCATGCTTGTGAAGTTCTGGATGAACAACTAAAGGACAATGCTTTTCACAGTGTGTACATGCATATGGTCTCTGTGTGTCTCTCTGTGGGTATATATGTGCAGTACTGCTGCCTTTCAACCAATACCTTTGTGAAAAGAACTTATTTACCAGCCGATCAAAGCAGAAGCAAGTGTTGATGATGCCCTTTTGAGACAATCTGATTCTGATAAGAATTCTTAAATATTTCACCAGTGGCTAGCCCTGTCATTAAAAAAAAAAAAAGATGATGGAGATCATAAATTGAATTACTCAGATAAAGAATTCCAGCTCCGGTATTTTCCTTTTTTATTAATTTTAAATTAAGTTTTAATCCCTGAGCATGTTATATAAGCACCTAGAGCAAAACTGATTAGGAATATCAGGTGTTTGAGAAGCTACTTCACTTTCAGGCTTTCAGTATTTTTGTTGTTATGAAAAGCCCCCCAAAAATAAAAAAAATAAAAAAGAGTGAGATTGTCTGAAAATATTACAATCGCTCTTTCAGTAGGATGCCTGCAGTGGCATTTGAATGATTAAAAAGGAAAAAAACCAAAACAAAACAAAATGGGGGGGGGGAGAGAGAGAGAGAGGCATGTCTTAGCAAAAATGGGGGAAGACCTTCCTCTGCAGATCACTGTTTAGACTGAAAGGTTCTGAACAGGAGAAGGAAAGGAAGCAAAACAACATGGATAATAGGTGAGGATGAAAGGCTTATAAAATGGTGCTTCTGTTCTCATAAATTAGAACTGAGTTACTAATCTGACAGCCATTTTATGTATATTTATGGACACATTTTGTGTGTGTGTGGGGAGGGGTGACGGAGGGGAAAACAAATTGTAATGATACAGGAAAGTGCTCCTAGGATTAGGAATCTAAAGGGATTCAATGATAGTGACTTTCCTTTGGAAATCTAGAAAAGCTATACTTGAAGACTGAGGAAGAAGAGAAAAAATATCATTTAACAGCTGTTACCCTAGCATTTTTTAAAAAACAAAACCCTTTGCAAAGAAACTGGTCTAATTTCTGTGAAGATTACCTTCCTCCACCTGTGTTTTGACTTCTGACAGTGTCATGATTAGATTTTCGTGCTCACTCTTGTGACACCCTGGTATTTGTGTTCTCTTTTTGCCTTCTGCAGGAGATAACATGTATGCTTGCTGCTCTACAGTGACTCAGGAGCAGGATCTCAACAGAAAAATGCGTATCTGGATGGTGCAAACCATCACTTTTGCTTTAACGTCTCTTGTCCTGGCCTGGGCAGAGAGCATCGAATATTATGGGGAGATCTGTGACAATAAATGCCCTTGCGAGGAGAAAGACGGCCTCTTAACGGTGAGCTGTGAGAACCGGGGCATCATTAGCCTCTCTGAGATTAGTCCTCCCAGATTTTCCATCTATCATCTCCTGCTGTCTGGGAATCTTCTTAATAGGCTCTACCCCAACCAATTTGTCAATTACAGTGGGGCTTCAATTCTGCACCTGGGGGGCAATGATATCCAAGACATTGAAACAGGAGCCTTCCATGGGCTGAGGGGCTTAAGGAGGCTGCACCTGAACAACAACAAGCTGGAGATCCTGAGAGATGACACTTTTGTAGGGCTGGAGAGCTTGGAGTATCTTCAAGTCGATTACAATTATATCAGTGCCATTGAACCCAACTCTTTCAGCAAGCTCCACCTGCTACAGGTGCTGATCCTGAATGACAATCTCCTCTCTTCATTGCCCAACAACCTATTCCGTTTTGTACCCTTGACTCATCTTGATCTAAGGGGCAACCGGCTGAAACTGCTCCCATACTTGGGCCTTCTGCAGCACATGGATAAGGTTGTGGAGTTGCAGCTGGAAGAGAACCCATGGAACTGTTCCTGTGAGCTGATCTCTCTCAAGGATTGGTTGGACAGCATATCCTATTCAGCCTTGGTGGGGGATGTAGTGTGTGAAACCCCTTTCCGGTTACATGGGAGAGATTTGGATGAGGTTTCCAAGCAGGAGCTTTGCCCTCGGAGACTTATTTCAGATTACGAGATGAGACCACAAACCCCACTAAGTACTACAGGGTATTTTCATACCACTCCAGCCTCTGTAAACTCTGTGGCTACTTCCTCTTCAGCTGTTTACAAAACACCCTTGAAACCCAAAGGGACACGCCAGCCTAACAAGTCTAGGGTGCGTCCCACCTCTCGATTGCCCTCCAAGGATCTGGGATATAGCAATTACGGCCCCAGCATTGCTTACCAGACCAAATCCCCGGTGCCTTTGGAGTGTCCTACAGCTTGCACTTGCAACCTACAGATATCTGATTTGGGCCTCAATGTTAACTGCCAAGAAAGGAAAATTGAGAGCATCTCAGAGCTCCAACCCAAGCCGTATAACCCCAAGAAGATGTACCTGACTGAGAACTACATTGCCTTGGTGCGCAGGTCAGATTTCCTGGATGCTACAGGGTTAGATTTGCTCCACCTGGGCAATAACCGGATCTCGGTCATTCAGGACCGGGCCTTTGGGGATTTAACTAATTTGCGAAGGCTGTATCTGAATGGGAATCGGATTGAGAAATTGAATTCAGAGCTTTTCTATGGGCTTCAGAGTTTGCAGTACCTTTTCCTGCAATATAATGTCATCCGGGAGATTGAGACAGGCACATTTGATCCTGTACCCAATTTACAGCTCTTGTTTCTCAACAACAACTTGCTGAGATCTTTACCTGTGGGCATTTTTTCTGGCTTAACTCTCTATAGATTGAATCTGCGGAGCAATCATTTCTCCTACCTTCCTGTAAGTGGGGTGCTTGACCAACTGAAATCCTTGCTGCAGATAGATCTTCATGAGAACCCATGGGATTGTACATGTGATGTTGTGGGCATGAAGTTATGGCTTGAACAACTCAACACAGGAGTCCTTGTGGACCAGGTAATCTGTGAATCCCCTAAGAAATTTGCTGAGAATTACATGAGGAACATCAAACCAGAGCTGCTCTGTCCAGACTATTCTGACATCATTGTTTCCACACCCACTCCATCATCCATGCAGGGACCAGCAAGGACCACCTCCTTCTCCAATTCGGGGCAGTTCAATAGCACCATGGAAGAGGACAGTTCAGCATCACCTTCTGGTGGCTCTTCTTCCTCCTCTTCCTCTTCCTCTTCTTCCACGGTGCCTTTATCGGTGCTGATTCTCAGCTTACTGCTGGTCTTCATCATGTCTGTGTTTGTGGCTGCAGGTCTTTTTGTGCTGGTTATGAAACGTAGGAAGAAGGTTCAAGGTGACCATGCCAGCACCAACAACTCAGATGTGAGCTCCTTCAACATGCAGTATAGTGTATACACAGGAGGGGGAGCTCCCCATACTCACCTCCACACACATCACCAGCAGCATCCACAGCATCTTCACCGTGGAGGAGGAGGAGGTGGTGGTCCAACTTTGCCTAAGGTGAAAACCCCAGCAGGACACGTCTATGAGTACATCCCTCACCCTTTAGGCCACATGTGCAAGAACCCCATCTACCGCTCCAGGGAGGGCAATGCGGGTGAGGATTACAAAGATCTCCATGAGCTCAAGGTGACCTACAGTAATCATCACCTCCAGCCCCAACCCCCTCCTCCCTCACAGGTTTTGGGGCAGCCTCCAGCAGCTCCAGAGGGACAAGAGGAATCCCTCCGGAACCCCTCATACAGTGTGAGCACCATTGAGCCTCGGGACGAGTTGCTTTCCCCTGTTCAGGATGCGGATCATTTTTACAGGGGCATTTTGGAGCCTGACAAACCCCCTTCTTCTACCTTGGGGGGCCGTAACCTTCCTGAGTACCCCAAGTTCCCTCCCACTGCCTACACCTATTCCCCTAACTATGACATTAGGCGCCCGCCTCACCCCTACTTGCATTCCGGCCCGGGGGACAGCAGGCTCCGGGAGACGGTGCTCTACACGCCCCCAAGCACTGTTTATGTAGAGCCCAACAGGAACGAGTATCTGGAGCTGAAAGCAAAGCTGAATGCAGAGCCAGACTACCTCGAAGTATTGGAAAAACAGACCACCTTCAGTCAGTTCTGAGACCTCCTCTTTTCCTCCCATCCTCTCTCCTAGAGCATTTGTATTTAATAACCACAGACAGAGAAATACAATGGTGATCTGCTCCCCTCCGTGTCCTTTTCCTCCCCAACCTGCCTTTGCTTCGTTTGTTGGAAGGCAAAGTGCCTTGGCACAGGAATGTCCAGCTTTGGGGGAAATTATGAAAGGAGTGTTGATTCCATAGTTATAGATCTCAATTTTTCTCTCTCTTTTACAGCCAATAGGAGCCCATTGATTGAATGAAATATGCCCAGTTTTTGTTCTTTCATCCCTTTACATGGTGTGTTGTTTGGCTAAAGAAAGCATTGGCATCTGTAAAAGAAAAGGGTCTCATACAGCTGGAAGTCAAAAAGGTCATAGAAATCACTTTATCCTGTTATTTTATGTTGGATATGCACTGCTGACCACTTCATTCTCCCTTGGTTGAAAAAACACAGGGCACCAGATCCCTTTTTTTAGCCATGAATGGATCGGATTGGTGTTTGGGGAGGGGGCAAGATTAGCACACCCTGAATTTAATACAAGGTGTTTGTTCTTTCCCTTCCCTTTTTTTTTTAAGAAAAAAAAAAAAAAGAAAAAAAAAGAGAGAGGATGTATTTGTATGTTTCTGGACTTTTGATTAAAAACCAATATTATGATCTCAAAAGAATCACCATAGATGTGGACAAATCAATAAAGAGTTCAGAGATATATGATCCATAACTGGTTAGTAAAATAACTTATTGAAATATATACAAAAAAGAAATATTTTATTGTAGCTCCTATTTTTATATGCGCGCACACACACACACACACACACACACAGTAGCATTTCCTTCAATGTCTGAGGGTCCCTCCTGAATGGAAGAGTTTTCTTAGCCATAGACTAAAATGTGACAAAAGAGTGTTTAGACCTGCGTATCATACAGCTGCACTTGGCAACGTGCTAGGAATTACTGCAGTTCCTTGTTGTGTATACAACTGATGGGTCATAGTAATGGTTGCTGTATAATGTGTGAAATGGCCAGGAGAGCTGATAGTATGGATAAACACCCTGCAAAAGTTTTGATTGCTGGCCTGCACAAACTTAAGTTCTCTTGGCCCTTGGTAGAGATTTGATCTTCGTGGTGTACACAGAATTGTATCCTGAGGCATATATGAAACATCAGAGTTTGATTTTGCCTACGACACCTGCTTCTACATTGTGTGAGAAAAGATTTCTCCTTGGCTAAAGTACTGGGCAGGTTTGTGGGGTTTTCCCCTTCACCCAAGATGTAGGATTGTCAGAGTCTGTGGTTGGCTCAGAAATGTGACATGACATTTTCTGTTTGATTTCCAAAACTGTCAGAGCCCTGGAGAATGGCAGAAATGTGTGAAGTAATTAGAACGATCAAACCTCATAGACAATCTAAGGCCAAAATAATAACAATAATATAATAATTATGATTATTCAGGGAAAATGAAAGAAAGCGATATATGATTTATTTAATTGTGGCTGTTCATTAATATATACTTTTATGACATCCCAGTAGGGTGAGTAATTTGGCTAATTAATGAGGGAGGTGTAATAATAATAATAATAATAATAATAATAATAATAATAAATAATTATAATTTGAGCAGGGGTGGTGGCAGGGTTCTGTTTTGTTTTGTTTAAATTATACTGGCAAAACAGCTTAGTCTGGCAGTTGGTGAAACCCATTTCAAATCATTCATTCAAGCAGAATTGCCTTTGAAGAGATCTCTATGTGCCCTGGCATCTTGAAAGGCCATACAGTGGACTGTGCAAATCTATTGATGATGTATCCATTCTTTCTTCTTTGAGCACCAAGCAGTGGCAAACATATCCATAAACACAGAATCAGCTGTATGATGGGACAGGATGTCTTCTATGTATTCCAGCACATGTATTTTTTTTTAAACTTTATAAATAAACACTTGATAACAATTTCAAATGGAAGGAAATGAAATAATCTTTATCTGATGTTTAATTATTTATTTCCAGTGGCATATGTTACCAGGAACAAAATTCTATTCTCCCTCCTTATGCTGTAAAAGGATTAAAGTCCTGTCACTGCATGTTGTAAGGCATTACATTCAACTATTCCAAACAGATGCTTGTGAAGTTCTGTTCCATGTGATCCTGCAGTTTGCACTTTCAATCATATCTCCATTTGACGATTTCCTATAGAAATTGGTTAACAGTTATTTCAGGTGCATTTTTTAAAACAGTTTCTGGAGTTTTTGACCTGAGAAAGAGAAGATTGTTTCATTGGATTATTATATTATTATTATTATTATTATTATTATTATTATTATTATTATTATTATTATTTTCTCCCTAAGATCTGTCTATCTAACATGTTGTGTTTTTTGGCATTTGCAACATAGGTGCCTTTTTCACAAATGGGGTTTGTAAAATATATACCTTTTTTAAAAAGGATGTATTATCTTCTTTTGCAGAAATAATTCTGCATTTTCCCCCTTATCCTTCTTGACTGCAAACCAGAAACAAACAATCACATCATGGAAATATATTTGGAGGCAACACATTTAAATATGATTCTGGGAACTAGCCTGACCCTGGATATTTTGCTGTCTGAGGCCAAGAACAAAATACCACTTCTTCCTTCTCTCAGGATGATGTTGATGTGAAAAAAAATATTTGGAGCAAATCTTTGAGGAAAAACTATAGGGTTCGTGTGTTCTTAGCTTAGAACGCAAGAGATAAGGGAGCTTTGACAGAGGTGTTTAATGCTATACCTGGTGTGGAAAATGTGAAGAGAAAGTTTTTCTCCCTTGCAGGTTTATTCATTGAAATGAAATTCAGGAAGATCCAAATCAATAAAAGAAAGCATTCTGTGCACAGTGCATAGGTTAACCTATGAAAATTGTTGCCTTCTAGAGTAGTGATGGCTATCATTTCAAATAGTTCTAAAGGGGAACTGGATTAAATCAGGGAAGATTGGGTTGTCAGAAGTGGCTTGTCTTGATGTTTCTGGCAGCATTACTTAAAGACCAACAGCCTGAGAATAAAAAAGGGCTTCTGAGATTTCAAAGGCACCTCCTTGGCCATTGCTGACACAATATGCTAGATTGAATGGAGCCTTAGCCAGATCCATCAGTTCTTACACTGAAATGTTCTTATTCCATGATTTAAAAAAAAAAAAGGGGGGGGGGAAGTGTTTTCACTGTTGACATGGGGTTTGTCATTGATTGTCAGAAAAATCACAACTGAAAATGGTATGAATGCTTTATTTTGGTTAAATAACTGAAGAAAGATGGGAGTTTGAGAAAGGATATGTTTCATATTGTTTTAGATATCCAAGGTCAGTTATTGATTGTAGAAATGACATATGCCGGCATTTAAGGATGCTAATGTCAGATCTGATTTATCACTGAAAACATATCCCAATAATTGTCTGGAGAAATCTTTTGCCATGTTTGATTTTGCTGGTTTATTTTATTTTATGGGGTATTATATTGCTGCACAGTCCATATTCAGGAGTTGATTACAAAAATTGGTGTGAGTGGATTTAAATACATATATAATTCATGCAGTGGCATCTGTGGAATTGTTGCCTTTTGGGGGGATCAACCTTCTGTGCCTTTATGAGGGTAGGTGTGCATTCAGGAGACCCTAGGTGGGAAAAAAAAGAAAGCTACGTGGGGAAGGGGAGAGGTAGCAGTTGTAATGACTTATGTTTGTAACTTGGTTGCATCATAAGAGGACTTTTTCGTTTGCCATAATTCACTGAACACTTGATATCTTGGCAGATGAAGAAGGCACATCTGTGATGCAGATGCTGATGTGTAAAGGATTTGTTAAGAGGCTTTTCTATTCTTTAGCTAAATGAAGGTGGTCAAAGGCACCCAATGCTGGTGTTACTGAAAGGAAATCACAATAAACTATTGCTCGGGAAATCCTAACATAATAAATAATAGGTAACAAAACAGAATTTTATGTTAGGACATAATGGAAATAATTAGAAATATAGTTTGTGGTAGCTTAAATCACAATTTTTTAGAGACTTCTGGTATCTGTTATTCTTAGCACCAAAACTGATGGCCCATTACCTATCAAATATTTCTGTGCTTTGGATGAATATCGTTGTGTAGTCCTCAGCTTTCCTGAAATCAGTGTGTGCAGAGGGAGATGCTATACACAGCATTGTGTCATGATAAATTAATTTTACATGTGTACAGGCCTGTGCAGCTAGCCATGATGATGGGAAAAAATGATGAGACATGTTTGTGAAGTCATAATACGAGCCTTTCCATGATGTACTTGCATCTCAATATCGTGATGTGCATTTTGTCATTGACCCTCTGGAAGCCAAGGTATATAGGAACCAACTTATAGTAGAACAGCCTTGTTCATTTTTTTTTTTTTTTTGTGCCTTCACGTCGGTCTTGATATGGGACAACTGCCTGGAGTAGTCCCTGTATTTTTCTAGGCAAAATTTTCAGAAATGTTTGCCATTGCCTTCTTCCTAGGAAGGAATGATTGTCTCAACTGGCTTCGTGCCTAAGGCAGGTCTAGAACATATTGTCTTCTGGTTTCTAGCCTGGTGCCTTTAAGCACTACACCAAATGGGCTCTCAGTAATAAGTTTACATGAGCAGTTTTGTTTGCTTGTTTTTTTAAAGAATTGCTGCCCCTCCTTGCTGCATACCATGTGTGCTGCTTATATATTAATCTGCTGCCATCTTGCACTGCAAAAAAGGTATATTGGAGTATCCATTGTGAAAGAAGGCAAAGAAGTGGACATTTCTAAGCATATGCAGACTGCACATGATCAGCCTGACTAAGGCAAATCTTTTCACAGAACTCATTCTTTCTGCCTCCATGTAGTGTCAAGGAGTGACTGATCCCACTTGATTCAATAAGAGTGGTGCGCATAGCAGCCATTCTTACTGGCTTACAGCCAAAAGGGCAACTGCTCCATTCTGACCTTTTAGAATTAGAGAGCTGCTTTGCAGCATTGTTTCAAAAGCATGCTTTGATCAGAGTGAACCCCCCTCCCAAGATTTGCACATACCTAATATTTCCAAGTAAAATATGTAGAATGAGAATGGTAAGAAATATGAAAGGGGGAACTCTTTCAAAGCGCATTCATCTCTGGAATGTCCTTTCACTGAAATTCTATTGGAGAATGTGAGACTTTTGCCAACATTTTTTTTTCCAGAATTGTATATTGTGGTACAATTAGAAATATTTACTGGAAGCATTTTCATCCCCTCTCAGCCAAAAGGGTTCTCAGAATCAATTAGAAAAAGTTTGATAAAAACAAAAATAGCCCCTATCTGCAGACTTTTCCCCTAGAAGGAAAATGGTGGGGGCAGGGTGGGGGGCAGGAGAAGTCAGAATGACTAGGAAAGGAAGAAAGAAAATGTAGGTCTACCATAAACATTTATTTAACCCATTCATTCTCAGAACCAGATAAATTAGTGATAATCAACTTTTTCAGATTAGAGAACTGAGGTGGAAAAGTTGTAATCTAATAATCCCCCAGTGGAGGAACAGGTCCATAAACAACCTTGTTCTACCCCCATTTCTCCAAGCTGGGTATTTTCCAGATGTGTTGACTTGAACTTCTAACAATCCTTAAGCAGGATGGTGATCACTGAGAATCCTGAGACTCCACACCTTTGGAAGATGTCCAGTTTGGGCAAGGCTGAACTAATCCAGATTTAACATTGAAAACTGGACTGTTTGTTTCTCTAAGAAATACAAACATCCAGAATTGACACATCATGCTAACCCATAGTCAGATTACACTAAACTATAATGTGATTGGTTTGGTTTGGTATTTGCTTGTTGTCTGAATCATAGTTTATACATCATATTTTATAGATCGTTGTGTTCAGTGAGCTCAGCCAATTCTGGTCTCTTCTACAAATCATGTATAAACAGTTATGGCTAAGTATAATATATGGCTATTATAGGAGTATAAGAATTAGTGGGAATATCGATTAATTTTCAGTTAAAACAAAAAACAAAAACAACTAGGGATTTGGTAGCATCTTTTCTGACTAACAAATGTTGTTAAAAGGCATAAACCTTTATGAGCTGCAGCTCAAAAAAGCTTATGCCTTTTAATAAAATGCATTAGCTGGAAAAGGTGCTACCAGATTCCTGTTTTTTTTTGTGTTTCTTTTTTTTGTAACCATAGACTATCATGGTTATCTTCTTACAATGTCTACCAAAAATCTAGGAAGTCCAAAACTGGACAATTTCTGGAAATATATTTATGTTCTTAAATTGGAACAATCTCTCTATCCTTCTCCATATCACCCCACCTCTTCTTGATAATTGGAAGGAAGGTAGATAGATAGAAACTTTAGAAATTATCCAGAGTTTATAATAATTCAATGGCCGTAACAAAATTTAATTGGAAGAGGCAAATATTAATTAATGGACTAAATGGCATGTCTGTTTTTTGTTGCCAAATATAGCAAGCAACTAGAAAAAGGAAATCTTAAGTCATTTTTTAGGATGACTTTTTCTAATTAAATTTTACAATGATTGTAATTTCTTTGATGCAGATATTTTAGGGCTATGCAATAATATTTAAATTGTATTGATGGTTTGGGTGAAAAGGCAGATGATTTTGTCAAGTAGTTGAATTGGTTGATAATTTTGATTACATACTGGTTGGCTAAGGTGCTGAGCTTACAGTATACTGAACAAGTGAGCAAAAGTGGCATTTCATTAGGATACCATTTATTTTAAAGAATCTTTAAACATGGTGAAATGTTGGTTTTGTATGATCACTTGGGATCATCTGTATATGTCCTTTTTCATTTCTCCAATCATCTTTCACAGTCTTGCTAACTTGGGCACCCTAAAATGTGTGTGTATTCTACATATGTGTATTTAGAAAGAACTTAAAATAAATCTATAAGGAAAATGAAAACTGAGAGAAAAGAAAAGTAGTTATGATTGTTTGATTATAAGAACATATAGACCTGATTGCCATATTCTCCTTTTTGAAGGTGGCAACCCATGGATAATTTTACTTTGTTAGTTTCACATCATGAAATAATCCTTAGGCATGTGCTCTTATACAGTAACAGCTAAGATTTACTAAATTGGAGGGAAAGCTTGCAGACTGATGTGGTAAATGCCAGCCGTCACCACATGGGGGTATATTTGTAAGAGAGATTTGCCATGTGAAATTGAGATAAAAACAATGGTAATGGCTTACCACATCAAAGGTGAATGCAGGAATCCTCTGATTGGTCAACACAGATGGCCCTTTATTATGGAACATGTTTTAGCCAAACTGTGTTTAAAATCAGACCATAGGTAGGCATCTTTGAATTCAAATTTCATAAGTATGATTTCTTGATGAAATACTGCAAGATCTCAATCTAAGATGCTTTTGCATAGTCATATATATAGCCACTTTCCCCATATTTCTTTGTTGGGATTCTACATATGGCAGTTCCTTTAGGCAACTCCCTCATGGTATGTCAGACAATTCTGTCATTTATTTGAATGCATTCTCTTGATTGCCCTAGGGTACGTTATTACTGTTGTTGTTGTTAAAAATCCATTTATAAATGTAAACTATAAATAGTTTATTTTTTGGCTTAATTAACAGAATGCTAAAGCCAGTGGGGGTAGGTTTTGGTGCAATCAAGTTAAGCTCTTCATAATGATAGTTGTTTTTGTTGTGTGGAATGTTGTATATAATTCAGTAGCATTTATTTTTCATTATGTACTTGACCAAGATGTCTTATAGGAGGACTTGGATTTTTCTATAGGGATAAGCAGTCCTATGGTACATTTTCATCTCTGACCTATGGCATAGCAGGTGTGCACAAAGTGTGTCCACTGGGCTCATGCTGCTACTACCATTATTTTTGTGGCTTTCAAAGACCCTTATGAGGATATAGTCAAAAAATTAACTGAGCTCCCCTCCTCCTTTCCCTCTCCTCTTTGGAGGAAGAGAAGAGACATCCCTTTAAAAAACAAACAAACAAAATCAGGTTGGGTCCTCTCTGAATCTTGGCCAGCGTATATTTTGAGTGCAGTTTTGGACATAACAAGCAAAAATTGAGGGCATCCTCAAGCTGTCAAAAATCTGCATTCTGTTCTCCAGTTTCCATGCTGAAGGATGCCATCAGAGATCAATCAGGTTATGGCCCAGTGGTCTGACTCAAAATATGGCAATTTCCTATATTTTTATGTTCTTGTATATCAGTGATAGGAAGATTCAGTCTTTATTGCTAAAGTATATGCAGCCACAGTCACTGGCCTCAAAATGGCCAGACAACCAGGCAATGAAAGCCCTACCTCTTTTTAACGTGCAATGCACGTGTTGTACTCACTTAAAAAGGGCCAGGGTTTCACTTATCTAATTGTTCCTACCATTTTGAAACCAATGACTGTTGCTGTTAATGTCCCTTGCAGTTTCTCTCCAATGATTTTATCTAAAAATATTCAGCATTGGGCTCATTTATTTCTAGTCCACAAGGTGGGCATCAACTGTTAGTACAACTCAGTAGTTGCCTTTTGTCCCAGATTTAGGCCACTATGGATAAAAAGAAAACAACTCTCAGTAGTCAAACTCAATCCTTGCCAACTAACAAAACACATCCATGCAGTTTTCTTTGCGGCAATATAAAAGTGGTTTGCCATTGCCCTGTTCCACAGCCCTGGAATTCCCTGGCAGTCTTCCATCTATGTAATAACCAGGCCCAACCCAGCTTAGCTTCCATGGGCAGCAAGATCAATCAGATGCTGCCACCTGCTTATGGACAAGAGTGCCCTGCTAACACAATTCCCATTTCCTCAGAGGATAATAGTGAAGCCTGTACCTGAAAACTATATTTTACTTAAGGAGTAACTCATATCAAATCTAAAGATGTTTTATTATATTTTTATGAAAAATGCAATTTCATTTGCAATTGGAGGGGAGAAGAAGACCTACTGTATGATATAGCATTTCTTTCACCAAGATGTCAGTGTTTTTATTTGGTTGGGTTTTGTTTACCTTAAGTTACTCTACTTATTTATATAAAGATTCAAGGGGAAATTTTAAAGGATTTTGTTGGACAGCATGGGAACAATTTGGCACTTGGGCCAATATTCTTATTTTTATTTTGGAAATATAGCAATTTGTCTTTGATAAAATCAGCACCTTGGCTATGACATAAAGCACGTTTGTTTGATATACCAACACAGATCTGGATGATCTGCCACTTAAAACATTTGTAACCAATACTACCCTACAATCAAGAATGTGTCAAATCATTGAGAAAACTGGTATCCACATGATGTACAAGGAAGAATGGTAAAATAGTCATATTCTTTTGTGATGAAGAGTGGGAGAGATGAGAATTAGTCCACAGGTTGTTTGAATTCATTTTGTAAGAATACCTTTGGCTTAAAAAACATTTTAAGAGAGGTAACAAGTAAAGCTACTGTATCTGGGCTGTGAAAATTCAGGGGACCAATAGATGGGGAGGAAAACAAAACTGTAGTCTGGAAGTCATCTGGACCTGATATGGTAGTCCTAATAGAAAATAACAGTGACATCTACCTCCTCTACTTGATTGCAGGCTGATTCTCTTTCATGCTACATATTTGTTAAAGGTAGAAAATGTTTATAAGTTTTAATTCTTTGTTGCCAGGCAGAACAGTGAATTTTGTCATTTCTCTGACGTAGTGAATAGGTTCATGCTTTGTGCCACCTTGCAGTTTCTTCATTTGGGGGTTCATGTTGCGCAAGGCCAGCTTAAAAAAAAATGGTTTATTGTTTAGCAGTTTGAGTGAACACAGCCAATTGTGCTTTATTCATCAACAATGCCTAAATGAAGTATAGCTTCTGGTGATTAATCAGCCTAATGTATTGTGGCTGCAAAAATCTAGAACTACAATAGTTGAATAAGAAAGGAAGGGTAAGCACGTTCTGTGAGCCTTTGCAACCATCTAGTGGCTGATTTTTGCAGCCCTGATATGGTGAATGAACGTATGGCAAATGATCTGAATTTCCTTCCTTCCTTCCTATATTCGTGTGATTTTTTTTTTTTTAACAATTTCAGATCAATATATAGTAAGTTGGTGCAGCTTTTGTGAATGTCTGTCCTCTCCTTGCATTTCAAGAATATCTGGTACGTTTCTGAATGTCAAGTTGCCCTCAGTCAGCAAGTATTTTGCAGAGCTACCCCATCTGGGCTACAAACAATAGTTAGAAGGCAGTGTATTTTTACACAGATAGAAGAAGAAAATAAAGGAGAAGGGAAAAAAATGGCAGCAGTAGAAGATATAACGGGAGATGTTGGATTAATGCATGCAGACTCTGTTTCTGAAGGCAACTGGAAGAGAATAATTTCAGGGTTATTGTCTCCATTCTTTGGGCCCCTTAATAATTTCATTTCTGAGATCATATGAAACAGTTAATGATGTTTTGAAGTTTCTTTCTGGGTATGTGGTTTTTGTGTATTCAGTGTGTGCGTGTATGTGCACATCTTTTCAATATACACCAGAGGAAAAGAAATCAAGTGTGTCTCTCATATAGCCAGTAATTGATATTATCCTACAGTCACTTTTTCATGATTCATATGAATCTCAGAAGAATAACTAGTTAAGCAATAATACTGCAGAGCTGGCCTGGATTCTATTTATAGCAAGGTCTCTTTCTATCCCTTCCAGCAGTGGAAAGGTAAATTACATTTATAACACCTGAAGGTCTCCTTACCCTCCCACAGAAGTGTCCTGGGAGTTTAGAATAAAAAAGACTGCCCATCTGTTTGTAAATGAGAACCTTTTTCCTCCCTTCTCCTTAGCTGCCAATCAGTCTAGCAGGGGGTAGGAAATCATGAAAAGAGATGCATTCCTGCAGCAGGAGTCAGAAACAGTTAGTTTATTGGATGTTAGAGGGAATCCAGTGGAGTGAAGGCAGTAGTTAAATTGTTATCAAATGAACTAATTGCCTTACAATGAATGCATCAGATGCCTACAAAAGACTAAATCTGAAGTAATTTCAGAAGAAAGATAGTATAATTATGCTGGTGTAATTGGATACAGGCTTCTTGGATTTGTCATTTTAGACACAAAGTTTTGTTAAGGAAATAGATATTCCAAGGCTTAAACAATATGTCTCTGATAATTCACACACATGCACAGATATGCACAATTCATTTATGCAGAAGTTAATTCAAAGCAATTTATAGTTTAAATGATGTCTATGCAAGAGTTCTGATCAACACTTGAGTGTCTCAGAATGGGTTGAAATAGCTTGAGAAATACTGCTAGTGTGACTTAATAAAAATGGTCAAAACAGGGGTGGAGCAGAGGGCCATGGTTTTAAAGGTGTGCTGAGTCAAACTCTTGAAATAAACAGAATCAAGAGAAAGGAGGGAAGGGCCAAGGCAAGATAGATAGATAGATAGATAGATAGATAGATAGATAGATAGATAGATAGATAGATTTTAACTGAATAACTTAATATGCATTACTGGCTGGATGTTTAATTCTTTTTCATTTTTAAACACTAAAAATCATAATTTGGTAGATCTCTGGAAGTAACAGTCAAAGATTTTAGGGAGTCTGTGAGTATGCCTGAATAGTAGTAGTAGTAGTAATAATAATAATAATACACAATGTTAAAGACCAGTAAGCAAAATAAAACCATTTTCTTCTTTAAAACACATTAATAGGGAGAATTTTTTTTTACTGTTCTAGTTTAAATAGACATTGAACTGATTTAGCACAGGCATAATTAAAACATAAATTTATAAAATGTATTTTAATGGTATTGTTTAGCACATACTTCTAAACTTAGTGGTTAAAGTATGTATGTTATGAATAGTAATATTGTTTGCTATTACCATTGTTGTCATAAACAAGTTGTGGTTCTAGAAGCATTCATTCATTAGTATTCATTTGAAAGTCAAAGTCCTGATTTGATCTGGTTTGATCTGATTAACAGCTACTTTGTTTTCACTGGGAGATGCAATAGTACAGAATAATCTAGCACTAACAGTCCTTTTAAAAGATTAAAGTCTTCCAGTGCATGATTTGACAGGCAGCCACCTACGTGGAATAACACATTCTGTGGCTAATTTTCACTGCACAAATGGCCCTATAGATTAGTCTCCATTTCCTTGCTGCATTGGCAGATGATTGACAATAATGGCCAATGCTTACATCAAAAAGTAGCAGACTTGAAAACCATGCTGAAAACATTCCTAGCACTGGCTGGTTTGCTCACTTTCAAGCTACTTACTGCTGTTTTAATTGCTTTATTGCTTTGGATTTCTTGCTCATGCTGTGGCAAATGAATCTGTGCTTTTCAACACTTAAAAAAAAGTAGCTTTGAAAAATGGATTTTTTTTTTAAGCAGCTAATAGCATTACACTATTTTGATTAGTTTTTTTGAACCAACAGGGACTGATGTCATCCAGTCTATAAGAAGTTTTATAAGAGACAGAACATGAATGGATTGCTGCTCTGGGGTCCTCCCCCCCCTCCAGTATTTAACAATATTTAGCTTGTTACTGCTTTATGAAGATTGTCAAGATTATGAACCCCTCCCCCTATTCCAGTATAGAAGAGAGCATGGAGTAGAGTCAACACACCATGAGTTTGTGCCTAGGATGTCCATGTATGTGTGCATTATAGAGCACTTCATTGTGTCTGGCTGCATAAACATGTGCTTCATATTTATATATGGGAGTCCAACTAGGTGGTACTTTGGCTGATCTCAAGAAATAAGCAGGATTGGAGCTGGTTAGGATTTGAATGAGAGATCAACAGGTGATGTTGTGAGATGTTGGGGAAAAAGGAAGTCATTAGTAAGCTACTTCCTTTTGTCAATAAAAATATATGGATGTTTCCATAAAGTCCCCAGGAGCCAAGCTCAACTCAAAGCAGATTTTTCCTCTTTTGTATACTGAAAATATTTTTGTCCTACTTTTTAAATTAAAATGTACTTACAAAAGCATCTTGGAGCATCTTACAAAAATAATTAAAAACATAGATAATCATCTGCTTTCATAGCCAAAACACATTATATGCATTAAAATGGGAAGAAGCAAATAAAGCTCAACTAAATATGGTCAGCAAAAGATAAGGGAAAAGCCAGGTCTTCACCTTGTGTAGGTGATAACTGAAAGTAAATGAACCAAACATTTTAAGGATTTTTTAAAGTTTTTTTTTTTAATCCCACCTTTATTATTTTTATAAATAACTCAAGGTGGGGAACATACCTAATACTCCTTCCTCCTTCTATTTTCCCTATAACAACAACCCTGTGAGGTGAGTTGGGCTAGCAGAGGGGGACTAGCCCCCACAGCTGGCTTTCATGCCTAAGGTGGAACTAGAACTCATGGCCTCCAGACATCTAGCCTGGTGCCTTAACCACTAGACCAAACTGGCTTTTTTGCACATAATTCCACATAATGACAATAGCCATTGAAAAGTTCCACTTACAGGTAGACACTGAAAGCGTATTATTCAGGAATAAAGGTCAACTTTGAAAAACAAGATGTTTAGATATAGATAAATTTGGGTTAAAGTGATTTAAAATGTTAAGGATCTGACCAAATAAAGCCACTTATTTTTTCCTTCCCCTGGCCAGTTTCATGGTTTGTCCGTCCTTCCTTCCTTCCTTCCTTCCTTCCTTCCTTCCTTCCTTCCTTCCTTCCTTCCTGCCTTTCCCCCAGAAAAATCATTGTGATGTTGAAAACTTAACAGAGAATTGTGAATGTTTATGTTACATTTTTGGAGAGCAATAACATAGTCTATTTGATTACAGTGCAGTAATTGTATATCTGGAGAAAGTTAAATACAACATCAGATATAATTTTCTTCTCCAGATTTGACACTGAATGGATTTTTGCTGGAAATAAGTATGACAGCATTAGATGCTATAAGTTGCATAGATTTTTGATTCTCATTTGTGTAATCTGCCTAGATTCTAATGTAAATGCAACATGCTGGTTCATTTAAGTTTATTATGCTACCAATGAAGTTGGAAGGCTTTCAACAGGTTCAGTGGCCAATGTGTTTTAGTGCTCTAATTACTCTCCAGTGAGGGAATATTAATCTGTTTTAAGAGGCTTTATGTTCCCCAAGAAGAGGTGCATAAGGATACATATATATCCTGTAAGGTGTTCCTCTCAAAACACATATTTTATGCAGCTTTTCCTGAAGAGCATGATTGAAGACTCTGGAAATAAGGCAACATTAATGCTACAGGACCTATCCTTTACTTCTCAATCAAACTATTTTCCATAAACTATCCAGTGTAATTGCTCTCAAATTAGGATTTGCAGTAATGTCTTACTGACTCATAAGCTCCACAGCCACATCTGTACATTTGCAGTGCTTGAGTAGGTAATGAAGTAATTAATAGGTCTACATAGATGCACACATTTCATTTTCAAGCAGGCCTAGACATGAAAATCACTTCCAGGCATGATCTTTTGAGTGGATAATAGAATGTGTGAATTGACCCTTCACAGAGGAGTTTTTCTTGTATTCAGTGACTCACAAACAGTCCAATCAAGTTAAGTGGGCCCAGAAATGAGTACAATTCTTCCAATTGCAGGTTAAACTTATTAGCATTTCTCTGAAAACAAAGAGGAACTAGTTAGTGATACTACTTTTTTGTGCTTTAGTAGCACCTCCTGCTGCTTCTAAACTGTGAATTCCTTTGTTTCCTTTTAAATGCTGTGAGTCTGACTGAATTCTGGGTGGCAGGATATAGATTCACATAAAGGCTGCAGAGATAGCTCTGACTGTAATGCTGGGGCAGCCTTGATGTTATGGTAGCTATCACCCATTAGAATGAGTTGCAGTCTGAATTAATGTCAGCATTTAGGGGACAAGAGCAGTTTAACAAATTACCCTGTACAGTGTGGTGTGGTGGTTAAGAGGCTGGATTAGGAACAGGGAAACCCTCTCTTAGGCATGGTAGCTGGCTGGGTGATTTTGGGACACAGTCATTCTCTTTCAGCTTTAGACTGGAAAGTCAAAAAAATAATTATCTGCCAACCTGCACTGGAAAAGTGTGATAGATTAGGGTTCATCTTTCAGTGGATTGATTTGGGAAGATGAGGAGGAGGAGTATTTGAGGGGCTTTGAAGAGAAGGGGGAAGAGATATGGATTAGGGTTGTGCTATAGCACAGAATTTTAGGTTTCTCATTGATGTTAAAGCTCATCAATCCCTCTGTTTTATGTTGGGATAAGAAAGTGAGAAAATTGTGTTAATTTATGGATTAATTCCTCAGAGAGTGAAAGTGAGAGAGGGAAAGAGAAAGAGAACCTGGCGACATTTGTGAAATGGGTCATTTTCAAATACAGATTTGAATTCACCTGTGATAAAATTGCTGGACGCCAGTTTGGTTCAGCAGAGGTAGTAATTTCATCTATTTTCACTTGGTGAGCAATAATCTTTCTTGCAAATTTCAAACTTCTGTTTATTTTCAAATTTCTGAATGGAGGTTTTGATGGTGATTTATTTGCTCTTCGGCTTCATATTTTGGAATCATACCAATCCTGTTCAGACACTTATCTAAATATATGGTAGCTCAAAGTGAAGATGGCAATAAGAATATGAAGAGGATCTATGGTATTTACACGAAATGTCTCTGAAACCATTTAACTTTACTAAGGATAGTTCTAGGATCAACAGAAGAATAATACAGCTAGATTTATAAATGGCTTCATAGACATTTCTGTAATTTAAGCTAGACTGACCTTCTTCTCTTCTATGTACTTTTTTGGGGGAGGGAGGGGATATGCTCATGAGCTCACCCATGTATACTGTTGAACAGAAAATGATGATTACCTTAATTTCAGAGTCCATTGTTATATATAATTTTGATGCAATCCTCCAAAATTGTTATGCATTGTCAAATTATAATGTTATTTAAATAACTGTGTTCCCAAGCATGGCAGAGCAATCAAGTCTGCAAGGCAGGGTCAGTAGATAAGGTATAGGGCAACCTAGATATAAGACCAATAACAGCTATCATTCAACATGATTTTGTTGTTGTTGTTACAGATATATTATTGAGTAATTACTTAATATGAAATGCATTTTTGCTAGGTCCATATTCATACTTACAAATATGAATGCATTAAATGCACCAGTCTTAAGTGAAGGAGGAAAATGAGGAGGGATTTTCTGCTATTTTCTCACAGATTGACCAGCCCCAAATGTTTATTTGTCTGGCTGTTTCTTTTATGCCTGGGAAGATGTTGCTGTTGTTGCCTTCCAAAATGTTTTTTGTTACAAGAATCTCTGTCTCTGTGAAAAACCTATTCTTGATCATCTCTGCACACATTCTAAGATCCTTGTTGACATTTTTCATGTGATTGACATCCTACCCATTGCTTAGGCTGCTATTTCACAGGCCCAGCTTTGTTATTTTTATTTATATCTATAATTTTGTGCTTTCAGCATTTTACCATCCTCACATCAATACTTTAACATTTCTATTTATTTCTATTCAAACCCCACTCATGCACCAAAATTGTACCTAACAGTATCTCAGTTCATGCTGGCTGGGGAATTCTAGAAGTTGAAGTCTAGACATCTTGAAGTTGCTGAGGTTGAGAAACACTGTACTAGAGTATAACCAAAAAATGTCAGCATCAGCAGCATTCTTGAAGTCTCTGGTTGACTGTTGCTCTTTATTTGTCTACAAAATCTGGGTCTTTCATTCATAGAGCTCATGGCTGACAGAGGAGATTTAGTATACTAATTTGATGAGACCTATCAAACCTGGGCTGTTAAATATTCAGAAAATCATTAGATGATCAGAAAGAGGTTCAGAAAACTCTAGATCTTTAGTGCCACTTGGTATCTGTCCATAATTTTGATTTGGTAGCCCTAAATTTGTAGGGACAGCAGGGATGAAAAATCATAAGCAAAACAAAGCTTTTCATTTGGTTGAAAGTCCTGAAGAAGTTGTTTGTATGGCAATTATAATGGCTCACTGGCTTAACCAGGGCTTCTGTGTGATTCTACTAAAACATAGAGGCATGTTATAGCTGAATTTTTGAGAGATTAGCCTGTCAGCAGTCATGCTATCCACCCAAATAGTTACGTTTTAGCAGTACTTTACTTGCATATTCAGGCTTGCCCTGTTTACAATCCAGTTATTTGTGTATACACACACACACACACACACACATACACACACACATACAAACTAAATTAGAACAGAAAAAGTGAAAAAGAAAGAAATAACAGAAAAAGCCAAAAGTGCAATAAGAAAAGAAAATAGAAGGGGAAAAAAGAGAGAGAGAGAGAACAAGATATAAAGGAAGATGTAAAAGCATAAAGGAGTGGCTTCTGATATTCTTCACAGCAGTTATAAGTACAATTATGTTTTAACCTCTCTCTCTAAAGTTACATCATAACTCTCTTCTTTCCATAATCTATCATGTCTAATCAACAAAACCACAAATCACAAGTTCATTTTTATGCAAAAAGCCCATAAGGGGTTTCCAGTCACCAATAAATGTATATATTGCTTTTCTCTAATCAAAGAAATCAGTTTATCCATCTCGGCACAATCCATCAATTTCACCAACCATTCCTCCATAGTGAGTAGTGTCAAATCTTTCCAACTTTGTGCATATAATAATCTCACTGCAGACAATCCAGTTATTTGTGTCCAGTTATCCAGCTGTTTGTGAATTCCAGAAAGCAGATTTGACAGGGCCTTCTACATCCCAGAAACTTAAATTTTTATATATAAACTCTCACTCAAATACTCACTCATATGCATACACATGCATAAATGTACATGTTCATTTTTTTTTTAATTAGTATTTTTTTCATGCAAACAGTTCCTATTCCTTTGCTTTCCAATGGCTGCCCTTCATTACATGGTCAAGAGTTTTTAACTTTTGTTTTCAAATGTTCCTATATATATTAAGGGTTATATATCCATCATATTTCATCCTTATTTGCTAGCATTTGACAAAGTGACATACAAATGTTTCCCCTTCAAACATTTGTATTATTGTGGTCTATTTCTGATTTAATTTTAAAATTTTCTTAATTTTAATTTTCAGGACTCTGCTTCACAAGGAAAATGAGAAAATAAGAGTGAAACCCAAGCATGAATGCTAAATTTACAGAAGATGGCCAGGGATGATAAGGATATAATATTGTTCACTCACTGTTAAATAACTTGCTTGTTTACTCTTCAATAAAATCATTAGACTGCCATCCAGAAATGTAGCCCAATACAGTGGAGTATGTCAAATTATGCCTGATTTTAACCCATTGTTTAATATTAACTTTTTCTTTGTGTTTGGTGCCTAATTGTAAATATTTAGGGCAGTCAATTTTAGTTTTGGGTTGTACTCCAAATATTCACACAAATGCACCTACAAAATAGATCATAGCAGTGTCAAAGCAGCTCTCATTTGTTTATGGTTATTAGCATGATTTATCAGTAACATCTTCTAACCATGTTTTGTTAGACTAAGTTATAAAGTTCACATAAATGCAAAACCATGTCTCAAATAACTGCTGTGTAAGTTGCAGATTTCCCCAGTTTCTTATCTATTTATCTGATCCTAATCTATTCTTGATGTGGATGGATGGATGAGTGGGTAGGTAGGTAGGTAGGTAGGTAGGTAGGTAGGTAGGTAGGTAGATAGATAGATAGATAGATAGATATGCCGGGGGGTGTTCAAAGTGTGATCAACATGTCAAGACTGTGGACCTGATGGTACTCTACCCTGAAACAGGTGGAACTTTGAGGGCACCATCATGACTTTTTTCACCGTATCCAGCAGACACCTCTATAGGTGAATAAAAGGGAAAATTACATTTGCAATGCTTCTAGTAAATTGTTTACAGGCAGCACAAGACATTTTGAAGTGCATTTATCTGGTTTGGGTTTTATTGCTCTCAGCTGGATTCAATTTGGAATTTTAAGCCATGATAAAAAGCTTGTGTGGGTCTGTGGGTCTGTGTGTGTGTATTTAAGTATCCAGCATCATGTTTTCCCCACTGAACTGATTTTTCAAGGGATGTTTGTTTGTTTGTAATCTTTATTGTCATTGTACTTCTCGTACAACAAAATTAAATGCCACCCCAGCCTAAATTTAGTAAAACTATTGGGAGCAGAGTCAGTCCATGGCATTATCTAGGATGACATACTAAATGCCAAACCCAGCACCCAACAACTCTGCTGAAAGCAACAACAAGTAGAAATCTATGGAAGAGTTTTAAATGATGTGCAGGAGAGGCAAATGGAAAGGATACCTATTTGCATTGTTATATGCCCCAAAATCTTGCACATGTGTGTATATCTGTTTCAGACATTGGGGTGATCAGTATCCAAATTTAGACTGATATATAATTGTTAGTGTGTCAGATATTTGGTAGAGATTGACACTTGCCTTTTTTCCCCCCCACCTCCTTTATAATCTGGTGAGTGATGGAAGACAAAATAATATTTATTTAAAGCATTCAGTTAGTGTTGAGATTTACAAATGAACCTCGGGGGTTCCAAGTTCTCTCCTGTGAGGCTACTAAAAATGTTAAGGATGTTTTGATACTGTACCCAGAAAATATTGACTTCAGTCCAGCTACCTGCCAGTACAGTTGTCAGACTTATGGAAACTTCTGCTTTCCAACCCGCCTGCTGTTTTGCCCAGCAGTTTGATTAGAAATAACCCCAGATAGACAGTATCCATAAATGGATGGTTCCTTGCTCGTATATGCAATTACAATTTTTCCAAGTCAATGCTGCAGTTGACCTTTGAATGCACATTTGGAGGTGTCATCCCCAGAAACGAATGGGGTCAAATAAAAAGAAATAGGCAGACCCAAAGTTGATCTAATTTAAATCCAACTAAATTGATTACATAAAGTTAATATAATTCTTGGTCATGTATTTCATAATTTCTCCACTCCTATCCCATTAATATTTGGGGGCAACGGGCTATATCTAGATATTTGACAGGACAACTTATTAGCTGAGAGGGTGAGGCTGTGCACCCCTGATGTAGATCTTGTTTGGATCCACAAGAATACACAGAGCATCGGGGATGGGGGGGCGGGGGGAGGGTTATGTTTGTAGATATTATTTTGTTTCCTGTTGTCAGGTTCCAGAACAAGCCACTTCCAAAGATGATAATCATTAGCAATATGTCAGAGTTTATCATTTAACTTCAGACAGACACTGCCTAATTTCAGTGTGCTGTTACCAGAGGAAATACTCTGTATTACATTTTAACTCCTTTTAATCTTCATCCTTTGTGTCGATGTCTGGTCTCCCTGCAATCCACTTAATAAATCATGATGATTCATTTTGTTCTGAAAATAGTTCTGGAATTTTCAAAAATAGAAATTATTTTTTTAGGACTATAAATACTTGTCTATGTATACAGGTTTGCTCATGCCAGTAACATAACTGAACTTGTTTATAGGTCTCTGTTAAGAAAAGTAAAATATAGAAGAAATTGCAAAGACCTGTTTTTAAGATGAGGTTTGCAGAACAAGATCTACTGCAGAAGCCTCTTTTCAGCAAATTATTTAGGATGCACACATATGCTACAGCCAAGCAGCACAAATTATAGTTATTGCTAACAGCTTCAAAACTTACAGAGAATTTCTTTCACAAAAACAATGCCTTTTTGTGACTAAATTTAGTGTTTTCCTGCTTAAGTGGAAATGGACAAGAAAAATGCCAAGTGTTCTTGATCATGGACTTCAAAAGAGTCAAAAGCAATGGTGGCTTAGATGAGGCTCTCTTTTAACACTATCTTGGCCACAGTCCTGCAAGGCAGCCTAGACTAAGAGAGATTGATTAACTCAAAGTCACCAAGCAGTTGGTCTGAGATCTTAATCTCTACAGAGCACTGGCAGTATGCAACAGTGCATGCATGACTCACTAGAGGAAGCCTTATATCTCTACTGGTTTGCAAAAGAGTGTGAGTGTGTAAGAGTGTTCATGCAATCTTTTGTTCACTTGTACACAGCCACGGATTAACCAATAAGCATGTGTTTAGGGTGCCAAGGGGAGGGGGGCACCACAGAGTGCTTTCCCCTAGTTACCATATCCTTAACTCTTTCACTACCCCCCTTGACTTTAGTTGAATTTTTTTGTCATTGTCCTTATCTGTCGTGCTTGACTTTAATCTGCATTGTTTTAAAAAAATGCTTTTTTTGGCATGTTGAGTGACTAAAGTTTAAAAGTTTGGTTTGGAAGTGTAATCAAATATCACATTTGTTTCTGTGAGAGTTTCACTTCTGTCAAGGGGCACCAGTGCTGGGCTGTGCTTAGGGCATCAATTAATCTGGCCTTGCTTGTGAGTAACAGATGTCCACAAAAGTTTGCAGAGCTCTAGCAGTGAAATGACTTACAGGGGTTAGTAATGCCTGCCTTCAAAAAGAGGTGAACATTAGAAGCCCCTTCTTGTTCCCTAGTGCAGGTTAAAATCTAAGCTAGAGAAGATTGCTGACTTTAACACAGAGCTTAAGGAAAATGGTCATATGCTTTCTATTGGCACATTTCTAGGGGGAAAATCTTTAGGCAAAGTGACACAGATGTTCCTTCTTTTGCTGCTTGCCTAGGGGATTTCTAGGCTGTTGCTGGTAAAAGTGTTCTGAACATGGCTTTTCTTACTTGTAAAGAAGAATCTGGATCATTTCTGACTAAAGCACTGAGATTTATTTGCTTCCTTCCAAACCTCACTGCAGCTTCTTTTTCACAGTTAGAAATACCACTTACCGGCTTGGTTGTGGTAGGAAATGAAGATGAATTTGTTCTTTTGCAGACAGTCTAGGACAAGGCTTTTCAAACTGTCTCATACAACCCCATGTATTATTATTATTGGTCACACACTCAGCCAAATGTTTAGACTGGATTTGGCATTTTTATCCACCTATCAAGTCCTTCCTAAAGACCTGAGATAGGCAGATGTTGTTTGATGGTGTTAAAGGTATCGATGCAGGATATAAGCTGTTCCAAGTAAAGCTGTTTTTTGTAATTGACTGATGGTGACTTTGTCAATGCCAATGGTGTTCGAGTGGTGCTCCAGATGTTTTAGGATTGCACCCAGGGTGCCTATTACTGTTGGTACTATTTTTGCTTTCTTTTGCCATAGTTGTTCTACTTTTATTTACAGGTCTTTATATTTGTTATTTTCTCCAGTGTTTTCTCTTCTATTCTGCTATCTCCAGGTATTACAATGTCCACTATCCAGACTTTTTGTCTTTCTTATCAACAATTGTTAAGTCTGGGGTGTTGTGTGGCAGGTGCTTGTCTGTTTGAATTCTGAAGTCCCAGAGCACTTTATCATCTTCATTTTCTATTGCTTGGTCTGTTTTGTGGTCTCACCAGTTCTTGCTTGCAGGCAAATGGTATTTCTTTCAGATATTCCAATGCACCATTGTTGCTGTTTCGTCGTGCCATTGTTTGTAATTAGTCTGTACGATCTTCTTGCAGCAACTAACTAGGTGGTCCACTGTTTCTTCAGCTTCTTTGCAGAGGCGCCTTTTGTTGTCTGTTGCTGTCTTCTCAATTCTGGCTTTAAATGTATTTGTTCGGCTTGGTCTTGTGCGGCCAGAATTACCCCTTCTGTCTCTTTCTTCAACTTCCCTGCTCTTAGCCATTGCTAGGTCTTGTTGTTATCTGCTTTGCCTGCTAATTTTTTTGTGTACTTGCCATGTAATACTTGCCACGTCTCTTTTCTATTCTTCATTTGGTCTTTCTTATAGGCCAGTTTGGTTTCTTTGGTATTCAGTAAGCCGTGGAGTCCTTGGGGTTCTCTGAGCTTGGTACTTTTCTTGCAAATGTTTAATTACCCGGCTAGGTAACATCTTCAGTGCTAAAATGGGATGAGGTTTGCTCATCCCATTTTAGCACTGAAGATGTTACCTAGCCGGATAATGAAACGTTTGCAAGAAAAGAACCAAGCTCAGAGAACCCCAAGGACTCCACAGTTCAACCCTGAGCTACAGATATTTGCTTCCATTCAGTAAGCCTTCATGGTGTACTAGCTTCAATGCATCTTCTTCACTGTCCTTCAGATATTCTTCCAATGCCCTTTTTTCTTCTTCAACTCTCTGGTGTACTTGTAACATTCCACATCCATCTGTGCTCCTTGGTAAGTAGATTCTGTCAACATTGCTGCATGGATAATAAAGGGCATGATTCATTGTCATTATTTTTCTGTTCTTCCTATCCAGGGCTTTTAGTTCAGCTTGGGTCCAGTCCACTATTCCAGTTGTATATTTAATTACTGGAATTGTCCAGCTGTTAATTGTCCTGATGACATTTCCTCCACTGAGTTTGGACTTTAAGATCTTCTTCATTCTTCTGATATATTCAGTACTAACCTTCTTCTTGACTTCAGTGTACTTGATGTTGTCAGCCTGAAGGATGCCCAGGTATTTGTGGTGATCTTTTTCATTCAGACTCTTGATGTTATTTCCATTGGGCATATTGAGCCCTTCAGTTTTCACTATTTTTCAACCATTGAAGATAAGGGTGGCATATTTGTCCAGTCCAAAGTCCATTGCAATATCTTGGCTGTATATTTGGACAGTGTTGAGCCATGGCCTGACTTGTTCAATATTGTTCACAGAGGAATCAATGCAATGACAAACTGTAGTATTGATAGTGAGTCTCCTTGAAAGATTCCTGTCTTGATCTTAACCTCTCCCAGTCTATCACCATTGACCAGCAACTGTGTTTTCCTTTGTGCATTGAGCTTTGCACAAAGCTTCTGATGTTTCTACTGACTCCTGTTATTTCTAGGCACTTGATTATCCAGTCATATGGCAGGGACTCAAATGTCTTCTTGTAATTAATCCAAGCTACATTCAAGTTTGTCTTCCTTCTCTTAAAGTTTTCAGAAAATCATCTTGTCAATTATGAGCTTATCTTTAGTCCCTCTGCTGTTTGGGCAGTTTACTTTCTGCTCAGATGGAAAGAGCTTGTTTTCAAGTAAGTGTTGTTGGACTGCATCAGCTACCACACCAATTAGCAATTTGAAAGTTGTTGGCAAGCCAGTAATTGGCCTGTAGTTGCCTGGTGGTGCCCCTTTTGCTGGATCTTTCATTATCAGGTATGTTTTGCCAGATGTTAACTAATCTTCCATTTCACCTCCTTGCAGTATGTTGTTAGAGTGCTTGGCAATGAGTGGGTGCAGGGCAGTCAGATGTTTCAACCAAAAACCATGCAGTTCATCTTCACCGAGTGCTGACCAATTCTTGATCTTCCTTGCCCTTTTCTCCACTATTTCTGCTGTTATTACAAGTTACAAATTATTATTATTATTATTATTATTATTATTATTATTATTATTATTATTACTACTACTACTACTACTACTACTACTACAACCAGGTTTTATGGTCTGAAAAATTTAACCCCCCCCCCCCCCCCGTCTAGGATTAGTTGTATTGTTCAGTTTCTACTTTATTCATTCATATGATTTTTCAATCACTTCAATTGAAACAAATGTTGGTGGTATAAAGGTACTGAACAACAACAACAAACAAACAAACCAATTTCCTCCTCCTGCTCCTCCACCTGCTCCTCCCCCCTCCTCAAATTAATACTAACGCTGATGGTTCCACCTTAATCACCAAAGGCCTCCCAGAACAGCCATGTTTCAAGCTTCCAGAATGCCAAGAAATTGGGAACCATTATTTTTTTGGGGGGCCAAGGTGTTCCAAAGAAGGGGAGCTTCCTTAGTGATGGCCTATCATTGATATCCTGGTTGCTGTACTTCCTAAGAGGAAGGGGTCATCAACAAGTATATATTGGCCCCCCAGATCCGATGGGCAGGCCCCCAGTCATATGGAACTTAAAAGGTAGAGCTTGACTTTTTGAATTTCTCCTTGCAACAAACTGGCCACCAATACAGTAGCAGTATAACATGGCAGCATTATGACTGCCCAGAAAACACACAGGCTGCTGTCTTTTGTCTAAGTGTTTTCATTTCCTTATAGAATGAATCGCAGTAGTGCAACCAAAAGATGATAAAAGCATAGGTGATCATACTCTGCAAATCCTGTTAGGGGTAAAGCCACAACTAGTGTACTAGCCAAAGTTGGTCAAAAGCCTTCCTGGTCTGTATATGCTCTTTGAGCAGAGACTGTGAGTCTGGAGCAACCAGTGGATGGCAAGGCTGTTCTAAGGGAATTCACCAATACTGAAAGCAAGAATTGGAATTGCCTTGGCATCAATGAACTTCTGAATGAACAGCATCTCAATCTTGTTTGGTTTGAGTTTCATGAGTTTCTCCTGACAAGGTCCAGGGACTGGACCAGAACATCTACTGCACTGTGTTGCTAGTATATATAGACAAGCCAGGTATTGACAACTGTGCTTACTTAATTTGTACTGAGATTTATAGTGCAAATCTAGGCAGGTTTATGGAAGTAGGTTTTACATGACTAATTTTGAGAAGAATAGTCAGACCTGGTTAATAAGAGACTGCCATGGAACACCAGGGTTGAACACTGTGAAGCTGAAAAACTATTTCAGAAGGCAGCAGTAGCAAGCCATTTTTGTATTATTATCAAGAAAACTGCTTGATTGTGTCTTATCCCAGGGATTGAGCTTGACTTAAAGGTATTCTTACCTCTTTAAGTCTAACTATATTAAGTAGGACTTAAGTCTAAGAAATTGAATCAATTAGACATAATATTCCCTGAAGAGAGTCAGACTTAATTTCTGGGTTATCATACATTGGATTATGACAAAGGGATCTTTTCTTATCCTTAATAGTTCAGGTGTGTTCAAGAGATATCAGTATCCATGGCCTATATTTTTTCCTTTTCCATATTTTTAGAAATGGCATGTGTTAAACTCAGAAGCACTTGAATTAATTATTTATTTACTATTTACTTAAATGTTTGTAGCTATCCACTCTGGTAGACTTAGGATGGCTTACAAAATCCAAAAACAATGAAAAAGAGTAAAAAAAACCACACCCATACAACAACACAAATGGCCTGGACTGAAACAACCATTATAATAACAAAGAATCACAACAAGACCCCCACAACTCATTAACCCCAGGCCTGAGACCAGGCTAATCATTTGTTGGTTTCTTTGTTTGTTTAAATTTGTTCTAGCTGCCCACTCCAGTAGACATTGCAGTACAGCAAACAGACCAAGTTACCACTGTATCAAATAGTCTTCACCAACCTGGCATTCTTCAGAAATCTTAGTCAACAAGTCTGCTCATTCTCAAGCAGCATGGCCATTGCTGTTGCTCACTTAGACTCATAGGATTTGTAGTCCAGTGCATCTGGAAAGTGCAGAGTTGGGGATGAATATCGTCTATTTCTTTGCAATATAAAAAGCATGCATACTAAAGTGTTGTTGTTGTTGTGTTGTTGTTGTTGTTGTTTTAAAGGTGACTCTGGTGATTGACATGCAATCTATCCTGTTCTATGAAATCATTCTCATTTCTTTACAACAGAAGAATAGTATCTCAGATGCATGCTGGTTGAGAATCTTGAGAATTGTAATTCTGTCAGATCTAGAAGGCATCAAATTTGAGAAATATGGAATGGAATTATGGAAGAGCACGTGGGAAGGTGGCATGAACTCAATAGCACCCACAATAAGTATAATAAATAATACATGAATAATATTGTCATCATGGCAATGTTGCCATTACATACAGTATGTATGTCCCTTATTTTATTTATTGGATTTCTCCACCACCCGTCTCCCCCACAATAGGGGACTCTGGGCAGCTTACAAAGACATTAAAACTATAAATAAATATAAAATGCATAATATATATAAAATTAAAACAATACTAAAAGCCTGATGCAAGCATGTAAGTTATAGCATTTGTGTGCTGACACTTCCCCTCCCTTAAGAATGCACAGGTTTGGACTGGAAATTAGTTAATTTGCCCACCTTTAATGTTCATCCCTATTTTTGCCCATCTTAGATTAACAAACTCTGATTTGTTATTTTGGTCATAAAGATGTGAGCATATCAGTGAAAAGCAGGGTTCATAGAGGATGGTTATAATTAGCTTCAAGTGTTTAAAAGTTTAGAATGGCATGCATTTTCTAAAGGGCTGATTTGAAACCAGCAGAATATATATGGATTTGCTTCTTTATCTTTTGTTCCATATCTAATGTTAGGTATAATCTTAAATTGACTGAGGGAATCAACATTTTACAGTATACATTTTTGTTTTCAAATCAATAGAGAAGTTGCAAAAGATTGAGGGCAATGTAGACCAAACCTTCCAGAACTGGAAAAAGTAAGCTTGCCAAGAATCTTTGTGCAATTTGAGGCACACTGGAAGGTCATTCTCACATATGATGCACCTACATCAGTTGAGCATTCAGAGCTTGAGATAACTAACTACAGATTTACCTGGGTTAACCTGAGTTCACACAATACACTGAATTATAAATTAATTGAACAAGCTTCACAATACACTTTTCTACCAAAACACATATGGATGCACACACCCAAACCCAACAAATTAATCAAGGCTTGCATTTTGTGTAAATACAGATCCTTTTTTTTTAAAACTGATCCAATTAATCTTGTCATGTGAACCTAAGAATTGGTATGAAGATTCAGCTTTAAAGTAATATAACAGCTTACTTTCATAACACGGTGCATGTACAAAGAATTATGATGGGATAGTAAGACCCGACAGATATGTGCTATATATGAATCAATGTATATTAGGAAGGCAAAGTGAAGATAAGGTCAAACCCAGTGTCCCTCAAAATGTTGGGTGCTTTCATGGATTTAATATACTAGCATGTGTATTTTTGTGTGTATCAATGTGTGCATATGTGTGTGTGTGTGGGTGTGTGCGTTTGGTCAAGATTTTTTTTTTTAAAAAAACAAGTAAAAAGAATTTAATGTATATAAATTTTTTGATACATAGTTTCAAGACTAGGTTCTTACATGGCTAACTCAATCCTACTGATAAAACTTTCCTATCATATCAGTTATGATTTCCAAAGGATGCAAGAATTCTTCAGATAATTCAGGAAATTGGACAGATTATTGGTGCTGGGCTCTTCTTGCTACCACAGCATCTGGGCCAAACAAACATCTTGTTTATGAAATTGCACATATCATTCGTTCTGATTAAACCTGTTTGAATGGCTACAAGAGAACTATGGTCAGAAAGCAAGCTATGAAAGGCCAGGCATTTTGTTCCATTTTCTCTTCCCACATTCCCAGTTTACAAAGCTATATGCCAGTATATGCTGAATAATCTAGTGATTTAAAACCATAGGATATAAATGCCTACGGGAACTGGATCTGAGTATAGCATTGTTATTTCAAATGCAAGAACTGGGTTTTTTTTTTTTTTTAATTTATTTAAGGCAGAAATGTCTTTACATTCTCAGTCCCATTTTTGTTGAGGGTGAGTTTGCATTAACTGCCAATGACAGACTGAATCATGAAGCCAGAATTCATCAGAAATAGCCACATCTGTGCACATGCATTCTGCCTTGGCATAGGGGCCATTGCAAACATTGCAAAGCGTTATTTCAACTGTTATATGCTTTATTTGTCAATTACAAGTCAGGCTTGTGGTATACATTCTGATTCTACCATATAATTGTCAAATCATGGCTTTTAGCATGAAAAGAATATATGTAGATGCCAAAATAGGTGTCAACTTCTATATGACTTTTTTTTTTAAATAGTATATGCCTATTGAAGTGTCCAAAGAATTTTGCTTTATTTTTAATGATGTAGTCATTTGCATTTGGACTGCAGCAACAAAAGCAACAACAACAACAACAACAACAACAACAACCCATGAACGGTCAAATACTTTATCAGCATATAGAAAATCACCTTGATACCTTTTAATTGCTCTTTGATTTCATTCACATGTATGGATTAAATTCCTACATGACAATTCCATATATATATTAGGTGTAAGCCAGCAAAAATATACATTTTGAAATCTCATTGCCCTCAAAGGTAGAACAATGATCCATGGTCTTAAATTTCTCAGTTCTTATCATGAGATGCAGAAGTGTTCAACTGTTGCTTGATATTTCATTGTTTCCTTCCAAAAGTTTGATTCTAATAAATTAAATACACATTTTTGTAAGTTTAGGAAACAAGCCATATGGTTAGTAGGATGAAATAAACTTTCAGTAATTTCTAAAAATCCATCAGTGATCTCTTCTTTGGAAACCAGTCATGACTTGCATGCTGATTGAATAAAGCAACAGTCATAATGAAGGTTTAATGGATGATGTCTGGTCTCTATACCAGACCTTTCAGAGATCAAACTTCATGCAAAAGGCATGACAAAGAAGCATGTAAGAATGAAGGTGTTTTTCATAGGGATGAGATTTTCTTAGCTCCCTTTGCTAAAACTTTGCTCTGTGAAAGATAAGTTTTCAGAAAATATCAGGAAGAGATCGAAGAGTATAAAGATGAAGGAGTACCTTTTCTCCTAGGAGATCTGAGTGCTGCAGGGAACTGTAATACGTGTTTGAAACACAGGAACTTCCTTTCAGCATTCATCATCTTTGAATGCATGAAGAGGATGAGACATGCACAGGGTAGCTCTACCCATTGGATGATGCTTAATGTGCCAGCAAAGATGCCCATCCAATCTGCTTAGCTTGAATCTGAAGGGGGAACATCAGCATCAGAGACAGAAATTATGGCCTGAAGCAGGGCTACAGTTGCACACGCAGCTGATGATTAACCAGAGTTTTAGCATGTTCATTCAAGGCCCGGCATTAAATCCCAACTCTGAACATATTTGCAAATTATTCTGGGATAGGCTTAGTAGATTTTGTTGAGTCATCCACTGGAATCCAAACTGCAATTCCATTAGTCCTTGGTTGTGTCACACTTGCATAGCATCTTTGTTATTTAATGAATATGTTAACAGTGATATTCATTTTGGGACACACTCTGCCATTCTATTATTTCATTAGTCATCATACTCAGAAGTCTGATATTGATTTGAATAGGTGCCTGTGTTTCTGTTCTCTCATTCAGTGCTCACTATCCTGGGTCCACAAGGGCTCACTATCCTGGGTCCATAAGGGCTTTACACATGCAAACTAATGGTTCCATGCATGCAAATTCTCTGTGGATGTCATTGCATATAGAACAAAAGATAGGTAAGAGATTTACCCTTCAAATATATAAAGTAATAGTGTGATAAATTAAGAAATTGTTTAGAAGGATATTCATTGGAATAGAATTTGAAGAGAAAAGCATTGAGGTCATTTTGTTTTTGTTTTTGTTTTTTTAAATGCACATCATTCAGGAAATGAAATTTCGCAGTCCTTTCTTTTGCCTTTTTTCTTGCATTTTATAACTTCAGGAATTCATCTACTCTGTGAATAGTTTTATATATAAATTTCATAGTTGTGCTTCTCCAGTATCAAAAATAGCTATTTGAGATGTTTAATGAATAACTAAATATTTTTGTATAATATTTTATTGAAGTTTTAAAATTACAAAGTTAAAAGTTAGAAATGAAAAAGAAAATGAAAAATACAAATTATAAGGAAAAGAAAAAGAAAATGTGAGATAAAGTAAAGAAAAGAAAAAGACATGAAAAATAGATAACTTCCAATCTATCTCTGGTCTTAAGAATAATAAGAATGTCATAGGTGCTAGTTTTTAATGCATTTAGTAGGAATAATTCTTTGTCAAAAGATATCCCATTATGTTTATAATCTAATCTTCAAATCCCCATGTAAGCTTCACCCCACCTGCATTTTGAAATTAGTCCATCAATGGTTTCCATTCCTTAAGGTAATAATTATTTGATTTTTCTTTTAATAAACAAGTCAATTTATCATTTTCTGCCATTCCCATCAGTTTTAGCAACCATTCTTGTATTGTTGGTAGTGTCTGGGTTTTCCAAAATTGTGCATACAAAAGTCTTGCTGCGGTAATCGTGTATTGAGTAATTCTGATAAGATGCTTTCCAATTTGAAAGTCCATTATCCCCAGCAGGAACATTTCTGGTTTAAATGGAACCTGTATCTGTAGTATGCTCTGCATCAAAGATTGTATTTGAGTCCAAAATTTCTTTGCAATTTTACATGTCCACCACATATGGTAAAATGACTCTTCTTGTTGGTTACATTTCCAACAAATGTTGGAAATTGTCCCGTACATCTTTGATAATCTTTGGGGTGTCATATACCATTGATACAACATTTTATAAAAGTTTTCTTTCAAATTCTAACATAAAGTAAATTTTAGTCCTTTAGACTACATATTTTCCCATTGCTCCATATGTATATTATGTCCAATATTTTTTGCCCATTTAATCATACGTTCTTTAACTTGTTCTTCAACCATTTCTTCTCTCAATAATAATTTATACATTTTTGCTATTAAGTACTCATCTGTTTCACATAGTTGAATTTCAAATTCCGATTTATTCTGTTCAAATCCAAATTCTTTTTTATCAATTTTGAATTTTTCTTTATATTGCATATAAGAAAGCCACTGAAAAGTATGTCCTTCTAAAACCAATTGCTCTTTTGATTTGATTTTATATTCTCCTTGTTCTTTTTCTAATAGGTCTTTGTATCGCATCCATTTATTTTTATCTCTTGTTTCAGTTCTATAGAAAGCTTCTTGTATAGAGGTCCACATCAGCATCTTAGGGCATAAAGATGGTCTACATTTAGTCCAAACTTTTAATAAAGATCTTCAAATATAGTGGTTTTTAAAGTTCACGTTAACCTTGACTTTATCATACCACAAATATCCGTGCCATCCGAATCTCAAATTATGACCTTCCAAATTTAATAGTTTTTCATTTCTCAAGGTAATCCATTCTTTAAGCCATACTAAACAGCAAGCTACATAGTACAATTTCAAATCAGGAAGACCCAAACCACCTCTTTTTTTCACATCTTGCAAAACTTTATATTTTATTCTTGGTTTTTTCCCTTGCCATATAAACTTAGAAATATTGTGTTGCCATTGTTTAAAGGGTGCTTCTGAAGTCAATATTGGAATTGTCTGGAAAAGATATTAGATTCACGGCAAAATATTCATTTTAATCACCGATATTCTTCCTAATAATGACAATTGTAACTTTTCCCATCGGTCTAAGTCTTTTTTAATATCTGTCCAGAGTGGAACATAATTATTCTGAAATAAACCAGCATTCTTAGATGTCAAATATACTCCCAGATGAATAACTAAATATTGATGGTTCATTTATCTATAAGAATTTTGCAATCAAGGTATAGAGTATATCATTGATTGTAACGATACAAAAGGACAAGCTATGACGTTAAAGAAGATGCTCTGCTTTAAAAAGCTAGGCAACGTATGAAACACATTTTACAAGTGAAACTCGAAAAATTAGAATATCGTGCAAATGTTCATTTATGTCAGTATGGCAACTCAAAAGGTGAAACCAATATATGAGATAGACGCATTACATGCAAAGCGAGATATGTCAAGCCTTACTTTGGTATAATTGTGATGATTATGGCGTACAGCTTATGAAAACCCCAAATTCACAATCTCAGAAAATTAGATTATTACATGACATCAATAACACAAGGATTGGAAATAGAACAATATCGGACCTCTGCAAAGTATAAGCATGCATATGTACTCAGGACTTGGTTTGGGCCCCTTTTGCAGCAATGACTGCCGCAATGCGGCGTGGCATGGATGCTATCAGCCTGTGGCACTGCTGAGGTGTTATGGAAGACCAGGATGCTTCAATAGCGGCCTTCAGCTCCACTGCATTGTTCGGTCTCATGTCCCTCATCTTTGTCTTGGCAATGCCCCATAGATTCTCTACGGGGTTCAGGTCAGGCGAGTTTGCTGGCCAATCAAGCACAGTAATCCCATGGTCATTGAACCAGGTTTTGGTACTTTGGCAGTGTGGGCAGGTGCCACGTCCTGCTGGAAAATGAAGTCAGCATCCCCATAAAGCTCGTCTGCAGAAGGAAGCATGAAGTGCTCCAAAATCTCCTGGTAGATGGCTGCATTGACCCTGGACTTAATGAAGCAGAGTGGACCAACACCAGCAGATGACATGGCTCCCCAAATCAACACAGACTGTGGAAACTTCACACTGGACTTCAAGCATCGTGCATTGTGTGCCTCTCCATTCTTCCTCCAGACTCTGGGTCCTTGGTTCCCAAAGGAGATGCAAAAGTTGCTCTCATCAGAAAAGAGGACTTTGGACCACTGGGCAACAGACCAGTTCTTTTTTTCTGTAGCCCAGGTAAGATGCTTCTGACGTTTGTTGTTCAGGAGCGGCTTGACAAGAGGAATACGACATTGGAAGCCCATGTCCAGGATCCGTCTGTGTGTGGTGGCTCTTGATGCACTAACTCCAGCCTCAGTCCACTCCTTGTGAAAGTCCCCAACACTTTTGAATGGCCTTTTCCTGACAATCCTCTCCAGGCTGCAGTCATCCTTGCTGCTTGTGCACCTTTTTCTACCACACTTTTCCCTTCCACATAACCTTCTCTTGATGTGCTTTGATACAGCACTTTGGGAACATCCCACTTCTTTTGCAATTACCTTTTGGGGCTTTCCCTCCTTATGGAGGGTGTCAGTGATGGTTTTCTGCACAACTGTCAGGTCAGCAGTCTTTCCCATGCTTGTGATTCCTACTGAACCAGCCTGAGAGACCATAGAAAGGCTCAGGAACCCTTTGCAGGTGTTATGGATTCATTAGCTGATTAGAGGGGGACACTTTGAGCCTAGAATATTGAACCTTTTCACACTATTCTAATTTTCTGAGATTGTGAATTTGGCGTTTTCATAAGCCGTACGCCATAATCATCACAATTATACCAAAGTAAGGCTTGACATATCTCGCTTTGCATGTAATGCGTCTATCTCATATATTGCTTTCACCTTTTGAGTTGCCATACTGACATAAATGAACATTTGCACGATATTCTAATTTTTCGAGTTTCAGCTGTATATTCTGGGGCTTTCAGGTAAAACACTGCATTGTAAACTTGAAAGTGAGGATAGTTACTCTCTGCCCCCTTCCCCTTAAAAAAAATTACAGGCTGTTTTGTTATGATGATTAAAATGAGTTTTCAGGAGCTAATTCTGCATCCTTTTAAAGTTCAGATTTTTTTTTTATCACCCTGTTGATGTTCTTCATGCATACATACATAATGATTGAATTCTTTGTTATTTGTCCATGATTCAAGCCTGTTCTTCAATGTCAGAGGCTTATGTTTGTATTAGCGGAAGGCAAGCTGCCAACCTGAAGATGATCAAAAAGGAGCTGTCCATAACTTCAGATAACATTAAATCAGGCTTACTCATAATAACTTTGTGGCTAAGTAAGATATTTCAAATCAAAGATTCTCCTGCCTGCCTTAATTGCTCAACTATCTAGGTCAGTTTCATCAAAGATAAAAAGCAGAGAGAAATATTTCTGCCTCGGCTTGTGACTTCTGCACTTTTGGCAAAGCAAAATGTAACCTCAGCTAGTCCCAAAAGGAACTGGATAGTAAGCAAAACTTTTCCAGTGTGATGTGACAAATTTGACTGCAAAATCACTTATATCCACCACAATCCTTCAGAATTAAGGCTTTTATTGCAATTCATAAGCAACATTTGAATGGGCAAATTTACATCAGTAATAATATTTTCTTCGGCAGGACTTGAAGGAAATCTAATTCCCATTGTTTTCTCTTCCAGCAGGAACTATAGGTGAATACACAGAAATTACACAGACATTTTGCCTCCCAAAACGTGAAGGATTGCAAAGAATTTTGTATTGAAACAACTCTCCCTTAATGCTCAAACAGTCTTCTTATATATTTTATACATTCATTTCATATTTTGGGAACATTTCCTTATTCATGAATGGTATTCTCATGACATCTAATTTGTAAACAAGATTATGTTTTAATAGACAGGATATTTTTAGGATATTAATAGACAGGATATTATATATAGGATATTAATAGACAGCTTTTCATTCTGAAATATGTGAAAGTGAAGTCTCTTTTTTCATCTTTTAGCTGCTCTTCTATGCTTCTGATTCTTACTACTGAGCATAAAAATACTTCTACTAACTGATGTATGTCAATACAAATTCTGTACGTATTGTGAGAAAGGTGTGTATATCGCTGAAATAGTTCGACAATGACTGATATGCAAACAAGACCTTTTAACTAAAGTTTTATTTTCTTCTCCCTCTTTCCCTCCCTCCCTCCCTCCCTCCCTCCCTCCCTCCCTCCCTCCCTCCCTCCCTCCCTCCTTCCTTCCTTCCTTCCTTCCTTCCTTCCTTCCTTCCTTCCTTCCTTCCTTCCTTCCTTCCTTTTTCAGCAATACATCCCAGAGTAAATACAGGCTTCAGAAATGACAGCCACAAAACCTTGGAGAAATGGGTGGAATTTTACTGAAGAGCAGCACAGGGAATGTATGTCAGTGGGAAATAGCAAGGACAAAAATATAGCAATCATTGGGGAAAAAAATAGCATTAAATGGGGAAGCAACATTTAAACAATATTGAAGGAATAGCAATGAAGAATTAGTAATGGGTTGCATATGTCTGCAGTTGTTAGGAAAGAAAGGAAGTGTAATATATACTCTTCATAAGCCATTTTCTTTTTCTTAGAGAATGTTTTGGTAAGTGAGGGTAGGTACCTGCACATGTGCCTTAGGTTTGAAAGTTTCAGTGGAAGAAAGAGGGAAAAGGGGGCCTTAAAGGCAATTCCTATGTAACAGAGTGGGGAATAATAATGGTAAAAGGAAGAACAAGAGAAAGGGAATATGGACTGAAAAAGTCAACCTGAATTTCAGGACAGATAATAGAGTAGGGAAAAAGGAAAGAGAACTGCTGTATCTTTTCCTTGCACAATCTTTAATGCCTCCAAGGTTTGTTGAAAGAGGAGAATGGAAGAAGGGGGTCCCAAACAATAGCTTTCTACCTGTTCTCCATGGCTGCCAACTTAGTACACCTCTTGCTTCCTGAGCCCATGGCTTTTCTGGCTCCCCTCTGGTATTGGGGGCTCAGACCAGCTCAGTAGGTCATCATTTGCATATCCCTCTTGTTCAATCTGGACCAAGATGACCAGTCAACACCAGCTGGTTGGATACCACCACCAGACTGTGTTATCCAACTCAACAGTGGGTGGTCCAGGTACCTAGGAAGATTGTATTGCTGAAGTCTAAGGAGGTAACATTTTTCATTTTCCTGTAGGTCTCAGCACCTTTCTTAACTGCAAGTCCAGCTTAGTAGAGGTAACCAACAGGACTCTGTCTTTCTTATCTCCAGACCACTAAGGAAAATTGGCTTCAGATTATTTACAGTGATTGCATGGGAGAAGCAAAAACGTGCAAGGTGGTGAAGAGCTCAGAGATGGTTTCCCACCTTGAGTAACTTCCATTGATATTAAAAGAGGAGCTCTCTCTCTCTCTCTCTCTCTCTCTCTCACCAAAACAAAACAAAACATAACTATACTGTGTGTGTACAAAAGAGGTAGCTGCATTGTCCTCTTACCAAAGGGTAGGTTCACAAAGGCCTTCCCAGTTCAGATGGTTGAGAAGAGCTTCAAGTGGTCATTGCAGAATGCTGGAAAGTTAGGCATTTCCAGAACGATGGTTTGTGATCATATTTCAGTCTCACGACTGAGTTGTCCTCAAGTTCAGTGCTGTGTGTGGTATGTCCATGCATATACTGTAGAAGTGACAATGACTTATTTCTGCCTATAAGGAGATATATTTAGGTGGGAGATAAATATGACATGGACACATTCACTTTCCCTGTAAATTCAAGATGACATTACCCCTTTCAGGCATTATTAAAACCAATGACACTAACTACTGGAGCCTTATCCCTCAACAGTCATTCGTGATGTTACTGTGTCTCTGTGTAAAGTGCATCTATCTGGATGCACATTCTGTTGAAAAATACATGTAAACTTTCCATTTAGTTTTCCTGACAATAGTTCAACCTTTTTTTTTTGGGGGGGGGGGGAGTGTTAGGGGGCAGACATTTCTTTTTTCTTTGAATTTTTTTCGTCTTGGATTTACTTACTTAAATTTCCAATTTAGCCTCTACTTTTGGAATTCTGTAGTAGTCTCCTGGTATCCAAGTTAATATCCCAATCCTAGCCTTGCCCAACTGTGCTTAATAGGGCTGTGCAAAACTGGATTTGAAAACAATGAAGGACTTCGGATCCCACAGGGGTACAGATATAAAGCTATCTGCAATTCCTTTAAAAAAGCCACATTTTTTTTCCTGGGATTATGTAGCTATCCCCTGCAGTCAAGTGCTTTTTTTTTTTTTTTTTTAAAGAAATATTTCTTTCCTCTTCACCCATCTTCCCTGGTAAATGTTCAATGTGCTATCACAGTTTGAAAGGTCTTTATATTTCATGGGTCAGTGGAATGAAGAAATCTTTTGCACATGCCTAGTTCGCAGTCCCTGTAAAATGTCAAAAGACTTGAGGAAGAAGATCATTAAACAATAATTTATTGCCATCAAAAGATAGTTCAACCCAAACAGCCTAAGCAGCCAAAGTGATTTTGTACAGAAAGCATTCACAGTTATACTTGAAAGGTTAAGAAGATGGAAAATGTACACAGTCTAGTGATAGTGTAAGGAGGAAACTGCCTACTGAAACTACTGTTAATCAAGCCCAGATTCTAAGTCCTTCTATTTTCACTTTTTAAATAATTATTTTGAGTTCAGTTTAGAAAAGGTCCAAGTCTAGCTCAACAGCAAACAATCTGTGGCCCTCTAGATGTTTCTATGACCAATTCTGATCCCCAGCAGACCCAAAATACACCCCTTCATGAACTCTTCTCAGAATAGCAACTTCTGGGGCCCCTAACATTCCATCATGTATGAGTTTAGCAGTGTACATGCTAGCTTTCCCGCTGTGAAGTATCTGTTCAGAGGAGATGTTTAGAAATGGAGAAATGTGAAAATTAAGTGTGGAGCTCTTCCACTGCCTTTCAGATTTTCTCCAAAATAAAAAATGGAACAAGATTTGGAAAAAAGCAGAAATGAGTTCAAGGTATCGACTGATAGCAAGGCACTGCAGAAATATATCTGCTGGTCTGAGTACCTTTTGCAAAAGAGGGGTGTCATGGTATTTGGGATCTCCATCACACAAACTGTCATTTGCATGGATAAATGTTCCCGCTACTGGGTAAGCATTTATGTCTGGAATGGATAAAGTGATGCCTCCCTCTCATATCTTTCCTGCTTATTCCAATCTTTATTCCAATCCAGGATCTGAAAGTTGTTCCATGAGTAGGAAAAGGGAACAATTATACATTATTTTAATTCAGCTTTGCTAACTTTGTGTCTTCCAAATTGTAGTCCCAACATATTTTGAGGACAGATACTTGAGAAAGATTGCTCTATAACCATAGTTATAACCATATCATATAACCATAGTCAAAGATCAGTACATCTGAAAGTACTGAACTATTAGTAGTTCTAAAACTATGTGAAACTACTATTTGAATATCACAGGTAATCTTTGAAAGGCCACTTTTAATATGGCATAAATATCCCACAATGGAAGGCAAACAAATTGTATGCACGATGATTTTAACTGGTGGGATTCTGCTGTGCAATGCTCCCAACAGACTATTCTCTCATTTCAAAAGTGTCTGTTTGTTTTTAGTGTGGAGAGGAATTTGATTATATTCACAGTGAAAGTATAGACCTTATCCAGTAGAATCAAATCATATTACCCAGTATAGTTTGACTTTGTCATCTAATATACAGTGGCAAGACAGGATTAAAAGAAGTGAGGACTACACTCTTAATATCTGAAGAAAATGCAAAGCTGTCCTACTGAGACACTGTCTCTATGAATGAAGGCAGCAGTTTGGAGCCATACTCCAAAAACGTACCTATGTAATAGTGTCTGTCCCTTGTTCTCACAAACCATTCAACAAAGTTCCCCTTTATATTCTCATTAATACAATGGGAAAGTATGGACTAGATGTTAAAACTGTTAGATAGAGGCATAATGAGCCCATGAATAGCCACATCCAGAGACTACTTATAAATGGTTCCACACCAGCCTAAGAAGTAGCAACAAATGGAGTGCCACAGGTCTCTGATATGATCCCCTGTACTGTTCAACATTTTTATTAAGACTTGGGTGAAGAGGTTGAAAGGATGTTTAGCAAAAATACCTGTGGAACAAGGTAGGAATGGCTAGCACTTCAGAAGAGAAAGAAGATTCAAAAAGATGTTGACAAGCAGTGAAAGAACATAGGAGAAGGTGAGGACTGCATGAGCTAGTCCCACCCTCTGATGCTGATACATTACTGGGCACATACCTATGAGATCTCCTTATCTAAATGGAGCTCTAAGAGCCCCAGTAGCTCACAAGCATGGGAAATTTCCTTAGTAATATTCCCACAATGTCAATCATATGAGGTAACTTGGGCTAAAGACAACTGTAATTAGACCAAAGTCACCCAGTAAGCTACATGGTTATGTGGGGATTTCATCTACATCTCTGTCCAGTTTTAATTCCTTAATCACATCACTACACTGGTTCTTAGCATTGTGCAAAAATATTAGATAAACACATGCTAGTGTACCTGTTCTGATGTTCTTCAAACATGCATACTGTATAGCTGATAGATTAGGTAGGTAGGTAGGTAGGTAGGTAGGTAGGTAGGTAGGTAGGTAGGTAGACAGACAGACAGACAGACAGACAGACAGACAGACAGGTCTGTAGTGTATTCTTACATATAGAGAAAGTGTTTGAGTTTATCTCTTTCATGTTGGGCACACCATGCCCAAAATTTGGAAATTCTATTAGGAATAACATGGGCCCAACCATTCCAAATGCTCTTCAGCTTTAATAGAAATTATTTCATGAGCATTCTGTGGGATTTCAAGGAAAACTGTAGAAGATGCTGTACAGTGTAAAGTTAACCAATCTGATCTAGACCCTCAGAAATCCTCAAAAGTTTTATGATGGAGGAACAATTCCATTTCAAATGTTAACATGAAAGAAAAATTAGTGGCACATTTAGTAGAAAATATAACCTTGCAAACTTGTAAATCTATATACTTGAATTAGTACATGAGACATCTGAAACTACTAGCCTGAAACTCATTTTGGGGTCATGACTACTGCTAAAATGTACAACATATCCCAATCTTGGATTCATTTCCTTCAACAAATGCATGTATTTGTATTTGAACCATGTGCATATTTTTTTCTATCCCCCTCTGTTTTATCTCTGATTGCCTTTGTTTGCCTGACATAATATTCTTGTCAGCCTCTGTTTCAAAGAATAAGATCCAGAAAGATGATGGCATTTTTATACCAGCATCTTTAGTAATGATGTTCAATTTTTCAGTATTGATACAGGCTGTTTAAAAATCAAAATAGGTGTGCGCTTCTGCTAAAATAACCAATATTTTATTGCAAATAAATGCCTAATGCCCCCTCATGATTAAAAACAAATGACCTTTAAAAATGTAGTATTTTCTTATGGAAAAGGTTGGCCAGTAGAAGAGTATAATCAAAATCTGGCCCCTTAAAGGCAGGCAGCTGGACCTTGAAATATTACTGACATAGTCCTGGAGATAATGGACAGATAACAGACAGATTGGTTATTCCATCACCCTTGTGGAGTGCTGTAGCTATCCCTCTGGAGGATGAATTAGTTTATTGTACTGAATATTGATTCCTGGTTTTATACAGTTATTTACAATGCATAGTTGTAATGTTAAATTTGATTATTTTATCTGTTTGATATTAATCTGTAATTATGGATTTAGGGGGTATATACTAAGTTGGTTGAATGGCCTGTAAACCCTGTGGTTGGTTGGTTGGGTGGGTGGGTAGGTGGGGAGATGGAAAGACAGACAGATGGATAATACAATAATACCATGAGCAAAGAGACTGGAAGCTCACTGTGTGACAGCAGGTCAGTCATTCTTTCTCCCCCCAAGCTACCTCAAAGAGTTGTTATGGGGATAAATAGAAGGAAGAAGTACTGTGCCTTGAGCTCTTGTACAAAAGGCAGAATATAATAATTAATAATAGATACCTTATTACACTAAGCTTCAACAGCTCTGCTACACCAGCTGCAGCTCTTATTTTTTCTCTAGGATCTCAGTTCCAAATCCTTGGTTATCTACTCTACTTGGAAAGTGTAGGATTTTTTTTTTCCCCATTCACATTGCTTCTTGTGTATAGTAGAGCTCCACAAGCATCCTTCAGTTTATGTAAGAAACCCTTTCCCAGACTGTGAAAATACATGAATGACAGATGTTTTTGCCCTGCACACATAATTATAGGGTAATTGACTGAGACATACTTTATAGCTCAACAGCAAGGTGGTGGGACTATCTTATGCAGGAGGAAACCACTCTGGTGCCCTAGGTGAGAATATCTGCTGACCTGAATCCTGCAAAAGAATCTTGACTTCAGGACAGACACATCCCCAGATCCCTGGAGGATTTATGGACTTTTTATATGCACAAAGGTCAATTAGATGTACAAAACAGATGACAAAATAGCTCTTGCTCTTTTAAAACACTTTGTAATTGTTAAAAACAGTTGAGATGGTGGGATTAAGCTGATCACAACAAAACTATTCCCATTTATCACATGTTTATAAAGGAAACCTCCAAAAGTAGAGTTGCTAGGGTATCAGGACAAGATTTGATTCAGATTCAAAATTTAAAGGCAGCAAGCTTTGATTCAGAGTTGTGATTCATAAAGAGAAAGCAACAAAATTTGATTCAAAATGAATTCATGAATTGTTCCATAGGCTATAATGGGGGAGCATCAAAATGCCTGTAACTGCTTACTTGCTTGTTTTGCAGAATGAAATGAAAATAGCGGAAGATGGTATAGCCAAGAGAAGACATTGGCCCCTTTAAAGTTTCACCTTGATAATGTCAAAGTTTCATCACACTAAATTTGGAAATATTCTAATATTTTTTAAGACAGAGATTAGGGGGGTAAGGAAAGGGCAATAGGGCAACTCCTAAACTATACAGCAAAAGCCATAGTTGGCAAACCAACACAGAAACTGTACTACTTTAAAATAAAATACTTTCCAAAACTGTTTGGAAAGTAGGTTGTGACTAAAGAAGGGGTGAACAACCTACATCCTTTGACTCTTTGTTTTTCTGGGCTGGTAGGCTTATAGGCAAAAATAGCATTTTCTGATAATGATCCTACAGGATGCCAAATGCAAAATCTATCTTTCCAGCAGCAAGAAAATGTGAATCCAGATTTCCATGTTCTGACAACTTGCTTTTTGGTTGTGAGGCTTGTCATGCCTTCTTTAGATTTCTTTAGATTAGATGTTGCATAAAAATGCCAAGGCCTAGTCTCATTGTGACATACACTTCCACGGTTGTGGCTTTCTGGAAATACTATAGTAGAGATTAGAAAGGTTTTTTTGTCTCCACAATAAGTTGCAAATAGGTACCAAGGTTGCTGACAGGGTCATGGTTGAATTTCTGTAAAAGCTTTCTGAGTTGAGAAACTGATAGGCAGACACAAGTATGAAATGACAGCCTTGCATTTCTGCAGAAGCTCTTAGAGGAGTGAGTATACCAGGTCATCATACATGGAAGGACAGCTGTATCAATGCTGGAGACTTTACAAAACCAGAAAGCAAATAATATGTTCATTTCCAAATTTCTTTGAAGCAAACTGAATATACAGGATTCAATTCAATGCCTTGGAGAGTTGATTCAGATACCTGATTCAAAGGAGTGATTCAATCATCTCTCTTTTGAATTGAATCACTCCTTCATATAGCCTGAGATCTGCACTTCTACAGCAAATGCACAATCCCTGTGTATACAGCACAAGGAATACAATTGGCTGACCAATAATACAATAGGAAGGTGAGGATAGTAGGTGCTTCATCTGCAAACATTCAAAGGGGTACTTCAGTTTGATGAATGTTCGTAACAGCCACTCCCTTAAAGCTGCTTTGCAAATCATTTTAGTCTCCTCAATTCTAAAAGTTAAGTGGCTGTATGAGTTCATTTTGCCTTACTTCTGAGGCCTCCTTCAGCACTTCTGGTAGCTAGATGAGGCTTTTATGCACACACTGCACTGTTGGAAGCCATCTTCTGATGCTTCCACTTACAATCAACCCACTTCTTTTGGGTATTGGAACTGCCGAAAGAGTGAATACATGAAATACCTTTTTGATGAGGGTCAGGTTTCTTCCTTGCCACATTGGAGAAAACAGAATCACATCCTCAACATAAAATGCCTACTGAGGTGAACCTAAATATTTTCACAGAGGCATAATGCTGAGAATTCTTAAATGCTTAAAGATATATTTTCTAGAATATACAATCATCTTATGTTCGACATTCTTTCCAGCCTGGTGAGCATCATTCCCACATGGTGGAAATAGCAGGAGAGATTTCCAGATACACATTGAAGTATCTTGTACCCTTCATTCTGGTGTTTAGATTAAAGCACATGTTTGTTCAATTCTGTCTGTTAGAGAAAAAGAAGTGTTGAGACATCTTTTAATGAGTTACTTAACGGAACCAATTAACACAGCATGAATACTGCATTTCTATTTCAGCTAAATGAATTCAGAACTGGACAGAATCCAAAAGGGCCAGGTGGGAGGTTTTCACAAATGCATTGGAATTTCACCCCCACCACACACATTGCACATCTTGGCACCCACTAAATGGTTGCTGCTCCTGACAACCAGAGGATCTTCTAGAGCTGCATTTGATGAGCAAAATGAGGAAAAGATGAAGAGTCCCAAGTTCAGCTTGAAAAATCTATCATCCAGATTTAATTAACTATTTTCAAAATGTAAGTCACAGCAATATTGAAAACAGTAAGAGTCATTTACCATTGCTATAGCTCCTGTGTTTTCTGAATGATAAAATGATAAAAACTAGCAGGTGGTTCCAAATCACTCTTTTACATTCCCAAAGCTGCAGATGAAAAGCTAGGAATGATGGTTCTAATACAGGCTTTTCCAACTAGGTGGCTTTCAGATCTGTTGAACTACAATACACATAATTCCAGAGAATATGGAATTATGGAGATTGCAGTCCAACACCCAGAAGGCATCTGTTTTATTGGCCTGTAGTTCTTTGATTCCAAATTTAATTGATTTCAAGCTCACATAGTTATTCTTACTGTGTTATGGAATTAAGTCTACAAAAGATTCTAGTGAAAGTCTCCAGCAGTATTTGCTCATTGCTGGTAATGGGCAATGTTCATTTCTTGATACCTGATTATTGGGAACAAGAATGAAGTTAAGCATTCTGAAATGCTATTGATTTTACTAATGGAAAGGTAAGCAGATGCTTTGATTAGATGACATTTTTCATATTTAAATAGCTCAGAACTTATAAAACATAGGGGGTGTGTGTGTGTGTGTACACGCAGTTTTGAGTCAATGTTGACTCCTGGAGACTGCCTGGACAAGTCCCTGCAGTTTTCTTGGCAAATTTTTGGAAGTGGTTTGCCCTTACCTCCTTCCTAGGGGTGAGTGACTGGCCCAAGATCCCCCAGCTGGCTTTGTGACTAAGGTGGGAGTAGGACTTGTAGTCTCCCAGTTTCTAGCCTGATGCCTTAACCACTACACCAAACTGGCTCTCAAAACATAGAATTAGATTAGATTTTTTTCAAAAGATAACTTGTGGTGGGAATTGAATGTTGGTGACTTTTACTGAATGGGGGAGGGCAGGAATAGAATGTTTGTTATGTTTGGGAGTTGGTGCTGTGAAGACAATGGAGCTGATGGTTGAAATTGGCATGGTGGTGTTGGTATGGGAGTGAGCTCTGACAGAAAGCCCTGGGCTACCACAGGGCTACAGCAGAAGGCCTACTGTGTAGAGACATCAGAAGGTAGATATTGGCCTGCTAACTGCACTGGATCTCAGTGCATCTCATGAAGATGAACCAACCAGGGCTCCACAATTACTATACCAAGGCCTGGGAGAACAGCCAGGTTTCAAAGATTTCTGGAATATCATCAGGATGAGATGTATATGCAGAAGGCAGGTATCGCAACACAGAAGGCACACTCTCCGGGTCTGAAAAATGACTTAGTTTAATTGAGGGGACCCAACCAGATGGTCATGGTTGGTGCCAGGCTCGAAAACCCAGATGGGCACATCACAGAGAGGACATTCCCTTGGTGGACATACCCGGGTCATGGATATACATATACATTGCATTCAACCCTAGCAACACCTAGGCACTGTGGGTATATGGATCTTCCAAATCTGTTTCCATCTCTAGTTCTGAATAGAGTGGCACTCCCCAAGATGGAACTGATTTCTAGACTCTTGGCTCCTGCTTGAAGAGCAGGTGGCAGCTGTAGCCAGGAAGGCTTTGCACACATTCATCTTGTGTGCCGATTGCACCTGTTCCTGTAACAGGAAACCTTCTTCACTCATGCCTTGGTTCCCTCACATATGGACTACTGCACTATGCTCTGCATAGAATTGGCATGTTCCAGATCCCATACATTAAACAATGGGACCCAGAGAACAATCCTTTTCTCTCACAATGCCTGTCCCTGGAACACCATCTCCCCAGAGATTTGAATGGCTCCAACCTTCCTCTTCTTTAAATGAACTTTGAAGACCTGGCTCTCTTTCAGGCTTTGGGCTAGGGTGGGTTGTGGGCTCCCTTTGTGAGGGACTCTTATTTTTGTTCTACTGGGTTGAGCATTTTTATTCTCTGAAATTGTTCTCTTTCTTTGGTTTTCAATTTGTATGCCACTTAGAGTCATCAAGAAGTTGGGCACCTTTAGAAACATGAAGCATTTATCAATAAATATGTACTGTATGATAGATGTTCATTTCCATTTTTTACGTTGTATGATCAAAGAGGCTATTTATACATTTTAGAATGGCATCAAAGTGGTATTTTGCAAAAAGCAATCCTACCACCTGTGATCCAATTAACTGATATATCACAAAACATTAAAATAAATTTCTGAATTGGCTTACTCATCTCTAGAGTTTAGGACAATTTCCTACCAAGACAAAGACACTGCTCGATGTGAGGCAAGAAGTAATTTTTAAGCATACACTTTGCCTTTCCCTGTGGATTTTATGATGGTGAAGTGGCAATGAAAAAAAGAACAGGAAAGATAAGGGAACAGAACAAAGCTCACAGATGATGTATATATCCCATAAGACATGCCAACATGGCTTTCAGGATAAAATGGAAAGATTTCTATGCCTGTGTGAGCAATTTCTATACAATTAGCCCTATTGATGCAGAAGCAAACCACAAGCTTTTCAATCTGTCTCTATTATTCATAGAAACTTGAATGTGAACTGGGACTAAGGATATGGGCCAAATGCATTATGGACTTTTTTTTGAACTGAAATGGGGTGATCTACTGAAACTGAATCCATTGTGGTAAGAACAGGCATGGGATTAGTACTGTCTGCCAGTGGACACCTTGAAATATTTTTGGCTAAATGATTATTGAGTCATCCTTTTTGTAAAAAGTATTATTGACAGTTGGGTAATCTACAGACTATGAAAATATAAAAATACTTACACATTTTGGAACAAACAAACAAAAAATGATATATGGTGGAATACAGCATACCAAATGTGTGCTTCAGAGAAAGCTGCATATGCAAACATTTGTTTTGTTTTTAAGTAAGTTCACAGAATGAAACAGAACTTTGCTGTAACAACTGAAACCATGATAGTAACATGGACCAGTTTAGGCTACAGCCATTATCTACCCAATCCTTTTTTATTTCAGCAAATAGATCTTGTGAATGGTTATGTTTAAGTAAGTATTATGCACATGAGTTCATGTTCAAATTCTTAAAGGAAATGTAACAAGTTTGTAATTCATAGATTCCAGTAAGACTTTCTCTGAACTCCTACTGAAAAAAAAAATCAATTTCTTTTTACTTATAGAGGGCAACTAGAATGGTGGTTGACCTGATTAGTCAGAAGGGAAAAGCAAGTTGCTATATGGCAGGACAAGTCTAACCAGCTCAAGTTAAATTTGCCAAAGGTAGGATCTTTTTTTTTTTTTTCATCTGCAGCACCTCTGCAGCACCTCAATTCATTACGTGATCATTTCAGTTCTGGGCAACAATAATACAGAATTCCCAGGGCTGTTTATTTGTTTGTTATAAATTCACCCACTCCTGAAATAAAAGAATGAAAGAAGAAGTACAAGCCTGAAACCTTGACATTGGCTTGACTTGCACATCTCTAGCTAGTCTATCGTAAGCTCTCCATTTTGTCACAGATTGTGAAAGATAGTAGAACTGACCTTGGGGATAACAAAAGAATGAGCAAGCCATGAAAGGGGGACTTTCAGAAAAAAAAATATTATGCAGCCTTGAGAAAGAAGATAGCATAAGAAAGAAACTCAAAATACCTCTGCTTTGATTTTGTTTAATACAATATGGGGCAGAGACAAAATTGGACAGGCTTTCAAGATTATGTTACTTTAATTAGTACAATAAAGAACATTTCTGGAATCCTTGTGTCTGTTTCTTGACCTGGCTTATCATGAAGGGCTAATAGAAATGCAGTCTGGAACACTCTTATCAATAGGCTATAGTTTAAAATATGTAAAACCATTCATGCAGCTGGCTACCTAGCTAATCTTGCCTGAACTTGACAAACTAACCAGGATTGGCCTAGCTTACACAAGGATTATCAGGAAATCCCACGGCTGTCGATAGACTAGGGAGGAAAATACATCTCAGAATGGCATGGCAAACCATGTAGGTACTATTGCTAAGAAAAGTACATGGCTGTGTTCTTAAAGTCACCAGAAACTGACTTTAAAGGAGCTTTTTTTTTTTTTTAGGTTATTCAGAGCAAACTATTTGTATCCATTAAATCCTGTTGAGTACATTACCTCCTACTTCATTATCAGTATTTTGCTCTCTCAAACTTAAACAGGAGTAGAAGTTCCTCCAAATTCTTATCACATCAATTCAAGATCAGCAACTGCTATGTTCTCATTGGCTCTCAGCCACACTTTGAAAATGGATTTCATTGGCATATTAGGGTTATGTAGAGTGCTAGTATTCAATAATCATAGTGTGCTAATTAATTCTGGGCATGCTTGCATGGGAATGAGATCACAATAGTTATTCCTTTTAAGTACAGTGGTACCTCAAGATACGAATTTAATCCGTTCCGTGACTCTGATCGCAAGTCGAATTGGTCGCATCCTGAAGCACGTTTTCCCATAGGGTTCAATGTAAATACGGTTAATCCGTTCCACCCTCTGAATTTGGTCGCATCCTGAAGCAAATTTCCCCATAAGATTCAATGTAAATACAGCTAATCCGCCCTCCGAATTTGGTTGCATCCTGAAGCACATGTCCCCATAAGGTTCAATGTGTCAGCCGGCGTTGCACGGCTACGAAATTCCCCAGGCGCGCTTTAGTCAGCCCTAGCGCAGAAAAAGGAAGTGCTAATGAAATCTGAGAAAGGCTCCCGCGCGCACAGCTGGGAGCAGGAGCTTCCCCCCCACTCCCCATGCTGATTCTTCTTAATTCCGCGCTCTTTCCTCTTTGCATAGCCCTTGGCGCGCGCGAGAAAAGCACAGTGAAAGGAATGGGGGGGAAGGCTTATGTAGGGCGCACAGCGGAGCGGGAGCTTCCCCACCCCCGTGCTGCTTCTTAATTCCGCGCTCTTTCCTCTGTGCATAGCCCTTGGTGCGCACGAGAAAAGCACAGTGAAAGGAATGGGGGGGAAGGCTTATGTCGCGCACACAGCGGAGCGGGAGCTTCCCCCCCCGCCCGAATTCCTCCGCGCTCTTTCCTTTCTCCATAGCGACAAAAGCACAGTGAAAGCAATCAGCGCGCTGGGGGGAAAGGCTTATGTCGCGCGCACGCACAGCGGAGCGGGAGCTTCCCCCCCCCCCCGATTCCTCCGCGCTCTTTCCTTTCTCCATAGCGACAAAAGCACAGTGAAAGCAATCAGCGCGCTGGGGGGAAAGGCTTATGTCGCGCGCACGCACAGCAGAGCAGGAGCTTCCCCCCCCCATTCCTCCGCGCTCTTTCCTTTCTCCATAGGGACAAAAGCACAGTGAAAGCAATCACCAGGCCAAGGGCTATGGCCAAAGGAAAGAGCAAATTTCCCCATAAGGTTCAATGTAAATACAAACAGTTCTGAAACATATGCATTTTATTTTTAAACCACAAAAACATGAAAAAAAGCACAGTATGAAGAGGGAGAATGGGGTGGGGAGGCATTTATTGTTTGGAGGGAGAGTCCCCCTCCAAAGGGACTTCGGGGAGATCTCCTTCAGGGGTTTCCTCTCTTCTTTGCCTCTTAGCTGCAAAGCCTTATTCTTGCCACGCCCGCTCTGCATTTTCTTTGGAGCCATGATGACAAGCACACCAAAAACCTTCCAAACGCCACAAAACACACCACAAGCCTCACCGAACGCCTCCTTGCTACCGCGATCTCGCCCACAGGAAGCCGCGACCACGTGGCAGCAGGGCAAATGGCTTTTCCTTTTCCTTTTTCCTTTCTCCATAGCGACAGAAGCACAGTGAAAGCAATATCAGCGCGCACGCACAGCCGGGAGAGGGAGCTTCCCCCCCCCCCCGCGCGCTCAGATTTCATTAGCAGTTCCTCTTTCTGCATTGCTTTCCTTGGGCTTTTGTCCTCCCGCTCAGATTTCATTAGCACTTCCTCTTGGAAGCCGCGACCACGTGGCAGCAGGGCAAATGGCCGCGGATCCGGTTCGTAGCTTGAGGCGGAGTTCGCATGTTGAGGTAAATTTTTGCGGCCGGAGCTGGTCGTATCTTGAAATTTTCGTAAGATGGGGCGTTCGTATCTTGAGGTACCACTGTAAATAAATATGCATCAGCTTTCGCTGCACATTTGGTAAACTGGATTGATTGGTTGAACACAAAGGGCTGATAAGTAACTTAATCTTGCAGAATTAAATTGCACTTTGCTTTTAACTCCAAAAATATATGTTTCTTAAATTAAGCTTATGGAGGTAAAACCTGTGATGTTGATTGGTCAAGCTATTGTAGTACGATCAATGCTCAGATGCTGCTGGAAGTAATGGGCAGCGTGCATTCCAGAATACTGGCTCTGGTTTTCCAAGATATTGGGTAAAAGACTTATTCCTTCTTTTCCATCTGATCCTTTTTAACTAGAATAAATCACAGTTGAATCTTCAGCAGGAAAAAACATTCCCTTGTGCTAAGGAATGGACTATCTATACTGGCAATCAGCCTAGAAGAAATGGACAACAGGGACAGGAAATTACAGCAAGAAGGGGCAATCAGAGAGAGGAATAAGGTACAGATAACTTTGGTGGAGGCAAAAGAGACCGAAGATGATTCAGAGGTAATTAAGAGATCTAAGGCAAAGAAACTGTAATAAAATAAGCAAGGGGTTGGTAATGTAGTGTTCCACTGAAGAAAAATCCCAAGATGACATTTTTGGAAAAGGCCAGAATTTCATCACAATCCACTTTTTAAAAAATGGCCAGACCTTTCAATATCTTACTGTTTTACCATCGGATCTCAGGGGTAAGATTTAGCCATTTCAGAAAACTTAGGCAATTTCATTTTTTAAATTATTTTTATTTGCCTTTGTGCAAGATTAGACTATGGAACCTAGTGTCTGAAAAAATTGATGACTATGGAGCCTAGTGTCTGAAGAAATCAGTGGAATGGGGGGAAAAAAATCTAATAAATGCTTGCTGTCCATCAGATGCTACTTGGTGATGCTACTGGACACTTTCTCCTTTCCTGCTATTAAGAGACCAACAGAAATGCAAACCGAAAATTGTATTTCTAACAACCACTGAAAATGCCATGCCAACTGCTCTGCATGCACTTAATTCCTCCCAAATGGAGTTGCAAGAGATTGGCAGACCTGCCTTTGGAGAAAAGGAATAAATCTGATTTTTTTTTTTTTTTTTGGCATCAATATTGCATCAAGCCTGAAATTCCTTTTTCCTGTTTCTTTATTTATTCTGCCATGTCAAAATGAATAGTGTTCAGTCTAATTTTCCTTCCCCAGACAATATATTGTCACTTGAGAGCCCAATCAACAGTTTAAAAGCTTTTTACCTCTTTTGCAAGTGGACAGCAGAGCTAGGTTTCTAAACTTGACTTTGGTGAAGAGAAATTGTCCAAGTTACTGAAAGTAAAGACAGCCCATTAACATAGCACAGAACATTCTTCAGGGAATTATTTCTGAATAGGCTAATAGATGAAGAAACAAAGATTTAAAAAATCCAGTCATTCATTCATTTATTTTAAAGATGGACATGCTATCAACTCCAATTAGTAGCATTTGTCAGCTTACAAATATTCCTGTTCAATAACAGTTGTTAAAATTCAGCTTTAAAAAAAACCCTTAGCATATTTTAAAATCTCTAGTAGGCTGAATAAAAAAGAAATATGATCAATGTTAGCTCCAGTGTCTAGTTGCTCTATTATTTAAGCCTCTTCAAGGAAAAGATAAATAAGCTGTTCGGTGTATCCATGGGAGGGCCTGCACAAGATGTCCTGCTGAAGATCTAAGAGTGCAGGGTAAACTTCATGGTTATATGCAATTCTGCAAACAGTGTGGGTCCAACTTATGTAGAGTTTTATACACCATATTGAACAACATGAACTGATCTCAGCAATTAACCAGTAATCAGTCCACAGGGGTGACATGGAACTTCTTAAAAGGACCTTTCATCACTAAGCTGCATTCTTACCCTTTTGAAGTGTATAAACTATATTCAAGGGCCCTCCCACAAAGGGCACTTCGTATTGGTCTAGTCTTGAAGTTACCAGCATTTACAACATACAAATTTCTTCTTCAGGAATGGATGCTGCTGATTTCTTGGTCAAAGCTGATAAAAAGATCTCATTGCACTGATACAATGTGCCTATCCAGTGTCAATTCAAGATTCAAGACATCTCCTTCTCCCCCAAGCTGTGAGCACGGTCATTAAGGGAAAATATATTCTGAATCATATAAGGACATCTTTCAAAGGCTGAAGTCCTCACTCTAGAATTAGTAACAATTCCGTCTTATCCAGATTTAGATTCAGTTTGTTCCCCTACTTCTAGTTGTTTCCAGCCTGAAAACATGCAGGATCTTTCAAAACATGCAACTGCCTCCCATAGGATGACTTCCAAATGGCCAATCAATTCATAGACTCATGAACTCATAGAGCCATAGAGCTGAGGAGCTGAAAAGTACTACAAGAAACATCTAGTCAATGTATAACATAACAGATTAAACCATCCTTGAGATCTGGGTATCTGGCCAATTTTTAGAAACCTACAGAAATAGAGAACCCACAACCACCATAGGCACACTGTTCCACTGCTATACAGATCATACAGTCTGGAAGTTTTTACTTATTTAAATGAAATATGGGTAGCTGCAACTTATAACCCCCCCCTCCTTTTTTTTCTGATCATAGTTTCTATGGTGGTGCAAACTAGTTCTTAACCCATTTTCCTGTGGCACACTTTTATGAGCCTGAAAAAATTTATTAAGTATCCCCTTACACATCTTTTCTCCAGATTGAACATAAACCCCCAAGTTCCTTCAGACTGTCCTCAGGACATGTCCTCGAATCCTTGTGTCATCTTTGTTGCTGTCCTCTGGACCTTTTGGAACCTGTCAATATTCTTCTGAACATATGCTGGAAATCCATTTCCTCTAAGAGTTGCTTGAGCTGCGGTGCTATAGTCTTCTCCACTGGTTTTCTAAATAGGGAATATTGAACAATGACTTATAATTGCTCAAATCAGTTACATGCAGAGATAGCTTTTTAAGCAAGGGTGTCAACATTGTCTTTTCTAAGTTGCCAGGGATGTCTACCTGCTATAGTTTGGTGATAATAATTTCATAAATCATTGATAGGGCAGAGTCTTTGGAAATAATTGTAAATCAGAAAATCTATCAGAAAAGCAGTGGGATGAACTGATAAAGAAGCTTATCTACTATCTTAAGAACTGAACAATGAAACTGATCCAGATAAATGTTATAAGTGAATATAAGTGGGGTAAGTGACTGTAAATGTGGGGAGTATAAGTGGGGAGTATGAATACCAAGAACAGGACAAAGAGATTATTATCATAATCATAATCATCTTTGAAAAAAGCAAATATTTCATGCTAGGCATTGGTATTATAGAATAATACTATCCAAGACACTTTATCCCAATCTGATGTCTTCCAAAACATTATGCTGGTTTTGAGTTGTAGTTCTGATTCAGGATAACAGAAACTGGAAACCTGGACTAAAACATACTTTGCTATATACATAGAACACATAATATGATACAATCTCATCACCTGATCTAAAAAAAAAAAAAGATATCACAAAGGACAAATCAAATGAGAGGGTTGAAGCATCTTCTTGTGAGGAAAGAGGCTATTTGCCTTAGAAAAGAAGACAACTAAAGAGGCTCATAATAAAAGTCTATAAAACATAGTGTATAAAGAGCAGACAGAAATTTATCTCTTTTTTCATTGTACCAGAATTCATTGTCATGAAAGAGAACTCATTGGAAATAGATTCAGGGCATATCAAAGGAAATGTTTCATTATAGTACCCAGGAAAGACAAATCAGACTGCAATTAGTCCATGTCATTTAATAAATCCATTTTATTCTGCTTTTGCATTAATCTGTTTTATTTAAAAAAAATAAATCTATATGAGCAGCGTTGCCTGCTCATATATATACGCAATATACCCATTTTTTTCTACTGCATTTTGTTTTTCGTTATAGTTTTTTTTTATGGTGAAAATTACATAAGGCAAATTCCAATAAGTGCAGAAATATAAGAACAAAAGGGTTCTGATCATCACATAAATTTGGAAAGTGCAAAGCAATCTCTCTCTTTCTCTTTCTTCCCAAATCATAGAGATACAGTTCCTAATACGTACATACCTCCATGCCAAGACCTTCCCTTACACCTGTGAAATGTCTCAGTCCAATAATACAGCTAGCAAGAGGGTTTTGGTTGCTGCCAACTTTAATAACTAGCATCAGGCAGAAACAGATTCTTGCCCCCGAGTTTGAAAACAACTTTGACATGCCCCCTTCATCCTAGATTGTTGTAAAGTAGGGGAAAGGAGCAAATGATGGTTTTCCATTATAAAGTAAGGGACTAAAAGAAAAGCTCCAAAGCAGGAGCTTGTGGTTAACCAGCAAACAAGGACGACAAAGAAAACAGGCCTACAGGGATGATGGTTGAGGAATGATAAACAGAGTGCTTTTTTATCAAGACAGGTAAAAGAAAGTTAAGACAGGAAGGCCTTGGAGGATTCAAAAAGTTGGAAAAGTTAAGTGGGTTGATTCTATTGGGGACAAAATCTAGGAGGGAGGATTAATGGAGTGGTGAAGGGAAAGGCAGCAGTTTTACATGAGCTGAAAGGGAAAGCAAAGTGCTTACCAAGTGACAAGTATTTACTGAGAAGATGGGAAGGGAAAGCAAGGGAATAGTTCTCATTTTCCCAGCAGCAGTGCATGGCCTCCAGGCTACATGCTGCTCCTTGGCATCTTGAAAAGTGTTTGATGGCTACACCAAGGGAACATTCCCCACTGAAAGATTTGGGAGAAAGACAAGACAGAAATATGCATTGTCTCATCTTCTACTTCATTCTGACACAATCCGGGATTCAACTAAAAGGAAGAAAATTACTTCCTTCCCTTTGGACCTGGAGATTACTGTAAGTTCAGTTAAAAAAATATATATAAGTAGGTCCTACTCTGTAAGTATAGAAGCAGGTAGGTCTAGTAGGAGTCAGAGGGGTGTGGAAAGTCACCATCCAGAGTTGTTTCTCCAATACTATTCCTTTTATGATTTGTGCTGGACCATTGAAGTTTATCTTTAATCTAGACAAGGAAATCTGCACATTTCTTCCACTGTCCAGTGAAGAAGCTCATAGCCTGGTGGAAAAATATAGTGGCACCAGGCAGAAGTCATGCATCAAAACAAGTAGGAATAGCATGAAATATTTCATCACTCCCCTTTGGAGACAGAAGAAAAGTAAATTTCAAGGACTCCACTATGTATTGAGTGAGGGTAGCAAAAAATACCCCCCCCCCGAAAAAAAACTCAAAACCTCTTTTGAATACTGCAACATTAATTTGATTTTTCAGGTTCATTGTGGAACATGCAGCACTGATCCAACACAGAGCTTTGCACCAGCCAGTGCCTCTGTTTCCTTATTTGCAAAAATGTGACTTGAAGCAGAATTTTGTTTGTTTCTTTGTTGAAATAGATGGATCAGATATAATTGAGTGCAGGAGGTGAACAAGGGATCACAGAGCCTTATCTCTGTAATTGGTTTTAGGCCAATTGGGAGATATTTACAATAATAATAAAGCAAGGGCTTTTGAGGATATGCAGAGCCATTTTCTACCACTAGCTTCACATAAGTAGGATAAGATTCAAGGGCTGCCACACAAGAAGTAACATGCAATTCCTGACAATAATAACTTTAGACATTTCTAAGTACTGAAACCACAAAAAAAGGTGTGCAGGGACAATAAGCAATTATTTATATGTCACATGTTATTTCTTAAACTCAGATATTCACCTTTGGGGGCGGGGAGACTGTCTGAAATTGATCTCAAGTGCCCTCCTCAAAAATGTTTAAGGTAAAATCCTGTTGATTGATTCATGCATGTAATTTTCTAGGTGGGAATGCAGAAGTGGCTTGCCATTACCTACTTCCAGAATGTCTTTCAAATTCCTAGTCTAGCCTATAGCCCTGGAATTCCCTGGTGTTACCCCATCCAGTCACTAATCAGGTCTGGCCCTGTTTAACATCTAATGCCCAACAAGCTTGCCCAAATTCTTGTAGGCACCCACAGCAAATGATAATGCCAAAATGACATGTCCACAATGATGATTCAAAATCCACAGCATTTACATAATTGCACCACTACATATATCACAGTTTACACCCTTGACACCATCATTCTTGGATTCTCATGCTTGCCCACAGAGGTTTCTCATGAGGGGAAAAAGAATTTTAATGGGTATTTGAAGGGGGAAAAAAATATGACAAACTACAATTAAATGTGCATTAATGTTTATTTGAAAAAACACAGATTGATGAAGAAACATAAAAGAAGTAGGGGTAGGAAAGTGAATTGTCCAACTTTTTTTCCCCCTTACTCTAAAGACTTTTATATTAATATCTAGAAACTAGAACCAGTCAGATTTTTCAGATTCATGAAAAAATGCATTTCATTTCTATATTTTAGGTGCTTGCTTTGGGAAACATCTGTGTTTCTAGCAGCAGTGTGTAACATATGTTTTGTGTAGTGGATTTTACAGGATATGTTGAAGTTCAGCTGTCATCATCTCCCAAGAGATGGTGATCTTGTAGGGCAATCTGGAGGGCATAAGATTGTCAATCCTTTCTTTGTATTAGCAACTGTATATATTCCAGATGTGTTTATGTTATATTGTATAAAATAATTCAGACTCTGCTATAAACATATCTGCATCTATTGCCAATACTGTATTTTTGCTACATTATAATGAGGACCAGCAAGGCAGAAAGCATAGACTTCAACCCTGTAGCAAATACACACAGTGGGGTTCACAAATTCTGAATGTCATAGAATTGCAGGGTGCAAATTTGAATTGAAGTGAGAGGACTCAAATATTCAAATGTAATCCATAGATTATGCAAAGCATTATTAGAGTCTGCTGTGCTACTAAATAAATGAAAAACTTCCCTAACATGGGGAAATAAATCCTGATCTACTGTTTATTTGTAAAGGTATTGCATATTGTAGTAAACCCTAAGGTTTTCTGACTGTGTGTGTCTGCCTGTGTGTGTGTGTGTGTGTGAGAGAGGGGGGGGGGCGGGATTCATTCATTTATTTTTGTAGAGTTTACATTGGTTCCTGAAACCTTTACAGAATTGCATTCCTTCTTCTTTAGGGTAACTTAGTTCTTGGAACAGCAAAAAGATCAGATTTTCAAATATGATTCCTGTAGAGACACTATTGTGATGCAGTCCTCAAAGCTCTCATCTTGGTACCTCCACAGTATGAAACATAGAAGCCTCTCCCACTATGTGACCAACATCATTAATGCTTCATTAAGGAAGGGTTTTACATCTGTCTGCTTTCAGACAATGTCTGCTGCATATCTTGATATTTTGTAAACATCCAGTGGAACAGCACCTCTACCCCTGTGGTGTTGTCCAAGCAGAAGACACATTGTGCTGTGTTGATATTCTTGTATTGCTTGTATTGAACTGTTGAGAGAGAGAGAGAATAACACAGCTCCAGGTTGGAATACTTCTGATCTGGCTATGCCCAGTTACTTATATTATCAAATAGAGCTGTGCAGTAGTTTGGATTTGAAGAATCTAAGAAGAGTAACAGCAAGAGTAAACAACCTGGTTCCTACAATCTGTCCTTTGGAATCCCCATTCCTCCTGCCTTTTTTTTTTTTTTTTAATGTTTCCAATTTAAATAGGGGCAGGTGATATTCTTTGAAGCCAAATGCAAGACTCCAGAATCATCTTTATTTCCAGGAATGCCTTTGGAACACACATAACTGTGTTATGTAATTACTGGCCACTGATACGTTCAAAAATCTGCTGGCTAGAAATAAGATAGAGGTCAGTTTGGTGGATGGAGACCATCAGGCAAGAATGTAGAAGGGTAGTGGGAAGCAAGCTCAACTGCCTTTTCTTTAGCTATTACTCTTGCACTCCATATCAGCTATTTTGTGACAGCCATTACGATATGCCATCCAAATTCTAACTTGCCCACTGCCCTTTCAAAAAGTGACTTATCTCAATCTTGCCATAGCTTATCCTTCATTACACTTACACCGCAAAACACATCAGGAAATCAGCCATTTTGTTCCGATGATTAAATTACATGGCCAAAAAAGTCTACAAGTCTAATGTCTTTGAACAGAGAATATTTAGTAGAGGATGGTCCCATCTTTTCATAAATCATAGATTTAATGAAGTTAACTGCAATCAAGTCTGGTTCAACCTGAGGTGACTACATGGATAAATGCTTACCATCCTGATCTGTCTTTATAGTCATAATTTACAGCTCTTCCAAAGACGTTCCATAATACTTTTTGTTGTTGTTGTTGTTGTTTGTTAGTCCTTTCCTTCCACTTTATCCATTTTCTTCATTTTCTTATACTTTTCCAGACCTCCACTTGCATCACATGCCCACAGGGTACGACTTTTTGCTTGCTAATTATCATAGAAATTAGACATTATTTGGTCCAAGACTGACTGGTTCTCCCTGCAATCCATAGTACTCTTACTAAACACCTCCATACCCATAATTCAATGATGTGCATCTTCTTTTTAAAAGCATTCTTAATGTCCTGCTTTTTCAGCCATGCAGTACTGTATATTATCAATGGAAATACTATACTATTCTTTAACTGTTCTTTAGCTGTTAACTTATCAAAGTTGTTATTGAAATGCTCTTATTCTTCATAATCTTCCCTACATTTATCATTGCCTTCAATCCAATCTTTCTATATTTATGTAACTGTATTTGTCTCTATCAGATCTCTTCTATGATTACTCTTCAGCAATCTTACTTTAGCTGTAAATTTTCCTTTGATTTCTCTGATCTTTAAAAGCATATTATTTCTTTTTTCTTCCTATTGTTGACACTCCTGATGGAGATATCTTTCCTTGTGTTTTTTGATAGGAATGAAAGTCTGTTTGTCCTTAATGCCTAAGGCTTTCATCCTCTGTCTTTCCCTGACTAACATGATTTAGATCCTTTATTCTTTGACATTTGGGGAATATTGTGTTCAGTTCATTTTTTTTGATTTTCACAATGTCATTCGTCTCTTCCCAGAGTATCCCAAGTTCTTTTTCACATATTAAAGCATATTTCTTTGATCTAATAGGCTGACAGTATCATTTCCAGATCATATTTGTGGTACATGTATTCTGTTTAATTTTTGATGTCTAACTGTATATCTGACACCAATCACTTGTGATCTATTCTATAATCTGTACTGGAAGTGTCCTGACTGACTGGATTGTACCTCCCCAGCTTCTGGTTCCTATTATATAGTCAGCAATGTTCAGGTGTAGAGTCTGTGTTTGTGTTGCTTAAAGATGTTGGCAATGAACAAAGAATTCTCTTTGCAAAAGTCAGTTAACCTATGTTTTGCATTATTGCATTTACCCTGTACATGGTTGTACATTGGTTGTACATGGGTTGTACAACATGGGTTGTACAACATTCCAGGTTGCTTTATGTATCCATGTAAAGTTAGGAACTTACATTTCAGTTCTGGCACCATCAGGGACAAGACTTCTTTCTGATATCTTGCTAGCAACAATAACACCTCCAGATGTATTCATGAACATTTGACACTCTTCCCCAGTAACTAGAATATTGCTGCCCAATCTCCTAACTCTCAAACCTATCTAAATGTAACAGCCAGGTCCATTCAGTAGAATGATTGATTGACTGATTGATTGATTGATCAATTGGTTGATTTGGCAACAATACATGAGTTTGACATTGCTTTCTTCCAGGTCTGATTCAGAATTCCTTTTTCTAGGAAAGTTGATAACAAATTCTGCTAGGAGGGTAGAATTGCAGAGAATGTAAACATGTATCTGTCATCAGCAGTCTCCATGGGGTCTACAGAAAATATAAAATTCAAGACTTATCTTTATAGAAGATGGTGTAAAAAGTATGAAAGATCTGAAATCTAAACATGTATAAATCCTCATTGATAGAATTCTGTCTCATCCAGTGGCTGCCAAGTTTCTGTTGCGACTACCATTGCTGGAATACATAAAGATACCATTTACCATGCCAAGGTAATCTTCAGGGTATCTCAAAGCTGGCTTGCTACAGGCATGCAGAGCCTTTCCTGCCTTCACCTGTGAGGTGGGTTACTGTTAGCTTTTCCTTTCTTGACGCAGTCTCATATTCCCACACTAATATCACTCCAAGGGTCATTGGAGATATTCAGTTTTCCTACTATATCAAGTTGATCATTCCTCAGGAGGGAGATTACAGAGAACTTGACCATTAATCCCATTATTTCGTCTCTGAATAACATAATCAGAATATAGACTTATCTTTTCAACAGATGTACTTTGAAGTTGGGAAAGTATCTTCTTGCTAAGAGATTCTTAATAAGAGCTTTGCAGAACCAAAATTGCATTAATAAAAAATGAACTCTTGCCTTTTAGCATAAAAGGTGGAGTTCCTTTTCATATGTTCACTTAAATAATACTTATTTCAGATTTCATGCATTTTTACTTCATGTCTTGTCTACTATATTTTTGGTGTGAAATTATGCATAAAATAAAATAAAAAACCATAGCATCTAAAATACTAAAATACCTAGATTTTCTTTTAAATAAAATGTGATCCTTAACATCTGAGTTTTATCTATTCTGATTTAATATTTATGAACATTCTAGAGTCTGTTTGATAAAGTCTTTTAAAGCCTGGAAAGAAAGAAAGAAAGAAAGAAAGAAAGAAAGAAAGAAAGAAAGAAAGAAAGAAAGAAAGAAAGAAAGAAAGAAAGAAGAGAAAAATTATTTTCATTCTTTCATTCTTTTCATTCTTTCATTCTTTTTTTTTTTTTTTAATCTGTATGTTCTTGGCAGACAAACCTTATCTAATTAATTTGGAACAACTTTCATTCTTTCATTTTTTTTTAATCCATATATATTTTTAAATAGCAGAATTTCTGGTCGACCATAGAAAATGTCTTACCATTTTGAAAGGCTTCAGGCAGAAAACATGGAACAAAAATGAAAATATAAATCAAGCTATGATATTTTCTATTGCAATGCAAAGTTCAGATTGTACTTAAGATACCCCTTAGTATTTTATTTACAAATAGATTTACTACTCTCCATAAGCAGATTGAACTCATCTAGTTTTCAGTCTAGTGATTGGCTTTATGCAAGAAGCTTCACAGACAACCCAGAAAATGTTTATCAACCTGTTTTGGGAGTTTCAGTGGAGTGGTGTGACAGAGGTGTCCACAGGGTTTGGTCAAAAAAGTCAAGCTGTCATCCATGAAGGTGCAATTAAATGTCACCTGTTTTATATGTACATTGCATGTGCAACACCCATAAAAAAAAATTGGTAGTGCTTTGCTCCCACTGTCATGGCTGCCATCTTGACTTTTTTGCCTGTGGACAATCTTGGATTCATAGCGCTGCTTCAGTTGAAAATTATCTATTTGTACTAGCCTTTTAAAGCAGAATAACATGTTCCTAGACAGTTACAAGTCAGCAAAGCTATTGACAAATCGGCTAGTAATTGATATCAAAAGGGAACATGCAATGCTGGTACTCATTTAGTGGTAGAACACTATTCCAGATGAGCCCCATTTAGCAAATGCTACATTATTTTATAAGTAACACAAGTAAGGATGGTGGATTCCAAGCATTCGAGTCATTGGGTGGACTTTGATGAACTCTTCTCTTGTCAGTCCTAGCCTGCATTGGCAGGAGGACAATAATAGCACTGACCTGAGTGACAAGAATATTACAAGGATTACTGAGAGTCTGGGAAAGGTTTGGAATAGTAACAATATCATGTGAGCAATGTCTCAGTGTGTGTGTCTCTGAGTGTGTATATGGGATACATGATATTTTTGGTATGATTAGATGCAAGCTTTTAATTGTTTGACAGAATTAATTGCAATGATATTGGTTTTAATTTTACCACTGATTTTAACTATACTGTTAAAACAATAACATTTTTATTTTTGTGTTTTACATTTTGAGTTTGTTACTATTGTAAACCAGCTTGAGGGACATAGAGGTAGAAAGATTGGATACAAAATTAATAAATAAAGGACTATAATAGATTATGTGTATATGTATGATAGTGTATGCATGTAATATTTGTATCATTTTTATCTACAGTGATGAGGAATAGATACCTTTGTTACTTTACAAACTTTTCCTTGAAGAGCTCCCCAGTTTCACCCTTAGCAGTGGAAAAACTAATTTCTCAACTGGAAAACAGTAAATCTCCTGTAAAGATTTAATCTTACCAGAATTCTTAAAGTTTAACTCTAGATGGTAGGCGTCTGTGCTTACTCCCCTCTTCACAGCCATAAGTAATTCCTTATGTCTCCCTAAAGATTGGCTTAACAGTATTATTATCCCAATTTATAAGAAAGGTAATAAATGTGATCCTGCCATTTGTTTGTTTGTTTGTTTGTTTGTTTGTATTTTGAATTTAGACACTGCCCATCTCATGAGGAAGTGACTCTGGGCAGTTTACAATGAAAACAACAAATAAATATTAGTTAAAATGCAATAAAAACAGTATAAAAATACAATAAAACCAAATGCATACATAAATAATAATACCTTCCAAGATGCTGGTGATCAAAAAGATATTAACATATGGGAGCATCTTCAAGGTGCTAGCCACCCCCAAGACTGGTTGCCCCTTTTCTCACCCCATGCAAGTTGGAAGAGCCAGGTCTTGACTGCTTTCCAGAAGGTCAAGAAAGTAGGGGCCTGCCTCACCTCTGGGGGAAGGGTGTTCCATAGGCAGGAGGCTATGGCAGAGAAGACTCTCCTTCTGGGCCCCACCAGTCAACATTCTTTCATTGACAGGGCCCGCAGCATGCCCTCTCTGCTTGACCAGGTGGGACGGGTTGATATAATGGAGGCAAAACGGTCCCTCGGGTAACCCATTCCCATGCCATGTAGGGCTTTAAAGGTAACCAATACCTTGAATTGGACCCAGAAGCAAACTGGGACCCAATACAGCTCGCACAGCAAAGGTGTAACATGTGCCATCTTTTGGAGCACCCAAAATTGCCCAGCAGCTGCATTTTGAACTAGCTGTAGCTTCTGGATACTCTTCAAGGGTAGTGCATTGCAATAGTCTATGCGGGAGATGACTAAGGCATGAGTGACTGACTGGAGGGACTCCCAATCCAGGAAAGGGCATAACTGGTGCACAACACATAGTTGAGCAAAGGCCCTCTTGGCCACTACTGCCACCTGCTCTTCAAGCAGGAGTCGTGAGCCCAGGAGGACCCCCAGATTATGCACTGGATATGTCTGGGTTAGTGCCACCCCATCCAGAACCAAAGATGGTAAACTTCTGGATACAGAGTAACCCCCAACCCACAGCCACTCCATCTTACCAGGGTTCAGCTGAAGCCTGTTATTCCCCACCCAGACCCCCACAGCCTCCAGGCACCACAAAAAGGTAGTCTAATTATCAACCACTTAGTGTTGTATCCGTAATCACCAAATTATATACTAGATTTCTATATTATAAACTTCTGGACTGGATGTCCTCTGAAAACATTTTGGCCCCAGGGCAAGCTGGCTTCAGGTCTGAACATTCAGTCATGGATCAATGCACCATTCTACATCACTTAGCTGAGAAATATTACAGTCAGCCCACAGGTGCCCTCCATGTATCCTTGTAGACCTGAAGGCAGCGTTCGATCCTATTCCATGAGAATGATTCTGGGGAAAATTAGCCACTACAATGGTAGACCACTGTCTTCTTAGGCTAATAATGCTATTACAAGATGGCATAACCACTCAACTAAAGGGTAATATCCTTGGTGATTTAACTGAACCCATTTTAAGTAGCAAAGGTATAAACCAGGGCTGTATCATCATCCCACTACTATTCAACTTTTACATTAACACTATTGTTGAGATGTTTGCTAAGCCAGAATTCCATCCTCCCTCCCTTGCCCACTGCCCCATCTCTATTCTCCTTTATGCTGATGATGCAGCCATACTGCCTGTAACCCAAGTAGGGCTCCAAAGATGCCTTAAAAGCTCTTATCCCCTTACTGCACTAGAGAACACCTCAAAATAAATTACTCCAAAACAAAAGTACTGGTATATTCTAGGAATACCAATTAGATGGATGATCATTGGCAAACTCATCAAGCAGATCAAATATTTTAAATATCTAGGTCTCTGTTTTCAGTCTTCTATCTGCTGGTTGAGTCAAAACAGGGAGCTTCTGATAAAAGTCCCCAAAGCATCCTTTGCAATTGCTAAATTTGCAGGTCAATTTGGTAATGATTATGTACCAATAGTTATTAAATTGTTTAAATCCAAAGTTCTGAGTTTGATGCTATATGGTGCTCACTTATGTATTTATAAGGTGTCTCCTACTTAGAAACATTCCAGTCAAAATTCTTGAAAACGTTATTATGAGTTCCTTATTCAACTTATTTAATCCAGTCAAAATTCTTGAAAATCTTGCTACAAGTTCCTTATTCAACTTCCAGTGCCCTAACATGACTAGAATTAGGCTGCCTTTCCTTTGGGGCCCAATTAAGACTTTATTGTCTTAGATTCTGGCTATAGCAAGTCTATTGGGGAACTTCCTTAGTTCATCTCACCTTGATGGATAGGTTCTCTTCAACCTATCAACCTAAGAAAGTAAATTAATGATGTTACTGTGGTCTTACCTTGTCAGCACTATCTGCTTTGGGACTTGATAAAACCCTGGCTGGACTAAAGCAGAGGATTTGGGATCTAGATACCCAAAATTACAAAGCCAAAATCTCCCATCTATTTTATAACACAATTGCTCCTCCTCCCTGGCCTGTCCCTAGGTATTTTTTTAACATCTTATATGCTCCATATAGAAGACTATTTATTTTGTTCCAAATCGGGGTGCTACCTCTTAGGACAACTGATAGATACAAAAGCCTTCCATACAAAAGTTGAACTTGTTTCTCTTCAAACTTGGAGATAACAGCCAAGCTATTGAAATGTTCATTGTACACCCAATGGTGATCAAGTTTAATACTTCCAATTCTTAATAAATGTACTTGCCATTGTGACCAGGAGGTTATTACTCTTCTCCTGGATGGCCACTCTTCAGAAACCTAAGAAGGTTGCAAAATTCTTATCAATAGCTATAGCTGTTAGAAACCATCTGATTCTTCTCTCTGCTAATTAACTGTTAGCTGCTAGATTTTTTTTTTTTTTTTTAAGATATCTGAGTGGACCATTCCCTTTAACAGAGAATTAAAGGGAGTTGATTGCTGTGTCCATGAGAGACAATAGGGAGGTAGCTGTATGCTAAGCAGGCTTAGTGTCTTCCAGATAAGTTTGATTGAGCTATTTACATATTATGCTAGTCTAGAGATCAAGGGAGCAATTTGGGGGCAATCAAGACAGGATGACTCCTGAGAAAATAAGCTAACATTTTGGTGTAGATCTCATTTCTACATATTTATTGTATTTATGCCACGTTATGACAATTCCAGCTGTTCATATTCTGACCAGTACTCAGTTCTATTCCTATTACATCAGCTTAGATCTGTGCCAGATTACTATACATTTGCAAGACTTAATCCACAAAGGTAAAATACATTTGAGCCTTTCACATTGACTGGCACTGTACACCAAGAGGGACAGAAGGAACCAGCTTCTGATTCTGCTGAGATTGCATTTTTTAAATGTAAAACTTGTGGTTCTGGTTGCTGTTTACATAAACAAATAAAATTGTTTAGTTTTATAGGCAGGGAATTACAAAGTAAGATTAAAAAAAAAAAAAGAGGGAGGAGAAAGAATAAGATGGCAGCTACTTGATAGAAAGAAGGGTGGAAGTCATAATATTTTCTTTTTCTTTTTCTTTTTCTTTTTCTTTTTCTTTTTCTTTTTCTTTCTTCTCTTTCTCTTTCTCTTTTTTGTTTTTTCCCTTCTTTATCCTTTTTCTTATTTTTTTCTTTTCCTTATCTTTCCCTTATTTTTATACTTTTATCGTATATATTTAAAAATTCCAATTAAAAATAAATAAATACAATTTCATAGCCACTGAATAACCCAAAGTAAAACTTCAAACACAGAGACAATATTTGATAATTATTAATTGTTTTCTGAATACATATTCTATTTTTCATTAAAAAGAAATATCAGTACAAGGTACAGTACTGGAGTGCATGTTTAAAAACAACACAGTAAAATGATAAAATCAACAATAACTATACTAATACTGACTGTTCCTGTTTTCTTCTTCCCTTACTCCTTGCTGAATTGAGAAATGTCTGTATTAATATGGGAAATGCACAGAAATATATATAGCACACTGCAGTAACTGTTGAAATATTGTATTTCAGATGTACAGTCTGCACAGTGGGATCATTGTGCACAAATCTGCATTTATTACAAATAGATATGAACATGTATATTAAAATATTTGACCATAATTCAAATGCAAAATTCACTAAGGGAAGGAAAAAGAACTCTCAGCCATCAGAATGAGAATTATGGTGAAAAAAAAATGCTACACACATTTGCTTTTCTCTAGACATAATATTAAACAGTTAAGTAGACATGAGCATGACCTAAACTTCCCTTCCCTTCCCTTCCCTTCCCTTCCCTTCCCTTCCCTTCCCTTCCCTTCCCTTCCCTTCCCTTCCCTTCCCTTCTACATTATAGGTACTTTATCTCTTTATATCTGAAGGCACATTTGGAATGTTTAGATATTGTGATGGGCAGAACTAAGACATGTCTTCCATGAAAGATATGGCTGTTCATCAGAAGTTGGGAACATCTGTTCTTTCTTTGCTCTCTTGCTTTATCCTTCTGTGTTTCTCATTCTCTCTCTCTCTCTCTTTCTCTGTGTATTATGAATGAGAAAAATCAATGTTAAATCACAGCCAATACATGATACAGAAAACTAGAGGTACAAACAAAAATACTTGAACACATACTATTCAAAAGAGACAAAAGACCAGAAGATCGCCTCACCAGCAGTCATCACCCAGATAAGCAAAGGTTACCATCAGGCACACAATCAAGCAGTGAACATGTGCTAATCAAGGAACTACCAGAGGAGCAAAACAAAACCCCCACCCCCACCAGCACTGGCAAGGCAGGCCACAGTATATAAATTGAGAGCAAACCCCATCCCATTTTAGCATTGAAGATATTACCTAGCCAGGTAATGAAACGTTTGCAAGAAAAGAACCCCAAGGACTCCACATACTTGAACATATGCAAGAAATATATGCAAAGGCAAATACCCAAAGAAGCAAACAAAAAATTGACACATAGACAAAACATCAACCTATATTCCTGCAGTATAACATTCTACATCACCTAGAGTCTCATGCACCATCATGTGTGTCTTTGATAATACAGAGATGCTCTAATTGTTGATTGAGAACTCAACTATTCATTTGACACCAGCTTATAGATATGACCTCAGGATTCACAAATGCTTGTTAAAACACATTAAACACACAGTGCAAAAGCCTCATTTGCATTAAACAAACAGTGCATGAGTCTTATCATAAATCTGAAATATGGTTGGGCCTATAACAAATTTATATTTAGACTTAGATGAGAACCAAATCATTTTGGGAGCACAGATAAGGAAAATGTAAACCTGTTTCCCTCTCACAATACTTTTCAAGTAAAGAATGTGGTATGGTACTATTTCTTTACTATTTCCTATTTAATGCATGTACATTGTCTCTTGTGTGCCATGTCATTACAACTGCATTGAAAACTCTACATTAATGCCTGCAAGATATTTTGTTAACAGTCAGTGCTGACCACCATGTTCCAGGGGAAAAATGTTTTAATCTGTCATGGCAAAACCAATAAAAAGTCATGTGGCACTTAGAGATCAACAAATTTATTATGGCATATGCTTTTGTAGACTGAACTCCATGTCACTCTAGTTAAGAATTTTCTTCAGATGTCAAGTATATATACAGATGGGATAACAAACCACAAGGATCAATAAAGCTAAACAAATCAGAAAAAAATGACATCTTAAAAATATAGACTGAATATTAAATATGATGCCTATTCATTTAACAATATTCACAAATATTGAGATGTTGATCCTGTATTGGGATCAAAGCCTGTTTTGACCATTGGGTTGAGAGTGAAGGAATTCCCAGGACTGATCTGATTGAGAATGGATTGAGGCTTAGGTGAAGACCCATTTGAAGATTTAGTCCACATATTAGAGACAGTGAAGAATGTTTTTTTTTTCCTCTCAAGTGTATCCACACAGAACATATTAGCATTGCTTTTATATATTGTAGGGTATCTCCTTCACCTTTTCATTGGAAAGGAGTTGGAACAGTTGGTGGCTTACTCCAGATGACTTGCATTGTTCTCCATGGATAATATCAATCAGATATACATACCTTAATTGGACTCCAACATTGGAGCGGTCCTAGAGACATAGCCTTTACAATTACATTTTTTCTGAGGTTTTTTTCTGTTTGTAAATCTAAAAGATTTAAGAACAGAGTGAAGAGACTGATTAGAGTGTATAAGAGACAGTGACTGGCTCAGTGACTTTGACTATCTCTAGGCTAAGGTTGGACTTGAATCTCAGTTTTGCTGGTCACAGTCCAACATCTTATCTACCTGACCCTGGTAGAGAGTAGCTTAATTTTCTGAATGCTGAAATGTGCCTATTTATTTATTTATTTATTATTGTATTTTATTATTTATTAAATCAATTTATATAGCCGCCCATCTCACCACAGGCAGCTCTGGGTGGGGTACAACAAAGCTAAAAACAATCAATAAATGCATTAAAAAAATATAAAGCAAAATAAATCCAAGAAAATAAAAAGATGTTAAAAATAAGGGAGCCACCTCACTAATTCCCTGTCCCCTGGTGTGTCCAGGCCTGCTGGCATAATGAAGTCTTAAGGGGACTCCGGAAGCTCAACAATGACAAGGCCAACCTTACCTCAGGGGGGAGAAGATCCCACAGTGCAGGCACCACAACAGAAAAGGCCTGCTGCCTGGGGCCTGCCAAATGTAGCTCATGCCTTAAATCATGTTTTAATGCTGACTTAGACAACTTGGTACCTCCCAGATGTCATGGGCTTTAATTTTTATCAGACTTTAAAGCACATGGCCAATGGTAAGGGAATATGAGGTTAAACTACTGTATAAGGACGTCGTTACAAAAATTGTCTACCTACAGTATGTAGTAGGCTGACTGTTGTACAATAAAACATAATGATCTTTACTGATGTGATTGATAAAGTACACAAACACAACTATATTTTGATAGTTTTGAGTTCTTGACATCTCTGACAAAACAAAAGAACCCTACTCTCCTCACCATAAACATGCATTTGCATACATTTTGTGTGTACTTGTGTGTATGTCTTTAGTGTGGTGGGAAGGAAAAAAAAAGCTATTTACTTCACCAACTGAATAGAATGGAAAGATTAATAATATGATTACATGAATGTTCTAAATTATGTTTTCAGTAACATCATTCCATACAGTAACTGTACTGCACAGTAACTGAAGATCAGAAACATGCAATGTATGGTATTCCCTATGACACTCTATGGAAGTGAAAGTTGGATTTTGAAGAAGCAGGATTAGAAGAGTATTGGCTCTTTTGAACATTGGTGCTGGAGAAGACTAGAGTGTTCAAGAAAGCACACCAATGGATCATTGAACAAATCAACCCAGACTTCTCACTCAAGGCACAAATGACCAGGCTCAAATTATTCTATTTGGGACATACTATGTGAAGACCTAGCTCTCTAGAGAAAGCTCTAATACTGGGAAAGGTGGAAGGAAAGAGAAGAAGAGGATAACCAGCAGCAAAGTGGATGGACTCAGTTAAGGTGGCAATGAGTGCACTGTTGGAAGACCTGAAAGACCAGGTTACGGATAGATCTACATGGTTGCTAGGAGTTGAAAACAATTTGATGCCACATAAATGATCAATCAATACAATAACTGATGTTATGGAAGTAGTAAGTAGAGTAAATTTCAAGTGCTATAAATTTGAGCATTCCTCTGTACTGCAAACAAAATTATTCGTAGATAAATGGGTACTCTCACTCTGGTGGGAGGAAAAATGCTGGCAGCGCCTTGCACAGAGAGACGGGACCAGTTGCCGGTAAGTGAGAAACCGCGCTCACCCGAAAAGGGTGAGAAGCAACGGAAACCCTGCCTCGTGCGCTTGCCAGCTGGGGTCTGCTCTAGGAAGGAGGCTCTGGCAAACCACTTCCGAAAAACAATTGCCTTGCAAACTGCAAGGATTCGTCCAGGCAGTCACTGCAGGGTCAGTAATGACTTAGCACAGACAAAAAAAAAAAAAAACATTGGTTATTGCTCTTTCAAAGAAAAGGAGTCAATATTGCTTGCATCATTTGAAAACTTTCCATCATCTTTCCTTCATGAGTGTTGGCAGCAATGTATGTTTTGCAGTGATGCTTTGTAAGGAATTTAGTTGTTATTCCTGAAAAAAAACCTGTACTTTTTTTTTTTTTTTTTGAAGAAGGAGAAGGAGAAGAAGGGTCATGCCATTGCTAAATTTTTATACTTGTTTCTGTGGGCTAAATAATAATAAACAATGGCTTAATTCTCAAAATGACCAGTCCCTTTGTAGCCCTGTGTAAGTAGAATGGGGAGACTAGATCGCTATATTTTATTTGTCATGACAGGTATGTTCAAAATCCTTATTATTGCTACAGATATTTGTGTATTGTCAAATATCTGTATTTGGTTCTGTTACTGAAAATATAGATTGGTGTCATTTTATGTATAGGACTCTCAGAAGATGAGTCTCAACAAAAATATGGAGACAGTATGGCTTCTACCGATATTAGTGGGGAAAGAACACATCTGCAGAACCTGAAATAGCATCAAGACAAATAAAGCATGCACCAATTCCATAGCCCATCCGAGTCCCTATCACATGACTGAAGTGCTTATGAGGATCTTTAAACACATGGAGTCTGCAGTTATCTGATAAATTACAGTCCATTAGTTTTAATAATCCACTAATAGTGGGGTTGATTAAATTGAAAGTTTTCACAGCTTTTCCATACATACATATATTGTGTATGCCTCTGGGTGTGTGTGTGTGAATCAAAATCCTTCTTTTTTTTTTTACTTTTTCTATTTCAAATAGGTTGCTTTTGTTTTAATTCACAACATAATTGTTATCCTTTGGGGATAAGGCTAGCTTCCAAATGACTTATGGCATCCTTCTCTGGAAACAAGAGTTGGATCCAGAGAAATGTTCTTGCACTTATTTATTTATTTGTGCAGTTTATCCACCACTTCAATCCTGATAGACTCTGGTTATAGCTTCCACTCATTTGCAAATAACAAGTACTCTCACTTGGCTGAATGGGAAGATTCCCCACAGCCTCTGAGCCTTGCTAGAACACAAGCGACAAGTGACATGCAGGATTTCAGGAGCTTTCCATCGGCCATTTTTATTTTCCTTTCCTCCTAAAGTCCCTTTCCCCTGCTGAGTTGAAATGGTGTCCAACCATCCAGGAGCTGGCAGAAAATTATGCCAGTATGAAAATTGGGCCTCTATTGCTGATCCCTGTCCTGCCTTCACCGAATCTGTTGTGATTCACTGATAAGTGACGGTGTCCTGACTATGAACTTGTAGGAATGTCAAGCTAATCTCTGCTTCCCCTCCCTGTTGCAAATATCACCAACAAGCCACCAGTCATGGCCGTGATGGGAAATGGGGCAAATCTGATGACTTTGTGCTTCCGTGCCAAGCACTGGAACATAAATGGGATGACAGAAGAGCTGAGCCACATATGCAGACACACAAACGTTCTCTTTCCTTAGTTCTGGGGTTGAGGAACCTTTTAGGCCCATCATTTCATTGTTGTAAAATTTCAGCTATGTGCAAAACCTGCTCTTTTTTTTTTTTTTCTCCTTAATGTGGAGAATCTGGATGGCAGACGACAAGCCTAGGTGGCTAGACTCCATTCCCCAGATACAATTAATTGATTGAGGGAAGGATTATAACAGCAAACAAATGAACCCCAAAGAAATATGCACCAAAAATCACAAAGAGGTAGCACCTTTTTCAGATTAACAATTTTTATTAAAAGACATAACCTTTAGATACTATTTTTTGCCTAATATACAATGCCTATGAAGAGAGGTAAGAATAACGGTTAATTCTTGAATAAACAATTGGCTGCAGGAATATGTGATATGTGTGGTCTGTCTTTTAGAGAATTAAAGGGAGCTGATTGCCAAAACCCATCCTTGTATGTGTGCATAAGCCCCCTTGAACTAGGCTGACTTCTGGATACAGTGCATTGAAAACTATCAGCATTAATATCCCAACCTTGCCTGGTATTAATTTGCTTGTATAATTGCTGCTAACCTCAATAGGACTCCTTACTGAATAAATAGCCAATTTACCAGACAGTGCTTGGGCTGATGATAACTTCACTGAAAGGGTAAAGATATATTTCAGATTCTTATTGCTTTTACTAGAAAATATGGGAGAAATATTAAAGCATATTGTAAGGCCTATCTATCGATTAGATGGGATAGTAGGATCAATGCGTAGGCTAGATTGAATAATAGACTGCCCAATTTTGATTTCTAATTGGGATTGAAAAGCTTTGGATACAAGTGGATCCGAGCTATCTCACCCTGCCCAGTAATACCATTTTGTGATTTAAATCTAGTTAAAAGATGGAGATGTGCCTCCAGAGCTCTCCATTGGCCTCACTAGGAGCATGCCATTTGAACATTTCTACCAATGAAAGAAAGCTTCCATCATATTTTCACTTCCTCCACCTAGAAAAAGTTAAACGGTTCTATTTTTGTTTATCAGTTTTTAATTTCAGTTTCTCTCATTTATCCCGTTATGGTATTAATTTGAAAATATATATATAAAAAAAGTTGGCACAATGTATGTATTGTTTTCCGATTTCTTCTCTCTCTCTCTCTCCCTCTCTCTTTCTCTCTCTTGCCTGATGTGCACATTTTACATTTTGTTTCATTTCCTAATCAAATTAATACTTGTAAAGATCATCTTCATATGTGAGTCAAATTTACTTCGGTTTCCTATCCTCAGCTAGTGGATATGAGGCTTATGGCTGCATTTTTAGTGCAGATAAAACCACTACAATGCAATTGTTGTGCCCATTGTCTGTCATCACCATAAATAAATTGAGCAGAATGCCCCTGCACAAACCTGGCTGAACATTTGTGGTAGACCTAATCCAACCCTTTCCATCCACTCGCAACATTCTTACTGATTCATGGAATGTCAGTGATTTGTAGTGATTACAGTGGACTGTTTTCGCTTAACCTGTGATTTTTAAGCAAATCATAGAGACATATGGTTGATGCCGAAAACGGCCTTATGCTAATTTCCCTTGTGCCCTCAAATTTCCATTCTCAGATTTCAGCCTTCTGCTTTTTTTCTGTATTATCTGCATTTAGGAATGTTTAGCTTTAAATAATATTATCCTAATCATTTATACAAAGAAATATCTGGACTCCAAAGCAGAATCTCTACAGTTTGCCGACGGTAATCTCTCCTGCTCTTGAAAAGGGAAGGATTAGAACTGCCTGCTGGAAAAAAAAAAATGAATTTCAATCCTTTTATGATTTTGCTTCAGAATCTCTTTAGAGAAACTGGGCCGTTTCATAGGCTTCAGATCCAGAATCAGCTTTTCACAGGACCATCTTAAGCAGGTTATTTGAGGATATTACATTGCAAAGAATTTAATGTTGATTTACTACATGCAGGGATTACAGGTGACCCCCCACATTCATTAGTTCATTGTGAATTCCAATGTCTTCCTACTTTTTGAAGGCTTTATATTAGGGGCTCCAGAATTCCCTGCTTGTAGTCTTAATAAAGATTCCAAGTCCTTTAACTAAAAATCCTTGAATTGCTGCTTTCAAAACTAACCGCCCCCCCCAAACCTTAGATCTTGACAACCAGTTTCTATAGTGAACATAGAATGCCACTGTGTATTTATGCTAATAAAAATAAAAGGGTAGTGGCATGATATACTATTTTAAATGTAGAATATTTTAACATTTACTTGCTACTTTGGAACGGGCATAGGGTGGAGGAGTGGGAATAAGGCTTTAATCATACTCTCAGTTTCCATCTATCCATTTGTCTACATGCCACCATTAGCTACACAGGATTATATTGGAGACATCCGATGAAACCCTATACCAGTCTCCAAAATGCAACACTCTCTTTAATCTGGCTTTTCCAGTGTTTCAGATTCCTTCCATCCATGTCTTCCCAAAAAGAGTAGGTCCAATTTTAAACTACATATATGATGGGTATTCTTTCCCCAACAAGGTTAGTGCATCACACCTGGGATGGTGGCAATGAAGAGTTAGCATTTTTTGTATCTTTTTGCTGACATCTAGACTTTTTGCAGCCCAGATAGAGTAGCCCTTATGAAGGGTGGTTAAATGTTTTCCTCATATAGTTTGTTCAGCACAATTTATTGATTTTTATTTGTTCTCATAGCTGAGCAGGAGCTGCCACACAGATCTTAATTCAGCTACTTGTTAATTAAACGGCAGATGACTTTCTTAATTAACTTTGCCGAACTGGATTTCAAAGAATGCATGAGGAAATTTCAGAAAGCAAGATTACTGGATGTTCATAGTTTATGTTATAACATTTCATGGATTTTTTTATAAATATATAGTAAAATAGTAAAATTTGGTTGTAAAAGGGAGACAACACATGATTATTTATGGAGTTGGGCTAGTTCTCACCTTTAATGGGATGCTAAAAGAAAGGTGGAACCATTAAATTCTCATTGTCTACTCAAGGAGGTGAATTTAACTTAGTAGGTAAAAGTTTTATGTACCCACATAGCAGCTTTGTCAAAATGACAAAATATCAAAATGATTTTAAAGAAATACTTACACAACAGATTTTTCCCCCTCCTAGTCACTTTATAACTGCAGCACTAGTCTAGTTTAATCCTTTGAAAAAGGAAAATTCAAATCCAGTTCAAACACTTGTACATAATATGATTTACTTTAAAAAAATCAGAGTATTAATGAAAATAATGTAAATCAGTCTAGCTACTGGGATTACTTATCAAGGAATAGGTTCGTGCTTAGCTGGCAACAGTGCATCTCAATCATTTGTGGATTTATAGGCCACATTATGTGCCACATCTTTAGTTAAAGTTTTAATACTGTGGAATAATAACCACAACAGTTCCACCCTTTATCTTCTGAGATATCCACCATGTGTACTGGGAAAAATTCTACACAAAATTTAATAGCCCACACATTGATACAGTACGGCTATGATATTTGGGTCACCAAAATACAAACAACCTCTAGATGTCAGGAAAGAGATACAGAATACTCCAAACTTCTGTGCCATCTTGTTACCATCCAGATTTTTGCAGCTATCATTGTGATTGCTCTGCCTTTTACCGATCTGAAAGAAAGAGGACAGCATCAATTAAAAATTGCTTTTATTACATAAGATGTTGGTGACTTTATTACATGATAACTATATTGATAACTATATCTATAACTGTATCAACAGTATACACATTATAAATCAAGATTCCCCCTCTTCCATTTGAAGGCAAAATGAATTTTGCTTTCAGAATGAATATGTAATATATAGGACTGTTTAGCAACTCTAATTAGGTGTACAAAAATCATTGGATTATCCAGAAATATCATACGTATTTATGAGAATACATCTTTTCTCTTTTCTTTTCTTTTCTTTTCTTTTCTTTTCTTTTCTTTTCTTTTCTTCTTTTCTTTTCTTTTCCTCCCCTTCCCCTTCCCCTTCCCCTTCCCCTTCCCCTTCCCCTTCCCCTTCCCCTTCCCCCCTCCCTCCCTCCCTCCCTCCCTCCCTCCCTTCTTTCTTTCTTTCTTTCTTTCTTTCTTTCTTTCTTTCTTTCTTTCTTTCTTTCTTTCTTTCTGTACTTGCAACCATAGGCATCTGTTCCTAGCCAAAATGGGGAAATGTGCATCACGAGATCATAACACAAGCTCAGTCATTCCATACTTGTGTCATGGCATGCATGCAAGTAGGTAAGATGTAGAGTTTGTATTGAAATGTCATGATGCATGTTAAAATCTGGGGCAAATTGGCAGGACTTAATAAGGTAAATTGGGTACTAAGAATCTGATTCCACTGGTCCATAACCAGAAGAAGTCAGAAGTAGCAGAGATAGGATTGATCCTTGGAGATGCTAAGGGACACAAAGATAGACATTAAGGGAAATGACCAACAGCTTCTAGTTAGACAGCTTGGAGTCAGTAAGAAAACTGGAAGTATAGTTTTTAGTTTTAAGCCACCCAGAGTCATTTGGGAGTTAGGCAGCCTATAAATTAAATATATAAATAAAGACCTTCAGCAAAATGAAGGGGGGGGGGTTCTGTTCCAAATGTAGAAAGGGGGAAAAAAACTCCAGGAACAATATAAAACACTGTGAAGCTTTTGGTGGACAGACAGACAGTACTTTAGTTTGGAGACATGGCTAGAAAAAAAGGTTAGCATACAATTGGGCAGCCTAAGGAGATAAAATGAATAAGAGGTAGCATGTCAAGCAAGAGAGAAAGCACTGATGAGTTAGCAGGAAGTAAAAAGGAGTAATCACAAAGTTTTACTCCTCATTGCACTTTGCCCAGGTTGCTGGGAACAAAGGATTCAGGACTATTATTTTGTACCTTCTGTATACTTATTGTTTTTTTCTGATGCCAGTAGAAAGGTAACATTTTTTTTTCTCTGCTAATAACTAGAGGTTTTCTTACTGTATGGCAAAGAAAGGAAGTAATTGCTCCTTGGAGACCCACCCCCCTTTGTTGGAGATTTGGCAGCAGGCTTTATTTAAAGTGAACTGCATAGGAGCTGGAGGGACCCTGCTTGGGAAATCTGTGGAGGAACCAGCCCCACAAACATCAGCTACAGCTTCCTACACTCTTCTTCAGACTGAACATCTCACGTTCTTTCAGCCTGTCCCAATAGGCATTTCCTCAAGTCTTTTATCGTCTTTATTACATTATGTGGATGTGTTCTAAACTGGGAATGTCCTGGGCATATGGTACCCAGAATAATGCACAGTACTCTAGCTGTAGTCTCACCAAAGGGAAAAAAGGACTTCATATATTTGTGATGTAATCTTTCCAGTGCAGACAAGATATTAGAGAGAGAGAGAGAGAGACAATGGATGTGGAACCTCAGTCTGATATGTAGAAAGCTTAAGGTTTATGTTCTGCTATTTCAGCTTGAAATTGTCTTTTCCACCAATCAGCATGGAAATTAGAAAAGAAAAAGAACCTCCAGTGGTGTTAATGGAAGTTCTCCACTTTGAAAACAAATAACCAAACAAACAATTTAACTTTCTCAACTCATACTTTTAGGGAGGGAGGGAGGAAGGGAGGGAGGGAGGGAGGGAGGGATCAAATTCAACTAATATTTTTTTTCCTCCCCCTTTGCTTATTGTATTGATTTCATGTCACAAACTCCTTCAGTTAGAAGAAATAATAATAACCATAACAATAGTTAAAGTAGTCATATACCGAATCCTAAACAGTATACCAATTGGGAATAGGTTGCTAGATTTCATGATAAAATACATACTACAACCTTGGTATAGTGCAGAGCAGTTTAAGCCTCATGCTAGTCAGGTCTTGATCTAAAAGAACATTTCTCAGGGCTTACCAAAAACATCTACAGTATTGTTATATGAATTCAAGTCAAATCTTTATTGTTGTCATCCAAGACCAGTATATATACAAAAATAAGACTAAACTAAGTCTGGAATAGGTTTCTCTTCAGATTGTATAGATATTATTATATTAAGATCTGTTTTGATTTGATTTTTTTTTTTTTTTTTTTTTGGTACTTTAAGTAAAACCCAGGAAAGGAGGCCATTGTCATCTTGAGATGGCACCTGGGGTCTGCTCCAATAGCATTTACACAGAAACAATAATTTGCTTAAGTTATTTGAAAAAGGGCTTGATCTGAGCATTCATTATAATCATGTGTACAGTCTTCCTTTTATGCCTTTAAATCCACATCAGGTCACATAATCAAATGTGACACCAGACCTCTTTTATTACTGAGATGGCAATAGACAGAAGGTATGTCACATCCATTTTTCATATGTGTACATCCTTTTAAGTTCAAGTTGTGCCTTCTATGAATGATATTATTCTATTTTCCACTGCTAAGTATGCTATAACCAGAACAACAATATTTTGCCTATAGAATTAGTTATTGTCATGTCTGCTTGACTGAATTCATACTCTACTGCATAAAATTGCTGTGTTATCCACAGGAGCAAAGCGAACATTGTAACTGATCACATAGTGAAAGTTTCCACTTGCGTGAGAAGAAGACAAACATGCTAAAATTTTCCTAACCAAAATTGTCAGTATTTTTTTCTGTCTTAATGTTACCAGGAAAAAAAACAGTGCTTAACACAGAGCTACTGTTTATGGTAGAAACCACACATCAAGATCTATTGTGCACTGGACAAGAAAGTATCTATTTCTAATGATAAAAATGGAAAGATCAGTCCACTGAATACTCATTGATAGGAAGCCCAAATTTTTTTTTTTTTTTTAAAAAGATCACTGATTATAGAAATGCTATAATGCTCCTCTGACTGCACTGACTCTTGCCAAAACCTTGTCAATGCTGAAGAGGACTAGACTCCACAATTCCAACTCCACAATTCTATAATTCTGTGATTCTTATCAGATAATAAATAATATTTATAAACCAGGTTTCATCTTTTAAATATCTTGGTATAGTATTCCAACCCTTGGGAATGTGTCATGAACAAATTAAATCTATTTCTGATAAGGCTAATAATAGTGTTAAGGCCGTATTGGGCTCTTGTACATCAAATTAGGCAAGAACATACAGTACCTGTTCACGTAATTTTTTTAAAACTAAATTTGCAGTACACACATACACGTACAAGATGAAATTGTGTGGGACATAAGTCAACAGCCTAGGTGTCAAAGAATTAATTCTGAACAACCATTTTTGGACAGGGATGACAAGAAGGAATGGTACACTACAAAACAATTATTTCAAAGAACCGGTCTCACAAGATGGTCTAGAACAATGCTATAGTCAATGCTTCTGAAAACTGCCAAAGATCCTTTAAAAATGTGCAGGGCCATATTTCCCACATCAGATTTCTGGCATAGGTTATCCACCAAGGTGATAAAGTTGTTTCAGTGGCCAGATCTTAACTGAGATCAAACCAGATAATAAAAACATTTAAGTGCTATGAGGCCTCCACTTTCTGAACCATCTTTTCCAAAATAGAATATTTGAAATTGACTAATAATTGTACAGATTATTGGGTCAAGGAAAGACATTTTCAATAGACATCCTATTTATGTCTCCTTTAAGCAGGTCAGAACACATTTCTTGCACAAAGTGACATTGATCACCTCTGTTAATCATAGGTACAATCCTGTCTCGATCAATTTAGTCAATCAGGAAACAGGTAGTATTTTTCATATCTTCACACAACTCTGTCCATGTCCTTGAGATATAAAAGATGAAAAGAATCCAATTTTGACAGCTGAGATTACATCTAGCAGTGTTCATAGCAAACAATAATGATGCTAAACTCATGCTCAATCAGATATGTCCCCTAAATTCTTCTACTTGCATTCTCTGTACCCTAATAAGCCTAAGGGTATGATCTGACAAGAAGGAAGAAGGTGCTTAAAAGTGATTGTGAGGGCTGTTCCTGGATTCTGGCCATATGCTACAGATAAACCAGAGTATCAACAATAATCCTGATAGACAATGTTGGATATTTCTAAGCACATTCACAATACTTTTTGATTGATCTGATTTTAACATTTTACTCAGTTCTCTAACCTAGCAGAAGTTTGTACTGTGCCTCAGTCTAAAAATGACCAGGGGCATCTCCATCTTTACTAGCTATAACTGAAGTTAACACCAAATCCAACATGTGCCCTGCTGCATTCATGGGACTAGTTGGAATAGGCCAATGATTATCATGAAGGATAATCATGAGCTGGTCCTGACTGGCAATTTCATGTCCAAGAATACCCCAGCTAACTCAGGAAGACCACTAGGCAAAAGCATGCAAAAGCAGCAGATGCACTTATAATAGACTGTCACATTAAGCATCACATTGATAAAATGGCCACTGCCCTGCTCTCCATTCCTGGCCTGCTGTGCCATGGAGTAGCTATGGAGATAGAGTTGGATGAGTTAAACTCTTTCCTCTCACATATCAGATTAGGGCCTTCATCTAAGATACCATAGTGTTGTTTCACTAGACTCCTCAGACAAAGAGGCCCAGTGGGAAATGAGTCAAGATCCAGACCCCAGAGCTTCCGTGACAAGCCAGCAACATTCCCACTGTTCCTGTTCTAGACTCACCAGACTCTGATCTAGACAGAAGCCTGCTCCTCACAGTCCTTGAGAATTCCATCATCTGAGAGCAGAAAATGAAAAGATAAAGAATTGTAAGAATGCTAGACTATGCTGAAAAGCAGCTGAACCAGGCAGAACTACTCAGAAGTAAGCTTCTGAGGGGAATTAGGCCTTTCTACTAGAGGCAGAAAGAGTCCGGTATTTGGGAAATACCCTGGGCATGGCAAAATGGCTGGAAAAACATTGATCCATGAAAATTATCCTTGATTCCTAGTTCAGCAGAATCTTTGCTATAGAAAATTCCTGGCATTTTACTTTGGCTTGTCTCTTGACTTCTCAGTTTGCTTACTCCTTTTTTTACTTCTTTGTTTACTTCCTCAGTTTGCTTTTTGTTCTAAATAGGACTGGATTTATGACTATAAATTAGTCTCATAGATTTTTACAGTAATAAACCAGATCACAAACTAGCATCCTTGCAGGCAGAATACATAATTAAATCCTGGACAACAGATATTTTACTAGGAATTGACTTGGCACTGAAATCAGGACTTTTAGATTGGAGGGGCTAGCACCTCTGTCACCTTAACTTCCATGGTATGCCTATGATCTGAAAGGGAAGGATGACAGCTATCATCAAGGTTGTACTTGAATATCATATTTTTTGTTGCTATTTATTACTTTAGTATTTACTCCTAGGCATTTTTCTATTCCCTGCTCTCCCCATTTTCCTGATGCATCTCTGAACACCAAGTTGTAACCAACTGGTGGTCCTGATTCCTCCTATCCTGTTTCATACTTATACATATCAAAATAAAAGTAAGCTACACTCATCTCATGCCAAGGTACTCCCAAATCCCCCACTATGGTCATGTCACCGATACACTTTTAGGCCCAGATACTGATGCACTCCTAGGTAGATGGCCTCTGCCAAGAGCATATAATGAAAGACCAAATCCAAGGATAATCATGCAAAGAAACTGTTTTCCACAGGTGGCAAGCGGACAGGCAGTTAGCTACAGTAGATAGTAGAACTTCTCTCTCACTAGCTGTCTAGGCTAAATTATGATCTTCTACTTACTCCCTATTCACAGAAAATATTGCTCCTGCTGAATATAACTAGCTTGACTGAAGGAAGCTAAGCTAGGCTGATTTTATCGACCTTATTTCTGTAAATCTTTTCACATATCACTGGGATAATGTAGCTTTATGCTATAATGAAGTATTAGTGATGAGTCAGACTAAGCATGTCAAAATCCTTGAAGGCAACTCTTTTTTTCTGAAGCAAGGAGGCCAGCTAAAAACTGAAAGCTAAGCAATAAAGCCAAAAAGGTTTCTCTAATAATTCCTTGATCCAACTTTTCTAAGTAGAACTGTGTGCCATAATGAACTACTTGAAATATTTTTGTTTCTTTCATTGAATCTTTGGTGTTCACTGACATTCTATAGACACTTCCAAATTCAACAATGACTTTTGCTTACATTATAAACAACAGTTTGAAATAATACATTGTAACAACAATAAAACCAACAGATTGAAAAAATACATTGCAACTTGAATAACACTTGTAGAAATTAATACTGACATTAAGATGAGTGATTATATTCATAACTCCTCTGAGCAATTTTTGTAGTTCATGGCATGTGTGGATTTCCTTCAAGATTTTTTTTTTTTTTTAATGGTTAGCCTGAAGCTTGTTCTCCAACTTCATTTTAAATTTTGTGTTGAAAGAAAACTTTGATGGCAGGGCCGGACCTAAAAATAAATATTAATTTGGCCCATATCCTTTATGGTGGAGTTATCTTTCTCCACTGTTGAGATGAAGAGTTATCCAATAATGTTGTCCCAAAAGCTTATACCATTCTGAAGTTACCCCAGGATGTTTGTGCTATGGCACAGTGCTGTACTTTATTTCACTGCATGCAAATGCCTTCATTCCCGCTACCGTGGTGGGAATATTCTTTCCCCTTCATTTACTGGTCACTGCTTGAAGAGACCACCCCATGGTGAACCATTAAACCTTTGATATTTTTTCTTTGTTGGCTTGTTTGCTTGCTTGTTTGGCCCATCACTGAAATATGAAAGACTGGAGTTTGTTTATACTCGTGGAAACAAAGAGCAATTATTATTATTATTTTTAAAAGGCAACTAGTCCTTGTAGAAAATAGCTGTGAGCGATAAAAGTTAAAACCTAAACACTTTCACTTGCTATGAAATCATGGCTATATTGGGTCAGCCTTGTGGCAATGTAATCACAAGGCGATCATGACAAGAAATCAGTGAATGAGGAAAACTTGTTCAGTCTAAACTGCCCCATTAATGACATTGTTCCCTGTGCGAGCAGAACTTTCTCTTATAAAAGGCTGATTTATACTGCTTGAATTCAATGACTAGCACAGGCTTTTATGAACTGATTCCATTTGAAAGTATTGTTACTGAGCATGAGGATAAGCAACTCGACAGTTCTGCTTGCAATATTAATCTTCAGTTGCCATTCTGGCAACTAGGACAAAATGTTGCAACCTATGTTAGATAACAATTTACCAGAATTGTACTAAAGCAATCCAAGAACAAAATATTCTGTGTTCCATGGAACATTCCTGTTTTGCCTTGGAATATTCCAGTCCAACCAGTCTAAAAGCAACCATGGAGTCCTTAGGATTTTCTGAGCTTGGTTCTTTTCTTGCAAACATTTCATTACCGGGCTAGGTAACATCTTCAGTGCTAAAATGGGATGGGGGTTGCTCTCGATTTATATACTGTGGCCTGCCTTGCCAGTGCTGGTGGGGGTGGGGTTTTTGTTTTGCTCCTCTGGTAGTTCCTTGATTAGCACATGTTCACTGCTTGATTGTGTGCCTGATGGTAACCTTTGCTTATCTGGGTGATGACTGCTGGTGAGGCGATCTTCTGATCTTTTGTCTCTTTTGAATAGTATGTAGATGTTGTTTATCTCTATGTGTCTGTTGATTGCTGCCTTGTCTGAATACCAGGCTTCCAAGACTTCTCTTGCATTTTTGGATTTAGCTTGGTCTAAAATGCTGACAGTTTCCCAGTTAAAACTGTGGTTAAGTCTGTCCATGTGTTGTGAGATTAAGGAGTTTTCATCATGTCTTCTGACTGCTAGTTGTTGCTCGTGGATGCGCTCTGCTAGTCTTCTGCCTGTCTGTCCTACACAGTGTTTATTACAGTCCTTACACTGTATGTTGTAGATGACTCCTGTTTTTTTTTTTTCTTTTTGTGCTACTGGGTCTTTTGGTTTACTTAAGATATTTTGGAGTGATTTTAAAGCAACCCTTTCAGAATAGATTTTCAAAACAAGTTCCAGATGTGGTTCAGTTCCAAAAGCTAAATAGCATTTCTGATGGCAGAAGCAAACTCTGTTCCATCCTTCAATTAGGAGGTTTGAGAATTCTGTATATTTCAGAACATGTCTTCCTCCAGATGTTGTTGGAATTCAATTTCAATTACCCTTCATCATTTATTCAAAAAGGTCTTAACTGTTTGAACTTACGGATTCCTTGCCTCAAGCTTGCCATATAAAAGACATGGACACAAGGAAAAAAAATAATAATAAAAGTATGGGGAATGAAGAACAAGGAAAATGCTATCTGAAACACTTGCTTTTAAATTTCTTGTGAAATTCTCATGAAGTTCATCTGAGAGAAACTATTTTAGCAACTCTGTGTGTGTGTGTGTGTACTTTTACTACCTGGTACTTTCAAAAGAATGTTATATGTAACAGAGGGGTAATACTCAGAGGGTTGATATACCTATTCTGAGTAACCCTCAACATTAAAAAAAAAAAAGCCCAAACCTCCCCAGACTAGGACTTCCAGACTACAAAAATCTAGTCAACCACTAGATAGTAGCAATCTCTTTGCTGTTTTGAGTTTCCTAGGCCAGATCTAGAAACTTTGGAACAGTTCCACCAGCTCAGAAATGTTGCATATCTCTGATGAAAATGTTTGGCTGGAATAATGCAATCAGAATTATGATTTATGCTGTTTGCTTTTAGTCCAACTTTCTCCATAGAGCTGATATGAGGAAAAAGAGGGCAAGAGATAATTCGGTCATGACTTCCTTGGAGAAAGGATGCATGTGCTTTTAGGAGACTTTCTCTGGCATGACAAAATTGATCCTTCTGGCAAAATTTCCCTATCAGCTAAGCAGAGCAGAGCACACTAGGAAGGTGATGACTGACAATGTGAATTCAGCCTGCCTGGCTTTTGTGTTGCAAAGCAGACAAGCTTTTGTTCCCATTAAAATGTTGTTCCTACCCAGTTTGAGACACTGACATGTTCATTATTTGCATATCCATAGCTATAGATAGTAAAAGAATCTATGGAAAGATGGAGGGGGGACTTTGTTTCTTATGAAATGAGGGAAAAGTGCCAACAATGTTCTTTTAAAACAGAAAGATACAGCTGGAAAATGCCTTTCAGTTAGTGGTTTAAAATATTGAGCTTATTCTACAAGCAAATACCATGATGTGACCTATGTTATATAGCCAGACCCACTAAATATACAATACCAAGTCTTTTTGACTGAATAATCACACTAGTTGCTGCTAGTTACCACTAACAACATTGGGGACATGCAGTGGATTAGTTTGTTTACTGTTCGCATTAATAACACAGAGATGCCTTCAGCTAGTTTTGATTGGGTTGATTGATTATGTGCCATCAAATCATTGTCAACTCTAAGCAACCACATAGATAGATTTTCTCCAAGACGATCTATCCCTAACCTGTTCTTTCATGTCTCCCAACAGTGCACTCATCACCACTGTAACTGAATCCACCGACCTTGTTGCTGGTCATCCTCTTCTCTTTCCTTCTACCTTTCCCAGTATTAGAACCTTTTCTAGAGACCTAGTTCTTCACATAATGTGTCCGAAGTAGGATAATTTGAGCCTGATCATTTGTGACTCAAGTGAGAACTCTGGGTTGATTTGTTTGCTGATCCATTGGTTTATTTTCATGTATTTCAAGGTATTCATGGCTGCTGTAAGAAGTGCTAGTCTGTGGTGTATTTCTTGACTGCTTGTTTTGTTCTGTTGATGGTTGATCCTAAAGGGCAGAAGCTATCCGTCACTTTGATAGACAGGTTTTCAAAATAATAAACAAATGTTTACATCAGGAGTGGGCGACCCCAATCCGTGGACCACACACAGCTCTCTATGGGTTGTACCTATTTTGCAACTCCCAAAGAAATGAACTGAAAAGACAGATAATTGAGCAACAGGTGTTCCCCCCCCCCCCCCCCATTTTTTGACCAAAGTGGGCAAATGAATATCATAAGTCTCTGCAAAGTTTAGGTACAAATTTCACTCCTTTAAAATAATTTCCCCTCCCCAACTCACAAAAGGCAAATCTATCTATCTGTCTGTCTGTCTGTCTGTCTATCTTACTCACCCCAAGTGATGTCTGAACATCCCCAGTCATGTCCCCTGTGGTCCTCAGAGATTGGATTACAAAAGAAATAAAAGAAGGAAACTGGAAACAGGAAAGACACAAATCAGTAACCTAATTTAGTCATTGATGCATAGATCAGATGAACAGATCAGCTATTTTCCACAAGCTTTCTCTCCTGGCACTACTTTATCTTATTGCTGAGAAATGCAGGCATCCAGGAACTGTTGTGTTCATGCACCTACCCATGTGCACATGTTCCTAATTTGTGTCAAACAGACACTTCTGAATTATTCCTCTGGAGAGATCTTAAAGCAAGGAACAAGGTTGTGCCTCATTCCATTCCATTTCCTGGAGCAAATTAGCAGCTGAATTTTAATTCAACACTGGTCACTGGCCAGAGTCCTGTATCACAGCCTTGATAGCTGTGATACATGACAGCTTAGAGCATGCCATCTCTGCCTTCTAACAGATTGCTGCCATTCCCTGCCTTCTGGTAGCTTCTTTAAAACATGTTTGTGTTTCTCAGAGCCCTCACCAACCATCAAATTGGACAGAAAATACACAAATATTCCAAAGAAGTTTAATTCTTCAAATTCTCTCCTGCAAAATCCTGAAAATAACAGAAAAGATCCACCTATTGCTAAAGTGTAGCATTAGCTCTTTCCTTCATTGCCCTCTCAGTCTCCATAAAACTATTCAGTATGGCCTCCAGCCACCAAAATCTCACCCAGAGCTCCTTAAAAGTCAAGACTGATATGTCAGGTAGAAGATAGGAACCAGATGTGAATATGGGAAACCTATACAAGGGATACCAGTAAGCAGAGTTTGCAGGAATCATTGATTCATCCTGTGTTGGCTTTTTTTTTTTTTGCAATGTGGAAGGCATGCTTTTCATGGGCAGGTTTTAATAGGTGCAACCCTTCACATCTGATATACCTGCTAGTGCTCATTTGGATCTATGTACTCATGATTTGATTATTTGGTGAAATTTCAACTTGAATCATCACCTTAAATGCATCTGCAATTCAAGGTGCTGATTATCTAAGGGTTAAGTTATTTCTGAGGCTGCCTATTGGCTATTTCTGCCCATCCCACTAGTTCACACAGGACCTCTGGAGCATGCCCATAGTCCTTCTCTGTTGCTGTGCCTGCCTTTTAGACAAGTTCCCCCAACCCAGGTTCAGGTGACCCTGACCCTATTAATCATGAGTTGTGAAGACTGGGCTTTTCTCCCAGGCAGTGGGCCAGGGGTCTGTTCTGAAAATGAGTGAAAATGAATGCTTACTATGTCCAGTTTTGGCTATGTTGGGTGATTATCCCCTATAAAGAGGAGGGGAATGATGATGGTTTGATTGCTTATTTTTATTGATATAAATTATGAATTGGGCAGCCCTATACGTTCAATCAATCAATCAATCACACTGATTTTATTCTCTGAAGCAAGCAAGCAAACAAAAACTAGCATTCAAACTTACTTTGAACTGTTCATACTATTAATAGGGATTTGCCCCCATTTAATACTTCTCCATTATGGAAAAAAACTCCTTTGAAATGCAAAACTAGTTCTTTGGAAGAAGTTGAGGAGAGTTCTCTTCTTCTTGATATTCATTCCTCTCTTTTGGGGGGAAGGGGGAGGGGGAGTTTATGGAAATCCACAAATGCAAAACTTCTTCCATTAGATAGTGGTTTGGGAATACTAGGTTGGGTGTGCAACCCCCCGCCCCAGCTGTTTCTTCTAAATAGCCTGAACTTGATAAACCCTACAGCAAGTTATACATCTGGAATGTCTCAGCTTCAGTTGGGGTAGCTTTAATACTGTGATGCATGTTACCTTCAGAATTCATTATATCATTATAAAAAATGATAATAATTATAGCAATTAAAAATATAACATTTGGAAAATCTAATCAGATGACTAAGCTGTAGTATACATTCCTACAATCTCAGATATTTCATATTGTTTCTTAGCCTAAGTGCTTTAACAGCTCACTAGGTTTGCTAGTTTCCACTTTGGCATCATATCTATAAGAAACATAATTTGAACCCCACCTTCATTCTTCCTCTTTGTACCACCAAAGCTGAACTCCAGTGCTTTGTTATTTTGACTATTTATCTTTCAGATTAGTGGATTCAGAGTTAAATACACTATTGATAGATCTCTTCCAGCAATAACTATCGGGTAGTTTAAATCTGTGGATAATTTTCTTCTTCCATTTCATATCAAGAATTCTCCCCTGTGAGGATTAATTTCATATGTTTGGCTGTTCTGCTTACAGAACAAACAATGTTGCTGTTGAATGGAGATATAAAATCAGAGATTCAATGTTTTAGCAAGATGGCCCCCCAACAAATTTAGAAACCGGATTAGAGCTGGGCAAATAATTCATTAACTTCAGATCTTATTGCTTGGCTTTGAGGAAGAGCAAGGAATCCCCAAGCTACTTTGCTTCATTATGACTGAGCCACACTAGAATGTATCTGTGCATAACAAATGATTTATAACACTGTTGGTGTGAAGGTGGTCTCCATCTCATTTCACTTGGTGGCTGATTCATATCAGCATGTATGAGCCCTAGAAGGTACTTTAAAGAACTGCAAAATCAGAGAGAAAATATGGTAGGATCAATATTTGCTGTCCGTTTTTCCCCCTCCCCTTTTCCCCCCTGGAAGTTGGAAAAAAATATTTTTTGACCATCAGTAAGGCTGACTGACATTTTTCTTAGGATGTGATAGTGCCAGGAGTGGACTGGATCTTACAGACTTAAGTGTTCTCCTTAGCAGCAATCCCATGCCATGCTACTGACCTTCTTTATTTTCCGTTCTGACCTGAAGCCTTAAATAATAGAAGGTAAGTGCTACAGTCAAACATGTTGAGCTCTAAAAGAATCTAGTGTTAGATTTCTCTCTTCAGGCATCTATTTTCAGTCACTCTTAAGCCTTAATGGTTGAATTCTTTTTATGCTGCTACACACACCACACACACACACACACACACACACAGACACCCCAATACCAAAAGCCATAATATGAATTTTGCTTCACTTTTTTTTATTCCAAGGATTAGTGTCAGTAATCTTAATAGATTCCTAGAAATTGGCTAATAGGAAATTAAATGTCCACTTAGGATACATTGGTATATAGCTTGGGAAGGTTATCTTGCCTGGCGAATGTACCTCCAAACTTCTAACCTTTTTCTGAATTTAAACATTCCAAGAGTTCCATTGTTAAAAGTATCTTTTCATACATTGTCTGTTACTTGGGTTTTGGGTGAGCAGATGATCGTATCTGTTATTTATTTCTCCCCTGCAAAGAGGAAAGAAGGAAAGAAAGAAAGAAAGAAAGAAAGAAAGAAAGAAAGAAAGAAAGAAAGAAAGAAAGAAAGAAAGAGGGAGGGAGGGAGGGAGGAAGGAAGGAAGGAAGGAAGGAAGGAAGGAAGGAAGGAAGGAAGGGAGGAAGGAGAAAAAAAAATAGTATTAACACATTTTCAGCATCCAAGCAAATTTCATAATAGCATTTAACCTTGTTGGACGTGGTGGATTAGAGTTCAAGGAGATGGCTTTTTTGCATTATATGAAACTAGATACCATTCTTACACATGGACACTTCTGCCCTTTTCAAAAAACTATCAGTTCATTGCTTTTCAACATGACTACCAATCACCCAAGACCAGAACTCAAGGAAAGTCACCTTATCTACCCTCAGGGAAGAGGGGAGACAGGAAAGAATACTTTCCATAATCTACTTCAACCAGTCTGTCAAAACTAGATTTTTTTTTCTTTTTATAAAAAAAAAAACATTCTGACAAACTTCAAGAATGGCTCAGAGCAATGAAATGTTTCTAATTTTATTTTAAAATTAAAATATAGCTGCATGATCTAATTAGCTGAAGTCTCTTGGATAGTAAATCATCTGATGAAGGCAGTATATTTTGAGAGTTAAGTGCAGGCAATGCAGCACAATTGTTTGATAACATCATAAATCTTATTTATGAGAAATCATCTCATTATCCTAAGAGGAACATTGTTTGGCTATTAGCTAGCACAATGCCCTGCATTTTTATTTTTATTTATTTATTTTTTATTATTATTATTTTACTCTTACAGATGAGAAGGTGAATGGATTTGGCTCACAGTCATCAAGTTGGACAGATTCATTGTTCTGGAAAAAGCAGACAACATCACTGCTTGAGGTGTACTTGGATGCTCAATGACAAGAATGAATGATCCTTAAAGCTAGAGGGAAGCCAGCCAGCAAATAATCCTGGCTGATACTCTCTTTTCAAGATGCTTCTCAAGCCACTGAGTAATTTCTGTGAAGGTTTAGAACCACATTTCAAAGACTCTCCCACTGCATTCTGCTATTTTCCATGGACAATAGATATGCACAGCGGCTATAATGGATAAAAAGAGCTACAACAGGGGGTTAGCTATGTACTTGGCACATGGTTTTTATTCTAAGGTACAGACATCAGCACTGCCATATGTATGTCTGTATCTAGGTATCCACAGCTATTCCTACCATCTCAAATCAGATTGAAAGTACATGGAAAACATTAGGGCATAAAAGGAACAGAACACCCAGAGAAACAGTTATGATTAATTAGGAATAAATGTATTTAGTTAAATTGTTATTCTTGTGTAATCATACAATTATCAAATAATAATCACTGATCTGGCTGACTGGTAATATTTTGCCCTTAGGCTGACTAGCGTTATATTGTTCTCACCCAAATATCTCTGGCTGTCAAGAAGTGTTGTGGCCTGTGGGTCTGATCTGAAAGCATTATATCTTACTCCTGAAATTCTTCACTCCTTGTGAATAAGACATGGTTCATTTTGCTGCCTCTTTTGCAAATAGCAAAATAGTATTTCTGCAAAATGAATGGTGGGATTTTTTTAATTGTTTTGTTGTTGTTGTTTTAAAAGGCTTCCTGCATAAGCAGAGGAATTCTCCCCACTTTGTGCTGCTTCTTCCCCAGATAATTACCTGACCAAGTGATATTGTATGACACCTGAACACCAAAACAAAATTAATCATTCATGCCCATTCAGATCAATTACAACATGCACAATTCAATACCATTCCAATCTCTGGGAAATAAATTTAATCTGCTAAGTAAAAGATTATCAGGGAGATAACTGCATTGCCAGCTTACTTTATCAAAAAAACAAAAAAAGTCTTCTCCACTGGTCACTTGTCCTTCAATAGACTGAAGGTCTCAACTTAAGATGAGAGACCTAGGAAGAAGAATTTCAGTGAGCAGGCTGACTCATGTGGGAGAAGCCTTGTCCAAACCATCTTCATCTAGACTTTTTCATCTGTATTTTATAACAACTTTATCCCTGGAAGCTGAAAGCTGTCCATCCCAGGTGTCTTGAATTGTGAGGGTTTACTAGACATGGTTGTACAAGATGACAGTTCCCTTGGACATTTTATGCTTCTTTCATGTTTGGGATGTCATTTCTGCTGACCAGATGGTCATTCAGCCTCTGCTTGAAGAGGTCCAGCAAAAAGGCACCTCCTCACTCATCACCATTGGCAACACTACTTTGAATTCATTCCCAGCTCATCCTGGGTATGCTGGGCATTGAACCTGGAACACTCTGTGTGTCCACTGAAGAGTGGCCATTCCTCCAAAGCAAGCCTTCCCTGGAAGCCTGCCAGATGTGGAGACTGCAACTCCCAGAATTCCCCAGGCAGCAAAATTATGGCTGAGAATTCAGATGAGGCTTCATACAATTGTCCCCAGCAGCATGGATGCAAGGAGCTGACATCAAACCAGCTTCATGCCTGCCTTCAACACATCAGGTGATGATCAGATGTTACAACTTGGCTAAACGATTGTGGAAAGGCTTTGCTGACCGCCCCAATCCGTCCCATGGTGGCTAACATTGTGAGCTGGGATGGCCATACCCTAAATCTCTCTAGGTTTCTTTTAACAAGGTGTTTTTGTCTTACATTTCCACCCCCTCCACTTAAAAGGTACATTAAAACCAGCCTCCATAGCAATGTTATTCTCCGGTTAAACTCATGCACATTGTTGACAGGTCTGTTATATCATCTTCTAGCTGCAATTAACTTTGTGTTTTTAACTGTTTTTATGCTTTTTATGTGTGAGCTGCCTAGAGTCACTTGTATAGTGAGATGGGCAGCATACAAATTTGATTTATAAATAAATAAATCCTCAGTTGTAAGTGTTTGACTGCATCATAGCCTGATGGTGTCACTCTTGATACAGTTGGGTAAAAAGATTCCCGGCATTCACTGCAGATACCACATTAGGAAAACATCACATTTATTTAAATATACTTTTAACACAGTTCATCTCTCAGATCCATATAGCAAGATTGGTAGGACAGTACAAGTGCCTGGAAGATTTGCATCTTGGTTTTCATTAATATGTTCTGCTTCCTCCATAGGTACCAGTTGTGCTCTGAGATGGGTGTCCATACAAATTTTTAAACAAAAATAAATAAATAAATGATCTAAAGACAGGAGTGGCCTGGCCAATCCTTCTGTGTAAATAATAATAATAATAATAATAATAATAATAATAATAATAATAGAAATAATAAATAACAAAAACAAAAAAAAACAAAAAAATCCAAAAAACAATAAATATATAATAAAATAATAAATAAATAAATAAATAAATGTAATAAATGTAATAAATTGTAAAAGTCTACCCAGGGCAAAGAAATCAAAGACTTTCCAGAAGTAGCTCAGACAGTACAGCCTTCTCCTCAGAAAGAACAAAGCCCCCTAACTAAAAAAACCAGGAATTGAAACAAAGAATAATTGAGCATCTAGAACAGCACAAAAAGAACAGAATAAAGTTGCCTGCACTGAAGATTGTTACAAAGAAACAGCTAGCACAAATATTAAACGATGCCAATACTGTAATGTCAAATATAAGCACCAGCTCATTGCAAGAAACAAACCAACTAACGTACAGCACGGCTGCAGTTATAACTGAATACCTTGGAGGCAAAATCAACAAACAAGAAAAAATGCCAAACAGTGGACCTCAAAAATGGAGGATCAGGTTGGAAAATAAGATCAGCATGCTAAGATCAGATGCAAACAAGCTAGAACAGATGAAAGAAAAGAAGCTGAAGAACAAAAAGATCAAAGAATGCCTGATCAAGAGATATTTATTTATTTTATTTATTATTAAATTTGTATGCTGTCCATCTCCCCCAACAGGTGATTCTGGGCAGCTCACAGTTAAAATCAAAACCCTGACAACAATTAAAAATACCCCATAAATAATTAAAATTAAGTAATCCATTAAAAATCAATTATAAAAAACAAACTCTATACATAAATACTAAAAACATTCAAGATGACAGCGTGGGCAAAGTCAATCATTCCACAGGCCACCTCCACTGGTGCAAGTTCCCACCTGGCCCCCAGGCCTTCTGGCACAGCTAGGATTTCACACCTTTCCTGAAGGCCATGAGAGTGGGGGCACATTGCACCTCGGGAGGTAGATTAGTATCACCTAGAAACAAGGAAGTTCAAGGAAGCACTGGAAATAATAAAGCAGCAAATAACAGCCATAGCCATAAAGATCAGGAGATATGAAGACCAAATTGCACAATATAGGCAGAATCTCCAATTTCAGTCAAATCAGAAATGTTTCTGCAATCCATCAATGGAGAGACTGCAATGAACTAGTCAAAACCTGAAAAAGAAGAAGTAGTGCAGTTCTGGGCACAGCTATGGGACAACCCAAAGAAATACAACCAGAATTCAGCTTGGATAAAGGAGGTAGATAAGAATAAATAAGAAGCTAAAATTAAAGAACTTGAAATAACAATAGAAATGGTGGAGAAAAGGTCAAGGAAGATCAATAGGTCAGCACCAGGTGAAGATGAACTACATGGTTTTTGACTGAAACATCTGACTGTTCTGCACCCACTCATTGCCAAGCAGATTAACAACATACTGCAAAAATTGAAATTGAAGATTGGTTAATATCTGGCAAAACATACCTGATAATGAAAGATCCAGCAAATGGAGCACCACCAGGCAACTACAGGCCAATTACCTGCTTATTAACAACTTTCAAATTGCTAATTCGTGTGGTAATTGATGCAGTCCAACATCACCTAGTTGAGAAAACAAGATCTTTCCATCTGAGCAGAAAGGAAACCACCCAAACAGCAGCAGGACAAAAGATCAGCTCTTAATTGACAAGATGATTTTGGAAAACTGCAAGAGAAGGAAGACAACTTTAATATAACTTGGATTGATTACAAGAAGACATTAGAGTCCCTGCCATATGACTGAATAATCAAGTGCCTAGAGATAACAGGAGTCAGTAGAAACATCATAAGCTTTGTGCAAAGATCAATGGCACAATGAAAGACAATGGAAGACACAGTTGCTGGTCAATAGCGATAGACTAGGAGAGGTTAACATTAAGAGAGGAATCTTTCAAGAAGACTCACTATCACCACTACTGTTTGTCATTGCATTGATTCCCCAACAATACTGAACAAGTCAGGCCATGGCTATCAAACATCAAAAACATCTGCCAGTTATCCCATCTCTTTTACATGGACGATCTGAAGTTGCATGGAAAAACACTATCTGAAATGGAATTGCTACTCAGCACTGTCCAAATATACAGCCAAGATATTGCAATGGACTTTGGACTGGACAAATGTGCCGCCCTCACCATCAACAGGGGAAAAATAGTGAAAACTGAAGGAATCAAGATGCCCAATGGAAATAACATCAAGAGTCTGGATGAAGAAGATCACTACAAATGCATGGGCATCCTTCAAGCTAACAACATCAAGCACACTGAAGTCAAGAAGATTAGTAGTGAATACATCATGAGAGTGAAGAAGATCTTAAAGTCTTAAAGTCCAAACTCAGTGGTGGAAATACCATCAGGGCAATTAACACCTGGACAATTCCAGTCATTAGATACACAGCTGGAATAGTGCACTGGACTCAAGCTGAACTAAAAGTCCTGAATCAGAAGACTAGAAAAATAATGACAGTCATGCCTTTCATTCACGCAGCAACACTGACAGACTCTACTTACCAAGGAGGATATGTGGGCGTGGAATGTTACAAGTACACCAGACAGTTGAAGGAGAAAAAAGGGCATTAGAAGAATATTTGAAGGACAGTGAAGAAGATGCATTGAAGCTAGTACACCATGAAGGCTTACTAAATACTAGAGAGACCAAACTGGCCTACAAGAAAGACCAACTCAAGAATAGAAAAGAGACATGGCAAGGCAAAGTATTACATGGCCAGTACACACACACACACACAAACTAGCAGGCAAAGCAGATAACAACAAAACATGGCAAAGGCTAAGAGCAGGAAAGTTGAAGAAAGGGACAGAAGGGCTCATTCTGGCTGCACAAGACCAAGTCTTAAGAACAAATGCATACAAAGCCAGAATTGAGAAGGCAGCAACAGACATCAAATGTCGCATCTGCAAAGAAGCTGAAGAAACAGCTGCTGCAAGAAGATTGCACAGACTGATAAGTAATGGAATGACAAAGTAGCAACAATGGTACATTGTTGAACTGGTGGGACCAAAAAACAGACAGAGTAATAGAAAATGAAGAAGCTAAAGTGCTGTGGGACTTTAGAATTCAAACAGACAAGCACCTGCCACATAACATCCCAGACTTAACAATTGTTGATGAGAAAGACAAAAAAGTCTGGATAGTGGACGTTGTAATACCTGGAGACAGCAGAATAGAAGAGAAAACACTGGAGAAAATAACAAATATAAAGACCTGTAAATAAAAGTAGAACGACTATGGCAAAAGAAAGCAAAGATAGTACCAATAGTAATATGTGCCTTAGATGTAATCCCAAAACATCTGAAGCACCACTTGAAGACCATTGGCATTGACAAAATCACCATCAGTTAATTGAAAAAGGCAGTTTTACTTGGAAAAGCTTACATCCTCTGATTATACATTTAACACCATCAAACAACATCTGCCTATTCCAGATCCTTGGGAAGGACTCAATAGATGGATAAAAATACCAAATGCAGTCTAAACATCTGGCTGACTGTGCAATCAATCATAATGTCAGAAGCCTCGCAATCAATTAACCATCCTGCTAGTTTGCTTGTTTCACTTCTGCCATTACAAAAGAAAGGGGAGGGGAGAGTATAAGAAATGAACTGTCAGGCACAGATGGACTGTGTTGGTGAAGTGGAGAAGTCCTGGGTCATCATCCTGGAGGGAACCGTGGAGGAGATACAAGCAGATGTCACTTTTATGAAGGCTGAACCAAAGTAATTGGGAAAGACGCTGAGAAAAGTACTGAGCAGCCAAGACCGGGACCAGCTATCCAGAGATTCCCATTTAGAATTGGGGAATAGCGAGAAGACACATGGGGAACAGCATCCAGCAATGAGGACATGGTCGGGCCTCCGATTAACTGTGTGCAACAGGAGAGAGATCCCCTGCAACATTGGGGCCTCAAGATGAAATATGGGGGGAACCCGAGCCAACTGGCAGGCTTCCTAATGGACATGAGAATCTGCATGGAGAGCTGCGGTCATTTGTTTCAGAATCACATGCAGAAAGTGACTTATGTGTCATGTGCTCTAGAAGACCAAGCAGCGGAAAGTTTGGTGGAAATGCACAAGGCCAAAGTCCCAGAGCTGGCTAGGTTTGACAAGTTTATGCATGCTTTGCACCGACGCCTTGAGGACCAATGTGCAGTTCTAAAAGCAAAGTCCACCATTGAGGAACTCAAGCAAGGTAATTGCACGGTATCAGACTATATGCTGGAGTTCAGGCACATCGCAGGAAAACTTCGAGATTGGCCTGAGCAATTCAAGGTACAATGCTTCCAGAAGGGGCTGAAACCTGGTCTGTGGGAATTAGCACTAGCCAGCGGCAATCCAAAGATGGTGGAGGAGTGGATCACCCATGCAGCTGTGGTGGAGGCCAATTGGATGGCAGTGAGGAGGACAAGCACAAGCCCTCAATTACCCTTGTTTTGTTTCTGCCATTGCAAAAGAAAGAGAAGGGGGGAAGATAAGAGAATACACGTGGAACCAGGAGAGACCTAGTGGGATGTGCAAGAAGGACTAAGAGACAGAAGGGGGGTGAAAAGGAAAATAACCAAAAGAGAGGGAAAGAAATTATGAACTAACCCCCCTAAATAGTGATTAAAATAAAGTAAATATGATTAAAATACCAATTAACAACAAAAAGATCCATATAATAATTATAAATAAATCTATAAGGTTAATTTGATCCTTAAACTTAACATTAAATCTAGACCACATAGGAACATATTACATCTTCTCAATTTAGAACAGAGAGTTTTTAAAAAATAGAAAGAAAACTCATGTCCAGATCCAATTAGATTATTTTTGTAAAATTATCTTCTTTGCCATATCTCAGGCTTAATAGAGCCAAAACTCATGGAATTACAAACAAAATGCCGGTTAGTAATACGTAACAGTTAAGAACAAGGGGTTCCCCCCCCCCCCCATTTCTCAGCAAATTTATCCGGGTTCACAATTTTGAACCACTGTGTGCACTGAAAAAGTTATTTTTCAGAATATGCTTTTCTCAAAAATCAGTTATCTAGTAAACAAATTTATAAGATACAAAAGAAGAAAGCAAATACAAAGAGAGAGAGAGAGAGGGAGGGAGGGAGGGGTGGGAGATTACTATATACAAACAGGTCAGGAAGGCACAGTACAACAGACTTCCAGGTTGACAAAGAAATACATTAAGGCTATAAAATACACTGTACCCTGATTTAGTGAACCTATATGCTGAGTATATATTAGGGGAAACTAGATTAGAAGGATTTGAGTGTGGTTTTAAAATTGGAGGAAGAAACACCAACAACCTGTGCTATGCTGATGACGGTACCCTGATAGCTGAAAATGCAAAGGATCTACAAGTTCTAGTAATAAAAGTCAAGAAGCGCAGTGAAAAAAATGGGACTAAAATTAAATATATAGAAGACCAAATAATGACCACATGTTGAACAACAAACCTTAGAATTGACAATGAAGAATTCAAAGTTGTGGATAGCTTCTGCCTTTTAGGATCAGTAAAAGAACAAGCAATCAAGAAATACGTCACAGACTAGCACTTGGCAGAGTAGCCCTGAAGGCCTTGGAAAAGATATTCAGAGGCCAGGATGCTTTGTCCACACCTACAAAGATCAGAATTCTGCAACCCCTGGAATTTCTTGTGACATTCTATGGATGTGAAAGTTGGACTGTGATGGAAGGCATGAGCAAGGAGGATCCTGGAATGGAGCTTCAAGGTTACAGGGAGGGGGAAAGACATTCCAAGCATCTCCTCAGTCCCCAGCCAGAGTGTGTGAAAGTGAAGAGAGGGAGTCTGGCCCATCCCTAAGGGATTCAGGGGCATAGGTGCTGTCATTGGGGGTTAGAGTTAGTCTGGCGAGATTCTGTCTACTAGGTGTAACCTAATAAAGTAACTGAGCTGTTCCTGGATTGTCTCGTTGTGGTTCTTGGGCTGAACCTGACATGGACTTTAAAGAAGGATAGAAAGAGTATTTACACTTTTCAACTTTGGTGTTGGAGAAGACTCCTGAGAATACCATAGACAGCCAAGAATATGAATCATTGAACAAATCAACTCAGAGTTCTCACTCAGGGTACAAATGACTAGGTTCACATTATCCTAGTTCAGACGCATTATGCGAGACCTAGCTCTCTGGAAAAGGCTTTAATGCTGGGAAAGTTGGAAAGAAAGAGAAAAGGATGACCAACAGCAAAATTGATGGACTCAGAGCAGTTATAGATGCACCACTGGAATGCCTGAAAGAACAAGTTAGGAAAAGATTGTAATGGAGAAAATCTTTCTATGTGGTTGCTAAGAATCAGCAATGACTTGATGGCATGTAATCAATCAACGTAATATAATGTGTGTATGTATGTGAATGTAAGTATGTGTATATATCTATATCTATAACTATAACTATATCTTTGCAAAAATGGAAGTGCATCTTAAGGAAAAAATGTCCATTTGAAAGAGAAAACTACCTTTAATAATGTTCCCAAATATTCCTACAATAATTTCAAAAAAAAAAGTCAGCAAAAATGCAGTGTAGATGAAAAAAGTCAAATTTATACTTCTAAAAACAAGAAACTAATGAATGAGAATAAATAGATTGATTTGCTTTATTTCTAGGATTTTTTAAAAAATAGTATAAAATATTCATTATATAATAATGAATGAAGGAAATCAGTGAAATATTGGTCAAATGGGTCGATTGGAAATGGGTTCACCATATTCATGCCAGAAATATATCTATGGATCTACATTGAGAGACAGAGATGAGATGAGATGAGATGAGATGAGATGAGATGAGATGAGATGAGATGAGATGAGATGAGATGAGATGCTGGAAAGCTGCCAGTCTTAAGTTTTTATTTGAGTCGGACATGCTTTTAGAGTCATTTTGGGCACTTAGTGGTCCTTGATGTATAAAATGTAGGCTGCTGCTTATTACTCTAAGGAAGAGCTTGTTTTCAAAGCAGATGCACACAGTTTGGCAGTTGATTGTAGAATTCTACACAATATCATTGACTTGGCAAACAGAGGCACAAGGGAATTGTCACCATTCCAGACCGCAAATTCTTGGATTTTGTGGTCCTTCCAGATATGAAGGTAAAACCACTGGCATGGTAAATGTGCCACTTCAAGGTGACATGTTGAAAATGTAACAAATAGCATGTGGCCAAAGACCAACACTTGTTACTGCTTAATTGCTTCCATGACAGTTGTTTGAAATAGCATTTATCTTCATTCTCATCTCAGGATGAGCTGCAGTCTTTGATTTTTTTTTTAATTAAAAAAAATGAAATAAAATTGAAGGCAAAGTTAGACCTTAAAGGTTTTGTTCTTGTTGTGGATTGTTTTAATAATTTACATGTTACACTGAAGTTTTAAGTTGAGAACTCTTCATAAAATTTGACTCTTTTTGTGGTAAAAACAACTCCATGAGATAATACAAATCAATCACACCCTGATACTAGCAACTAGATAAATACTTATGGGTAACAGAACATCACCACCAATCACCTACTAAAAATAATCCCAGTGCACCCATTAATACTGGAACAGCATATTCCTGTATATCCCAAAGCACTCCCGCCCCCTTTTTTCTTTTTGAACCAAACCACTGCATCAGTCTAGCAGAGACTTTACGGTCTAGCTTGCCCTGCACCATGTGAGTTGGCCTGTCACTTTAACCTGCATTAGAAGCTGACGTATTAGCAGCATTCAAAGAAGGTTTCAATTGCCAGTCTAGTCACCTCTTGTCCATGAAATAATGAAGAGGACATGATCTTGGCCTTTGCCTCAGACAGCAGAATGTATTGATCTGGCTCTAAATAATAATTTTTAAGAATATACACATACACACACACACACGCACCTACAACATATATATACTGTACGTGTGTGTGTGTGTGTGTATTTGCATCTCTCATATCTTTGGAAAGTGAATTAAAATGCAAGTTGGCCAATTTGTTTATTTATTTCTTTTAATCAACAAATGGGCAGCTTAGGAGAGGGGCAAATTGTAGAACATTTGCCAGTATTCTGGTTTGACAATATTCTTGTATCATCCTTCTTGTTAAACTGATAAATATAGTTAGAAACACTTTACAAAATAATAGGAGAAACCTAGGAATTTGGCTAAGCGCCACTGTGGCTTATTTGGAGAGAATAGTGTCTGTTGGTATTTTATTTGCATACTGCTTTCCCTCTCCAGGAAATCCAGAAAATGGCGCACAGGGAAAAAAAATCACAATGAAAAGACAGAAGGAGAAGGAGAATTATTATTATTATTATTATTATTATTATTATTATTATTATTATTTCAGTGCTTAGCAATACAAACATTTAATACCATTTGTCAAGATGACAATATTTTTTTTCATTTGAAGGCAACTTGTTTCTAGAGTAGTGTTTACCATGCAGCAGCATATAATAAAATTGGGCATTCATTCTATGCAATTCCCAATTATATAGAAAAGGGGAATGAAGCTTTTCTTGCCGTTCAGTACTCTAGAAGCAATGTTGCGCTGTGTTTCATCCTGAAACAGAAGCTGACAAAGTAGAATGCTACTCTTCCAGTGGTTTCAGAAAGGGCCACAGTAATAACAATTCACCTCACTTCTCCTTTTTCCTTGACATTTTCACAGCTAATTTATTCTTCTAGGGGCACACCAGAGCAATCTGAGAAAAAGCTTTGGCAGTGGGAATAATTAGAGAAGGTGAAAACACACCACCTCCTCTAAATTGTCTCTTTGTGCCTTTTCATGGAAGGAAACAACGAACAAGATGTGTATATGCAATTTGACACACAGTGGTGAAATATATCATCTTAAAAACTTTAAGAAACTTTATTTATTTTTTTAATAAATATGTATGATTTTATCCACAACAAGCATCCTCACAATTCAGTTTGAATTTTCAGTCTGGATCCCAACTTCTTGTTTTATTGCCAGGAGCTGTTAATTTTTTTTTTTTTTAATTTTATAAATTATGGAGTTATAATCCCCCCCCCCCAATAATTTCATATAAATAATACAGCAATTCTTTGGGAATGAAGTCTGCTCCTGTCTTTTCTATAAAGCATTGTTCTACACATTCCACACATTGTTCTACAAAAAGAAAAAAAAATTTTTTTGTTCTCAACTCCATAATAGGACTAAGCCTGTAGATATATATCACTTCTCCCCAGCTTTTTTAAGGATGAAAAATCTTTCTTTATCCAACAGCATCAAAACAGTTTTGCTTTTTGTTTTTTAAGATGCTGGGTAAAACAACAATGCATTTGAGAAATAAGCAAATCATGGAAACAAGTTGAATCTTTAAGCCCCCTTAAACTTAAATGGTACATATTCTACCTCTCATTCATATAAATCTATCCAATAACACTTCCACACAAGCCTAACTCAACAGAAACACTTTGTTGACTATTGTCATAACATTTCCCAGAAATACATATATTACAATTTAAACAAAGTATTCACAGCAGCCTAAAGCAACTTTCCCCAGCCCTTTGCCCTCCATATAGGTTGGACTACAATTGTATTGCTTTTAAGTTAATACGATACAGTTTGTCTTCCTTGGCTGATCTGAAGTGCATCCACTTCAAGGTTCAAGACAAAGATTACTAGGTGATCTCCCTGACCCTTGAAGTGGTTGCATTTAGTTGTTTGTACTTCTGCTTAATCCAATTTGCTGTAGTGACCCATTTGAGTGACTTTATGCATATAGTTAAAGACATTATATTGGGTGTGAGATTGTAGGGAAAAAAATCTGTAGAGTTTCTTGGGAAAATTGACTTTATAACTGACAAGCACACATATTTATAGATTTCTTTGTCATAATTTTATTCATCAGCATTTTCTTAGGATCAATGGTTAATTAAGTCTAGTACTAGGACACTTACTGGTTCTGTAAGTTCCCTTGCAGGCCTGAATTTTGTGTACCATCAACTGATGAGAAAAAAATGAGGAGTCTGATTTATATATGTAAAGCATAGGCTGCCTATTTAAATATTATCCTCTTCCACAACATACTAAGGACTGAGGCAAGAATGGGGGGGGGGGGGGGAGAAAGGATTTAATGACAAAACAAATCTAAACATTGTTCATCTAACCGCAGCATAATCGGAGACTCATGTTGTGTATAGGAATAAGGGAGATGTGGAAAATATACTCTTTCTGTAAAAGTGGTACATATTCCTTCCTGAGTTCACAAAAACCTAGACTCAGTTCTGTATGATGTATCTATGGAACCACTGGGACATATCTCCTTGCAAGAGGCCATATGAGACTTCTTAACAATATGGTTATATCTTGTAGGAGTTTGTGAAGAGCTACCCTAGTAATTTTCCAAGATTGTAAGCCTGGTCATTAGAAGAACAATCATCTTACGGCATCTGAGAAGCCTAACAACTAATTGTAGAGTACATTTTCAGGGATTTGAGACAAACCTTCAGATGCTTGAATTGGTCTAAGATCCAGAGAGAAAATATGAAGCTGTAGAGCAGCTCCTGGAGACAAGCACATCACGTGGAAAATGGCAGTGAGGATGATCTCTGGCATGGGAATTTTGTTTGCTACCAGCTTCCTAACTTTCTTCAGAATGATGCTTCTGTCTTCCATTTATACCTCTGTCACTTAATGCTTGACAGCCATGAATACTGAGGATTGCACTTTTATTTTGATGACATATTGGAGATGTTGATATTTCAATGATGCCACACTATCTCATAGATCAGTCCTAATTTATTCCATTTTTGATAGAATTTGAGCAAACCCTGAACCAAACAGAGAATACTACAAGCAACAGTGTCACTATGTTTCATTTTATGTCAAGGCAGGAATGCTCTCAATTAAATGAAGTGGTCCTTTTCTTCATGAAGATTGATAGCTCGCCTGCATGAACATCTGCAATGCTAAATCCAGAGGAAAAAGCTTCCAGTGAGTATATTTCTTTTCTAATAGAGGGAATAAGTTATTTGCATTCTCTCTCAGCAGGGCACAAATTATAAATATTTTTAGTTAGGACACTTCAGTCCTGTGAAGGTTAAAAAAATTAAGTGTTAGAGTTTACAAACGTAGAACATCAGCCATCCCTGGTTATTTAACACGCTGAACTGAAACTGACAAAACTTAGAATTAGTTCTCTCATTAGCCCAACTTCGTAAGTCAGAGTCTCACAATAAGACATGAACTGGTTCTAACATTATTTTTATATTACAAATTGAGATTTATTACTGTTAACTGATATTTTAACTGCATACATATTCACTGTGACTGACCATCCAATGTCTTCAATTTCTGTTACATGCTGTTATGTTGATTTCCATTTTCATTCCTACCCACCCCACATCCTGCTGTGTAGAATCATCATGGAGGGTGTATATGTGTTCCTGGGAGGGATGAGTGAAGAATATCAGGAGTGTATGCCAGAAGTATATATTCCCAGCAGAGTCACCCTAGGCATGAAGGTCATCCTAGCTGCCCAGCTAAAGCCAGAAGGCACTAATTATCCTAGCTGCCCAGCAGTGATATAGGAAGATGCTGGAGGTAGAAGATCACTTTAATGACAATGGAATTGATGAATGACAATCAATTCATACTGTGTGGGAGAAGGCAATAGGAAACCACAAGAAAACTACATGAATAAAAAATATAAAATGATTAACGATATAGTGCCAGATGATGGGCCCCTTGGGTCAGATGGCACTCAACATGCTACTGAGGAAGAACTGATTAGAGTACTAATGGTGCTTATGATGTGGCTAAATTAAAGCCTTTGGGACATCTAGCTGCTGATGTTGCCATACAAGAAAAGAAAATCCAAAGCTGCAAAGATTACAGTAGGAATGTGGAACGTAAGAAGCATGAACACAGGAAAGCTCAACACAGTGAAAGATGAAATGAAACGGCTACAGACTTACATCCTAGGCATCAGCGAATTGAGATGGGCTGGGATCAGACACTTTCAGTCAGAAGATCACACCATTTATTACTCAGGACATGAAAAACAGAGAAGAAATCATGTTCTTTTTATAGCTAGGAAGGGTATAGCAAGATACAATGCAACCAATGACTGAATAATATCAATTAGACTTCACGGACAGCCCTTTAATAGGATGATCATTCAAGTTTATGTTCCAACCAGAAGAGGAGGAGGTTGATGACTTCTCTGATCAAGTTCAATTCAAAATTGACAGAACATGCAAGCAAGATGTGCTGCTTGTAATTGGTGACTGGAATGCCAAAGTTGGAAACATGAAAGAAGAAAATGTGGTTGGATTATATGGCTTAGGAAACTGAAATGGAGCAGGAGACCAATTTATCAATTTCTGCAACTTCAATTATTTGTTCACTGCTTACATTGACTTCAGACAACCAAAAGGACACCTCTATACATGGACATCACCAGATGGAGTATATAGAAATCAAATTGACTATATTATTACTAAAAGGGTATAGAGGAGCTAAATTATAGCATCAAAGGCAGAGCCAAATGCTGACTGCATAACAGATCACAAATTGTTCATGTGCAAGCTCCAAGTTAAGCTAAAGAAGAAAAAGAAAGCCAGTCAGTTTTTACAATATGATTTTGAACATATACCCACCATTTTCAAGGAGAATATCAGGAATTGCTTTGAAGTTGTCAGGACCTATGCAAGCAACTATTGAAAGGCTATTAGAAAGTCATTAGAAAATTTACAATGTAGACAAATAGCTAGTAGGTTAAAATGTTAATTTAGACAAGAACCATAATTTGTACAACCGCATGCTTGTTCCTGCCATAAAAGTCAAGGGGGAGGGTGGACAATAAACAACAGAGCCCAAGTGGACTGTTATCTTGACAAGAGGCGCCAGCAAGGTCAGACAGTCGTGGGACCAAAGAAGAGGCACGAAGAGGCATGAAGGAATCAAGCAGGAAAATTAGAATAGAGGGGCGTTAAAAGGAGAGCTCTGGCCGGGGAGGGTCAGCCTCAGCAATCTATGGAATGCTGTATGCTGCTTCTCAATAAAGAAATCTTTGCTGGAAACAAATAGGCTCCAGAGGATTTACTGGACTTGGGAATTGAGCGTGCAGACTCTGACAGAAGTCCTGAACCTCCTTGTTAGAGAATCAGAGGAATTATGGAATGTACTTAAAGAAGTCATTAAAGATGAATGTGAAAAGAGATTGCCAAAAATGAAGAAAGGGAAGAAAGCAAACTGGATGTCAGAAAAAACCATAGAAATTGCCAAGAAGAGAAGCCAAAGCCAAGAAAGACAAAAATATCAGAAAGCAACTTTACAAATAGTTTCAGAGAGCTGTTAGAAGAGACAAGAAGCAGCATTACAACAACATCTGTAAAGCCATTGAAGATGGAAACAAACATGGAAAAAGCAAGGAAAGTCTTTCAAAGATCTATGAACTCAGAAGGTGGTTCCAACCTCAAATTGGTATGCTAAAGGATGCCAAAAGATAGATAGTAACCGATGCAAAGGAGATCAAAGGAAGATGGAAGGAGTATACTGAAACACTATAGAATATAGTAGAGATGTCAGCATCCAAGATACCTTAGAAGATATTCCTTACTTACAAGAACCTCTAGTACTAGACGATGAAGTTCAAACAGCACTCCAGTCATTACCAAGATGGAAAGCTACAGAAGCTGATGGATACCCACTGAAATATGGCAAGCAACAGAAGAAAAAATCAGTCAATGTTCTAACCAAGCTATGCCAGCATATTTGGAGAATGACACAGTGGCCAACCGATTGGAAGAGGTCAGTCTACCTTCCAATGCCAAAAAAAGGAGCCTTAACAGAGTATGCAAGATATCATACAATATCATTATTTTCAAATGCTAGCAAAATAATGCTTAAGATCATCCAACATTGATTAGAGCTGTACATGGAAAAAGAGATGCCAGATGTTCAAGCTGGCTTTATAGAAGACCAAGGAACACAAGACATTATTGCCAATTCATGCTGGATAATTGAAAAAAACAAATAATATCAAAAAGATGTCAGTATATGCTTCATCGATTATAGAAAAGCCTTTGTATCAATCTCATCAAGCTGTGGAATGTGTTCAGTAAAATGGGAATCCCAGAAATCTCATTGTCCTCATGAAAAATTTATATACAGGTCAGGAAGCACGGTGAAACAGACTGGCTCCAGGTTGGCAAAGGAGTGTGACAAGGCTGCATATTCTCCCCTTATTTATTCAACCTATATATGGAATATATATTAAGGAAAGCTGAATTGGAAGAAGTTGAGCGTAGTTTTAAAATTGGAGGAAGAAACATCAATAATCTGTGCTATGCTGATGACACTACCCTGATAGCCAAAAAATCAAAGTATCTGCAAGCCTTAGTACTAAAGGTAAAAGAGCACATTGAACAAAATGGGGCTAAAATTAAATATAAAGAAAACCATATTAATGAGAACAACCAGCCTTAGAATTGACAATGAAGAGATTGAAGGGGTGGATAGCTCCTTCCTTTTAGGATCAACCATCAACAATAAAGGAACAAGCAGTCAGGAAATACAGTACACTGCAGACTAGCACTTGGTAGAGCAGCCATGAAGGCCTTGGAAAAGATACTCAAACGCTGTGATGTGTCTATACCTACAAAGATCAGAATCGTGCAAGCCATGGCATTCCCTGTGACACTCTATGGACAGTTGGACTTAAAGAAGCAGGATAGGAAAAGTATTGATGCTTTTGAACTTTGGTGTTGGAGAATATTCCTATGAATATTGTGGACAGCCAAGAAAACAAACCGATGGATCATTGAACAAATCAACCCAGAGTTCTCACTCAAGGCACAAATGACCAGGCTCAAATTATCCTACTTTGGACACATTGTGCAAAGACCCAGCTCTCTGTAACAGGCTCTAATTCTGGGGAAGGTAAAAGAAGAGGATGACCAGCAGCACATTCATGAACTCAGTTACAGAGGCAACAAGTGCACTGTTGGGAGACACGGAAGGAAAGGTTAGGAAAAGATCATCTTGGAGAAAATCTATGTGGTCTAGGAGTAAAAAATGACTTGATGATACATAATCAATCATTTTCCCAAATAACTTCTTATGATTATGCACATTATACTTATTGTCACAATGTGTATAATATAATTTTACTTTAGGCTTTTCATCCTTGACTATTAACAGCATCAGTAATATTTTGACTTTTGTGTGCCCAGCAAGCCTTTTTGTTAAAACAATAGTAACATGCCAACTCTTGGCTCCACTTTCATTTCAATAAGTCGACAATTTTAAACAAAGCAGGTATTAGAATAATTCCCTATTACAGAGCAGTAAAGTACTGGTAAAGCAGTACTGTCCCAGTGAAGATGATGATAATCATTATCATCATCCAGTCAATATTTACATTGCTTTAATTTTCAGCAGCATTGTGTTTTATGACAAAAGATACAGATGGTTTGTAAAAATTCATAAGATCTTTTATCCAAAATCTATTTTCCAAAATACTGAAAAAAGGTGATAGACATGGCCAGCTCCAAAGTTCAGTGCTTCACAAAAATGTACAATTTTTCCCCAAGCAAGTGGATATCCTCCTGTAATATGATCATAGAGATATTCTTTCAGGCTGTAATGGCTAGATGTAAATTTTCCTAGGTGTAAATTTAATCAGAAATCAACCAAGAAGTCATGTATTGGATTGTGCTATTAATTTGGTGATATATGCAGTCGCAATGGAAAAGCTGAAGAAATCTAATCCTTATGGGTGAACATTAATGCAATTTTAAAAAGCATCTTATAAAGAACAAAATAAATGCAGGTTTAGAGATACATGGTTTCTCTATCTCATTTCCTGCCCTCCTCTCCCCAACAGTTGTGAGTTCATTAAAAAAAAAAAAATGTACTATATCATCCAGCACTGTTTTTACCATACCTTTATTAATCCTAGTCTTGACTGTGCCATCTGAACTAGGTTGATTTATTATGTTACATTGCATGACAGGACTTAGGTACTGAGAAATAAAAATAATCACAAATTAAATATATGAAGAAGAAAAAGAAATTTATGTGCATTCCTACTTTTTTTTTTAAATTTGCTTATCTTTTGCACACACCAAATATGCTCTTAACAAAAAATAAATATTACAATAATAACCATTTTCTTATCTATTTTTCTTTGCATGCCTTGGAAACAAGTGTTCCACAGTTGTCGAGGAAACAGCTCTACACAGTTATGGAGGTTTATTTTCTGCAGGGTGGGAAAGTAACCTCTAACTTTATCTGTGGTTCTGATGGCTGGAATGGAAATCAAAATTTAATTGAGGGAATTAACTGATTTGTATTTTTCACATATTATGTTTAATATTTATTCATGCAAAAATATCAGTGGTTTCTTTTCATCCTAAAACTACTTACATTTTGATAGGAAGCTTAGTAGTATTGCACTGTCCATCACAATATATTTCCTCTTAAGAAGATAGTGTTTATGCACTGATGGATTACGAACTGAATTTTCAGGCAGTTTGGTCCTGTAATGCATTTGCTTTTGGTTTATACATCAATCTCTTCAACTGTCCAGAAATCCAAAAACAATTTACACCATATCATAACTTCTCCTGAAAATATACTTGATTTGCTTTATTGATGAACTATTTTATTTCTTACTGCACTAGACAAATTTATACTCTCTATGACTATCCAAAACATGGATGACTTTCAAATATAAACTGCATATAAATATGTCACTTGCAATTTCATTTTCCATTTCCTTTTTTATTTAGGAAAAAAAAAAATCCATGAAACACACCTGCTTCTAAATATACATAACATTGTAAGGACTGAAAAGTATAGATGACACACAAACAGACAATTTACATGAAACTCAACTCTAGAGATGAATTTCTCAATCTTTTAGTTTTTAGTAGAGTTTTTTTCTTTTTTTAAAGAAAACCCTTTTACATAGCAGTTCCACTCTGAAACAGTATTATCAGATAAGTTAGTTAAGATGGACACAATCATTATTCTGTGTTGTGTACATTTTATTAATCATAATTGGCTTGATCATGCAGCAGTTTTCATATTATTCAAAATCACTAAATAATTTACTGATTGATTTATTTTATCAATTCTAAAATTGTTTCTGAGTGCCTTTTCAGTGCCATTATGTCATACAAACAAGAGATCTAAAGCAATTTACAAACTGAAAAATAGTACACACAACAAGATTGGAGTGAGAGAGAAAAAAACTGAGAGTGGGAAAGATTACAGTGGTACCTCGGTTCACAAACTTAATTTGTTCCGTGACTCTGGTCACAAACGGAATTGGTCGTGAACCGAATCAAATTTTCCCATAAGGTTCAATGTAAATATGGTTAATCCGTTCTGACCCCTACGAATCTGGTTGCCAACCGATTTTTGATCGCGTCCCGAATCAAATTTCCCTATAAGGTTCAATGTAATTACGGTTAATCCGTTCTGAACCATATGTTTTTTGTTTTTTTTTAAACCGCAAAAATATGACACAAAGTACAGTACGAAGAGAGAGAAAGCTAACCTTGCTCGACGCGACTTCTGGCGTGGAGGACAGGAAGGCGGGTGGGGAGGCGGTTACTGCTTGGAAGGAGAGTCCCCCTCCCTACAGGAAGCCGCGACCACGTGTCACGGGAGGGAAAATGGCCACGGATCCTGTTCGTAACCCGATGCGGAGTTCGCGAACGGAGACAAAATTTTGCGACCGGAGCTGTTTGTGAACCGAATAGTTCGTGAACAGAAGCGCTCGTGAACTGAGGTACCACTGTAGTTTCAGATCACTCAGAAAAAAAAAAAAAATGAATAAAGGGAAGGGTCCTTCTTTGGCAAAAAGTTAAACAATCAGAGAACAGCCTTTCCCAGGTTTCTACCAATCCTTTCTCTATAGAAATGGGTCTCTCAAATACATTTTAAATGAGTGGAATTGGCACTCAGATATGTCCCCAAGTCTGGTTAATTGATTTATAGAGAAAGAATAACATCTTGAATTCCACCTAGAAACTAATCTAATGTGACTTAAAACCAGCATAACTTGATTTTTAAAGAACATGTCAGAAAACAAACTTGCATTCTGAATTAGTTGCAATTATTATACTGTCTCCAAATGTTCTTCAATGGTAGTCCCACATAGACCACTTTACAGTAATCTAAATGAGAGAAGATGAAAGCATGGCTAGCTAGATATTCATAAAAGAAGAAAACTAGGCAAAGATAATGATACTGTAATAGCAATGTCAAATCTAGTTGTCTGATCCTTCATGAAAACCAAAATTGCATCTGACTTTCTTTCAGTAATTCACAGACATGTCCATCTTGTCTAGTTTAATCTTCAACTTGTTATTCCACATTTGGTGCATATGATTCATATTTATACAGTTTTTTTGGCAACAGCTGAAAAAGAAAAATATTGTGGGGCATAATTGACTCAGCACAGTATTGTGGATGACCTCTCCAACAGTTTCATGTAGAAGTTGAAAATCATGAGAGAAAATAAAACTAACTGAACAGTTTTCTTCTAGCATCATATTCTAGAATTATGCCATATAAGGTCAGAATCACTGCAATACTGTGCCTATAAATCTCATTCTGGCTAAATGTCTCTGTTGGTTGAATCAAAGGAGAATATCTCCCCAAAGGGGACATTCCAGGAGAATACCATATTAGCAAAACTGGCAGAAACGTGATTACATCCATTTACTCCCTGATGTACGTTATATGGTGGATATGTTGCTTGATCTGTATGCATTAATATTGGATTTGTAAACCTGGGCATATATATTATGTTGTCATGTTGTGTTATATGAGGACATGTCATGTCGTGTCACTTTATGCCATGCTATTGTTATTATTAAAGTTTTTATTTTTGTATTGTATTTTCTTGGTTTTAATCACCTGTGTGCTGCCCAGAGTCCCTGCTGTTGAAATGGGCTGCTTATAAATTGAACAAACAAACAAACAAGCAAACATGCCAAGGTTATCAAAGTAACTTCTGTCCTTAGATCCATTCCAAACATAGATAAGGAAGCTCTAATGAAGTGGCTTTCTCCAGAAGGATCTTGTTAAGGTGTCCCCCCATTTCTCATTCAAGGAGGAATGCATGGATATGGTTGGAGATAAGTTGGCAGCTATGTTTTCATAGTAATGGGTTATCCAAAGTATTCAAAGGGTTGTTTCCTGATGTGTGCTAGCAGGAATGAAGCGTCCATCCTCAAAAGATTAAAGACCTCCTGAGGAAGTCTTGACACAGCTTTGCTGTGGAATATATTTCAAAATGTAGTAAGCACACTCTTCCTACTTGCTAGTCCTTTAGTATGGCTGCTTTCATGTTTCCATCCATCCATCCATCCATCCATCCATCCATCCATCCATCCATCATGTGCAGAACTTCCTATGATATGTCTTTATCATACAGTTGCTAATTTTAGAGCAACAGATGTTATATTGACTACTGTGCAATATCTAAAGCTCTTTATTTGCAGGGATAGCTTGGTTTCACTGTGGAATCCTCCACACATTTGGTTTTTGTAAAGTGTATGTCCAGTCATACTTTACATGCAGGGATAGAAACCAGATTGTTATGAAGGCATTTTAGAGTTCGAATTGCCTTTGTTCTCGAGGGTGGCCTGTTGCCTTCCATCTCACCTGGAAGGACTGTAAAATCAGGCTAGGCTGAGAACTGATTTTGACAGAAGTATTGGCTGCACCACCTTAACTTCCTTCTACATGCTTCTTTCTGCTTGCTGTCTATGTTGAATACCTTCGTTTCCTTCTTTAATTTTTTGGCTTCTAAAGCTCATCATCTAGCTATATATTTTCTTTATACTTCAGCTGCACTATTAGATGAAAAACTTTATAGCTTTGGTGAAGATGTTATGCCAATTACTGTAGAATGAATAAAGGTCAACTATAGATAACTCCAGGGCAAGGTGCTGCTGTTTACTGAAGAAGAGATGTTTTTGAAGAGTGCAATCTCTAGGAGGGGGGAAAAATAAAAAAAATAAAAATTAATAAAAAAAAAAGAACGTTGGACGTTGAACATCTTTTGATCAGTATTGATAATACCCTTAACCAGATTTGGGGCTCTAGATTGGCAGCAGGGATAAGACTAAGTTTTCAGCTTTTTCCTATGAACACCAGAAGGAGATTTTCAGCTTTAAGGTTATGAGGATTTCCTTTTGGGTGGCCTGCTTTAGAAGATAATCTACAAAAGAAACAAAGCAAAACAAAACAAAAAAAAGCCCCAAAGCCAACATTTTTAAGCTGAAGTTTCAACTATTTTTTATTGTTTCTATGTTATTCTGATCTGGTTAAAACCTGGCACAATGGTGGTGTTGTTTTCCTAAAGCTGAAAAACTGTCCTGATTCCTGGTATGGGAAACTGAGTGTGTTTCAAATAACAGTGGCATATGACAAATTTAACAATCATCACAAGGGACCAGAATTAGCCTGGAGGCAACAAAAATGTGTTAAACCCTAGTTTTTGGGGGGAGGGGGGGAGATGGAAAGATGGTGTTAACCGTTTGAGCTCTGGTTTCATATGAAGGCTGGAAAAGGTGGAATGTCCTGGAAATGCAAGCCATAAACAACATCATATTCTCATTCTGTGACCCAGATTGGCAATTGGTCCAAGGCCAGGTGTTACATAATTTGCTCAGGTGGTATGTTTAGTCTCTTAGGGCCTATTGGCAGCTGTCAGTCTTAGAATATGCCTCTGCAGCTCAATCCACTAAACAGAGTCATCTGCTGCTTTTGGCAATCATAAGCATGGAAATGGCAAGCTCTAATAAGAGAGAAAAGAAGGACTTGGGAAGCTGTATAGGTTACCGCTTCTACTAGATGTACTGTATACCATTTGTCTCAGACAAGATGGGGACTTAGTCTTTAAACTGCAAGGTATTGTTCCATCTTCCCCCCCCCCCCCCAACACATATGAACAACAAAATACACACAAAACCTGGATACAGCATGAAAGCTTTTATTGTATGCATAATTGAGCTCATGGTGGCTTAAATTCTACTGGTTGTGATAGCCACTGAAATGTAATCATACTTTCACAAGGTGTTTCTCCCCTCCCCTCCCCTCCCCTCCCCTCCCCGGCCCCCAGTTTGGTCAGCAAAGGAAATAATATATTTAAATGGAGGGATGGAAGGATGGATGGATGGATGGAAGAAGAGTGGCATATCTATTCCTCTAGGAACTTCAAATCTAAATTTCACAGTGAATATGGCAATGGATGCAGAGTGAAAGTATATTTAAACATGCTAACGTATACTGTAACCTCTAATCTTTATCATTTATCCATACTTTCATGTTATCAGAAAATTCTTCAACCTTAGCTTTCTGTTTTGTTTTTGTTTTTTTACTTGGGTTGATCAGCAAACTCAAACTTATATCAGACGAATTGTTTTGATTCTCAGGCACTTTGCTTTATAAATGGTATGTCTTCAGTTTTCCTTGTTATTCTTTTAATCTAGTTAGTGTATTAGTTAGTCTGCTGCCCTGCTGTTGTGTAGCTTTGCTTTGCTTTGCTTTGCTTTGCTTTGCTTTGCTTTGCTCTGCTCTGCTCTGCTCCGCTCCGCTCCGCTCCGCTCCCCTCCCCTCCCCTCCCCTCCCCTCCCCTCTTCCCTCCCTCCCTCCCTCCCTCTTTCTTTCTTTCTTTCTTTCTTTCTTTCTTTCTTTCTTTCTTTCTTTCTTTCTTTCTTTCCTTTCCTTTCCTTTCCTTTCCTTTCCTTTCCTTTCCTTTCCTTTCCTTTCCTTTCCTTTCCTTTCCTTTCCTTTTCACATCTCCACATTCTTTTCTTTCCACAATTGTGCCAAGCAATTGCACTCAATTGATCCTCCATCCAAAGCATGGCCCTATTTAGAAATTCTATGCTACTTCTGTCTTATTAAGGTATTTCCCTACTTTATATCATGATTCTGACAACTCTTCACAATTTTTCCCCAGGGCATTTATGAGCAATAATAAATGCAATGCTATGAAATTTATAAGTATTTATCCCTGCTTAGGTTTTTGCATGAATAGATTTGAATGTCATTACAGAAACTAATGATGAATGAGCAATCAAAACAGGTGGCCACCTGATAGAACAATGGAATTAGCAAAAGAGTATTCAGTCACACACAAGGAAATTGTGCGATGTGTCCTATTGTATAACTAAAACAAAAGATTTGGGTCATAAATTTCCTGTGTATATTTTGTTGTCCTGATGCAATGCTCTGGTGAATTTATCATGATAATTCGAGGTGGAATCACTCATTAATGTAAACAATTCTGCTGACAGATGGAATTCCAAGATGAACTAATGCCTTGATCACTCCAAATTAAGAATGTGTTAAAATGGTATTTGTAACATTGCTAAAGAAGTATTGTTGATCTTTTTTCCCCCATATAAAAACTTTGTATGGATCCTATTGTACAAAAAATATTCCTCTTCCCTTCCTGGATAACTAATCCTTATTTTTAATTCTCTTGAAACATTTCTTTGCCATCTCTTCAATGTCAGTGAAAAGTTGTTTGGAAAGTTGCTAGAGACCTCCAGTTTTTACCAGCTATGTCACCATAAAGGCAATTGAGAACTATTGGAAAGCATTCAATAACACATTATAGGTGTTCAGAGCACATTGCACTAGCCACATGTTTGGCTTCTCTTATAGAAAGATATGAATTGTGAAAAATGGTCTCTACATCTGGCAATAGCAAAAATTGAGAAATAAATTACTTAAAGTGCAAGGAAAAACAAAGTACATCATTTGATCTCTCATTACAACTTCCTCCTGCATTTGCAAATTCTTGGGGCAAATTTATGGCTAATGCTGTGACATAGGAAAATGCCATGAAGGTGTTGATTCTGGATTTGTGATTATGTATTTACATATTCAAGCCTACAATGGTTGTTGTAGGCATGAATGAATGAACTCATTCAGATTTTATAAAGAGAGAGAAATGGTACATGACATGTTTGAGGATGTAATTTATTATATTCTATGGAAAAATCGGAGCTCTTATGGTTCCTTGGATGTTGCTTGTTCATTTTTAGTGGATTTATTAGCTTCTCCGTTATGATGTTTGTTTGTTTGTTTGTTTATATTTCAAATTTAGATAGCACCCATTTCACAAAAAGTTCTGGTTTCATCTGAACATTAATCTTTAAAGCACAGGCACTCAGAATTAAATTAGATCAGTCATAGTCTATTGGATATAATTAGAAACATTTCATTTCTACAGGTCCTGTTCAAGTGAATGTTCTAAATCAGGGACTGCTTGCTGGAGTGCCCTTATGGAGGATGCATTGATATAGACCTACATTCCTGAAGTGAGGTAAAGTCCATTTCAACATGAAATATTCAACAGAAAAATGTTATTTGACTAAAGCCACTTTATATTTTATATCTGAGAAAAAATCTTTAATAAAAATTATTACTTTTTAAAAAAAAGTTCTGAAGGCCAGTGCAATATGCCAGAAAAATTAAAAGCAGCCTCCAAAATAAAACCTCACTTTCATTAAACTAACTTCAGTACAAACATATGGAGAGCCACTTTGATGTAGTGGTTAAGGCATCAGGCTAGAAACCAGGAGACTGTGAGTTCTAGTCCTGCCTTGGAAACAAAGCCAGCTGGGTGACCTTGGGCAAATAACTCTCTCTCAGCCCTAGTTAGGAGAAAGCAATGGCAAACCACTTCCAAAATCTTGCCAAGAAAACTGCAGAGACTTGTCCAAGCAGCTGCCAGGAGTCAATACTGACTCAAAGGCACCAGAAAAGAAAAGAAAAGAAAAGAAAAGAAAAGAAAAGAAAAGAAAAGAAAAGAAAAGAAAAGAAAAGAAAAGAAAAAATAAAAGTACAAACATACGTAGATGTAGAGTGAAACCTAACCTTGACTATCTTGAATGTCAACGAGCCTGAGTGGCATAATGATGTTGCTGAGGATCTTAATGCTGGGGGCAACTATGTTGTAGGAAAAATATAGCTCCATGAAAGAGGTGCTTTCTTACCCCCTTCTTCAAAAGAAGAAAAGTACTCTAAAAGTCAAAGGAAAGAAGTAATACTTAGTTTTAGAGAGTCACTGTCAGCATCAAGTTCTTCAACAAAGTACAGAGCAAGCCTCAGAAAAACTGAGATGGAGGAAGACTGTCAAAAGAAAGCTACAGCAACACAGTACCAAATGGTTCTGAGTGAAGAGACCTCAGACTCACAAAAACAAGAACTTTTACTGCTGTGCTTTATTTTATTTATTTATTTAAAACATTTATATGGCCATCCATCTTATACCAAACTCTGGGCAGGTCCCAACCATTAAAACAGCATCATTGTACAATTAATATATACATATATCTATTAAAACCACAAATAATAAAGAAATAGTAAAGCAATAATAAAAATAAGAACAAAAAGCTTGTTTCAAAGTCAAGAAGAACTCAAGTTTTAAACTAGTGCTCAGCAAACCAGACATCTTTGATTTCATTCAATTTCTCATTGTTCCATGTGTAATTTCATTTCAGCCCATTTCTGAAACTATGTGTTTGATTAAACAAGCATGCAAAAAGACAACCTTCTTCCAAACCTTCCTATCAGGATGAAGGATGGAATATACTTCAATAGACGTGCATTTTTCCTCAATACCTGTATTTTTCCATGTTTTCCAGATTTTTAACTGTTTGAGTTGTAAACTGCATCTCAATACTTTTTTTTTGAAAGGGCAGAAAATGTGTACACCTTGCATTTTAATATAAACTTATCCAGTTCACATTTTCTGTGAACTGGATAAATTTATATTAAAATGCAAGGTATACAAATTTCCGCTTCATTTCTGTGAACTGGATAAATTTATATTAAAATGCAAGGTATACAGATTTCTGCTTCATTTCTGTGCTCAATATTCCCAGACTAATTCAAATATTACCATAACATGGGAATGGTTGAAAGATAACTCATTTCTACTTTATAAAAGTAGCATGAGTATTTGGAAGCCGTGGGGGAGAAGTCCACAATGCATGATTAGTATTTCCAAAACTCAATCAATGCTGTACATGGAAAGAATTATGTCAGGGATTTCTCCCAAGTTTTCTCACTTCATTTCTTTCAAAGACACCACTTGGCATTTCTTTTCACACCACAAAAATGACATCAGAAAGCATCCTGCTGAACCAGATAATGTTTTGTGAAATAATTTCCTCCTCCTCCTCCTCCTTCTCCTCACATTTTCCCACAGGGGCACAATCCGCTTTTTCACATCAACTGAATGTTGATCCATTGGTTGTGGCAGGAATTTACCAAGCAGTTTATTAGCAAATCCAAGCTGGATACTGAGCTCCCACCATTTGAAAAGGTGGGAAATGGTATTGCAGAATCTGTAAATCACTTTTCTGCTTCAAGCCATGCCTAACATGACCATGTGAATAATTTCAATGTGCAGTTGAACACATAGAGTGTAACGGTATACATGTCTTAATTCTAGTCATAAATAAGTCCCACTGGATCCTGGAAGAATTTTTCCCAAGTGAGTTAGTACAGAATCCCAACATTAAAAGACAGAATTAAGTTATATGTGATAAATGATAATTATTATCTGCCTATGCAATGTTATATTCAAGTTAAATGTGTTCTGAACACCAACTTTCAGCATTCTATTCCTACCTGTCTCTGTATTATAAACTTTTTTGTGTGCCTTCAAGTCATTGTTGACACCTGGCAACTGCCTGACAAAGCCCTAGAGTTTTCTTGGGAAAGTTTTTTGGAAGTGATTTGCCCTTGCCTCCTAACTAGGGCTGAGAGAGAGTGACTGGCCCAAGGTCACCCAGATGGCTTTGTGCCTAAGGGTGGGACTAGAGCTCATGGTCTCCCAATTCCTAGACTGGTGCCTTAACCACTACACCAGACTGGCTCTCATTACAAATAAACATGTATGAATTATCACACTGATATCCTTAAGGATGACTTTCAGTATGATGCAGTACATTTCCATTCTTTAATATGTTCTATGGGATCCATCCTGAAATATCCATGTATGAATAAAATTTAAAATTTTCTTGGGGTATACCTGGCAATCACACAGACACAGTGATTAAGCAATTCCAGATCCTGAGCATTCTGAACTACAGTTAAGGCCACTGAAAGGTTTAACATTTCAAATTGGAAATACTGAAACGCAGGGTCTAGAATGCTAAGCATGTTAAATAATTTTCAGGGAGGCTGACCTTTGTGTCATTTAAGATTGCAGTTAAGAAAGTACTAAATATTATCACTAAGTACTTTGCATGAATGTGCATAGCTATGTACAATGTGAGGCATTTTCACCTTGTGAAAGGTCAATATAATCTCCCTTTCAAAGCTTCAGTGCATTTTTATTTCAATTTCAGGCACATACAGGATATCTTTTTTCTTCTGAGTATTAAAAAAAAAATCAATGTGAGAGAAGAAACAAATTAAAGCACAGTTTTATGTGGACAAAATGAGCTGAAGATTGACTCAGCATGGGGCACTATGTTGCTGATTTACTACGAATAACTTTATTGTAACTGCTCTCATTATATTTTCAAGAATGTGCCAGCATTTCAGACTTAGGTAATGATGGGATGGCCTTTTGTGATGCAATTTTGATCACAGTTACATATGGCTTCTTCCAGTGGGAATATTTGCTCCATGCTGGGGTGCACCACAACTTAATTTCACAAGTAGCAGGATACTAAACCTAATACAACCCATTGTTACCATCAAGATGGTGTACTTCCCAAAGAGACAATACAAAGCAGCAGAAATCACTTAGCTGAATCACAGATTCACACTTGAATCTAATCACCAGACAAGTTTAGTTGCTGGCAATGCTGTCCTCCTAAAACCAGTGGTGGTTTTTAGAGGATAGTAGGCCTGTACGGGATAGTTTGGATTTGCTTTGATGTGATTCTGCTTATCAAGACAAACAGGCAATGTGATTCGGAAGGCACATTGCATCACCTTACAGCCTTGTCTTGGCATTTTCAGTAACTGAACAAGTTTCTGAGCACATGCTGCTCTGAAGACTTTTCTGAGAACTAGAAGTGCTAGAGGGGGTAATTGGACCAGGCAACATGCAAAGCAACATGCAAAGCAACATGGCAACTTTAGTCTTAGAATGTCTGTGTGTGTGTCTCTCTCTCTGTGTGTGTCTCTCTGTGTGTGTGTCACCATGCAGCGAGTCCAAAGGGGAGCTTATTTGAGGGTTTGTGAGACAAAATGCTCCTTTGAAGAGCTACAGAACCATAGAAGTCTCCCTCAAGAGAACTAAGTTGGTACTTATATATCAGAGTGAGGAATGTTCGACTTCGAGATGTTCCTAAGCTACACCTTCTAGCAACCCTATCAAGCATAGTTCATAAGGAAAGGTACTATAACAGTAGTTCATCAGTCAGAGATGTGGTTGCATGGCAACCTGAAAAGGGACATTTATGATTCAAGAGCCACCATTCTGGATTTCTTTTTCTGTTTGGCTATAGTTGTGTCATATGGAGGGTTATACAGAAGGTTATTATAACATCTCCTATGACTTTTTCTTATTTATTCAGACACTCAAGACATATAGAAATGAATGCAGTTTACAGTGCTTATCACTTTCTGAACCCTCATGCTTCTCTCTCGCTCACTCACTCACTCACTCTCTCATACACACATTTTCACTCCTCGCCCCCCCCCCCCCAATCCCATATTTAGCTGATCAAGCTAGGTTTGGGTTCCAATAAAATGAAGCTAGGAAATGCTTTAGCTATTAAGCAATGTGTGTGTCTCTGTGTATAGAGCTCATTGTGCACAATATATCTCCCTGCTTTGACTGAATATTTTGATCTTTACACATGTTACACAAATATCATGTGTAAGAGAGAGGGAGAAGAATCAAGCAGTTACAATTCAGTATATACAATATATATATATATATATATATATATATATATATATATATATATAATCATATTGCCATAAACACTGCTAAAAATATAGCTTGCATGTCTGTTCCAGCTTTTGGTGCCATTTGAAGGTATAATTGTTCACTCTGGCATTTTGGTTAAAATGATGAAGCTGTGTTCTGGTATTATTGCCTTATGCCTTGTTTGTTTTTTGTTTTAATAAGGCATTCAAGATTTTGATTTCTTGAGGAACTTTTTGTCAGAACTTATTATTAATTGTCATGTTGACATGAATTCTGTCCAGCTTTAAAATTACTTTGAATGATGAAAAAGGAGAAGACAACTTTTTAATGAAGAATTACATAAAACTGGCTTGGCCATATACACAAGGCTATAGCTTTTGAAACTGTTATCTACAGCCTGGAAAAAATAATGTTTTGTCATATAAATTCCATATAGGTCATGGATTTTGGTCATCCTTATGGTGGTGGCAGGGACATGGCAGGAATCAGATACAGCTCTGGGCATTGTCATACCCATTATCAGTGTGCACAATCCAGAAAAAGAGGCGGTACCTATCTGTACTATTTTTGTGAGTCTGTCTATATGTGACAGAGAAGAATTCACAAACCTAAAACTCTTTCCTATTCCTGGCTAGTGCAGAAAGTGTGCATGAAGACTATAAAGGGATGGTGCCCTAAGGTGATTCTGTAATTTGCACATTTTATGTTAAAAAACTGTTTTCCAGCTCATAGTCTGTGATACAGATGAAACACTAGATTAGTCTAATGAAGCTCAGCAGTTATAATATAGTCTAAGAATATTCTTATTAATATTTTGCCTCTCTCCCCTCCACAACATTTTCTTCCTCCCTGCTGTTGTTTTTATGCTGAGTTGTACATTTTCTGTCAAAGGATTCAGTATGAATGTTTAATTACAATGCCACTACCCATAAAACATTTAAAAGATTCAAAGTCTTTATGCTGTCCTCTGAACATACAGGCAGAACAACATAATAAATATTTTGCTAGCTACAGCAAAGGTTTGTTTATTTATTTATTTATAAATCAAATTTATATCACCGCCCAACTCCCCCACAAGGAGGGACTCTGGGCAGTTCATAACCAAACAGTTTAAAACCAATAAAAACATAAATAGTACAGTATAAAATACAATTATTAAATATGATAAAATCCAAGCGATGGTGGTATTGTTGCAGCCTGTGACCAGATAATATTGGTCAGGTAGGACTAGGGAACCAGCCATCCCCAAAACTGACAATTCCCATCCCCACCCCATGCATAATAACAAAACCAGGTCTTCAGTTTTTTTCTGAAGTCTAAGAGGTAGGGGGCCAACCTCACTTCTGGGGGAAGGGTGTTCCAAAGGGCAGGGGCTGCTGCAGAGAAGGCTCGCCTCCTAGACCCCGTCGGATGAAATTCTCTTGCAGACGGGGTCCGTAGTATGCCCTCTCTGCATGACCAGGTGGGACGGGTTGATGTAACGGGGATGAGATGGTCCTTCAGGTACCCTGGACCCATGTCATGTAGGGCTTTAAAGGTGATAACCAACACCTTGAATTGGACCCGGAAGGAAACTGGCATCCAGTGCAGCTCATGGAGCAAAGGTGTTATATGTGCTGATCTTGATGCACCTAAAATTGTCTGTGCCGCCGCATTCTGGACCAGTTGAAGTTTCCGGATACTCTTCAAGGGTAGCCCCATGTAGAGCACATTACAATAGTCTATATGGGAGATGACCAGGACATGAGTGACTGTTCGAAGGGCCTCTCGGTCCAGGAGAGGGCATAACTGGTGGACAACAAAAAGTTGCACAAAGGCCCTCCTGGGCATGACTGCCACCTGCTCTTCAAGCAGGAGTCGTGAGTCCAAGAGGACCCCCAAGTTATGCACTGGGTCTGTCTGGGGCAGTGCCACCCCATCCAGAACCAAAGATGGCAACTTCCTAGGGACAGAGGGGCCATTAACCCACAGCCACTCCGTCTTGCCAGGGTTCAGCTGAAGCCTGTTGTTCCCCATCCAGAAGTTAAACATAGAAGTTTACCTAGTCCAGCATTCAGTTTCCAGCAATAATCAGACAGATGGTACTAAAAGAAGAGATAGAATGATTAGCCATCAGTGTAGTATTATTATTATTATTATTATTATTATTATTATTATTATTATTTTATTTATTTGTCATTAGCAGCCAATGCAGTGAAGGTCCTAGACCAGGCTGGGAAGACCCAGGTTCAAATCACTTTACCTTGTGATTGCCCCTTCCCATCGTCTGCTTTAGGGACTATTTTGAAAGATTGCTCGGCATTCTTCTGAAAGATTACACACATGCTCAAGGGCAATACAACTAGAAATGACAGGCACAATAGGGATAGGGTTGCACCCTGAAGGAGGAGAGAGACAATTGGTTATGTCTCTTGACTTTAGCATGCAGCCCTCTGATGCTATCACTGATCAGCTGCTGGGGTTCACTGTTCAAAGGGCCAAAGAAAAGGGAACCTTTTCACAGCACCCTAAGAATCCATTAGGGCCTGGGATTATTCTACCCCAAGGGGTCACCTGACTGTATCCCTGACCAAAGGTTCACTGGAGCAGTAAAACCCTCATGGCTTGCTGCCTGCTTGAAGGGGAAAATACTACTTCAGCATAGAAACATCTAAGGATGATTTTACACTGGCTGAGTAGGGATGAGATGAAGGCAATGTTATGAAGATACAGCAGAAAATATGGGCACGCTTGTTCCATGACTGGGGCTAGCAGGAAAAGGCCCTAGGACTAGGGGGACTTTAGCCAAGGGTCATCTGGAGCTGATGAACCTGCCAAGCTATTCAACTTATTCTATGTTTAACTTCCCAATTTTCTGCCTTTACTCCCCGATAGGGTTACTACATCTGGGCTGGAAAAACCACTAGATAGCAACAAAGAGGTATGAAAAATTCTTTTGTGCCATCTCTTGGTCATGCAGATCTTTGTTGCCCAGATTGGTAGCTTTATGCCTGGTGTTCAAAAGTGAGCTCTGGGGAGATACAGTATCAGCAGAATGCTTGTTTAACAGCAAGGTTAATATACTAGCAAGAAACAGTAGCATTATTTTGCACCAGTGGATAAAGAAAGTTATAGGCTAAGGAAAGAGAAGGAGTTTAAAACTGAAGCCTCAGTTGTGCCTGATTCTTTCTTTTCAGTTTGATAGACATTAATTGTGAGATGTTTCACTGAACATTCCTGGGTAGGGGAATGAAATCAATCAACAGTTCTGGAGAAGCCTAAACAGAAAATGTCCAGAAAGTATCAGAAGATACTTTTCAGAGACTTAATATTTCAATTTTAAGTTAACAGAATTGATCTACATGAAATAGCATGTATCTTTATGTATGTATGTATGTGTGTATATATATATATATATATATATATTAAGTAGCAATTTTGTAGTAGTGTATTCCAAATTTAACTGTAAACAGAATGCATAAATATTCCCTTTTCTGTCCTGAATTTATTTCCCCTCAAATTCCTAATGGGTACCTGAACTCCACTATATACATATAGACCCTGTGTGTGTGTGTGTGTGTGTGTGTGTGTGTGTGTTCTATTTTTCTATTTCTCATTCAGAAATTTGTAGATCTATATCCTGCCTCCCTTCTAACCATCTATGAGGAATTTCTGTTTTGTTTTGTTTTTAGTGGAAAATGGAGGGTCTTTTATTCAAAGCAGTGACAAATAAAGCAAAATGCATCATGTCTTGGCATCCTGTATATTGCCACAGCTCACTATAGTTAACTGTATTTCCCTGATAGGGAATAACACACATTATTAGCAAATTCTATAACTTTTAAGAGGGAAGCAATCAATAGATGGGAAGATTTTTATGTGCCAGCTAGAGGAGGCAACCAGGGAGTCAAAATGTCAATATAACAGCCATGGACATGTAATCAAAGCCCTCCTCTTCCCCACCCCTTTTCACATAAGTCACACATGTCACATACTGTATAAAAAGTGGTGGGGCTTCAATTATGCACCCAAGTTCACCATCCTACTCCAGTTATTCTGCAAATAATTCTGAAGCACCTGGCAGAACAGAAGGAAGACAAACAGCACCTGCCAGTACAAGATTGTATTTAGTTTAAAATATCACTTGTCGTAGCAGCCTGCTTGGAGAATGCCTTTTCCAGAAAGATTGGCACACCCACTGTGGGTTTGTTCATAGTGATTGAAGACAGTTTTTATTTTCTCCCTCTTAAATATGAACCTAATATTTAACTCCTAGGTTGGATCACAGTTTCTTAAGTTATAAAGTGGTTAGTTTAGCTTTGGCACAGTATCTTTTGTGACCCCAGCCAAATGTGGTTTATTCAATAATTTATAGTTAATCTAAGCATGCCTTAATGGGTGGTATGGCTCCAGTTGACTGTTTCACGCTCTGCTCCTGTGTTTATGACTAGTCTTCTACTGTTTCTTTTTATACAATTTCATGACCACTGAATGTTTAACTTGCTTTATTTTATATTAGAGACTTTCCAGAGAAGTTTAGAACATTCTATACATGCTATAACTAAGCAAACAAGATAAACACATTGAGTTTTATTACAAATAACATGTATATCCCAAGAGAGATGTTGCCTGCTATATTTTGTTCTATATACTTAGTGTCTTAGAACAATGGTTTCCAATATTCAGCTTAACAAGTTTTAAACCAGAGATTTGCTGAGCTGTTTCCTTCCTTCCACAGTATCAAAATAGTCTTCTCTTTGACTGACAAGTGAACTAAATGATAGAAGTGAAATGTTGTCTTTGTCAGAATCCTCGCAAGATTTTCCAATATGCTCCATCAGTTAGTATAAAATACACTCACATGAAAATTTTGTTGGTTGGTTGGACTCTTCTTTGATTCCTTTGCAGAACCAGTTATGTCGCATATTGTATTCATGCAAATTTTACTCTGTATCAAATTCACAGGGTAAAAGACTGGAGGGATCTCATGTGGCTTGCAGAATAAGAAAAGCCCAACCTTGTGGTAAATCATTCAATTATTTCATTATGCATAAAACTATAGTATGAATTTTTCTTAATATGCGCACCCACCCACATTGCAATTGGCTGTGTGGTGCATGTGGTAAAGGTGTTAGATTAATACTAGAAACACCCAGGTTCAAGCCTGCCCTGTACCATAAAAGCTCTTTGGTGGCATTGGGTCAGACATTCTCAGTCCAACTGATCACACTGCAAGCCACTTCAAGTTCCTGAAAAAAGGGTGGGGTATAAAGCAAACAAGCAAACACAGTCTAGATAATGCATTATTCGCTGCTGAGAACCTGCCACAAAATTCTTAAGTCATAAGTGTTACGTCTTCAGCAATTTAAGAAATTTCAAAGTAGAACTGGTTGTGCGTTTCCACTCTGCGGCTTTTGTGACAGACTGTGCATTGGCAAGCTTACCTAACATTAACTTGGGAACGGTATGCCTTTGAAGTTAATCAAAGCTGCAAAGCATTTGAATGACTACCACACTTTGGCAACAGAGAATCTTGCATGGACTATTTAAAAAAAAGAGAAAGAAAGAATGGAAAGGAGGGAGAGTGAACATCAGCAATAGGATAAACTGCTAACAAAATGACACACAAATAAAACATCTCTCCTTGGGCTCACACTTTGGAATTATGGCTTTGCTTAAAATATTCCTGAAAAATCTCAAACAATCAACTCGTGATACAATATATAATGTCATCGCATTTGATCTTCTCAGTTGTTCACACACGTATTTTGTTGATTACTAATGAAGAATTCCCAGTGTGTAATCCAAAGGGTATAGAAACAGCTTTGTTTAACAAATGTTTAATGTCCTACATTACATTTCCAACACATGCTAATTAAATTTCTTTCCATTTTAGTCTGTCTGCAGCCTCAGATGGTTAGTGCAGCTTTGGAATATTGGACAGAATTCAGCCAAGCAGCTACCTGAATTTGACGCATTAACCTTGACATCACATGTAGGATTATTCAGCTCTCACATTCAAATGGTGTTTTTTTTTTTCCCCCCAAAACTACAAATGTAAAATAAAATTACTGGCCTACCCTCTATGCAGAACAACTGCAAATCAGTAATGATCACCACTCCAATAAAAGGAGAACTTTAGGCTGCAATCCATCAAACATTACTTCTTCACAAGCCCTTATTGAAATGAATAGGGCAACAGTACTTTTCCTATATGCTGCTGTGTCTTGGAAAAAGAAAACAACCCACTCAACCATGTTACTGTAAAGCGCTTTGGTGTTGATATTCTTTAAGAATAGTCTGCCTCAGGATGCTTTATGAAAAGTTAAAAAAGTTAAAACAAGTAAACAGAAAACTCAAGGTAAGGCAGAGTGCTTTGATATCAGAGCACTCTGACAAGGCTAAAGATCTATAAGCAAAACCTGAAAATGCATAAGTGAGGAAAAAGGTATTTAAAACTTCATAATGTGAATAAGGGGAGATTTATATTAAAACAAGATCATGCTTTAAATCTTCTCCCAGCACAGGGGTGTGATAGAACGTATTGACCTATGTATCCTTCAGAACCAAATCTCTTCTTGCCTTCTCTCTCCCTCTTCCTTCCACACTGCTGTGAAGCTTTCCCAACCTCAGGAATCACCAGCTATTCAAGCTGGCATAAAGGTAGAATATAAGCCTAACATTAGATGTTGCTCTGAGTTGGAGCCCTCTGGTCAGGGAGGGAGAAATTAATTTTATGCTCCCTGGAATCAAGCCCAAGGGGGCATAGAATTGCAGCTTGAAAATCGTTTCATCCTTTTCCTAGTGTCATTACTAGATATGTGTGTATATGATACATAAGTCTTTTTCAGATCCTGCTCAACTCCTAGCCACATCCACGTAGTTCTCTTAGTGGCAACATGAAAGTGGCTTGTCACTGTCTTCCTCTAGGGTAGATTTTCATCTAGTCTATAGTTCTGACATTTGCTGGAGGAATCCCATCGATGGACTAACCAGGACTGACTTTACTTAGCTTTCCAGCCCAGACAATGTCAGCCAGCTGCTGCCACTTGATAAGACACACATGACAGGTTTTCATTTTTAAAAAATCTTACAAGATTCCATTATTAATGCAAAAATATTATAATCAAAGCAAAATTAAAAGAAGCAACTCAAGAGCATTATAAATACAACCATTATAAAGGAAATGGGTTTTAATTAATTATTTTTAGGCTGCAAATGATATTCTATGGGTAAACAATGTAGTGTTCCTAGAAACCTCTCTTGATGCCCACCAAATGTCCTGTCACACTTAATAGAAAGGTGGCATGCTGTAAAATAAAGCAACATCATGTTATTTATTTACAGCAATGTCTCTGAACCTTCAGACAGTATCCACTGGAATGGGAAAGAATATATCTGGGGACTACTTCATCCTGTTTTGAGGACAGAGTCATCAAGGCAGCCTTTTTATAGTTAAACTGACTTTGATATCAAAATTCCAAATGTACTTCCTGATCAACAAGGCTGTCTATCCCATATTATGCTCCTTTATCTGGAAGTAGGACTTGCTGAACAGCATATATAGGGGTGTCCTTTGAAGCTGCAATTTAGTCTCATCAATGCAATGGTCAAGCAAAGGTAGAGTTTCAGTGATGGCTCCTTATATCACTAAAAATATTATCTGAAAAATATCTCATGATTATCATATCAATTCAGATGAGGGTTATAGGCTGGAAAGAAAATACAGATGAAAATGTACACCTGGTTGGACCTGAGCAATTATATATTGTCTAAAATTCTATCTGTGATTTGATTTTTGCAGATGGTTGGCTCTGACTCTTGGAATGAAGATCATTATAGGCAGTGTATTTGCTTCCCAATGAGTGATGAATATGAATCTTCTAAACAGAAACTGGATATTTTATTGAGTTTTCTTACTGAAGGCAAAAAACTAAAGTTAGCTTTATGGGGACAGATAGCCTCAAGTAAGAATTCTGGATTCTTGAAGATATCTAAATAATATATAAAATATTATTTTTTTAAAAAAAGGCTCAGTGAATTGGATTATGATTTATTAATACTCAGAGTTTACCCATTATTGCCAATAGAATTTTAGAGTAGCTATGACTAACTGGTTCCACTGATTTTAATTAGATCACTCTTGGTACTGTAGAATGAAATCTGGGATCAGCTCAATTAAAAAAAAAAAATCATCACTGGAATGAAATTGTTTCTGGGGAAGTCATTGTTTTAATAAAAACAAAAACAAAAGAAGTATCATTGAGTTTGCCTGTATATAAAATATATGTGAAAGAGAGGATACTGAAGCAGCTATCAACTTATCAGAAGTATGTAATTGATGATAAACAAATATACAAGCATATTAAGATTCACTAGAGATAATCCTAAACCAAGATGACTTCTAAAGAAAATAGAAGTTTGGAATATTCATTATTTAGTGTTAAATAAATTTAAAAAAATATAAAAAAATATTTTTTATTTAGTTAGAAATTCTATTAATAAACTTCCTGCTCAAAAAATCACTTGGGATAATGAAGAACCATTCCTTTCATTTATAACTTATTTTATGCCAAGCTCTCATAATATAAACATGCAGTCGTGTGAAAAAGAAAGTACACCCTCTTTGAGTTCTATGGTTTTACATATCAGGACATAATAAAAATCATCTGGTCCTTAGCAGTTCTCAAAAGTAGGTACAATACAACCTCAGATGAATAACAACACATGACATATTACACCATATCATTTATTTTACAAAAACAAAGCCAAAATGGAGATGCCATGTGTGAAAAAATAAGTACACCTTATGATTCAATAGCTTGTAGAATCACCTTTAGCAGCAGTAACTTGAAATAATCGTTTTCTGTATTGTTGTGGAGGAATTTTGGCCCACTCTTCTTTACAACATTGCTTCAGTTCAATTGAGGTTTGCGGGCATTTGTTTATGCACAGCTCTCTTGAGGTTCCACCACAGCATTTCAATCGGGCTGAGGTCTGGACTTTGACTGGGCCATTGCAACACCTTGATTCTTTTCTTTCTCAGCCATTCTGTTGTAGATTTGCTGGTGTGCTTGGGATCATTGTCCTGTTGCATGACACAATGTCAGCCAAGCTTTAGGTGTTGGACAGATGGCCTCACATTTGACTCTAGAATAATTTGGTATACAGAGGAGTTCATGGTCGACTCAATGACTGCAAGGTGCCCAGGTGCCCTTTGATGATTGGTATGAGATGTTTGTGCTGATAGGCTGCATTTGGTTTTTGCCAAATGTGGTGCTGTGCATTATGGCCAAACATCTCCACTTTGGTCTTGTCTGTCCAAAGGACAGTGTTCCAGAAGTCTTGTGATTTGTTCAAATGCAACTTTGCAAACTTAAGCCATGCTGCCATGTTCTTTTTAGAGAGAAGAGGCTTTCTCCTGGCAACCCTTCCAAACAAACCATACTTGTTCAGTCTTTTTTCTAACTGTACTGTCATGAACATTGACATTTCACATGCTAACTGAGGCCTGTAGAATCTGAGATGTAACTCTTGGATTTTTTGCAATTTCTCTGAGCATTGCACAGTCTGTCCTTGGGGTGCATTTGCTGGGACATCCACTCCTGGGAAGATTGGCAACTATCTTGAATGTTTTCCACTTGTGAATAATCTTCCTCACTGTAGAATGATGGACTTTAAATTGTTTGGAAATGGCCTTATAACCCTTCCCAGATTGATGAGCAGCAACAATTGCTTCTGTAAGATCATTGCTGATGTCTTTACTCTTTGGCATTGTGTTAACACACACACCTCAATGCTCAAGACCAGCAAACTCCTAAAATTTCGGCTTTTACAGATGTATTCACACTTGCTGAAGATCAGTTGATCAAGGGCATTTGATTACCAGCACCTGGCTGCCACTTAGCCTCTTCATACCTATGGAAGCAGTAAGGGTTACTTAGTTTTTCATGCATGGCTTCTCCATTTTGGCTCTCTTTTTGTAAAATAAATGATGACATGGTGTAAGATGTCATGTGTTGTTGTTCATGTGATGTTGCATTTACCTACTTTTGAGAACTGCTAAGGACCAGATGATTTTTATTATGTCCTGATATGTAAAACCATAGAACTCAAAGAGGGGGTACTTTCTTTTTCACACGACTGAAGTGGATAAAGATGACTTATTCACTAAAACCATAATCAGTATATTGGAAGGACATGGGATAAACAGGAGCACAAAGAACCATCAATTTGTAAACACCTCTTCACTTGAACTTCAGTTATGAATAGGCTTTTAATTGTGAGATGGACTTGTTATGTTTGTTAGCACAACAAACAGAGAAAATAAGAAAATAAGGCAAACTTAATAAACAGTTAAGTTTTACTGGTAGCTGTCAGGTTACATAAGCCTTAATATCTTCAACTTCTCTAGTTTCCTTGTTAAAAAAAAAAAAAAGTATGCTTTTCATTTGTAGAATCCTTTCTTGGTGGACACTAGGTTTCAGATTTCTCAATAACATCTGTATCTTCTGTTTATCAGACTTCTTTTCAAATTGGAATGTACTAAATATTTCTGTTGCCTCCTTCCTAGCAAGAAACAAGGCTGCTTGTAATTTCTTATTCTTTTTATCAGTCCCCTTCATCACACAATTCAGCTCAACCCTTTTTCTTCAATTTTTCAGCAAAATATAATTTGCCTGGAGGCTGCAACTGACCTATTACTACACCAGCACCATCCAAAACTTCTCAGTTGACTTCTGACACCATATTCTGTTTTTTTTTTTTAACATAGCAAACATAGAAAGTAATGAAAAAGACCATTCCAATACCCAGGTAAGCTTTATTGATAGCTTTCAGGTTACATCAGGAGAACTATTTACATATGCACTTTCCTTTCATCCAGTCATCATATTATACTCATAAGTAATACAATATAATAAAACTCAAGAGTCCTGAGAAGTTGATTCCAAATTGGGGGTGCTGCCACCATAGATGACATGAAGAGACAAGCAAACACTTCATGTCAGCATTTGAATCACGTGTGACTGTTACCTAGATAAAGGAATAGCAATTTCAGAAGGAAAAAAAAGGAAGCAGACAATGGAGAGAAATACTGAAAAGAAATATGATTTGAAGAAACAGCATAGATCACTTCTTCTCAATCTCAGCAATTGGAAGAATGCCAGCTGGGAAATTCTGGAAGTTGAAGCCCACACATCTTCCAATTGCTGAGATTGAGAAACACTTGCATAGATGAATGTCTTTGGAAACTTGAGTCCCAGGCAGTATCAAGACAACAAGCCTTTAGGGCTTTCTGGCAGTTATTGGGTTCTTAAGGTAGGAAAGCCCAGGTAAAAGTCACCTGGGCAAAAATGTCAGCTAAATAGCCTCCTTTCTCCTGGGAATAATTAAAGAGAATTCAGAATAATTCATTATGGGTCTGAGGCGATCTTTGGGATTATGTGGCTGAGATGACATTTGGCAATTCAGACAATTCCCCTTGATATATTCCCAATTTTCCAATATTCTTTAGGAGACCTTTGCCTGTTAAAGATCAGGATAATGACCGTATAATGGCCAGGAACAGGACTACATTTGGCTCAATTGTAGCACTGCAGAACACATGCCACATATGTGTTGTATCAGGAGGCTTCAATTTAAATGTTTGTACATGAACAACTTCTTAAACATAAGGATTCCTTTTCATACATCTACAGTGAACATGAAGGTGTTAAAAATGGAGCTGATAAATATAAAACTCAAGATACAAACCATAGGGGAAGGAAAATAAAACGGCCCCTCAGCAATGGAGCCATCTAAGCAGGTCTTCGGTTACCTCTTCTCAGATTATGATGAGACAGTGACTCAGCCAAAGGTACGTAATGAGATTTGAAGGTAGCTTTGAAACTGGGTCACCCTGTTCTTACTCCATAACCTTAATTCACCTTTAAGACTTTGGAAGATGGCAGCTTCACCTGATAGGATGATAAAACAACCCCTGACAGCAATATAATTGGTGAACCATGGAGACATAAAAAATGCTGAAATGCTGTTTAAAATTTTGCAGGAATGAAAGTAGCCTAAAAACGTTAGATGGTCACTCAGGTTGGGGGATATAACAGGAGTTGTGTTGCTTGCAATGGGAGTGGGTTTACTTTGCTTGTAACTTTATCAATTATCAGTTACAAAGACATTAAATCTTGAATATTTCATATTTAATAGAAGTAATATCCTGCAAATTCTGTTCTGTCTCTCATTGTGTAGCTGTCCCTTGACCACACTGCAGCCTTCCTGACATCCTATACTTTTGATGAAACCCAGGGGCAGAGATCCCATCATCCTGTGGGACTTTCGCTAATCAGAAAACACAAGCCACGGACGTAGCTGAGTCCTGGAGAAATGTGTAACTGAAAGCAAAATTTCCTTCCATTGTCTCACAGTGCAAAGATGATAGACAACACCTAGGGGAAAAAATGTTCAAGTAATTATTCAGCACTCCAAGAATCAGGTAGGGGGAAAAAAAAACAGGGAGGAAAACTTTATTGGAAAAATTTCCAGTAAATTCTATACTGGCTGCTATTGTTGAACTGGGCTCAATTCAACATTTTGATTTTAATGCTTAAATAGTTAACATATTTCAAAAGCCTGAATATTTGAGAGACTCACTGTTTCTTAATGAAATTGCCTACTTATTAAGATCTGCCAGAACAGGTCATTTGAGAACACGCCCCGCTCAGACAAACCTGCTTGTTGGGCAAAGGGAACAAAACTTTTTTGGGCTGTCTTGGTATTTCAGAACAGAATCAAAACACATCTCTTTGAAATGGTTAAACTTTTGGTTTAAATGATTTTGACATTGCTTTAAAGCTGTTTTATTATATTTTTGTGCATTATTGTTTGGCATTATTATGAAGTTCAGGTGTAAATAGGTGATGGTAGTGAAGGAGGAGGAGAAGGAGGTGGGATTTGTCTATGATTTATCACAACCACTCATAAAGTAGAAGTCGAAATAGGTTTTCCAATTTTAGTAAATCATTTTGCTTTCTAAGACTGGATGATTTGGAAATAATATACTCAGGAATTGAGCTACGTCTTAAAGCCCCAAAGCTGCACTCTAAAGTGGCTGGAGCAAAAGAAAACAACATTTGATATAATTAAAATTTAAATTCAAAACTAAATTAATTAAATACAATGAATATGATTATTCCATGTATGTTTCACAATTTCTTCTATTCTAATAATTTCTCCTTAAGTATGATCTTATAAATTAATAGTATTAACAATAACTGAAGAATGGTGCATATCCATATCATTTATAATCAAACCAATCTCTCCAATATTATACAAAAAGCTTATATAAAACACAACAGGCATTACTTGAGATTTGAACTTGATGAGTCACATTGGAACTCATTAAGGTATAAAATTTCCTGCAAATCTATTTAGGCAAGTCATCAAGAACTTATTATAAAAAAATCACTACATGATTCTATACCTCCTTAAAACTGTATTATATTAACAGAAATAATTCTGCCTTGGGTTAGCTGGGTTGAAATCAAAGTGATTTTCATCTATCCATTTAATTGGAACCTAACCATCTTTCGTAATTCAAACTAGTGTAGTTTTATTATTCATTTCCTCTAACATTGATAAAATGGTGATATATATAAAAAATTCCCCTCTCACCCTTATGGGTGGTATGCATCTTCCTCAATCTCTGGTCCTCTACCAGAGGCCTGGGAGTTTGAGGGTTCTGCACAGAATCTTAGCTGTTCCTAGCACTGCACCCTTCTGCACAGAGAGCTCTGATGTTGTTCCTGGGATCTGTTGGAGCCACTCTCTCAGATTAGGAGTCACGGCCCCGAGTGCTCCTACCACCACTGGGAACACTTTGGCCTTGACTTTCCACATCCTCTCAATTTCCTGCTTCAGGCCCTGGTACTTCTCCAGCTTCTCATGCTCCTTCTTCCTGATGTTGCTGTTGTCTTTTAGTCCAGCCCTTTCCAGCCACTGATAGGATTTCCCAATGTCAGCCACCTCAGCTATCTGTCGATGGTACATCCCGTGCAGGAGCTTGTCTTGCCATGGTAGTTACTCCGCTTGAACTTCCTCCCATGTCTGCTGCTGCCTGAAGCATTCTCTCAGCAGCTCATCTTTGGGTACCATCTTACTGATGTACTCCTGGATACTCTGGGTTTCATCCAGGACAGTGGCTTTGACACTCATCAGACCCCGCCCACCCTCTTTGTGGCTGGTGTACAGTCTGTGGGTGTTGGACTTGGGGTGGAAACCTCCGTACATTGTGAGGAGCTTCCGGGTCTTCACATCGGCAGCTTCCATGTCTTCCTTTGGCCAGCTCACTATACCGGCAAGGTATCTGATGACTGGCAGGGCATACATGTTGATGGGATGGATCCTGTTCTTCCCTTTGAGCTGGCTCTTCAGGACCTGTCTTATCCTTTGGTGGTACTTGGATGTTGCTGTCTTCCTTGCCTCCTCCTCATGGTTCCCGTGTGACTGTGGGACACCAAGGTATTTATAGCTGGTCTCTATGTCTGCTATGTGGCCCACTGGTAATTCCACTCCATTGGTCTTAACTACCTTCCCTCTCTTTAATATCATCCTGCCATACTTCTCCAGTCCGAATGACATCCCAATGTCCTCGCTGTAGATCCCTGTCAGGTGGATCAGTGAGTCGATGTCTCGTTCACTCTTAGCATACAGCTTGATGTCATCCATGTAGAGAAGGTGGCTGATGGTGATTCCACTCTTGAACTTGTACCCATATCCAGACCTTTTGATTACCTGTCTGAGGGGGTTTAAGCCTATGCAGAACAGCAGTGGGGACAGTGCATCACCTTGGTATATGCCGCACTTGATGGCCACTTGTGCGAGCTGTCTTGAGTTCACTTCCAGTGTTGTCTTCCACAGTCCCATTGAGTTCTTGAGGAAGGTCCTTAGTGTCCTGTTGACTTTGTATAGTGCCAGGCATTCACAGATCCATGTGTGCGGCATTGAGTCATAGGCTTTCCTGTAGTCAATCCAGGCTGTGCTCAGATTGGTCTGCCTAGACCTTTAGTCTTGGGGGACTGCCCTATCTGTATGAGTAACTGGTGTTTTGAGCCTCTGGTGTTGTTCCCAATGCCCTTCTGAGCTGTGCTCATGTACTGGCCCATATGGTCTTGTAGCTTGGAGGCTAGGATCTCTGATAGAACTTTCCATGTTGTGGGGAGGCAGGTTATTGGCTGGTAGTTGGATGATGCTGTTCCTTTGTGAGGGTCTTTCATGATCAGCACTGTCCTTCCTTGTGTTAGCCAGTCTGGGTGGGAGCCTGCTGCTAGCAGTTGATTCATCTGTGCTGCTAGGCGTTCATGCACTGCTGTTAGTTTCTTTAGCCAGTAGGTGTGGATCATGTCCGGGCCAGGTGCTGTCCAGCTTTTCATGTTCTTGACCCACTGTTGGATGTCTGCTACTGTGATGGTGACTGGTTCCTGTTCTGGGAGATTGCTGTGGTCTGCTTTCAGGTCCTGCAACCACTTTGTACTGGTGTTATGCGTCTACTCTTTCTCCCATATGTTCTTCCAGTACTGTTCAGTTTCTGCTGCTGGTGGCTCAGCTGCTACTCTGTGGTTGCACTGCAGTTGGGAGTACACTTTGGATGGTTCTTTGGAGAACAGGGCATTTATCTTCTTGGCCTCTGCTTCTCTAGTGTATCTCCTTAGCCTGGTAGCCATTGCTGTGAGCCTTTGTTTAGCGGTCTCTAGTGCTTCAGATGGAGTCAGGCCCATGTATTTTTTCAGTAGCCGATTCTTATCCTTAATCTCCACACGCTTCTGTAGTTCCACCAGCTGACTGACTTCTCTCCGAGTTGCCTTGATCTTAGCCTCCAATCTCATTTTCCAGGGTGGGTATGTACTGCTGTTTTTCTTGATCATGTAGCCAAGCATTTCCAGGATTACAGTGGCTGTAGCATATACCAATACACTGGTTTCAGTTATGGTTGTAGTAGGGATTGTCTGGAGGGCTCTGTTGGCATCTTCTAGCATACTACTAGAATAGTAGTACACTACACACACACACACACACATACACACACACATACATACATACATACACACACACACACATACATACATGCACACACACACACACTCACACACATACACAAGATTTATTCTCATAATAGTAACTACATACAGACCAGCTACAAGTACCTTGGTATACCACAGTTACATGGGAACCACAATGAGGAGGCAAGGAAGACAACAACATCCAAGTGTCACCAAAGGATAAGTCAAGTCCTGAAGATCCAGCTGAGCAGGAAAAACAAGATCCATGCCATCAAACTGTTCAACCTGCCAGTTATCAGATATCCTGCTGATATGGTGAGCTGGCCAAAGAAGAACATTGAGGCTGCAGATGCGAAGACCTGGAAGCTCCTCACAATGTACGGAGGTTTCCACCCCAAGTCCAACACCCAGAGACTGTAGACCAGCCGCAAAGAGGGCGGGCAGGGTCTGATGAGTGTCAAAGCCACTGTCCTGGCTATATATATTGATTTCCACTGTTGTCTTTCTTAGATTTTTTTTAATCAATAAAGTTTTATGATTATAAGATGTGTTCTATATACATTTTATTATCCAGAACCAAAACACACTTTAATTAGGTAGCATGAGAGGTAAATTGGAAAGTTTCTCTCACAGACTGGAATTGAACATCCTGGGGGCTATAATGAGAATCATGGATACATTTCTTGCCTAGTATTTCACTTTCCATGCTCCAAGTTCACATAGCAGTGGTGTTAAATGGGCTGGCAGATGCACAGTTGATCCATAATAGCTTTCTCAATTCCAGGTAAATCCACACTCCAGCAAGAGAATGACTTTGGTTGGTGCAGCTTTCAATGTGTAAGAATAGCAACCTGGGGAAAAAAAATTGAGCAGATAAAATAAATTCACGTTTTCCTTCTGTGGTCCCATGAATGTTGGACTAAATTCATTCTTTTTTCAGGGGACCCAGATCCATAGCACAAACTCAAACATATACAGGCATTTAAGTTTGGTACAGCATCACCTATTGCCTGAATATTTGACATCCAGAAAGACATTGCCCTGGAATAGATTAGGAGTGGAGTGGTTTCTGCCTTCCACTCAGTATAAACACAATACATTCATACTTCTTTTTCTCAGACTGAATTTTACAAGTCTACTTTATAAGACCTGTGTTGTTGTTGTTACAATCCATGCATTCACTTTTGACAGCAATGTGAGATATACTGATTAAGAGTTAAGAGGCCAAGCTGGAATTTTTGCTGTCCCCAGATTGGTTTAGGGTACAGATCTTTTGCACCTACTTCTCACTATAGGTAAAATATGGAGGAATGCATTATTTTCTGGTGGATTTAGACCCTCTGTTCACAAATTCAGTTGGTTTGAAGTGAAGCAGCTACAAGCTGCTTCGGGCAGTCTTATTTTGCTATTTGAACTGGTTGCCAATATGTTTCCAGACCCATTTCAAAATACTGATATTGCCTAAAAAAACTATAATTTGTTTGGGATTGAATTCCTAAAGGAGCTTCTATCCAATATTTTCCTCGTTGGATACTAAGATTGGAGGCCTGTCTTCAATGAAACAAAATGACAGATACAAGAGAAAGGGGCTTTTCCATGGTAATATCATTTTTGTGGAATATCTCCCCCCCAAAGGTTCACCTGGAACCCACATTATGCTGACAGCCAAAACCCTTTTCATTTTTAAAGGCATTTTTATGGAGGGCTGATTTTGCTTGTTCTACCATAATTATTTTTATTGCTGTTTTATTGCTTGATGTGCTGTCGCTGGCTCCTTATTTATGCCATTTCATTCTATACTACATTTCAATGCTGCATGTCTACAGTAGATATGCATTTTATTCTCTATTAACATTGTATTTAATACTTTGTATTGCATTGCATTGTTTTTGCCTTATATAAGGGCACCAACTGGAGGGCTATTCCTGATGGGCAGGTTAAAAATGTACTAAATAAACAAATATGCCTTGCTGATGGATAGTACACAGAGGGAAATAAATAACTAGATAACTAAAAAAAACAACAACAGCATACTCCATCAGCTTCAACAATAAAGAAAGTTCAAAAATGCTATCGAGAAAAGATCACATGAAATTCTCAAGACATTATAAGCTAGAAATAGAAGGTGGAAAAGCAGAAGCTTCTTTCACAAGCTTTCATGGTAGCTTTTGGCACAGCAATATATTGTTCACTGGGGAGCCTTGTTAACAGGGATTGGGCATGTCTACATTTACATCATTCTGCAGTTAACAGACCTGAGCATCTTTACCAAACTTCAGTCTTAAACTCCATATGGAGAAAGAATGTTGAATGGGATTAGCCATTATAGAGAAAAGGAAATTTGCATGCTAAGTCATAAATATACTATGTTAATTTATCAAAGTGTACTGCACTGATATCTATCATATTGAAAGAAGTGGAACATTTTATTCCCAATACAAAGAGGAAGTTGCATATAAATAGTAAATGTAGCTTTTAACGGCCCTCTGTGTGAAATTATATTAATCAATAATGATTAAAGAGGTTTAAGGAGGTCAGTTGGGACTACCTGGTATTCAGTATCAATTTTTTTTTTTTTTAGAGAAAGAGGCAGGATCCTAAATATAAGTTTTAAATCTAATTTTAACTTCATTTTATTTATAAGCCATGACGTTCTGTACATAACAGCTAATTATCCCACATTCTGCAGCCGTGTTGGGAGGATTTCATGGCAGGTAACAGTTTTGCCAAAGAAATAAAAGGCATGTCAAATACACTTTATTTCACTGTCACAGAGTTCTTCCAAAAGTGTAATTCACTCCCACATAATGTTTCATTGCAGTGCCAAAGTGCTGTAAGCAGGAATAAGCTTGTGGTGTTTTGCCCTCTTTTTGCACATCTGCACACAACAATAATGAAAGGGGGAGGGAAAGTGTCTGCTGAATTGCTGGTCCTCTGCTTGGAATTTATAGGGCCACATACGTGCATGCACGCACACACACAGTATGTATAAAATATTGGTGAATGAGAATGAATAATCTAACATCCATATTGGGCAATGTAATCCTTTATTTATTTGGCCATGTTGTTACATTGTTTGTATCCTGGTTTGTTTGATTTGTATCTCATGCTATGATTCAGTGGAATACTCAGAATCAAAGATGGGGAAAAATGAGTTTTACAAGAAGTGAAAAAACAAGAAAGAAGAGAGTTGTTTTGATAAGGCAAGTTGGTTTATAAGTGAGGGTTAGAAATGGGTTGTCAAAATTATTCTTTCTAGGTGCATTGAAATAATGACAGTGCTTTGCAAACTACTTTGCAAGCACTAAGTAAGACAGCCCTAAGGACTCTAGTCCCTTTTTTTCATTTCTAACCCAGTGAACTAAAGAGAGTATCAGACCAGACCCACTTAACCTCAGCAACAGATGCACAGAATTTACCCTTCAGAGCACCTTCAGGTACCCACTAGATCATTCTCAGAGTTTCAGTAATTCCCAAGAACCAAGCATCTGACATTTTGCACTGAAATTTCTTCTATATCTTCTTGTGGCAATATGTTTAAAATTAGATCCAAACTATCATTCAGTGGTATTCAGCTAAGGATAAAAATGTGGTCTCTGCTGCTTTTTTGAAAAACCAAATGCACAAAACAAAACTGCCATAAAATTGAATCATATACAACCCAAACACTAATTTCTCTTATTTTAATTTGTACAGTTAAACTTTAAAATTATAAATGTATCTTTTTTTTTTTTTAATCTAAAAAAATGCAGACTTGTTTGTTGTTTGCTTTAAAATGGAAGAGTATACAACTCTGGAACTGAAATAAATGTTAAATCTACAGTATATTAAAATGGATGGGTGGGGGGATGTTTGTTTTAACCAAATCTGAAATTCAAGAGCAAAATGGAAATCCTAACATACTAATTCAAAATAAATGTTTTCTTTATTGTTTGGTGGCATTTTATTTACCCAAATTAAAAGTTAAAAGAAAAAAAATAAGAATACATAATTATTTATATAGGTATTACATTTACTAGAAAAGAAGAAAACTCTAGATTTAAGCCTGCCCTTCATAAAAAAAGAGTAGATAACACAACCATACACATACCCACATATGTACATGCATACATGTATGCCTAACCTCATCCTGTACAATGCCCAGGTTTCCCATCTTTGCAATGTCACAGAGATTATACACACACATGCGCGCACACACACACACACTAAATTAGTGCAAGTGATATATTTATATTATCTCTGCATCTATTTGTGCATCTATGTGCATATTTGTGTGCCTGCCAGAAGTCACACTTCAAAAGAAAATAAAGGAAAAGCAAATATTAAGTAATACAATTAATAATTTAAATTTGTTGCCTGTAAAAAGTATTTGTACAAAATTAATCCAACTGCATATACCAACCATTCTGTTAGAATACAGAAGTTTCAAAATAAAATAATTACCCCCCCCCCCAAACAAAAACAAATGGTATGCTGAAAAGGAAGGGAAATGAATGCATATCAGGAAGAGCAGAGATGGGACTAAAGAGGGAGAACATATTCAGCATTACAAAAAGGGTTAAAATGACCAGAAATCCCCTTTCAAGTAGCAGCTGATCTTCAGATCTTCAAAGAATTCTGTATTTTGCAACAGTGAAGTTCATACCCATTTATTTCTACTTCTTGCCATTCTTTTGTTTTCAATAGCTTTGTTGTCCCAGCCCAAGTCTGGGTCCAGTCCCAGTGTGCTAAACACCCAAAGGAACACACCGAGGTGGATATTGAAGTGAAACTTTATCCTGTGCAGAAAAAAGGACACGAGATCTTTCTGAAAGCCTGTGTAACCGCCTTGTTGTTCAGGGGTCTTTTATAGATCTTTTACCACAAACCTAACTCACTGTGGCCACAGTCTGATCTTTCCCTTATATGATGATCTCTAACTGCTGTTTCTGCTATTTCTTATACAATAGTTTATAATGATCAGCAATATTTGACATATTTAAGATGTCTAGTAGCCTTTCGCCTTGTCCCACAATACATTTGGGGTTACCTTCAGCAGGCTTAGCTTTTCCACTGCTTTTCTAACTTTTTCCCTCAATTTCCTAATTTCTATCATTTGATTGTTTCTATAAGCATCCTTATGAATGTTAGCAATTTGTGGGGTACCTCATTCTTGTTCAGCAGCTTCTTCTTTTCCTAATCTACATTGTGTCCCTCCTTTTTCACACTATTTTACAGATTAGGAGTATTTATCAGATGAATATGATAGGCTGTGGATACTTCTGTAGGCATGTTCTGTACATCATGTGGGTACACTGTGTGATTGGTCAGTGCCTGAAGAGTCACAGTTGGTTGTGATGGAAAAGTTCTGCCTCTGGTGGTTCATCTATTTACTTCATATGTCCAAATGGTTACTTGATTGGAATGTTACTCAATGACCAGTGTATATCTTACATTATTCATGTTTAGTTATATTAACCTTGTGTGGACAAGGAACTTACTGAATTTGGAACTGCACAGTCTTCCTTCAATGATCATAAACCATATACAATAGGTCTTACCAGTTAAAACTAATGGACACGTGAGTAAATGAATATCCTGTTATTTGAATACATTAATGAAAGAAAGATGTGTATCCTACAAGCAATTTATCAATAGTAAGTGTGGCACAAGCATTGCAAATCCTAAAGCAAATGTTGAAAATGGTTGTTCGTTATAGAAAATCAAAAATGCACACATGTTCAGGATTATTTCCAGAATCTATTGTACGCTTCAACCATTTTGTTTTACTGAACTTGAAGCTAAGTAATTTAGCACAGTTTGTGGGAGGTAGTAAAGCAAATTATCTGCAGATTTTTTTTCTTTTTGCATATACTTCCCATTAATTCTAAATACAACATTCCACATAACGTGTTTTGGAACACACTTTATATTTCTAGTCATCAAAGAAGTGGCACTGCTTGGGAAGTGATGAAGGTCACTTTAGAAGTGTGTACATTTTGTTTCTTTTTTTGCATATGCCTCTTTAGCACACAGTATACAAGAAATCCTATATATGTATGTATGTATGTAGTATGTGTGTATGTGTATGTGTTTGTGCTTGCCTGTATGTGTGTGTATACATATATAGAGGCAAATGATTGTAGTGGAAAAAGTTAAGATCCATGCAAAGGTAGGAAATCTTGTACCTTATTAATGCCAGCATTAATAAATTTACTTATTTGTTTGTTTGTATTATTAATATCCTGCCTGTGATGTAACAACATTCTATCCATTTAACAAAATAGCTGCCTGTTTCTAATCATTTAAATTGCATGTGAACGGAGCTCATGTAATGAAAAGGGCACTTGGGCTAAAATGATATATAGATTTCCATTCTCTTACAAGACTGTATTCTCAAACCTGTGGCCCGTCACTCCCCTTCAACAGAAGCTTTATGAAAGGTCCATGCATAGGCTGCAAATAGCCCCAGAACACTCCAGGATTTTAGCCACTTTTTTGTGATCTGGAGATTAAAAATATGAAATGGATGACTCAAGTGATAATAAAGCTTAAAGTACTTAAATTTCCTTCCTTAAAAATCCCACAACCAACCCCAAACCCTGAAAGTAATGTTGTTCTTTTTATTTTAAAAAGATGTAGTGGGCTTCCATTTCTTTTCTTCTTCTTCCTTTTTTTCCTGCCCAAAACTTAGGCTTCTGTGAGTCATGGTTAATCTGCCTAGATGATGCACTCTGCCTCATAAAGATGCAGCGCACCATCTCAGTTCAGTGTGACAGCTTGAGAGGTAGGTAGCTCCATTCCACAAAGCATTGAGCCAGAGCTGATCACTACTTCCCACTAGCTCAGATGGCCTTTGTGCATACTCTGCATGAACACAGAAGCTTCTGCACAGTGAAGTGAAATGCCAGAGTAGCACAGTTGGCTAGTACCAAGACACCACAGGCCTTGGAGAAAGAACTCCATAGGGTACTTCGCTTAAACCTTTATAAAAGTGAAGGTCTTTTATGGTGATCTGCTCAGTCCTAAAAGGTAAAGTCAAAAAGGTCTGCAAATTTCAACTGGATATTTCTTTGGCCCTTAAATTGGAGATAAAGTACATAAAAATTATGAAAGCAGTATGAGTGTGAATGCAGGTTGAGACAAACCAGTGAATTTGATCTAGTGGTTAACAAGAAGATAAAATGGAGTGCTCCATTCAATATAACGTTAATATATGTTGTTTGTAGAATCCATAGTTCCTATTTATTATAATCAGCTATTTTGGTCATGATCATTCTGAGGTTGGATTTACAGGTTAATATTGGACCTTTCAAGACCTCTTAATCATAAATCAAATGGAAATAAATTTGTAAAGACAGCAAAAAAACTATTATTTATAGGTTTTCCAACATTATGTTTGGCTGTTAGAAATGCTTTCATTTCTTAAGTATTAGGTATGATTCTACAGTCACAGAAAAGATACAGTCTGTCCCCTGAATGTTACATATGCATATACTGAATGTATAAATTGAGATAATCATGAATATGCATCTAGGATTGGATTAGCAAATTGGCAGATGAATTACAACTCTTCTAATGTGATGATATATAAATGTCAAGGAAATAATATCTGTTATTTGAATCCTTTCAAAATTTATGTGGGCATCATTACGGCATTCTTCAATCCATGCTTAATATAGTACTTCCTTTTTTTTCAGAAGCTGAATCTCATTCTACGGTTTATTACATGAGTAAAGAATGAGTTTGGAGTGCATTCAAAGTCTTTCTTCAAAGCCCAATCATGGCTTAAATTCAGTTCCACCTGTGGGTGTGTAAGAGTACACATGTGTTCTGCACAGCACAGCCTTCTATTTGAGAATGAGAACTTTCCTCCCCATTCTGTTTGTGTAGTTTTCTTTGGGATTTCTCCTTCCAGATTCCAGATTAATTAGAAGAAGTTCTAAAATTAAATCCAGAAGAGTGACACACAATTTGGCAAAACTTTTTTTGTATTTTTGTCTTTTTATTCCCTTTATATAATATCAATGAGCTTCAATAAAATACTGAAAAAATGAATCATGATGTGATTATATACATCATTACTCAAGATTTCAATTACACGCATTTGTGTGTGTATGTGTGTGTATGACTGATGTATTCATTCATTCTTGTCCTTTTTCCAGTTTTATATCACCCATACAAGCACATCAGAATTGATGGACATTGGTTCTGCTTTGAACACAAGATTGGATAATTTTCACTTCTCAAATATAGCAATTCATTTGGATAGAAACCATTTTGAATGCATGTATCCTTATATATCAACATTTCATAGGAACAGCATTGGCTTAGAATACCAAGCTGTAGAGAAATCAGACTTGGTTACTTATTACCTGACAAGCAGAAAACAAATTTCCAAAAGAAAGCTTAATAATTTCATAGCTAGATGTTTCCTTGGATCATGAGTGGGAAACTTATAGCCCCAAGGTTATGTTCAATCCTGGACACGTTTTGTCAGGGAACATGTAAAAACTGTAGCCAATGTTTAAAAGTCCATTCCCCAAATTTGCTCCAAAATTGGGGTGACAACTGAAATTCCCAACCCTGGTAGGACACAGACATGCCCATTTTGTCTTATTGCCTCACTCTTGCAGTTCTTGCTCCTCTCCCAAAGTCAAATTCAACTCTTGACCACAAAAAGTTTGCCTACCCAGAGCATTTTTAATATACTATTATAGCATAGCCATATCTTGTTCTTGCTTATTCTTTGTCCCTGTACCTTCCCTTTTAATTTTAGTTTTCTATTTTAATCTAGTGAGCTTTTAAGAGAAAAACTCTTAATCTACAGAAGTCTTAATTTTGGTCATAATTTTCTAAAATTATACATCTTCTCCAAGCACATCTTGGCAAATAAACTAATCCATAGTTGCTGTACTAAGTAAAGGAAGGGTGGTGGTGGTGGTGGTTCCCTCTCTTCAACCAAATAAGAAAAAAAGATGCAATAAAATAAACTGAAACATTCAGAAGGTCCCAATCTTATGTAAGATTGTACATGAATTAAGAAATTCTTTAGTGTCAGGATATTTTGATTTTGGCCAGAAGACTTGACATTCACATGGGATATAAAGGGAAGGAATCTTACTGATCCAAAATCCTGTACAATACCACAAAAACTTTAAGTGTGCTGGGATGATTCTAGAGGCTTGCAACCTGAAATATCAAAAAGAAAGTAGAATAGGTTATAAAATCTAGCAGACATTTTATCTAATGGACTTTCCCTTGTTCAGCTATAAAGGTAAGCTCCAGTCTCACGGAGACAGAGTTTAAACATCTTTGTCAATATAAGCTACTTCCTGAGCAGTATAAAGTGGCTTTAGTACAAAATGAGAAAATAACTCTTAGCTATGAAATTCTCTTTCTAGTCTTGTCTCACTTTAGCAACTACACACACACACACACACACACACACACACACACAAAGTGAATAGTTCTACTGACATCCTACAGAAATCCCTATATACTCAGTCAAATTATAGGTCTTTGCTGATTCTCTTTTATATTTGTATATTTTAAATATTTTTATATAGATGGATTTGGCTTCATTTTTTATACAAACATTGCTTTTGACATCACAGAATGTAGCAGATTACCTAGACCTTAAAGTGAGAGGGAAACGGTTGCATTACATTGTGTTATACCCAGAATAGGAAGTTTCAAAATAATATCTGCTAAAATACTGCAGTGTTTCTATTGATTGCAATAATTACAAAGCTACAATTTAAGTTTACTAACATCCAGTTTGAACCAAAGAGAACTCCTAATATATAATAGAATTCCCGTACTGAATATATTTCTGAAAATAAAAATAAGAAACATTTGAAAGGGAGGGACTCTTCACCTTCTTTTTCTTTTTTTAGGACAGGGGTGAACAATCTGCATTTCTAAAGCTGTATGTACCCCTCCAACTATTTTTTTCTCCCTGCTGCCCCCAAAGCCTGTTTGTGACTTATCATCAAATTTTGTCAGCAAAAAATTTGGCAAGCAGACAAAATCAGCAACACAGTTTTCATTTTGCAGTGGAAAATAAAAAGTGTAATGTATGCAATAAAATAGATTTAATATAATGATTTTAAAAAAATAAAAAATGCTTTGCCCTCCTCCCAAAACCCAGAGAAAATCCCAGTTTCACCTATAAGCATGAAATACCTGCCCTTTAACAAAATGTAAGTGGAACCCACATTAATGAAAAGGATCCCTTTCCATGTGCCAGAACAAAATTATATATGTAGGTGCCTATATATATATATAAGAAAATTCCCTTCTCACCCCTATAGGTGGTATGTGTCTTCCTCAATCTCGGGTCCTCTACCAGAGGCCTGGGAGTTTGAAGGTTCTGCGCAGTATCTTAGCTGTTCCTAGCACTGCACTCTTCTGCACAGAGAGCTCTGATGTTGTTCCTGGGATCTGTTGGAGCAGCTGTCCCAGCTTAGGAATCACGGCCCCGAGTGCTCCTAGCACCACTGGGACCACTTTGGCCTTTACTTTCCACATCCTCTCGATTTCCTCCTTCAGGCCCTGGTACTTCTCCAACTTCTCATGCTCCTTCTTCCTGATGTTGCTGTCACTTGGCACTGCTACATCTATCACTACCGCTGTCTTCTGGTCTTTGTCTACTACCACGATGTCTGGTTGATTGGCCAGTACCTGCCTGTCTGTCTGGATATGGAAGTCCCATAGGAACTTAGCCCTGTTATTCTCCACGACCTTCTGTGGAATCTCCCATCTGGACTTTGGGGGGGTCTAGCCCATATGCTGTGCAGATGTTCCTGTACACAATGCCAGCTACTTGGTTGTGCCGTTCAGTGTATGCTGCTCCTGCCTGCGTCTTACACCCTGCCACTATGTGTGGAACTGTCTCTGAGGCCTCTTTGCACAATCTGCACCTTGGGTCCTGTCTAGTGTGGTAGACCCCTGCTTCTATGGATCTGGTGCTTAGTGCCTGTTCTTGTGCTGCTATGATCAGTGCCTCAGTGCTGTCTTTTAGTCCGGCCCTTTCCAGCCACTGATAGGATTTCCCAATGTCAGCCACCTCAGCTATCTGTCGATGGTACATCCCATGCAGGGACTAGTCTTGCCATGGTATTTCCTTTGCTTGAACTTCCTCCCATGTCTGCTGCTGCCTGAAGCATTCTCTCAGCAGCTCATCTTTGGGTGCCATCTTACTGATGAACTCCTGGATACCCCAGGTTTCATCCAGGACAGCGGCTTTGACACTCATCAGACCCCGCCCACCCTCTTTGCGGCTGGTGTACAGTCTCTGGGTATTGGACTTGGGGTGGAAACCTCCGTACATTGTGAGGAGCTTCCGGGTCTTCACATCGGCAGCCTCCATTTCTTCCTTTGACCAGCTCACTATACCGGCAGGGTATCTGATGACTGGCAGGGCATGCATGTTGATGGCATGGATCTTGTTCTTCGCATTGATCTGGCTCTTCAGGACCTGACTTATCCTTTGGTGGTACTTGGATGTTGCTGTCTTCCTTGCCTCCTCCTCATGGTTCCCATGTGACTGTGGGACACCAAGGTATTTATGTCTGCTATATGATCAGTGGGCCATATACCAGACATAAGCTATACATAGAGTGGCTGGATAGTGTAGTGGTTAGAACACCGCCTTTGATGCAGGAGATGAACAGAGCCCTCCGGACAATCCCTACTACCACCATAACTGAAACCAATGAATTGGTATATGCTACAGCCACTGTAATCCTGGAACTGGTTGGCTACACGATCAAGAAGAACAGCAGGTTGGGCATGCTGCGGGTTCCATCAGCCAAGGAAGGTCAGTTGTAAGGGACCAGGAGACATGCCTTCTCTCCCATGGACCCTGCCCTTTGGAACATCCTCCCTTCAGAAATTAGGATGGCCCCAACTCTGTTGGTCTTTCATAAGGCTTTAAAGAGCTGGCTATGTGCTCAGGCCTGGGGCCCTGAATGTGGAAAGCAAGCAAGCAAGCAAGCAAGCAAGCAAGCAAGCAAGCAAGCAAGAAGGATGGATGGATGGATGGATGGATGGATGGATGGATGGATGGATGGATGGTTGAAGGGCCAGGGGCCAGGATGTACATCCCAATGCTCCAATTTAAATTTGTGGCACACTCAGACAACAATAACAACAAAGCTTTATTTCGATTGCAGACTAGCATAAAATACAAACAAGGAAAACTGCACCCATTTCAATAATACCACTGAAACTTATAAGTGATAAAACTTCACTAAAAGCTAGGATTGCTAATTCAGCACTATAAAAATTAAAACGATAAAATATCTCTATAAAAATTCTTATATTAATACTAAGACTAGTCACTGAAAGGGGGCCTCTGAAGGACATACACACACACACGATATGAAAATGAAAACGAATTCTCAGTAAGTTTACTCAAGCCCAGTACTTTTAATTATCTCTTTGCGAATTTTAATTGCTGCCTGACAAAATCTAGCTCTGTTGTATGTAATAAATGGCTCCTTATCTGAGAGGAGAAAATCAAGCTGAAAACTTTCATTATGATCAATAACAAATGTCAATAAAGGAAGAATGAAAGTATATATGAAAGATAAAAAAAAAACTAACAAGAACTAATATTTACAATGAAGACAGAGGAAAAAAGGAGGAAATAAGAAAAGAACAAAGCTAATAGTGAGAAAAGAAAGGGGAAAAAAAGAAATATATATATAAAGAAATTACTTTTACAACAGTTATAAATATAAATGTAAATTAACTTCTTACTCTATGGTTACAGCATTGCTAGTTCACTAAGGGATTGATGGAAAAGCCAGCTTTTGAGGGATTTCTGGAAGACAAGCAGAGATGGGGCCAATCTCATCTCAGGGGGAATGATGTTCCAGAGAGTGGGAGCCACAGCAGAAAAGGCCTCTAGAAGAGGCAGTTGCTCACGTGGCAAGCCATAATGGGTAAGGTTCTCCAGAATTCCTCATAGCTGTGAAGACTGCAGTTGATCTGTCGGGATTAATGGGATTTGTCCTGCTGGGAGAAAGTGGCATTTGAGTCACTACGTGAGGCTCAATTAACAACCACACTCTCACTTCCACCTTTTGTTGCCCTGCTTCCCTTCTGAACATCACACTGGATTCACATTTGGGCGCTTGAAAAAGGGTTTGCAAAAACTTTGTATGACTTCAAATGATTTACAGTGAGTGAATGGTCCCAGCTGAGCATTATTCAAACAAACAGAGCATTTGAACAGAGCTACGGTAGGTAGTTAACTTGGTAGATTAACTCTGAGTTCAGGCCATAAAAGGAGGAAATTTTCAGAAGATTTCTCAAATGTATTAACTTTGTCTCTAGAGGACTATTGTCCAGGCCCTCAACATGTCACGTGAATTTCATCTAAAGGACCAATCTGAAATAAATGCAGAAGTTCCTAATGAAGTGAAACATTTTTAGAAATTTGTTTGTTTGTTGTTTTAAGGGAGAGCTCTTCACATCTACCGGTTACACTCTGACAAAAAACTCCCAATTCCCATTCTGCTTACTATGACCAGAAAGGCAAACATGTGAAGTCCATTTCACATTTGCCTTTCAACAACACAGCCCTCTACAATATTATTTAACCAGTGTAATATTGAGGTTAGATACTTGAATTATGACTTCAAAGTTCCCAAGCAGCCATGGAGTCCTGCAAGTAGCTGATTGCTTCTTTTAAGTACCATTTCAAAATCTCGCAACATTTAGCCACTTGCATGTTGAGGCAGTATGACTACAAAATATGACCAATGAATCCCAGAATAATTATTAAAAAAAAATAAAAATAAAAAATGATCTCAACATTTAAATACAATGGTTTGGGCTAAATGCAACCAAGCAAAATAATATTAGATTATATTTCTGACTTGTAAATATAATTAAATGCTTACTATTACTACTTCTTGTCAAAAATAAATTACTACTACTGATTGTCACCATGTGTCAGCTCTCCGATCCATCAGTGAACATTAATGAATAACCTTTTGGTGAAAACCCCTGAAATTAACTATTGTATATTCATCCAAGGAATACCTGAACAGCATACACTCTTAAAGTTAGTAAGATGTAATTTCAAGGGGATTTTGGTGGACAAGTGTGCTTTATTGAAAATCAGAAGCTGATTTGAAAAAATATTGCAAATTCTCTTAACTCACTGAATCTTTTTTATCCTTTAAAGTAACTCTTCATATGTCTGGTATCTGTATGTTACACAAATCTCTTTCCTCATTCTTTTCAAACAATTATTTGGAAATATTTGTTTAGGAATAGAGGAACAAGACTATAGCAGTATGTTATCTTACTGCATCATAGAGGTATAAAACTAGTGATAATTTGCACACAGCATGCAAACAAGTAAAATCAGACAGCATAGCACAGTTCTGCCTGGGGATCTTCAGGTTACAATGATGTATAGCTAAACACCATTAGGCACATTAGCATACTGTTGACAGATACACTGAGGACAAATGGGAAGATATTTCTTTTCTTTTCTTTTCTTTTCTCTATATTCTTAGTTTTTCTTTCTTTTCTTTTTTTTCTTTTCTCCACTTTCTATTTTTTTCTTTTTTCTAGTTTGTATTAATTTTTTAAAATCTTTTTTAATTGTAATTTTAATAACATTACTATATAAAAAAGTACTAATGGGAAGAGAGTTGTTTCCACCAAGCTGAACTTCTTTTACAAATATATCACTTTAGACAATGGAAATCCTAGATTTCTTTCTAATTATCTCCTACAAGTATGCATACATCCGCATGAGCACCCACTATTATTCTCCAGATAGTAGTCCATACATATGTACACTTCACAAGGTGAGGGGTACTTACATTTATTTTGGATATGATATATGCTGGGTTCTCTGAGCTTGGTTGTTTTCTTGGAGAAGTTTAATTACCTGGCTAGGTAGCATCTTCAGTGCTAGAAGGGAGTGTTGTATGGATATGTTATACAATGCTGTAGGGATACACACAGAGAGTGAGACAGACATGCATCATGGAATGTTGCTCAGGATCCACCCTAACTCATACTCTGAAAATATATTTTATGGAAAATATATGATTCTAGTGACAACTCTTTTCTGAATAAGTAACCAAGAGCCAACAGTGGAAAATCAGTCCAGATATGTTCCAGCTATCCCCAGTAACCTATACTGACCCATCTCTGCTTCTGCCTAATTCCCCAGTTTTCTTCTATCATTTCAAAACTCTCTAGAGTACCTTTTATAGGAAGCAGTTCTGTTAACTATGATAGACCTAAATAACAAGGCCTTATTGATATTGTTACTGAAGTAACTAATCTCTGTGTTTGCAATGTAGATCATGCTATAGAGCAGATTTGAACTTTTGGTGGAACTAAGTCAAATTCATTTTATTAGTCAGATGTATATATGAGAAAAAGAGTAACCTTCTGGGGTTTTTTGAATGCCCGAGTCTGAAAAAAAATCTAGGGGTATAATTGGATTTATAATATTCTTAGGAGACAGCCAACAGGCTTCTCCTGATGTATGGGTAAAGGTTCCAACTAGCTGTGGTAGAGCATATGATATGAAAACTCACATTGGTCAGGGGTTGTTATCTCTGTGTTATTGTGTTAATATTGCACACAAACATATCTTACTGGCTTGTTGTGCAAGGACATGGAACAATCCCTTGCATATAAAAACATTTTATTGAACAAGGGTGGACAATTTATTATAGAACTATAGTTTCTAGCAGTCCTAGTTAGCATGATCAATGATGAGGAATACTGTAATAAGCTAGAAGGTATCTATCCCAATACTGGAGGAAGCATTGCACAGATATAGGAACAAAATTTCTGTGTTGCATATTTTAAAATGCAAATAAGAAGGGAAAACAGGGAGAAAATGGAGTATAAGAAAATTGCTGAGTTTAATTGCAAAACTGGACTGACAAAACTGAAAACATCCTTCTGGGTCCAATCCATTACAAGCTTCTTTAAACAGCTCAGTGAACTTCTCTTTCCCAAGCTGAAACTTGACAAGCTACATTTTACAAGCTCAGTCCATGAATCATTCTCTAAGCCAATGATCAGTAACTGAATAGCTGATACTACTTCCTGGTCCAGCAGTAATTATTGATGCAGCTTGTTTATTAACTTTTGCCAATATTCTAGCTAACAGAATGAAATGAGTTATGCGTAGAACTATTCTAATTTCAGAAGATCAAGAAGACATTCTGAAATGTTTTATTGACAAGAACAGTACAGAACTTCTGATTATTAGCTCCTGGAATTTGTGAAACTGACATCTACTTGTTATGCTTTGATTTTAATTAAAAAAAAAAGCCGTAAACTGCCATCCTGAACTTCAATTTTATCTGATATATCTGTATGCATGTATGTATGTATGTACAAGGAGCGGCTGGATAGCGTAGTGGTTAGAACACTGCCTTTGATGCAGGAGACCGGGGTTCAAATCCCGGCTGGCACCAACCTTACCAGTAGGGGTCCTTGGGCAAAGACCCCCTAACGCTTCACCTCCCTACCTCAAATATGAGAGTGACATGAACTAAGAGAGTCATGCCGGCTTGGACGTTGCCCGGATTAACAAGGTCTGCGTCAGATGTTGGGGAACCAGGACAATCTGATGTTAAGTGGGCTACTGGAACAAACCATACATGGACGAGACAAGAAAACTTGGAATTGATGGAATGCTACTACAACAGCAGACCTAATGAGAGGTGATATATGAAACGGATGAGGGAACTATGGATAGACAGATGGCCTACATCCACACTAACTGAGAAACAACTAGTTACCCAGCGCTTCAAATATAGTAAAGAGGAAGCTGCTCTCACAACTCGAGATAGACCAACTCTACATTACAACCCGGACTCAAGCAGAACTGGAAGAACAAGCAGTTGTGCAGCCAACACCTGAAGCTGGAATGTCACTGCCACCCCTTCCATTACAGAGCAAAGCAGCTGATATGAGGCATAAGATCATGGATAAACTAGCTATAGTCAACCCTCGAGTCCAATTACCAAGGCTCAGTGGAGAAGTACCATCAGATAGTATGCTAGAAGATGCCAACAGAGCCCTCCAGACAATCCCTACTACCACCATAACTGAAACCAATGAATTGGTATATGCTACAGCCACTGTAATCCTGGAACTGCTTGGCTACACGATCAAGAAGAACAGCAGTACATACCCACCCTGGAAAATGAGATTGGAGGCTAAGATCAAGGCAACTCGGAGAGAAGTCAGTCAGCTGGTGGAACTACAGAAGCGTGTGGAGATTAAGGATAAGAATCGGCTACTGAAAAAATATATGGGTCTGACTCCATCTGAACCCCTAGAGACTGCTAAAGAAAGGCTCACAGCACTGGCTGCCAGGCTAAGGAGATACAACAGAGAAGCAGAGGCCAAGAAGATAAATGCCCTGTTCTCCAAAGAACCATCCAAAGTGTACTCCCAACTGCAGTGCAACCACACAGTAACAGCTGAGCCACCAGCAGCATAAACTGAACAGTACTTGAAGAACATATGGGAGAAAGAGAAGACACATAACACCAGCGCAAAGTGGCTGCAGGACCTGAAAGCAGACCACAGCAATCTCCCAGAACAGGAACCAGTCACCATCACAGTAGCACACATCCAACAGCGGGTCAAGAACATGAAAAGCTGGACAGCACCTGGCCCGGACATGATCCACACCTACTGGCTAAATAAAGGCATCCTAGCTGCCAAGCTACAAGACCATATGGACCAGTACATGAGCACAGCTCAAAAGGGCATTGGGAACAACACCAGAGGCTCAAAACACCAGTTACTCATAGATAGAGCAGTCACCCGAGATTCAAGGTCTAGGCAGACCAATCTGAGCACAGCCTGGATTGACTACAGGAAAGCTTATGACTCAATGCCGCACACATGGATCTGTGAATGCCTGGTGCTATACAAAGTCAACAGGACACTAAGGACCTTCCTCAAGCACTCAATGGGACTGTGGAAGACAACACCGGAAGTGAACTCAAGACAGCTCACACAAGTGGCCATCAAGTGGGGTCTGATGAGTTTCAAAGCCGCTGTCCTGGATGAAACCTGGAGTATCCAGGAGTACATCAGTAAGATGGCACCCAAAGATGAGCTGCTGAGAGAATGCCTCAGGCAGCAGCAGACATGGGAGGAAGTTCAAGCAAAGGAAATACCATGGCAAGACAAGCCCCTGCATGGGATGTACCATCGACAGATAGCTGAGGTCGCTGACATTGGGAAATCCTATCAGTGGCTGGAAAGGGCCGGACTAAAAGACAGCACTGAGGCAGATCATAGCAGCACAAGAACAGGCACTAAGCACCAGATCCATAGAAGCAGGGGTCTATCACACTAGACAGGACCCAAGGTGCAGATTGTGCAAAGAGGCCTCAGAGACAGTTCCACACATAGTGGCAGGGTGTAAGACGCAGGCAGGAACAGCATACACTGAACGGCACAACCAAGTAGCTGGCATTGTGTACAGGAACATCTGCAAAGTGTATGGGCTAGACCCCCCCAAGTCCAGATGGGAGATTCCACAGAAGGTCGTGGAGAATAACAGGGATAAGATCCTGTGGGACTTCCAGATCCAGACGGACAGGCAGGTACTGGCCAATCAACCAGACATCGTGGTAGTAGACAAAGACCAGAAGACAGTGGTAAGTGATAGATGTAGCAGTGCCAAGTGACAGCAACATCAGGAAGAAGGAGCATGAGAAGCTGGAGAAGTACCAGGGCCTGAAGGAGGAAATCGAGAGGATGTGGAAAGTAAAGGCCAAAGTGGTCCCAGTAGTGGTAGGAGCACTGGGGGCCATGACTCCTAAGCTGGGAGAGTGGCTCCAACAGATCCCAGGAACAACATCAGAGCTCTCTGTGCAGAAGAGTGCAGTGCTAGGAACAGCTAAGGTACTGCGCAGAACCCTCAACTCCCAGGCCTCTGGTAGAGGACCCGACATTGAGGAAGACACATACCACCCATAGGGGTGAGAGGGAAAATTTTATATATATATGAAACTCCTATACTGTCCTACCGACCCAAACCTAGCAACCGGCATTCAACCCTGCCATACTAACAACAGAGCCTATAATTAGCAAAGTAGAGTTTTAACACAAACTTTCCTTTCCTTGTAGTATTCAAATTATTTATGAATACTGAACAAGAAATATTTAGAATCATTGAGAGTTGGGGGGCATACAAGATGGTGATGGTGATGGTGATGATAATTCCTGGATTCTTAGTATCAATCAATCAAGTTTATTGATTTAGTCTATTGACCATATCAAGTACAGATTCTTAGTAGCTTCAATATCTGTCCTGTGCCTCTGTTACCTGAATTAATATTAAGGTACCCCTCATGGAGAGAGTAATAGACAAAACTGCATTTAATTAGCACTGGGTCAAGATCTGGTCCAGTAATCTGAGAAATGTCTTCTATCTCCAACATTGGTAAATCTATCACATTTTTTAACTCTTTGCCTTATCAAGAATAATCTAAATATCCAGTTTTGATTTTTGTTCTGTGCTAAAAGTGAATTTAAAAAAAGAATAATTTTGAAATAAATGTTTCTCTTTAAATTCAAAAGTGTTTTATGCAAAAAAATAGTCCATGAATTCTAATGGCAAAGCATGTATGGATTATGTATTTTAAATAATCATAATCATATCAGACCAGAAACTTGCCAGGTAAGAAAACTGTCCTTAAAAGTGAACAGTAGAGTGGATTTATCTTGGTCTACTAATATTTGACCTTAGAAGCAAAATAAAATATTGTGCATGTGTAAAATGAAATTCTAATGCCCCACAACCTCTTTACTATTTACCGAATAAGCAAACTATATAGTGAAAGACAAAGCCAGTTTACTGCATGCAATATTTAAAACTTATATTTTGTCATTTATTTCCATGGGAGTGTATGAAACTACATGCATCTTGATTATAACTAGGATCTATTTAGCTTTTTTTCAGATAGCTGGCTAGCTAGCTAGTGTGTGTGTGTGTGTGTGTGTGTGTGTGTCTAATTTCCTCTTAATCTTCCTTTCATTGATCTTTTCATTATTGTTTATACTTTAATTTAATTTCACTGTATGTAAACTGGTACTCTAGCAGTTACGCATCATTCAGAAATGTTTCTTCGACAGCATAAACGAACATATTTATATACAGGTGAAACTCGAAAAATTAGAATATTGTGCAAATGTTCATTTATGTCAGTATGGCAACTCAAAAGGTGAAACCAATATATAAGATAGACGCATTACATGCAAAGCGAGATATGTCAAGCCTTACTTTGGTATAATTGTGATGATTATGGCGTACAGCTTATGAAAACCCCAAATTCACAATCTCAGAAAATTAGAATAGTGTGAAAAGGTTCAATATTCTAGGCTCAAAGTGTCCCACTCTAATCAGCTAATGAGTCCATAACACCTGCAAAGGGTTCCTGAGCCTTTCAATGGTCTCTCAGGCTGGTTCAGTAGGAATCACAAGCATGGGAAAGACTGCTGACCTGACAGTTGTGCAGAAAACCATCATTGACACCCTCCATAAGGAGGGAAAGCCCCAAAAGGTAATTGCAAAAGAAGTTGGATGTTCCCAAAGTGCTGTATCAAAGCACATCAATAGAAGGTTATGTGGAAGGGAAAAGTGTGGTAGAAAAAGGTGCACAAGCAGCAGGGATGACCGCAGCCTGGAGAGGATTGTCAGGAAAAGGCCATTCCAAAGTGTTGGGGACTTTCACAAGGAGTGGACTGAGGCTGGAGTTAGTGCATCAAGAGCCACCACACACAGATGGATCCTGGACATGGGCTTCAAATGTCGTATTCCTCTTGTCAAGCCGCTCCTGAACAACAAACAATGTCAGAAGCGTCTTACCTGGGCTACAGAAAAAAAGAACTGGTCTGTTGCCCAGTGGTCCAAAGTCCTCTTTTCTGATGAGAGCATATATATATATATTCTCATATATATATATTCTCCTATCCTATTGTTTGTTGCATATCCTCTGATATAGTGAAAGAAATTTACGTGAAGCAAGTGCTTACAGCTTTTTAAATTATTCTACAATAACATCAACAGAGCAGAATAAAATGAACAATTGCTAAAACTAGGGACAGCATTCTTCTCCTTGTCCTCTGTAGTCCTTCAAGGTAGGCCAAGTCAGTAAACAGACTCCACAAGGACTATTGGAACTTTTACTGTAGACTTTAATAATAGAATATTGAAAGCCTACCAGAGTGTTCCCTCTCTTATACCATACAGAATCAAGGTGAGACTGTTTCAAGTCTCTTTCTTATTCTTACTGCTTACCCAGGACTGAGATTTTGTTTATACTCTTTTACTGGTTAATTTTTGTTGGATTCCTTTGCCAACATTATATTTGACTCCCTCTACATCTCCTCCTCCTCCTCTTCTAATTTCTTTTCTTCTTCTTCCTCTTTCAAAAATAACTGCTCTCCCTTGTTGGGTTCAACCATGTTGGAGATTCAAGGGACTGAACTGAAGATCTTTTGCAAGAAAAGCATGTCTACCTTTCTTTAGAACTAAGCTATTTTGAAACCATCTTAGAATATATGAAACAGTTTCTTTATTTTTTTAAATCAATATCATGGCATGTGAAACACTTGGCTTTGCCTTACTACACCAAAGGAGCTGCCAAGGAAGACTGCATGAAATGACCGCAGAAAAAGAATGGTAACTCTGCAGATGGGCTATCTGTAGAATGGGATTCTTTCTATACTATGTCACAAAATTTGCCACTTATTGTTCCATATGGTAATCATAACTGTGGGAAAAAATTACCTCGCCGCTTTCAGTAAGATGAATACCAATTTATTTCATTTATTTAGGAATGAACACCCAGTAGGATAGCACCTTTATTCAAAAGCAGCCATCTCAACTCCTCAGCAATTACTCTTCAGAGATACTTCCTCCCAGCTGTCTCAGTCAGGCAGAAACCCTTTCCTACAAAAACAAGTTATTCACCACAGTAATGATCATGAAACACTGTTCTTGGGGACAACAGTGTGCCATATTTCTAGTTTATAGCAGCTGCACTGTGGTGTGCACTGTTACTAAACTGCAGCTTTGTAGTCAGTGAAAACCAGACCAAAACAATGAAGACTTTTGCATTTTTTCTGGTCTACAACGTTTACCTACCCCTTTCATTTCATTTTGTTCTTGCAATCACTGTGTTCAATTAACCTGCTTGAGTAGTTTACCCCACAAAGTCAGTCAATGTTTAATCCCCACTGAGTATGTTAAATCTTTATCAAATAGTTTTGCATTTTTTTTATTTTATTTTTTTTTTGAGAGGGGAGAGTGGGGGTGAGTGTCACACATTACTTCTGCAAACAAGGTTTCATTTCTATTGTCTGCCAATACCTCTTCTACAGCATGTGTGATACCACCTTATATATTGGAAACATAAGCATCAGCATTCTCCCCAGATGATAAGAAACAGAGTATCCAGGGCACAGTCCTTCATGTTTTGCATCTAGACGTCTGCAATGTGCACTGCATAGGGCAACCCCAGAAGGTAGTCCAGAAACCTCATTCCATGCAGAATGTTACAGTTCACTTATTGTGGGGAATACATGGCCACAGATACTTTATGCATCAAATTTGTTAGACGGTTGAGCACTGAAGTTTCTCAGTTAGTAACTGTTCTTTACTATTTTGTGCTAACTGCCCATTTTTTCGGAGCCTAATTTAAGGGATGTAAGGTTCTTTGTTAGAATGCCTAATCTGGACTTCAAGATTCATTTTCCTGTTATCAATCAATCAATCAATTTGATTTTGGTCATAGACCAAATATGAACTAATAACTTAACAATTACACTAAAATATAAATCAAAATAAAAGTCATATTGATAGAATAAAATAAGATAAAGATAAAATGAGTAATGTAAAATTACAGAGTACAGTAATTAAAATGTGAGAGAATCCTATAAGATTACAATTAATTTTACAATAAATAATCTAAATGCTATAAATAACTAGGATAGATAACTATAAAAGGAAATAAGTAATACTAGGATTTATAAAACACTATGAGAATGTCAAGCTATGTTAACTTACATTAGCGAATACTTGCTGGAGTCCCGCTAGGGCTAGTTGGGATTAAGACAATTATGGTCCAACCAATTATCATCAAAGAAATAGCAGAATAAACATAGAATGGTTTGTGTATATTTAAATGGCGGGGGGGGGGGGACAGGAAGGGGGAAGAAGGAAAGGGGGCAAAAAGGAAGAGAAATATATATTGAGTTATGGAAGCCTAGTTAAGTCTCACCATCACCTCACTTGGAGGAGTTGTTTAAATTTGATCATATAGTAGCTCTGACACAGAACTGGGTTACGTTGTCTGAAATCCCTGCCTCCTGGTCTGCTAGCAAGAGATCGACTCAGGAAATATACATTTCTCATAGATTTGTATAAAAAAGGCAACACAGCAACACATGACCCATTTCCTATTATTTATTTTCTTTCTAATAAAATTGTTTGTTTCTTACTAAATTTATATGCTGCCCATCTCCCCCAGAGAGTGATTCTGGGAGGCTTACAATTAAAAAGCCAAGACAATAAAAAACAATAAAAATACAAACACCCCCAATTAGTTGCATTTTATCATTGGCAAAATTTGCAACCTTTTATCTAAAATGTTTTCCACTGAAACTGTTAATAGTTCTTCAGTGGTGGAACACCATGTGTCTATGGCTTCATTTATATTCAACGTCTTAACAAGTAATTACACATAGAGAAGAAAATAAAGTAACCACATTCACGTTTTTGCTCTGTTTCATCTGTGTGTGTGTGTGTGTGTGTGTGTGTGTGTGTGCAGCAAATCCAATCCGTCTAAAAATCATCTGAGGTCAAATGAACATAATGGATTGGATAAAGGAAGCATTATTGCTGCATAGGCTGCGGTATGACAGCCTACCCTAATCTGTACTGTACTTCTTTTCCTTTCATTTTTACCTTTATCCATTACATACCATATGGTACCTCACTATTTTCACCAGTATCCACACTTTCTTGGCATATATAATCCTTTCTTCTCCTTATTTTACAATTGATAATTTACCACAGCTCTGCATTTCTCTCTCTCAGGTGTGCTGGGGGGTAGCCGTATTACCATATCATTCTTTTGTTTAATATTTTGTGCATTAAAAATAAAGGCAGTAACATTAGACTAAGGCTGTTTGATCACATTATTTTCTATTTTAGAATTAAGTCTCCCTATGTAAAAATATGATACACAAGCTTATGTCACATACGCAAGTTTGCATCAAAATGGAAGAAACATGATAACATCATGTTTCTTAAAACTGTCCACTGTTCGGACCTTGGTTTTATTTAACTACTGTCTAATACAGTGGAATAAACAACATTTTCCTACATGCAGTTTGACAGAATTTAGATGCCCCATTAGGTAGTCAGCAGAAAGTTAGTCCACCTGGTTCTTGTAATAAGTAACATGAACAGAAAAGAACCTTCTTCTGGGAAGGAGATACCAAATATCTCAGAATAGTTGCACATAGAACACTGTTTATCATATCTTCTGGAACATAATCCACCTTCCTAAATGCTAATCTTCTTAATGCTAATCTTTCAAAGTCATTTTAATTAAATAAGCATATTGAATTTGTAAATCATTTTCAAAGAGTTTCATTTTATTTAATTACTTATTTGAATCTCATATACTGAGCTTTGGAAAAGTATCAAAATTAATTTCAGGGTTTTTTTCCCCAGTATATAAAAATAAGAATATACAAATGTAGAAACACAATCTGAACTCGTTAATAGAATCATATTATATAGGATAGGATGGGAAGGAACGATTTAGGTCACAAATTCCTATCCATGAAGATATCTAAATTAAAGCATCCATTCTGTGTAGTCTCTGCTTGGACACAAGTAGTAGGGCCCATCACTCTTCTGAGTAATTGTTTCTATTGTCAAACTACTCAAACTATTCCATTGTTTTCCCCAAACATTCAACCAAAATCTGTTGTCCTGTAACTTAAATCCATTGTTCAGACTCCAGTACTCCAGAAAAATGAAGGACTTCGCTTGGCTTTCTGGGTGACATCCCTTCAGCTTTTTGAAGAATGCTATAATATTTTCCCCCAGATATTTCTTCTCAGGGCTAAATCTTCCCAGATCCTTCAATCTCTCTTCATAGAACTTTGTTTCCAGTTTAATCTTCATTGCCCTTTTCAAAACCTTTTCTAGTTTCTCTCAATCTTTCTTATACTGTGAAAGCTAGGATTAGATACAATACTCAAAGGCATAGTCAACCAATAAGATTAAGTGGTACTATTATTTTCCATGATTTTTTTTTTAAAACCAAAACTATACTTACATCAAAGCAGCACAACTATCTTTTTTCACTGCTGTGCTATCTCATCTTCTGTTTGTATTCAGCTACTATTCCAAGATCTTTTCCACACATACTATTTATTTATTTAATCACATTGTAACCCAACTGCAATCATAGTCTCTTGATAACTCACAAAAGAAGACCGTAACATAATCATAAACAATAAGAAATATAATATATTAAGATTGAAAAACAATACCTAGTGTCAACACCCAAATGCGCTCTGGAAAAGCTCTTTTTTCAGCTGTTTCCAGAAGATGAATGATGTTGGAGTTAATCGAACCTCCCATAGGAGGCCATTCCAGAGGGTTGAAAAAGCAATGCCTCTGGACATCAGCCCAACTGACCTCCACAGAATGGGGGACAGCCAGCTGCTGGTCCTAGCCCAACTCAAGCGGTGAGAGGCAATCTTGCAGGTAACCCAGTACCAAGCCATAAAGGGCTTTATAGGTTAAAACCAGTACTTTAAATTGCACTTGGAAGCAAATGGGAAGCCAATGCAGGACACGCAAGGTAGGTGTGATATGTGTCCACTGGCAAGCAACTGTGAGCACCCAAAATACCATGACCAGGATGGTTTTTAAGGCAGGACAAGTTGCAGTATTCTAGACAAATGGTGATGAGGACATGAGTCACCACAGTAAGGTCTTCCCACTCCAGGTAAGGTCACATCTGGTATACCACTGCAGCTAGGGAAAGCCCTGCCCCCAGTACAGCCTTCATCTGGTGATCCAGCAGGAGTCCAGGAAGACCCCCAAGTCTTGGAATTTCTCCCCATGACCTCTAGTGATGATATAACTCCACCATGGCAATGAAGATCACCCCCAAAATTTTCCAGGAGTCTGGAGTTGGTTCCCTAACAAAACAAAACCTAATAAAACAGAACTTCAAAAACAATCCAATCAAAATAATAACAACAACAACAATCTGCATAACCTAACCTCCTTAAATTAAAACTCCTCCCTCCCCCCCATTCAGACCAGCAGATCTCCTTGATGACACCTGGGGGGGGGGGGAGCGAGATATTCCCCTTTCTATAACCGAGGGATTGATTTCTCTTTCCTAAGTAAATAACTTTGCTTTTATTTCTGTTAAACTTAAATTATGGTACTTTCTATCTGTCAAACTGTTTTATATTTTATTTTTGTCTTCTAAGATATTAACTGGGAGCCAGTTTGGTGTGGTGGTTTAAGGTACAAGTTTAGAAATCTAGAAACCAGGAGACTGATTTCTAGTCCTGCCTTGGTCATGAAGCTAGGTGGGTGACTTTGAATCAATCACTCTCTCTCAGCCCCAGGAAGAGGACAATGGCAAATCATTTCCAAACAAACAGACAAACAAAAAAGGTGCCAAGAAAAGTACAGGTGCTAGTCCGGGCAGTCACTAGGAGTCAACACTGGCTCAAAGGCACAAAAAGCAAAACTAAACCTAACCCACCCATTTCTCCCTCTATAATATTATTCAGTTCAAAAAAGAACGGTTGACGCGCTTTCTCTGAGTACAGTTTTCAAGCTACTTAAATATTTACTTAATTGTCTTGCAATCCAGACAAATGTTAAGTGGTTTGTTGATTGGAATATAAAAGGCTACTTTGTCAAATGCATTATCAAAATCAAGTTATCTTACATCTACAACATTTTAACAATTTACTAAGGAAATCACTTGATTTTTTTTTAATAAGATACTATTAATCTGGCAAAACATGGTCTTGACAATCCATGGTGACTTACAGTAATTATTGTATGGTTTTCAAAAGGTATAGTATAGTTTGATTTTGTTATGTTATCATTTGGAATACTCCAGGTTAATTGGTTCCATTTTTGCCCTACACCACACTCTTATAAACCAGTCAAGGTGTGGAACTAGGACTTGAAAAATCAAGTTCAAATCCATAGCTGGCCATGGAAGCTGACTGGTTAGCTAGTCACTCTCAACCCAATTAATTCACAGGGTTGTTGTAGTGATAAAATGAATGGGGATCCCTATATAAATTGTTTTGAGCTCCTGGAGTAAAGCAGAATATTAAAATTATCATCATGATCTTTATCAACATCATTTTGATCATCTTTGTCATCAGGTGTCCACCTATTTTCCAGCATTTCTCAAGTATAATATATAAAGATTTGATCTTTACAATCAAGAACAGTACATAAGTTCTCTATCATTCTTTATAATTGTCTGGTAGAATTTATATCCTGTCGCTGAGAAAACTGAGCCAAAATAGGAGTTGAGTTTCCTTTCTTTTATTGTCTGTTAGTTTCTTGGCAACTCATCCTTCCTTTTGTCTCTTATATGAATTTTTACACAATGACACTGGCTTCTTCTGCTGTCTTCCTTTGTTTTTGTTCCCACTGGAATTCTTTTAGTATCTTCTTTCATAGGAATTTGCCTGAATGTTGAACTTCTCCCATTAACTTGTGCTGCCTTTGAATCCTACTTAATATTGCTTTGAGTTTATTAGAATCTATTTTCTTGAAATGTATGATATATATTTAAGTACACTCAGCTTTTGTTTTCCTTACAATCAAGTAGTCCAGCACTACACAATCACTTTTCCCTAATGTTCTTGCTCTTGAACTGGAAGAATGAATGAAGATACCATATGAATCATTTAATTCTTTAGTTTCCCTCCTCAGTCTTCAAAATCCATGATGACATGGCTATACATGGTATTGGCAGTATAATTTGTCTCCACATGGATTAGCAGTAAGAGATAATTGGATCTGATAAGAGTTGGAAGTTCTTAGGTCACATCCCAACTGTGCTTCTGGCAGACAACACACTTCACAAGCCAGTGAGTTTAGTTGACACATGTTTGTTTTTATTCCTTATGGTACTGAGTTGTCAGTGCTTCTGTTTCCTATTCGGTAGTGTCATTTTCTCCTCTGAAAGTTCATAGTCTGTTTCTTCTGACAAGCCAACAAAGCTGTTTCTGAGTTTCAGTGATACAGAATATCTTCTACAGATCTTGTTTCTGGTTGCTACTCACGTCTATTGGGCTTGTTCCTTCAATTGTCTTCCATCTGGAATGTTAGTTCCTCTGGCAGCTTTTATTATAGGACTTCTCCTAAGAACTAAAATGTGGTCCCTATTTATTCCAATCATCATAATTTTTCTTCAACCCCTGTTATAAGCTTGCACTTTTAACAAATACACAGTATGCTTTATCTCTTCCTGCTCAGTGATAGTAAGGTTGGCTGGATTTTATGGATAGATAAAATCTATCCAACTACAATTATGTACTTAAGCTGAGAATTCTACATTGCTATTCTCTGTAAGTGCTTATGCATGCTGAAACTGTGATTTACAGTTTTCTTATTCTTGTTCTACAAATAACAATATACAATAGTATGCTCTAATCTGGAGAGCCACAGTTGTTAGTCCATTCACAATGTGAAAGAGAAAAAAATATCTCATGTTGAAAGCAAGTTTGAGAATATTATCAGTGGATCTGATGTGCAATCCAATGCTTAGTTAAGCCAATTGTAGTGAGATGTTCAGTGATGATTCAGATATGCATTATATTGATAAGACGGTTATTTCCTTTCAATGGACAAGATGGCATACACTTACAAGATTCTGTGAGTATAATCCACACAATTTATTCAAATTACTTGGTGAAAGAAAGGTATATTTACATCAGTTGTTGATTGATTGATTGATTTGATTTGATTTGTGTGGCTGCTCATTTGACATACAGTAAATCTCTGGAAGCATCAGTGAATTGGTCTCCTTTCAGGAAGATAGTTCCAGCAGTTTAATCATATCTGAAAAAGCCTGCTTAAAATCTGAAGGAAGGAAGGAAGGAAGGAAGGAAGGAAGGAAGGAAGGAAGGAAGGAAGGAAGGAAGGAAGGAAGGGGGAGGGAGGGAGGGAGGGAGGGAGGGAGGGAGGGAGGGAGGAAGGAAGGAAGGAAGGAAGGAAGGAAGGAAGGAAGGAAGGAAGGAAGGAAGGAAGGAAGAAGGATGGAAGGAAGGAAGGAAGGAAGGAAGGAAGGAGGAAGGAAGGATGGAAGGAGGAAGGAAGGAAGGAGGAAGGAGGAAGGAAGGAAGGAAGGAAGGAAGGAAGGAGGAAGGAAGGAAGGAAGGAAGGAGGAAGGAAGGAAGGAAGGAAGGAAGGAAGGAAGGAAGGAAGGAAGGAAGGAAGGAGAGTTCAATGGCTATGTCTTTTTTTTTTTAAGTACAAATTCTGCTCATCAGGGCTAGCTCTTTTCTTAGCAATATAAGATAAAAGATTTCATTTTCTACTGAACCTATATAATAGAAATCACATTAAGATGAATGATACTCATTTTCCATTAATCAAAAGCATTTTCTGCTCCATCAAATAGATCACTTTGCTCATGCCACATATCCCATTAGTGTCATAACAAGATGCCAACCAGGAGCTTCTTCACTGAGATATATCACCTGAGATAGGATTCCAGTAGCACGTATATACAGGTTCATTGCCTATGTCTCCACATACTGACACAACCTTGCTCTAAAAGCACATATGCAATTTCTGTACAGTTTGACCCTACAAAGACACACAAGATATTTATTTCCTAAGTAAACAGATAACAACCATCATGATCCCTTAAGTGCCCAACCAGATCAATCAAATAAAATGGGAAAAATCCTTGAAAAGACTAGCTTCAGTTTACTACACAACATAGGCATGACAGTGTATCAGTCAAAGGAAGAGAAAGAAATCAGAAAGTACAGATTATTTTTTGTCACCAAACGTGAAAGTCTGATTCAGGTCTTTTTCTCCAACAGACAGTATCAACAATCATATCTACCTGTACCCCTATATTGAGAAAAATTGTATTAGTTTGACTTAAATATAAATTTTAGATTTTCTAAATGCAAATTTTAGATTAAAAAAAAGATTAATGCAAAAATTGAATGAAAACATTTAAAGGATATGCCATTAAAGATTTTTCAGATGCCATTCTGTCGTAAGCAATAAAATCCAAGGAATAATGGAAATTATTTCAAATTTCTATGTGGGGTGAACAAATTCAGGGCCTTCCATGTGGGCGGGGGGAACAGTTGTCAAAAAAAAAAAAATCAAGATGGTGGCCCCACCACTTATTGAAAATGCAACACAGGTTAAAAAGACTGGGGTTTCAATCACATTATTATTACTATTTCTTCCTCCTTCCTCCCCCCTCTCCCCCAGTAGATAATCCTGGCCAAAATCCTCATCTTAAAATTTTGAATACAGGTAAAACTAAATTGTCATAAAAATCATTTTGGAGTTGCTTTTCTATAACCCTATATAGACAGAGAAACAGACCAGTGCATTTAAAAGTATTTCACCAGAAAATGCTGGATTTTATTGTTTAGTTTAACTTCTAGAATTATAACATACGCTCATCAATATATAATCACTAGGGTCCAGTTAAGAACCCCAGATTTGCCTTAACAAGGCATTCTTGATGGCTTTATTTACTGTATTAGTATCCTCCAGTGATGCTGCCATTTTAATTCCTCACAATGCTTGGAGTAACACTATGTCAGGTATTGTGAATAATTAAATATAATAATAATAATAATAATAATAATAATAATAATAATAATAATAACAACAACAACAACAACAACAACAACAACAACAACAACGACGATGATGATGATGATGATGATGATTACTGGATTCACTAGTCTGAAATTCATAAAGTGAGTGCAGGTTAAGGTGCCCCAGGCATAGGATCAGTAATCCCACTTGACAATGCTCAAATAAGCTCTGGGTGAAAATTCAGGAACAATAAATAAGTTGTAATGGCTTGTAGAGGATTGAAGCAATTTAAACTAGTATTTACTTATTTCAGTAAATAAGCTGCTTCTTGTGAATCATATAATGATTCTTGTGAAGCACTATAAAGTAAAGAAATCTAGAGAGAAACTTTGAAGCTGTCATGTAATTCTGCACAGGCTTATTATTGTAAAGGTTATGACAAGTTTTTAAACTAGCATATGTTTCAGCTTTTACAGATTTTATATTTGTCCTCTAAAAGCTTCATTAATGCATAAAATAATAATTCTAATAAAATCCAGTCATTATGCATGTCCATTGAAAAGTGTTAACTGTTCCCCAGGACACACAGAGTCCATGTCTTAGCGTCAGACCTAGTTCCCTTTCATTTCAGCTTTTCTCACTGGAATAATTAGACCACTTTTAGTGGAAGAGGAGGAGTGAGGTACCAGTTATTACTTAGAATCGGGAAGACTTTCAATTTACTTATCAGTTACTGTAAATTTCCCAGTCAATATTTTTATCATCGTCATCATCATCATCATCATCATCATCATCATCATCATCATCATCACCTTGTAATGAAATCAGACATTGACCTAGTTAAAAACTTTTTTATTGGCTTGTGGAAATCAACATGGTGATCTTTGATGTGTTGGAACTACAATGCCCAGAATTCCTGGATGAAAAATGTGGAGCTAATTTCTGATTCTGGCAAACCTATTTGAACACATCGTGCTGTAACCATCCAGTATGTGATCCTGTTTGACTGGGATCATCTAAGGAAGAATTTCATTAATAATAACACCACTGTTGGTTAGATTGTTCATCTGTTTCAATCAATGACCAGATCAGCCAGAATGGTAACTATTGCCTCAGCAACATTAATGAAGATGTTGCTGGCTAATTTAGAATTTGTAGATCAGATACTAAAAAGAGGGAACACAAGGGAAGGCACCAAGATAATTGCAATTAATAAGAGTTTATTTATGAAAATCCATTTATCATGTCAGAGAGGTTCCTCCTGGACACTTGCAATGAGCTAAAGCAGTAAGGAGGAAATGTCATGGCATCTGCTCACAATGGAGTTACCTTTATGGGGCAGATCTTATAGTCCCCCACCCACCCTTGGAATGATCACCCTGGTCTGGAGAAGATTAACCAAAACAAACAAACAAACAAACAAACAAACAAACAAACAAATGGATGCTGAATTTACTTAAGGTTCTATAATTAAAGGAGAGGAAAAGGACATATAGGCAGACAATAAGGAATACACATAGAATCCACATAGTTTGCCTCATTAAGCCATTTGCTTTCAAGGTGCAACCACACAAGAGGTGAAAGGAGATACTTATTAACTTATTAAGGTCAGAGAGGGGAATTTGTTAGTTTGTGGCTCACTCTTGGTAAGCAGCTGGTACACTGGTGCAGAAGGCAGCTTAGGAAGAGCTAGCTTGCTTAAGCAGTATCTCTTCCTAGTGTTAGTTGAAAAAGTGGGTCAATCACAGGTCAGAAGATTTGTCCCAGCAGTGCTGTGCATTTAAAGAAAACAGTATTTGTATCAAACATAATTGTATGTTTTCCAAAAAAAAAAAAAAAAAAACCACCAATATTTCACACATTTTAATAATCATCAGCAATATGGTATGTACTGGCAAATGCACTGGTAGTACAGTATAGATCCTTTGTTTCCAGAGTCTGATTTGCTTTAAATGAAGGAAAACAGAAGTAATAATCAAGAAGTAATTGATTCCCTTTTGAAGTAGCACTTCTTTCTCTGGTCCAAAATTATGTAGCACTTCAGCAATAGTGGCTACCTTCAGCAATAGTGGCTACCTGTGATCTGAAGCATTTATCCATCCATCCATCCATCCATCCATCCATCCATCCATCCATCCTAATGACTCTGGGAGGCTCACAAATAAAAACATCTAAAAAAATACAATCAGAAACAAAAATATGGAATTTTTAGCTCATCCTAGCTAAAGGCCTGGAGAACAGGCAGCTCTTCAAGCCCCTTCGAAATGCCAGAAGGGTGGGGGCCATCCGGATCTCAGGGGAACCTCATTCCAGAGGGCAGGTGCTGCTGCACAGAAGGCTTGCTTCCAGGGTCCAGATAGACTGTATTGTTTAACTGAAGAAATCCAGAGCACGCCAACTCTGCTAGATAGCATTGGCTGGGCAGATGTTATGGGAGACAAGTAGACAGGACCTATGCCATGTAGGGCTTTATATGCAACAACCAGTACCTTGAATCTCACTCAAAAGCAAACTGGCAAGCAGTGCATCCCACAAAGCAGAGGTGTTACATGGGCATACTGAGGCATGCCCATCCATGCCCATGCCACTGCATTCTGAACCAGCTGGATCTTTCAGGTGGTCTTCAGGGGCAGCCCCAAATAGAACACAATTCAGTAGTGAACCTATAAGGTGACCTGGGTGCGAGTGACTGTCAAGGGCCTCCCAATCAAGTAAAGGATGCAACAGGTACACCAGATGAACTTGTGCAGAGCACGAGCAGCCTTGGGGACTCTATTGACCAGCAAACAAATCCAGAAGTTCACTCCTAAGCACTCTTTAGCTGTGATTGCTGAAAATTTGTGATATTTTGAGGTTGGAAGCATACAAAATGCAAATTTTAACAGATGCACACATACCAAACAGAACCCCAAAACTTCCCTTAAAAACTAAGAAAAAAGAAAAAATCTTACTCCCACACAAGTGTGAGCTGAACCTAATACTTGCATTAATATCTTGCTCACTGTATCACTAGACTCCTTCCTTCCAAAATGTCAAGCCATCTCTTTAACACCCAAAATTTGTCCACTCCTGCAGAAAGGAATGAAATTAATCCTGTATCCCTAGAATGTGTACTCGTGATTTCCATTGGCAATCCTATATCCAACATTTATGACAAATGATAGGTATATACATTCACTTATATGCTTAATTAGTCTTATCTGGACTTTGCTTAGTATCTTTTTATTAATTTAAATTACTGATAGTACATATAAAGACATATTTTGTCACTGCATCCTTACCTGGAATTTGTAGCAAGCTGATTCATTTTTTTCCCCTTTCCCTTTTAAGCTGAAAGTTTTCAATGTCATTAGAACATACTATGTATTATTAGTGCTCTATTCACCTGTCTTTTAAATGTCTATCTCAAAATCCCACCCCCTTCCAGCTATTCCATCTGAGATTGGGATGAAGTTCACTCACTGGCTACAATTTTCTAGATAGATTTTCTTTTCCTTGACCAAAAAATTAAAAAAAAAAATCTCAACATATCAAGAGATGTTTCTATCTGTATGTGTTTACCATTTTTAGATATAAATTTATTCATTCATTTTTATTAGATGAGAATGAAGGAAAACACACAATAGCTAGGAAAATTTAAAGCATGTCACGGTGCTTCTGAATATATGTGGTATCACTTGACTCAGTGGTCATACAGTGGCACCCTCATAACTGCCTTCCTTTAGAGGAGGAGGAGGAGGAGGAGGAGGAGGAGGAGGAGAAGAGGAGGAGGAGGAGGAGGAGGAGGAGAAGAAGAAGAAGAAGAAGAAGAGGAGGAGGAGGAGGGGGAGAGGGAGGGGGAGGGGGAGGGGGTTTGTATCATAATGTTACCAACCTCATTCTTTGTATTTGCATTCCAGTGTGGCACGTAAGTATGCAAGTCATGGAGTTTGCATCTGATGCCACCACATGCTCTTAATCACTGCCCATTCCCAACCACAGCAAAAATCTTTAGGCACATGAGTGCTTTGTCAAACTGGAAAACATCACAGAACCTCAAAGAACCAGCTGCAGATTGCAGACTGTGACTGTGGATGCTCTAAAGATGTAAAAAGTGGCTTTGGTATCCCATGATCTGTAGCTAACTGGAAATCAAAAAGGCTTGGAAGTTTTACTATCGGGAGGTAGAATGCAAGCTCCTATGTGAGGGTAGAGGTGAGCTCCAAGGTTTTGTCTACCTCAAAACTGGGATTTCTTTAACATTTCAGGTGTTGGATTTGTTTTTCCTGTTTAGTGCCTCTGTTTCAAAAATGTGTCTCTCATTTGTCAGTGATGGATTCAAATGGCTTCTGGTTTTGTAATGGTGGGAATCTGATTTACAGTCCAGGTTTCCCATACTTTGGGATGCTATCTCCTAATATGGACTGCTTTACAATTTAATTGGTAATCAGAAAACTCTTTTTTCTCTCTTTCTCATTATTGGCTGCTAGTGAATGGATTATGACCCACAAGACATGACAGCGGAGAAAAAGGGGGATCTCTCTCTCTCTCTCTCTCTCTCTCTCTCTCTCTCTCTCTCTCTCTCTCCAAGTGAAAGTGATCAGTCTTAAATGGAATTGATGTGGCACCTAAATGTTCTGCAGAATTCCAAAGACTAATTTTAACTCCTGATCAATTAGAGATACCAGGAACAGACTCTGTATACAGTTTGAAACTCCCATAGATTTAACAACTATAGTAAATACAATTATGCCCAGGTTGGACTTCTTTGATAAAAATCTGCTGGAATTAAAATGAATACTTAGCCAGCCTGATTTAGAGAGAGAGGGAGAGAGAGATTAATCAGCTTGAGGGTGCACATGAATAGCATACTAAAGATATTGCTGTGATATTGAAAGGGAATAAAAATATCCAAGATGAAATGAAATGACTCATAAACAGCAATATCTATATCTATATCTATATCTATATCTATATCTATATCTATATCTATATCTATATCTATATCTATATCTATATCTATATCTATGTCTACACACACACACATTTAATATTCCCTATAATGAAGAATGAGTATCAGTTGCTATGGGCATTCATGCAAAAAATCCTGTGTGAGTTCTTTTCACTGCAATTGGAGTGTAAGTTGGATCTTGGATCTGCATATTGTGTTGGTTGCCATTACTACTGTATATACCACAAAGACTCAGTCCTGTAGTAGTTAGATACTTCAGCTCAATAATTCAAGGTAATATTTGACAACTGTTTCAATAAACAGCATTTCCAGAGTGAAAAACTAAGAAGATAATGCCTCCCCCCACCCCATTTATTCTCAGAGATCCTTTAGAACTGTTAATTGTTTAAGGGGGCTTGACTACCTACAAAGCAGGGATGAAACTTTTCATTTCTTTCTTTCTCCAGCAATATGGATTCTGGGATGGAGAGATATTCTGATCTGGAAGCTGCTGCTAACTTTATTCAGTTGCAGAAGGGGACATGAAGTAGTATTCTCTTTTGGATATATTAACTGTTTTTAATTATTATTTTGTAATTGCAGATCGACTTCGTTGATTAGATGGGAGGTGCTGTACTGGAAAGGTGAGGAAAACCTTTGTGTAAAACATCCAGGTGGTCTTTAGTTGGACAATAATAATTAAAAGATGCAAATATATGCCTACCTGACTATCTGTCTGTGTCTCTGTGTCTCTATCTCCTTCTGAGTCATATATTCCTTGTTCCATGACAAGTTTTGAAGAACTTTTCATGAGGGTGTTCCATCCCCTCCAGCAGGTTCAATTTACTACTAAGATATATTTGCCTTACCTATCTTTAAGTTCCTTTTGATATGGGAGAATATGAATTTCTTGTTTAAAAAAAAAAATCCAATCCTAAAAGGGACTCACTCATAAGTTTTTACAGGCATTGTAGAAGACGTAGAGGTAAAAGCTGTATAGGGAAACACTTTAAAAGCTCAACTGAAAAGCCATTAAGAAAACAAAACAGGAAAAAAAGTGTAGTAAAATAACATCAATATAGCATAATAGAATAAGCAAAATAAAATAATTATGCGTGGAATTCTAGGAGACAATTCTTTAGAATGCCTTTTTGAATACTGGTTTTCCGTCATTTCATTATTCTTTTATAATGGCGATTTTGATGCTAAAATTTGACATCAACCTTGGCACAAAGGCTTCAAAATATACTACCATTTATCCTGCACAATGTGATTTTATCAAGAGGCTTGAAGCTTTGCATAACATCAAATCAGGAATTGATATATCTAGTTAGATTAATTGGATTTGACAAGAATTGTTTCATGGATGCAGAGAAAGCCTTTGACCTTATGCAGTTTCAATTTTTAGATCACCCATTGTATAATTATGGTTTTTGTTGTTGTTCTTGTTTGCTATTTTTCTTAATTAACTTAAGGTATGGTACTCTAATGTAATAACATTTAAAAAAAAAATCTTTATTGTTCTTTTGAAAATTGTCAAGGATGTCCATTATCATCTCCTACACTTAGTTTGACTTTGGAAAGTTTTCCCTGTTTGATCCAGCAATCAAGGGATATTTTGGATATTAAGCTTCCTAATGTTGAACATAAATTACTGTTACATGCCGAAGAGACTTTTGTTTTATTGGTGATTATAGAAGTTAGCTATCAGCTCTTATGGATCTGGTAAAACAGTTTGGTAACTTTTCAGGGTGTTCATTTAACTGGATTAAATATAATATATTTCCTATAAGATCTAAGGAATCTTTGAAAATCTGTAAAGTTTGGGGTCTTACATATAGTTGGATTATTAAAATTTCTTAGAATAATTATTCCTAGGAAGATTTTCACATTTGTAATGGTAAATATTTTTAGTGATCTATTTTAGATTAACATCAATATTAATGGATAGTTTAAAAAGTTATGAGACTTTGGAGAAAGTGTAAAATGGTGGAGTCGACATGGACACATATGTTTTAGGATTATTCCATGGTTGTCCCATTTTAGTCAATGTATATTAAGTTTGAACTGGGAAGAAAATAAGTTTCAAAGGCTCTATTCCAAAAATATGGAATTTAATGACCTATGAAAAGCTCTGAATTGATCTTGCATGGACTGCATATTGAAAGGAAAGGAAAGGAAAGGAAAGGAAAGGAAAGGAAAGGAAAGAAAAGGAAAGGAAAGGAAAGGAAAGGAAAGGAAAGGAAAGGAAAGGAAAGGGAAACCAGATTTAAATTTCGTATTGATGAAATGTGTTCACTATCTACCTGTGACCTTGTCTCATATCAACAACATATCTCCTCAGTGTCTGATGATATTTGATCTGCAAAAACAAAACAAAAAAACCCACTCTATATGTGTCTCTTATGTTTATACTTCCTTTTATTTTTTTTATTTTTTTAATTAGCTTCTGTTATGTATTTCTTTTCCCTTTCTGTATATTATAAGATAGCTAGCTCGCTCACTCGCTAACTAGACATATAGACATGAATGCAGATGGATTTGTTTAATTCTGCTGAGATTCTAACTGCTTTATTTTGTGCAATTTGAAATCCTTAATAAAAGGCCTGTTTGGATGTTGGCAGACTACTGAATGTTCAGGTCAGCTATCACATACAAATATGAAAGATATACCAAAATGTAGTTTGTAGAATAATTATGCAAAACCACTTGAGTCTTTATTTATTTTTACCAGTTGGATTATCCTTATGGCACCAATTGGTACCAATCTGGATATGGATATTTCTTTCATCTATATTTTACAAAACAAACATTTTATCATCTGGTTACTTACTTGGCATAAACATTTTTATAGATCATAAAAGACCACCTGATCTGTTTCACCCAATGCTTTTTGAGCTTTCTTTTATGGCTACCTATCCAGTCACATTGTTTGGTCAAAGCTTGGTTGTAGTCCATGCACTTAATATTTGCCTAACTTTATTGATATTACAGGAAATTCAGGTTTGGATCTATATATGGTACCTACTGATTATGCATTTTTCTAGTATCAGTTATGGGAAATAGCTAGACCATATCTGTATCTAAAGTCTAGGCAAATTCATTTTCAGGAAGAAGAAAAAGGAGATAATGGTTATTTTTGTTTTAAATGTTCATAACCACCATGTTCTACAGCTACAATACTACAACAGTTATTTGGGCTGAAAAGGGAATGTTTGAAATGAAGAGTCAGTTTATGTATTTGTTATCCTATTTTTATCACAGAATCTTACTCTTTGAAAATTGGAACACTATATAAACACCTTAAAGCTGAGATAAAAACCTTGACATTTTTAGTTAGATTCAGCCTTGTAAAACCACTGGTGAAAATTTATCAATACAGGCATAAAATCAATTCCTTTATCCATTCCCATGGTGATTCATGGCCTCATGGAAAACTTCTGTAATTACATTTTTATTTTCCTTCCGCAAAGCATTTCTTGCCCAGAGCAAAGTTGTTTTGTTATTTTGCAAATGTAGTTAAAATTGAAATTAATGGCAAAGATTAAATTTTGGGGGAAAAAAAATGACAATACAGTAAGTTGAGATGACCTGCCTTTGACTAACAAATATTTCTGATAGCACTTCTTTAAAAACATGAATTTATATTTTTAACCCGTCACTACTTAAAAAAAAATGAAAAGCATGTGGCTGAAAAATATCTATGGTATTTTCTGTATTTTTATTATTATATGCAGTCATTACTAGAAAGGAACATTTTTCCGTAGACAGTGATGCTTTTCCCAGTCTCTACAGGCATATCCCGTGAGTACTGTGCCTTGTTAGGCCTGCTACTGAAAAGGCAGATAGTAGTTCTTATTACTTAGTGGTTTAACATATTCTTGGGACCAGTGCTGAGGGTGAATAATGAGATTTACAGAAAGTCTACAGTAGAATGTAGCCAATTATTCAGAAGACATTAACATATATTCTTATTTCTGTTCAAAACAGAGTTCTGAAATACATGGATCTTTAATGAAGCAATGCTAATTAATTATCCCCCAAGATCATAACATCGTAATTCTAAATTCTTTGCCCATTTGTCTACACAATTGGCTATAGCCATTCAAGATTTTCTTATGCAGTTTTACAGAACATGTTACTCTCTCTTCAAGAACAGTGTCAATCAAATCTTTCTTATGGTCATAGACCAGCATTAGGAGGGTGGGATACAGTCATTAAAAGATAAAGGATGATCTATGAACAATTTTTTTCCCCTTGTGCCCTTGATCTCAGCCAAAGGCTGAGAAACTACTGTTTTTGCTAATTACTATAATTACTGATACAAATAAACACTGAGATTTCTTGAGAAGTCAGATTAAAAGTTTAAATAATTTATTTCTAAACAGAAATATCTCAAAAGTATTCTGTTGTTGTTATATTTTGTGATATTCTGCTACATTAAGACATTGCAGTCATCCTATATAAGCACTTCTGTGTAGTATTATTCCCATTACCAATACTCTGCCTCTTACTCCAGAAACTCCCAATTTCAGCTTCCTCCATCCATTAGTTTTCTGTTATCACTTTAACAACTGAGATTTCAGGTTTGAAACATTATTATTGTAAGGCCCCGGAGGAAGAGGAGGAGGGGGAAAAACAGGAAAAAGGTTTAATCTTCTTTACTATTAAGAACCTGAGAAACATTAGGAATAATATATTTTCCTTGTGGTTTCCCATTTTCCACATCTCTATAAAAGTATTTCATTTAAATCAGTCCTTGATAAAGAATTGACCAGGGATAAAGGAAGCACAGAGTAAGATGTTTAATGAAGTGAATATAAGATGACTTGGAACTTCAGCAATATGGAAAATGAAGGGAGGGAGGAAGGAAGGGAGGAAGGGAGGGACTCAGGCAGGCAAGCAGGGAGGTTGGTTCTGAGCTGCAGAAGAAAACAAAGAAGTAAAAGTCTATAAAGTCCTAAATAATATCTATGCCCAAGGTCATTAATCACTAGGGAGTGTGACTTAGCACTGGTTTGGTATTCATCCTCCTTTACACATAAGCAACAATCTTATGTAAGAGTGCTGGTGGCAACTTTGGTGCCTGCTGAATTCATCTTGGTTCTGGCTCCTTACAGACTAAGGGTGATCAATGTGACCAAGTGCAGATGGCAATGCTGCAGAAAGTATACTTTTGATGTTGGTCCCAGTATCCATGATCATGAAGCCACTGTTGAAATTTAGTGGCCAGAGCTCCTCTATGGCTTTGCTTACCTTACCTTAGTCTTCCAACTTGGGATGGAGTGGCATCTATCTGTGCCTGCACAGCTAAAGCCCTTCAGCAGACAATCCTTCAGACCATCAGTGTGTGAGATATAAGATGTATGTACTCTATTTTGACTAGACACATTTATGATCTGTTAGGGCTTGCTGCTTGAAGCAATCCTAACACTTCTTCTTTGCATCAGTGATGTAGGAAAAAGATCTTGTGCCTGCTGAAAGTAGTGTGTGTTTTAGTAATCAGAGGACCTGGAATCCAGCTTACTCCACTATGCTGAAGGACTGATTATCAAAAACTATCATGAATGCAATCACTTGTGTAAAGTCTGGTGCTTCAACAACTTCAGGCTTTGTTTGAAAATAGTTATTTGCCATTAATCAATGCCATAGGAAGGAAATGTTAAGCATCCCTGAGAATGATAGATGCTTAAACCCTTTATTTCTGCTGACCTACACCTTGCAATGGATTCAGAAACTGTAGTTTGAATCTTTGAGGTCAGGCATCATGCCATATTAATCTTGGGCCTGCTAGTTGCTTGCTTTAACATGAGGGTGTTCTGCTGGTTCCTCTGGATTGTTGCCCTTCTCAGCTCTGGGATCAGGAGAAGGCAGTTGCAGCTCCCTTTCCTGACATACAACCTCAGCCCCTGGGTTTCTAATGGCAGGCATTGGACTGGCTAGGTTTAACCCTCAACAGCCTCTTCTTCAGCCCTGGGACTTTCCTCAGCCTCCTCAGCTGCAGAACAAGAAATTAGTTTATTATCTGGACTTTGTGTTTCTTCTTATATAAGCACTTCCAAAAAGTCACATGCAAAACATACCAGTAAAATTAAAGCAATTAAAGTCAAAATTAAAACAAATTTCATGTTTAAAATCTTGGTGTGATGTATTTTTGCAGTTTTCTTAAATACTGATAGAGTGGGACCAAACACCCATCCTCAGAGAAGTGTTTATTGCCTGGAAGCACAGAGGAGAAGGCCTCTACAATAATCAGCTTTTGGTACTTCAGACCTCAGTTATATGTTCATATAGGAGTCAAGGGGATAAATTGAATATACCTATGTAGCCCTTTCCTCCTCCTCCTCCTCCTCCTCCTCCTCCTCCTCCTCTAAGCTGGGTGTGTGAGTAATTAGCAACCAGCAGCATTGTGCTACTTTCACAGTGCACACACATAATTCAAAATGAATTCCCCCAAATAAAGAAACAGTCTTTTTTATGGGAGCAGAAGGTCATCTTGGAAAGAAAGGTGAATGGGAGAGGCAAGCATCTACTCTCTTCCATTCAGAATATGCTTTGTTCCATTCTTGAAACTAAGCTCTTGAAACCTGAGTGCTTTGTTTTCAGCATGGAACACTCAGAATGCTCAGAATAGCTTTTTCAAGGTCTAAACAGTTTGCATTCTTGTTATAACTATGTCACCAAAACAGAAAAAAGAACTGATCGGAATCAAAAGCAGGAATGTTCTTGAATCAAAAGTGTGAATATGGTTTCTTGCTAAATATTACAATAAAAGGAACCAGTTCATGTTAACTAGAATCAGGTCTAAAGCATGATAAGTTTGTCCACATAGTATGTCATTGGAAATGAAATTATTTGAACTAGGAAGTGATGTAGTCATCAGTTTAATATGCTTTTGAAGAAAAGGTAAAGTAGACTCAATTGCAGAAGCAAGAAACAGCAACAGTTTTCCAAACTCCAATTCATATTTGTAATTGCTATTCAATTCTGAGATGAGGATGCAAATTGCATTTTATTACACTTTGCCTCATGAAGCACAGTCATGTAAGTTTTGCTGAGAGATGGCAATTTGCATCCAGCCTCACAAGCTTCATTTGATCCTGAGAGTCACAAATTAATGCTCTACCCTATTAAATTAGATCTCCTAATTTTCAAGCTGGTGAAAGCTCAGAGTAAACAACTGTGTCAAACTGTTTCATTTGAGCTACTTCACTAGTGCAGGCAAACAAGACAGCTTCATAAATTGGAGAGGGATGGAGAGGTAATAAGATCATGTGCAAGAAGCTTAAGACCTCTCACCTGGAAGAAAGATGCCCACATGCTCTCTCTTGGCCTCCTCTGCTCTTAACCCCTGTTCTCAAATTCAGTACCTCTAAATGCCACGATTTTAGGCAGTCTCTAAAATCCAGGGGTCCCCAAGGCCCTTGCCAAAACCACTAAACTGTAATGTAATGTGACAGAAAGGACTAGACTTTAAATATGCATTATGAGCTATATTAACCATCTTAAATTAAATCAGATACCAATATTTGTCTTGCTTCTCCCCAGTTCTTTGACCAAATACCACCTACCATTTGGAATGTAATCCAGCACACTTTTTTAAAAAGCCCAAATACATTTTGACCCTTAAAAATGTGCAGAGCCGGGTATTCAGCTAATGAGAGACATAGTAGCCAAATCCTGAAGCAGCAGAATGTGATACATTTCTTGCTGGGATTGATTTAGTTATAATCATAAAATAAACGAGTTTATTTATTTGATGGTCTTTCTAGGTCACTTAGTTCAATCCCCTGCTCAATGCAGAATCCATTATCTATCCCCATCCAAACTCTGATTGAAATTCTTCACTGAAAGGGAGCCCATCACTATCCTAGGCAGACTCTTCCATTGCTAAACAGCTCTTATATGGCTACCCAGTTGGAACTGCAAAATTCAGGATAACCAATATACATGTCAGCAAAATTGCTAACTTTTTGCTGTCAGTCAATGGCTAGTTGAATGTTTGAATCCATAACTGATAGCCTTAGCTCTTTCCTATTAAAAAATTCCTCCGCTTATTCCTCCTGTTTCTTCTTATTTTTAATTTCACCTCTTTTTCTTTCTCCTGCTCCTAGTTTCATATGCCCTGTCAGTATTCTCTTTTGCAAGATAAAAATACCCTGTTCCTTTAACCATTTCTCATAGGGCTTGGATTCCATTGACTTTATCATCCTGGTCTCTTGAATCAGTTTTAATTTCTCCCTTTCCTCCTCCCTTTTTAACTGTAGTGCCCAGAACTAGACATATATGGTCTCTAGAAGACAATGGAAATTTTATCTCACATGTTAGAAAACATTAAAAACTATGTTCATGGCCAACTATCTGAAATAGTATGTTCAGTTCTACTATTTCAGAATAATTATTCAATTTCCATTTCTTTTGACTGCATAATTATATGACAGATTAAATCTTGAAACTTAGATACCAAGAAAGAGCACTTTACTTCAAGGAACCAAGTTTTATTTTTCATTCTTGGATGGCAATTTGCCCCAAGAAATTCACTGCTCTAAAATTCAAATGCCAAATCATATACTTTCTTCCCTGGCAGCAAAATTGGTCCTCCTGTTATTTTTGTGAGGCCACATAAACATTCAGTGTCTTCCTTCCTTCCTTCCTCCCTCCCTCCCTCCCTCCCTCCCTCCCTCCCTTCCTTCCTTCCTTCCTTCCTTCTTTCCTTCCTTCCCATTCATCCATCCATCCATCCATCCATCCATCCATCCATCCATCCATCCATCTCTCAAGTTATATAGCATGCTTAGAACAGGAGAACAAGCTCAACATTACCAATTTCAAAAATATAGCGATCAATGTAGCAGATCTTTATTAGTTTATTTTGGTGAGGGCATCAGAATCTACCAGTAATTTCTATCCCAAGCCTCCACAAATATCCTGCTAAAGCTGATTTATGAACAGCACTTTTATTACAGAAAGCTATAAAATTATCCAAATGCTTTGCAAATTCTTTCACTTCTCTTTCATACTGGCAATGCGTTTTCACTGTACTGTGGCTTTGTATGATCGCTTCCACTGTCATTCTAGCCTAGTCTATGAATCAGGCTGTATTCAGAGATGCTTCATTACAGAATATTCATTTGGTGCTCACTGATAGCTCTATTAGACTATGGAAAACATTCTATAGGAAGTCTAGAAGAATGGCAAATGGCTACTTTTCATTGGAGATTTAAAATTTTAAAAATCTAGAAAATATGCTGTGGAAGACAGATTGGTGGACATTAGGAACTGAACTGGATGGACTAAATTTAAGTTGATTGCACAGTCAGCCAGATATTTAGACTGGATTCGGCATTCTTGTCCACCTAACAAGGCCTTCCCAAGGATCTGGGATAGGCAGATGTTGTTGTTCAGTGGTGTTAAAGGTATAGTTGCAGGATGGAAGCTGTTCCAAGTAAAGCTGCCCTTTGCAATTGACTGATGGTGATTTCATCAATGCCAATGGTCTTCAAGTGGTGTTCCAAATGTTTTGGAATTGCACCCAAGGCTCCTATTACTATTGGTATTATCTTTCCTTTCTTTTGCCAGAGGCATTCTACTTCTGTTTGCAGATCTTCATATTTTGTGATTTTCTCCAGTTCTTTCTCTTCTCTTCTGCTGTCTCCAGGTATGGCAGGGTCCACTATCCAGACTTTTTTGTCTTTCTTATTAACAGTTGTTAAGTCTGGGGTGTTGTGTGGCAGGTGCTTGTCTGTTTGAATTCTAAAGTCCTAGAACACATTAGCTTTTTTCATTTCCTTTGTCTATTTTGTGTTCCCACCAGTTCTTGCTTGCACCAATGCACCATTGTTGCTACTTTGCCATGCCATTGTTTGTAATCTTTATGTGTGTTCTTCTTGCAGCAGCTGACTAGGTAGTCCACTGTTTCTTTGAAGAAGTGGCATCTGCTGTCTGTTGCTGTCTTCTCAATTCTGGCTTTGTTCTTAGGGCTTGGTCTTGTGTGGCCAGAATTACCCCTCTGTCTTTCTTCAACTTCCCTGCTCTTAGCTATTGCTAGGTCTTGTTGTTATCTGCTTTGCCTGCTAGTTTTTTGTGTACTGGTCACGTAATACTTTGCCTTGCCATGTTTTTTTTTTCCTATTATTCATTTGATCTTATAGGTCAGTTTGGTTTCTTTGGTATTCAGTGAGCCTTAATGGTGTACTAGTTTCAGTGCATCTTCTTCATTTTCCTTCAGATATTCTTCCAATGTCCCCCCCCCCCTTTTTTTTTTTCTTCTTCAACTGTCTGGTGTACTTGCAAGATTCCATGCCCACCTATGCTCCTTGGTAAGTAGAGTCTGTCAATATTGCTTGAGCCAGTCACTCTCTCTCAGCCCTAGGAAAATGTCAATGCAAACCACTTCCAAAAAAATCTTGCCAAGAGAACTGCAGGGACTAATCCAGGCACTTGCCCAAGTCAAGATTGATTCAAAGGCACAAAAAAACAAAATATAATTTTAAAAATAAAAATATTTACTTCTTGTTTTCCAGAAGACCTAGAGCAATTTATGGTATAAATTCAATATGAAATGAGCAGATTCCCAGTTGGGTAATGAAAGTTTCCTTTCCTCTTCTTTGCTGCAGCCTGCCTCTTTTAGGAAGATGCCCAGGGTACAGAAGTAGGAAAGAGAATTTGATCTATGTGAAATAAATGACTGGATGAAATCCTATTTCTTTATTTCACTAGAATCAAATTAGTATGTGTTTCAATTATCATTTAAAGCATATGGATTCATTTGAAAAAAAAACATCATTAGGCCCATGACATGATCTTCATTTGGGATAATAGTAACATAGGCACTTGCTAAACTTTTGCAAACTTTAATCTTTGGGAGAACTTTGTGTGTGTGTGTGTGTGCCTGCCTTCAAGTCAGTATTGAGTCCTGGTTACTGCCTGGACTAGTCCTGGCAGTTTTCTTGGCAATATTTTCAGAAGAGGTTTGCCCTTGCCTCCTTTCTAGGGCTGAGAGAGTGACTGGTCCAACGTCATCCAGCTGGCTTTGTGTCTAAGGCAGGACTAGAACTCACACTCTCCCAGTTTCCAGCCTGATGCCTTAACCACTACACCAAACTGGGAAGACATAGTTGACAGCAATTGAAGAACAAAACCAGTGGTAGAGGTCCATTTGAGTATCAGATATAAACATTGTTGTTCTGGGTACTGGAAAGAAAACACTGAATGTTATTGAAAAACACTTGTTTACAACACTTGCTACAAGATGTCTAAAAGCTATTTCAAGAACATTTCTTTAACTCATGTCAATTGAGGAATGCCAAGCAATTGTGAATGGTTGGAGCTGTCAATTTTTATTTTTTTTTCCCATTTGCTTATCAAAGCCTTCATTTAAACAGTGAGTGTACGACAAGGCTGTATACTATCACCCTGCTTATTTAACCTATATGCAGAGTACATCATGAGAAATGCCAGGCTGGAGGAATCACAAGCCAGAATTAAGATTGCAGGGAGAAACATCAATAACCTCAGATATGCAGATGATACCACCCTAATGGCAGAAAGTGAAGAAGAACTAAAGAGCCTCTTGATGAGGGTGAAAGAGGAGAGTGCGAAAGCTGGCTTGAAACTCAACATTAAAAAAACTAAGATCATGGCATCTGGACCCATCAATCCCTGGCAAATAGAAGGGGTAGAAATGGAAGCAGTAACAGACTTCATTTATTTGGGCTCCAAGATCACTGCAGACGGAGACTGCAGCCATGAAATTAAAAGACGCTTGCTCCTTGGGAGGAAAGCTATGGCAAACCTAGATAGCATATTAAAAAGCAGAGACGTCACCTTGCCGACAAAGATCCGCATAGTCAAAGCTATGGTTTTTCCAGTAGTAATGTATGGCTGTGAGAGCTGGACCATAAAGAAGGCTGAACGCCGAAGAATTGATGCCTTTGAACTGTGGTGCTGGAGAAGACTCTTAAGAGTCCCCTGGACTGCTAGGAGGTCAAACCAGTCAATCTTAAAGGAAATCAACTCTGATTGCTCATTGGAAGGATTGATAATGAAGCTCAAGCTCAGATACTTTGGTCACCTAATGCGAAGAGAGGACTCTTTGGAAAAGACCCTGATGCTGGGAAAGATGGAAGGCAAAAGGAGAAGAGGACGGCAGAGGATGAGATGGCTAGATAGCATCACTGAAGCAATCAGCATGAAATTGAGCAAACTCAGGGAGGCAGTGAAAGATAGGAAGGCCTGGCGCAATATGGTTCATGGGGTCACGAAGAGTCGGACACAACTTAACAACTGAACAACAATGGACAAATATTCTCACTTCTGATTATCACTCTGTTAATGGCAAAAGATCAGTAAGAAGGAAGAGAATTCTGTGTTGTGATCCTTGCTGTGCCAAGAATTTGGAGCCACATACAGACAGAGCAATTGCTTAGGTTTATTTCGCAGCACTGAAGAGTTACAACTCCACCATTTGTGCCGAGTTATGAACTATGCCCAGAAAATTCTATGAACTAGAGAAAAACATCAAAAGGAGTTGTGAAGTCTGGCTGCAGAAAAGGAGGCATGATTGGTTCCTATTCTGATTCTCCCTTTTCATACCTGACAACGAATAAGCATTTCATCTAAGAAAAGCTGAGGAAGCTTAATAACTCTTTTTCAGGTATTCTTGTGTGTAACAAGCTAGAACTACAATAAAATCTGAGGAGGAGAAGAAGGCATTCCTTTTCTTGGAATTTTGCAATGAGTTTTGCATTTAAAGGAGTTTCTTTATAGAAAGGCCTCTCAACTTTGATAAATTCTCCTGCAACATATAACAATCCAAACTTCTAAAAATAGAACATAAACATTAACTTGGTAAGAACTTGTTGTAAATGCATTTTTTTAAAAGATACTCTCAGGTATTCAGTTTTCTTATTTCATTATATCAAGTCTCCTACCAAGATAATAAGATCAGGTGTAGAACTACTTCAAGCCTGCTTACTAATTGCTGACTTTTGGTCAGATTAGAATTTTTATGTTGGTGATGCTGTTTCAGATTCCTGCTCAGTCACTAGTCTCAGTCATCATGTGAATTTCCCTTGAATCATTTGCACGGAAGGGATCATCTGCATCTGCTTAGTGAACAAGGGGAGCAAATAGTGAAATGTGTGTCATGAAATAACAATGCAAACCCAACAATTTACATGCTTGTTTCTGATACTGGAATGCCAATACATATGGGCAAAGTTAGCACTGTGATGTTTCCACACACATATCACCACTTTTCCATCCTTATGATTAGCTGCAGATGTAAATGAGTGGGACTAAAGGTCCCACTTTGGCTTGCATATGCAGGAAGAGGTGAAAGAAAAGATGCAGTGGGGTTTGTTCACTTTTGGGGTTCCCAAAGCCAAATCTGGACTTTTAAGCAGCAATGCCTAGCTCCCATCACAGTTGCCAGTCTAGAGAAAAAGAGTGCAGGATTAAATTAGGTCTTGCTCCAAATGTTAGACTGCATCTGGCAAAGTGCACTATAGCTGTATTACTTGCAGTGGTGGCAGTTCATTGCAATGCTTGGTGGTTGAGGTCCATAATTTAAAAGTTGTGCAATACATTAGAGCGGTGATGCTATTTCACAGCATTGTGGAGTATTGAAGTGGCAGGTAAGTTGAGTGTGTGTGTTTTAAGAGGATCCTTTTCCAAAAGTAAGGAGCCTTGCCAAGGGCTTTTCCCAGCTGAGAGGCTATTAAACAACAACAACAACAAAAACAACAACAACCAAAAATCACAGTAATCCTCCTCATTGATTAAATGAATCTGGCTCCAGCGATTGCCCAAGGATGCTGGTCCCTTATGCTCTTTTTGATGGTTTAGAGGCAGATTGCATTCCCTCTCTCACCATTTAGAAAACAAGAAAACAGAAATCAGCTAAGAGACTAAGCTGGCAGAGTTACAGATCAGTCTCATAAATAAGCTCACCAGTGTCACTAGGCTGCAAAATCTTATAACTTGATAAGAAATAGAACAGAACAGGTAGAAGAAGTAGCCACTCTTGCTTTATGTGTGCTTGGGCTTAGAGGACATTCTGCCCTTACTTTATAACCCACTCCCTAATCTACACGGAATTCCATGCACTTGCCTGGAATAAATTAATCATCCTTTACGTCAATCAAATGGTCAAAAAAGATGCAGTGGACTTTTATACATTTGTTATTCCTTTGCTTTTATCATATGTTTGTGCCCATTCCTATGGTTTCTCCAGAACGTAGCTTTCAGAAACTTAAACATTGGGATCTTAAACTTAAAAAAGTTTTTTAAAACTTAAAAAAAATACTTTAAAAAGTTAAAAAAGGGAGGAGGATTACTGTGATTTTTTGTTTTTTTAAATAGCCCCTCATCTGGGAAAAGCCTGTTGCAAAAGTTTTCAAACTTTGCAATAATGTAACCGCTCAAACGATAAATGAATTTGTGTGGCACCGTTCAGGAATAATGCTAGTGATTTCACTGGGCTTAGGGCTGGGCAAAACATAACTCTGACCATTTCTAAAAGTTACCTAACTTTGGATACACTACAAATGCCCAACCAGAAGTCACCACCATTGCAGTGATATCTCTCTGAAATTCCCTCTGAGGGAAGTTCTCCAGTTTCCATAAGCTTCTGTGGCCAAATAACTTAATAGCACCGCTCCTACTTTGCCAGGTAAGTTTGATCAGCTTTAAAAACAAACAACAAACAAAACTAGAGACCTTATTTGAATTGCTCACAATGTCTCTCTGTCCATAATTTGAGAATTTTTGACCTACAGGATGTCCTCTATACATGCTTAAAGCTTCTTCAAGAATTATAAATTACTCTCGTAATAGTGCACAGTTTAAATGATACTGCATCATGTGTTGGTAGGAAACTGCTCTAAGGGCATTTGTAAATCGGAAGGAATATAAAATAAATAAATACATCTTATTTCATAGCTTCATTCAGCAAAGTGTCTAGAATTACACCCAAGCAAAATATGTTTCTGTTCTTTTTAGAGCTTACACATCTTGCACGTTTTTGTGCAACCCAAATACTTTTAAAATAATTACTTTTAAAAAAAACTTAACAATGCAATTATATCTAATCAGATCTTGGTAGCCTATAAATTAGCTGAACAAAAGGAGATATTTATCATTGATGGCTATCTATTGGAACTGTGTTTACCTGGGACGTTTGTTGCCTTTTAAAACTGGTAGAATATTTTTTTAAAAATGCTGAAAGCAATTGAGAAACAAGAAGATAGGAATACTATTTAATATGCTGGCAGGCTGAAGTAAATTATAAAGTTCACTGGATTTTCCAGTTGAAGAGAAATGTTGCATTAATATTGTCATGCAAGAAGAACAAGCACCTTGTTTATACTGTGCAAAAAATATTTTTATTGAAATTTATTAAAGTGTTATAACCACTAAAGATAACTGAAAATCATAAGTACTTAATGGCTATACCAGCTTCTTAAACAGTCCAGGTGACAAAATAAAACACTCTGTGTGTGTGTGTGTGTGTGTGTGTGTGCGCACGTGTGTGTGTATAACTATCCAGTATTTAGAAAAAAATAACACTTGCTTCCTAAGCCCCTCTGAATTCAGTGAGGTAAGGTAGAGTTTTGAGTTGACATGGATAGGATGGTGCTTTAACCTACATTTATATACATTCATATATAAATACATTTAAAAAATCAGCCTGTTTGAAAGGCTTTCAGATGCCTTCGGTTTTCATTATATTGATTGACTTTGCATAATTAGTATTACTACTGACATAGGCCAGAACACTGTGTGACAAGCCAAGATTTGAGGGACAGGAAACAGCTTGGCACATATCTGTAAAAGCTGGAGATGCAGTTGGACATCCAGAAAACTGGGGAAACAGAGTCTGATTAATACCATGTCGGCTTGGTAAGCATTCTAATTCTGAGCGTATCTCATTACATTAGATGGTATTGTATGAAGCCAAACAGTATTGCTAATTTCTCTGATAGGCTCTCCCTGGTACATTTAAACAGAAACGTTATACAGTGGCCCTTCTTTTTCAGTTATTCAAATTACATGATGGCTACATTGTTTTGGGGGAAGACATCAGTTCCATCCTCCCACTGTATCAACAGGCAATATTCAAAGGAAGTTCTACATAACCTTCTTAAATGAATGTAAACTCAGCAGAGGGTTGTTGTTGTTGTTGTTTTTTTCTCCCCTGTAACTTATTTTGGTAGAGTATGTAAGACTTTTTTTTTTTCCCAACAGGTGTAAGCATTGGGAGAGCAACATGTAAAAGTTGTAAGTCTGGGGACTGGGATAAGATGAATAACTGACTATGGTTCTGGAAACTTATTTTATTGTCCATTACTTGCTTTCCTCTGGAAAAAGTAAAGACAGGGAAGAATATTAAGTCTGGATATGAGAAACCTCTCCCTGTTCTTTCCATTCTCCTGAACTGACTTCTAGCAATGGTAATCTTTCTTGTTTATTAATGTGACTCCCTAATTTCAACTTGTAACCTTCTTTCATTGCTTCATAGGCAATATCTTTTGGAAAGAACCTCAGTCAAGTGAATCATGGATGAAGTATGGTAAGGAAGATTGTTCCATTATTAATTTGCAACTAACCAACTGTCAATCAAGTTAATAAGGTATCAAAATATTTTGGGCTATCCAATACATCTCATCATGCTGTTTCAAGAACTACAACCCAAAATTCCTTAACTTCCATAAACATAGGATCAAGAAACAGGAAGATTCACAAATGTCCTATGTCCCACTAAATGCATTATTTGGAAAGCATAACTTGTTTCATAACCTGTGAAACCAGGAGCCTCCAAAGTACATGGAGACTTTTTGTTTTGTGTTTTGTTCCATTTTTAGCAATTGGAACCCTGATTATTAAGGGAAAATATAATTAGTGTGTTAACAGTGTGAATAGCACAATGCTTTAAGAGAACCATTAATGTGGGTAGCGAACCTGGATGCATAATAATAGCAGCCATGATAGCAAATCAAATAGACAGGAACAAAAACAGCTGAAACATATACAAAGTTAAAGGAAACTTAAAAAAAAATCAACAGTTCTTCCACTTTTGTTCAAAAGTGGAAAGGTCATGTCCACTTTTCAAAATGGACAGGTGATTGTTGGAGTGGGAAAAGGGGTTTTTACAAAGTCAAATGAAACAAATAACTTTCACTGTAGCAATTCTATCCAGCAACAGAGTTCTGAGTCTTCTCAATGTGTGCATCACTGTTGTAGTCCTCAAAGCAGACTGATATTTGTCTTATGTTTGATTATTGCTTTTGCTGTCCCTATTCATCTCCGTGAATTAGCAAGCTATATTCTACCTTCTTTATTCCACTTGCTTGACAGGAATGGTGCTGATTTTTCCAATAAACTATTGGATAAATAACATCTTTTTTGCATGTGAATGACAATAATGTTGCTTTCCCTGATTTGTAAAGCTCTTATAGACATTTAAAGAAAAAAAAAATCCTTTCTGTCATCACTATGAGATCTCAGGTGCAGACACTGTTGGAAGGGGTAGCTGATCACTCCCATTTAATGTTTCATATTCATAGAGGAACAGTAAAATGTTATTCATCTCCCAAAAGTAAGGGTAACACTTTCAGCAGCATCATTATTAGATATCCATGTGTTTAAAATGTATTGGCAAGAACTGTCTTTAGTTGTAATGCTGCTTCCTGGTATGTATAAAGCTATTTATATATACAATTGCCAAGAGACATTATGTGAAAAGTAGACCTTTCCTTCTCAAATAGGTTGTAGAGCTGGATTTCTTTTTATAGCTTAATTTTACATAGCATATCATAAATTAATGGATTTGATTATGCCATGAAAATAATATATTTCCAATTATCAAGAGTTTAACCCTATACATATCTACTAAGTTGGAAGCCATGATGAGTTAAATGAAGCTTACTTACAGGTGTTGCAACTTTTGTTGCATAGCAATGGTGACAACAAAAAATGGATTGGTTTACATAAAAACAACCATTTTGTGGAATCTGATGTTCTGTGCATAACTTTAGGCTTTTACATTAATAGCATATAGCTACAGACGACTTTGACTGATCTAAAAAAAGCTAAGTAGAGTTGGAAATGGTAAATAGTTGCATGGGGGACTGAAAAGTGTCCCAGGACTATAGGCTAGAAAGGAAAGTTTATAAACATCCTGAAAGAAAGCAGTGGCAAGCTAACTTCTGTTGCCAAGGAAACTATATTGATATGTTCATCTGATCATTTGAACTTGAGCTTGTCTTGATGAGTCTTTACTACTAGTATGTGACAATAATAATATCTGTTTATGTCCTACTCAATCCTCCAGCCACTAAGTGAATTTCATATATATTTGAAGACTCAGAGATATGCCATGTTATTGATGTGAATTTAATGGAAAGCTTCAAAATATATTTTTTTAATATAGATATAGATAGATATAGATATAGATATAGATGATATAGAAAAAAAGACAATTTAAAGTTGCTAGATAAAGCAGATAAAATTGCTATTTAGCAGGAAACAGCTTATATCTCCTGGAAGCCCTTGTTCTGGAAACAAGAGTACACAGTACATACTTTCCAGAAGCATTTGTATATAAGACTGGTGAATAGAGCCTGTCCTTTCTGTTATTTGTTTCTTGCGACATAGTGACTGGTCCTTGCAGCCAAACAGGTAATTAACTTCTGTAGCTTTTTCTCTCCAGTTTGCCTATTCAGTGGCTATTAAGTGTACATGTGTGTGCACGTGTATCACATGCATGTGTATCAGTGTCATAGTGTTAAGAACTCTCCATTGCACATAGAAACAGAGAGACAGACAGACAGACAGATAGAAGGTTTAGAACACACAAAAGCTGGTTTAAAAGGAAGTGAATGTTGACATTTTCTGACATTTCACTGAAAAATGCATTTGTTGATGATAAATGTGTTCAAGTACAAAAAAAAAATGCAAATTTAAGTAAATAAAATAAAGAAATTCCACTCATAACTGTTGGGTGAGCCAGGCAATCAATGAAGTAAGGGGAAAAAAAGAAGATGAAAGAGATTAGAAGCTGGAACTTGAATAGAAGTTTATTGTAGAGAGAGGCCTTTTGGTATCCCATTTATGGACAGTGTGATATGTCATGGTTTTCTGTGGAGTGAATTAGCACAAACTGTGAAAATGTTTCCTGCTGTGGCTCAGACACATTTTGGACTAATAATAAAGCAATAATAAAGTAAGTCATTAGCATCCATAGATTCCTATTAAAAGGTCCACATGTTGAAAATGTGCTTAGGAGAAAAGACATCTATTTGCAGTAGCTATGTACAAAAAAGATACCCTTTAAGTAGAAGGAAGGAAGGAAGGAAGGAAGGAAGGAAGGAAGGAAGGAAGGAAGGAAGGAAGGAAGGAAGGAAGGAAGGAAGGAAGATTACAAGAAAATTGGAACCCCCTTCCTTAGGTTAGGGATTGTTATAAACAGAGCTCCCAGTTCTGTTTGAAGGCAAGTTGTGAATACAAAGAAAGTGGAATTTGCTTCACATATATATGCAGTGGAATAATATGGAAAAACTTGCCACACTGAGACTAACTGGATTTTGACCAATTCAAACATCCCAGACCATTTGATTTAGTGTAGATGGGTGGTGCAACTGTCCTGGCAGCAAAGGGCATTCTGAGTTCACTGGGTGACTGAGTTTTCAATAAGCAAGCTTGATCACTGGTTACACTTCCAGGCCAAGTGGTGCTGGTCCAGGTCTCCATAGCTTAGACAGTTGAGAACTTCTAGTTGAGAGTACATTTGATCCATAACTTTAAGCAAGCTTTCGATGGGGTGCAACAAAAGAACAAACAAAACCTTGATTCTGGAAAATGATTTGGGGGGAGGTGCATTTCTGACTAATTGTTTGAAGTAAAAGTAGCTGCTTGAGAAATATGAAAGCTACACTTCTGAGAGAATTAGAACAGAAGTAGGCAACCTGGTTCTCTCCAGATATTTTGGCCAAAAGGAAAGATAGATCAGTGTGAGATTACTGAGGTTTGCAGAAGCCTCCATTTTTGGGAACGAATGTAAAGAAATGAAGGAATTGATACATACCCCGAAAAGAGCAGTCTGAATAACTGTAGCCTACAACAGCTAACTCTGAAATATTTTTTATCAGCCCAAGGTAAAATGGATTTCTCTTAATGTAATAATCAAGCTTCTGTTTACCATTCTTCTTTAACTTTATTTGTATTGAACTTTATGAGAGTTACATCCAGTATTGCTAGATAATCCTAATGATAGGATAGATTCATGAAATGCCTGCTCTTAGGCACCTAGAAAATTGATTCAAAACAAACAAGATCAAAAACCGATTTAGTGTGAAGGGATTCTAAGTGCATTAAGCCACACATATAAGCTTTATCTGAAGGCTTATAGTTGTTAGAATCAACAAGGTCTTGCAGAGAAAAGAAGCTGCTAGAAATGGCTATTCAGAAACTGTGGTTGTAACTGTGAAAACTAACATGCTATCATTTTCCTTGTGAAGAATACAGGGAGAGAGAGCAGTTGCATTATGTAAGACAGAATTATATTGTTAGAAGAGCTCCATTGTAACCAGAAATTATATGTTAACTTCCTCAGTTGATACACTATCTAGATCTAAGTCCATTCACACAAGAAACATTTATTTCATATACTGTATTTAGAAAACATTATACCACAAATTAGCAAAACATTACCTTATCTTGCCTCATAGCAAGTTAAACTTTCATGAATGGCATCTACTGCCTGCCTCGGAAAGATGAAATTATCTCAAAAAGGCAATGTATGTGACTGAGATACACTGGGGGTGGAATTTTCAGTTTTGCCAAGTAAACAACTGGTCCAGTTTATCAGCTCCTTTATCCCTTGCCCTGGCCCCATTAACTATGAGTGATGATTTTCAGGCAGTGGCAACTAAAATCTAATCCTTGGGCTTCTCTCCAGGACTTCTACTCAGCATGGGATATGATCAGGCCAAAGCAATCATTAAACAACGTGTAGCAGACACAGAATGTCAATCAGATCTAGCCAGTGAATCCAACAGGTACTCTGCCTCCCTCATGACATACCTAAACACTGGAGGGCTTTTACTCTGGCATGATGCCATGCCCTCCCCTCAGCTGTCCTTGACAGCCAATACAGCAAGATCCCTTACCCAGAGAGACAATGCTCCTGTGACTCTGGACACACAGAAAAAACTGAGCATGTGCTTCTCCAGTGCCTGCATTATTGAGACATTTATACTAGCCTCATCTCACCATTACTGCATAAATACCCAGGGTGCACAGGACAATTCTATACCTCCCTGCTGCTTTCAGATACCAACCCTACTACAACATATAATGTTGTCAGGTTCTGCACAGCAGCACTTAAAATTTGACAGATGATGACTTATGCCATAATCTAGTCTTAATGAGCATCTAGTTAATCATACCAGAAAGCTCTGTAATTTGATATAGTCTGCCACCTTTAGGATCCCCTACACCCATCTGATACTCCTATCCCTCCTTTTAGGTTCTTTTGGACTCTTCTTTTATATATACACACTGTCTGTTTTATATCTTTTAGTGTTTCATAATTATGTGAGTCTTTAAGTATTAAACTACTAATAGTAGTGTAGTATATGGAATAATATCTGAAAGAGTAAGAACAAGACCATTAAGGACAAATTATTTAACACTGGAACATACCTCTGATAGCTGTAGAGCTGAGAAGTTAGCTATAACTCAGTTAAAAGTCTTTCAGAGTGTGTGTGCATAGCCACATGCCTTTGAGTCAGTCTTGTCTCCTGGCAACTGCGTGGACAAGTCCCTGCAGTTTTCTTGGCAAGATTTTTTCAGAAGTGGTTTGCCCTTGCCTGCTTCCTAGGGTCGAGAAAGAGTGACTGACCCAAGGTCACCCAGCTGGCTTCGTGCCTAAGGCCAAACTAGAACTCACTGTCTCCTGGTTTTTAGCCTGATACCCTAACCACTACACCAAACTGGCTTTCCATTACTATTACCACTACGTCTTCATAAGCTGATTTATTTATTTTTTAATAAATATTTTATCTTAATGTATCCAGTATGCTTATTAGTGTGTCTTTTGTTTTACTGCTTGGCTAGTTTAGTTTCCCAATATTGGCTGCATTTCATCCGGTTGACTTTATATCAATTGTTTTTTTAAACCCTATTACCTTTAACTTGCTTCTACATTTATAATATTGCTTTTTACTGATTTTTTAGATGCTTGTTTTATAGTATTGTGTCACTTTACAGAGTACTTAAACAATCTGTTTTAAATATAAATAATACATCTTAAAAACAAACAGACATGGATGGTTCTGGAGGAGTCGGCATTCTGCTCCAACCACACATAAGAAATCGCACAGTGGAAGGGAAAATCTGAAGCTATAAAGAAAAAAAAATAGCCACTCAGCAAGAATCTCAGATAGTTTATGATTATGTTCTAAATATGGTATTTCATTTCAATGATCAGTGAATATTGGTGTTGTTGTTTCAACTTTTTTAAACTTTCCTTCTTTCACTATATTGTACAGTCTTTGTGTGCATAATTGCACACATTTAAAAACCTTAAAAACTATTTTGAAAAAGCCCATTAATATTGAACCCTTGAACTTATATAGAAGAAAGGAATTCCTACAAGAAAACAATCAGCTAGTACACTGCATTCATTATTTTATAACCAGAAAAAGAGAATGAAACCAATAATGCCTCTGGTTCATCAGCAGCTTAGTTAGGGGGGAAAGAAAAGATCCTATTAAAAATGACAGAAAACTTGTGTTTTGTCATGTGTTTCATCCCTCATCCTATTCTAGAAGTGAAACTGAAACTGAAACAACCTATTTCCACAAGAAGGAAGAGCCAGTTAAGTCGGTCCACCACAGGCATCTGCTGGATCCAGAGGTTTCCCAGACAGCATTGGGGATTGTCTCAACAATTGAGAGGGTAATTCTGCTCAGCGCCCTTTGAACCTCTGAACTGTTTCTCACCACCCAATGATATTGCACATCCCTTTGATTTTCTTAGGAGCTTTGGGAAATGAAGCAGATGAAGACACCCAAAATATATTTGCACTGGTAGTCAATAAAAATTAGTGTGACAAAGGTAGAAGGTCAAATTTTGAGCCTGTATTGTGGCAATAAGGGCAGTGAAATGGATTTATTTTAATTTCACTGAACTGATGGAATGCACTAGAATGTCCCAGCCCCTACTGGGGAAAGATGGGCCAGTAGAATCTACTACTCTTTGTCTGCGTATTTCATGGATAAAATCACTCATATTTGCTCCATGTTAGAAGCTGAATGGTCAAAATATAATAAGAGGATGGATGCAATGCTTTATCAGGTTATCTAGGATGTTTTTCAGCCTGTCAATCTCAAGGAAGTAGACAAAGTTCTTTGTGATTTTAGTTTTTCCCTGTCCTACCTGCCTACTAGAGGCAACTAGGATGGGGCTAGTAGATGAATCTGAGCTGTTATTCATTGTTGTGTTATGTTGTGTTGCTTGTTTGCTTGTTTGCTTGTTTGCTTGTTTGCTTGTTTGCTTGTTTGCTTGTTTGCTTCCTTCCTTCCTTCCTTCCTTCCTTCCTTCCTTCCTTCCTTCCTTCCTTCCTTCCTTCCTTCCTTCCTTCCTTCCTTCCTTCCTTTCTTTCGAGTAGGTAAAGTCCAGCAGCTCTAAAAGAGACACTTGTTGGCCCACTATTCAGAAAATCTGGCCTGGATCCAGCAGATATGAACAACTACTGTCCAATATCCAACCTCCCCTAAAATATTGAGAAGGTGGACTGCAAGTACAGACTCCTCTGGATTAAATAGATTACTGGGAGACATGGCAGTCTGGCTTCAGACCTGGGTATGGGTTTGTAAATTCTTATCATTGTGATGGACTATCTATGGAAGAACTTAGATGGAGGGAACTAGTAAAAACTTGGTTTTTCTGAAGGCCTTTGAGGACTGACAAGAAACACAGGTGCCTATATGGATGTTTGGATATATGTGTGTGTGGATGTGCATATATTTTTTGTCATTACATTTTGTTTATTATTGCGGTTTTATTTTTATTATTGTTACTTTAATACCTATAAGCTACCTAGAGTCCATCAGGATTATGGTGGTAGATAAACTGCATGCATTCATGTATAAATAAATCTTACCTGTTGGATCAAATCATAGTCTTAAATCCTGGTTGCTGCACTCTTCAACTTAGTAGTACACTCCTATTCACACCTTGTAATAACATATAATTGTGAGACATCCTGGCTCATAAGTTTTGGAGGAAAGAACATAATAAAAGCCATACTGTAGCAAATTAAAAAAAAATCTATCTTGGAGCCATATCAAATATAAAACCTATCTAGTAAAGACATACAGAGCCTCTAAGGAGCATTTCACTTCTATGGAGCTCTGAAGCAAAGTTGTGAAACAGCTTCCCCATTTCTAAGTAGTCAAATGACTTCTTCTTTTTGTGCACGTCCAAGATTGTTCTTCTTTGATGCAAGGCTGCCTATCAAGGAAGATCTGGCTTGCTGTGACACTTCACAGGGTGTCACATTGTGTCCACTATGTAAAGTAAAGCATCAAGGTGGCCAACAAGCAGGACACTAATGGACTTATATGCTTTCAACTACTGATATTTGAGGGACATTAATTAATTAACACTAACACTGGAAGTAAAACTAGCATCTTTGATATATTAATTCTCCATGAATTTATCTAATCTTTAAAGTAATTCAAACTGGACTTTCTCTCCTTTTCCCTTCACACATGAAACCTTAGGATTTTAGAAATATCAACAGTTGCCTTTTTTCCCCCCACTGTCTTTCAGTAACATTAAATTTCCTATAGGAGGCTTGCATTTGATGTCTTCCGATTTCCATGCCACAATGATTTGTTTCTTGAAGCATAGTATGGAAAATGCTCTCTGTGGCAACATAATCTCATAGATAAGTGAAGCACATTAAAATTAAAGTACTGTGTAATGCTAATCATATGCAGACATTCAGCCTGCAAACTTGAGGTAGAGTGTGGGAGTGCATTCAATCCTCAGCTTGGTCTCTGTATAAGCTTGACTCACTTTGTGTATTCTAAACTTGGCTGCAATGAGCAGCAAGGCCTAAGGGAGATCTTCTATGCATTTTATCTGGAAAATGAATAAACCTTTCTGCACAATCAAGAGTCTTCAGAAAGCAATCAAGCTCCTAATTTTACGGAATCCCTTTTTCATTCAACTGAACATAAGTAAACACTCTCTTCAGACCTTGATCTCATTATAGCACAATCAGTACAGGGTACAAAGGAATAGGATTGTTAGAAGCATAGCACTGATATACATGCAGACACACATATATAGTACACACATACTGTATAGGAGAGCCAGAATGGTATAGTGGTTAAGGTATGAATAGGGAGACCTGGGTTCTGGTCTTCCCTTAGGCACAGAAGCCAGCTGGGTGACCTTGAGTCAATCATTCTCTCTAAGACCTATTCAACATCAGCTCTGTTTATCCGCTGATAAACAAAGTTCTTATTTCATTCTGTATTGATAGCTTCACTGTAAGAATTAGGTGAGCATAGTACAAAAACAATGGACCCTGGAACCACTTGGGACAGACGTTAAGAAGAGTGATAACATCTTTATCTATCTACATAATCTGTACCAATAGAGGTACATCTACATCATCTATATCTATATCTATATCTATATCTATATCTATATCTATATCTATATCTATATCTATATCTATAACTTTCATGGGTGCAGACCAAATACCTGCATAAGTGTATGTATTATGAGCATAGTAAGGATAAGGTGCAAAGGAGAGAATTTTTTTAGGCTGCTCCATGTCCACAGTAGCAGAATACATACTTACTACCTTGAATCAATATCCAATTCACTGAAATTGAATAATTTGCACATTGTCCAATTCTCAAATTATGCTCAATTAAAGCTTCATTAATCATTATTACACGTTTTTCCATGCAAATGAGACAATGCTAAATACATAATTGTGTGCTAATTGTCCAACACCAGTTCACAGAATTGTTAAACAGCATATCAGAATCAGATAGAGATATCACACTATCGGTATGTTTTATCTTTACTGTATTAATGACTGGGATTAACCATAAAATATTTCCCTTCCCTTTGTTAATGAAGAAAGAAAACACTTAATTAACATTTTCCAACCTGTAGGATACTGAGTCAGTACTGAATTTATTAAAACATGTAGAAGAAACATTGTTCTTTAACATGACAGTTCTGGGCATGCTTGCTCTGAGTGAGACTTCTTGTAAAACAGATTTGCACAACACTGCAACTTAAAGTTAGAATAAGTAGAACAGTACCATAGTACCATCTATCTTCCCAAAATTCAGACTTTGTCTGACTTAGCTATCATCATTCAGCACATCTCATGGAAGTCTAGTTCCATTCTTGATCTCTTTTATATCCCAGTCCAAAATACATCTGATAATAGCAGTTGCATCTGGTGCAACTTGAAGACAAAAATATCACACTGTAATTATACTTAGTCTCTGTTGTCCTTCTAGCGACTCATGCATTCTAGTCAAATGCCTTCAGTCCGGAACATTTATATTCATAAAGGCTACCACATGGTCTAAAAGTGCCACATTTCAGGGTTCTGAACTGTTTGGAAATCTTATTCAAATGGGAAAAAAGCTCTTTGGTACAGGATTATGAGAAAGTAGAAGTCACATAACAAATCTCCAACTCCATTCCAAGAAGGACAGCAACTCAGATTGCAAACTAGCATTTGCAACAAGATAGCAAAAAAAAAAAAAAAACATCACTTCACCCTGGCTGTAAGCTTTAGATCAGTGATTGGTTGATTTGATCCTTTATCCAGACCCTGAGCCTTGGCTGAACAAATGTAGGAAACAATATTATTATTCTCTTCTGCATTCAGGTTTTAAAATACTGGGCTGGTGTTTTGTCTGGGGATGGCCCATTGCCCAGTATATGTACATTGCAACTGAAGACAGTTATCTTCCAGAAACGTTTTCCTCCCTAAGAGGAAACCAGCTTAAAAACAGAAAAGAAAGACCATGGAGGATAAAAACGACAAATGTGAAAAATGAGATGATCCACACGTTACTAAAGTTACCTAGAAGACTAAAACTGTCAGTTTTATGGCAGGAATTAGAATGAAATATAGTCAAGCAGACAGTGTCAACTGCTTTAAGCAATCCCTGGTGCCAGCAGGCATATCAGAGAAGAAATCCAAAGTTATATCGTGGCAGATCCTTTTCTGCTGACCTTGATAAATCTCATGAAGCAATTTTCGTTGTTAGCTGTCCAAACATCTATTTGGATTGGGGGGGGGGGGGGGAGTGGTGTTTCTTTATCTAAAGAAAAGTCCTATTTGATAAGATGCCATGACTTATCATTTTATTTCCCATCATAGAAAATCATTATTAATTTGCTCATTTTTTTCTGATGTGCCATAAGGTTCAAAACGTTCCTTGTGCAATGATCCTGAAATGGAAAACAAATAATTAATTATGTCTTTCAGTGGCATCTTTAGTTAGAGAGACTACATCTGATTCTGGCAAACTTGTGAACAATCAGAATTAAATAAAAATCAGCCAGACAAAACTGCATCAGCCTGCCAATTATCTATGACTAACAGTGTCATTCATACAGTTGTTTCCTCAATCCCTGTGTCAAAAACTAGCAATCCATGACACAGATTATTAAGGCAAAAGAATTCTTTTCTTAAAAGAAAATGAAGAAAATGCTCACATTTGCTTTTATGACACAAGCATAGGAAATTCAAGGAAGGAAAAGGAAAATAAGGACAGCTTCAGGTTGGGCATATCCTCACTGCCAGGTTGACCCATCATGTGTAGAGGCCACCAACAGTTTCTGGAGGGCAGAAACAGACATCATATTCTACTCACCTTCAACCCATTGCAAATTAGACCACAGTGAATGTTTTCCTGTTATGAATTACAGCTTGTGCAAGGTCAAATGTTGCTGTCCAATTTGCCTGCTGGATTTTACTCTATTTTAGGCACCTGCCTGCATTTTGGCTACCATGAAGAAGCAGAAATATCCCTACAAGCGATCTTCCTAGCTAAGGGAGAAACCTTTCCACCTCAGCTGATTGAAGAAATGAAGGAATGGTGCACCAGAGGACTTATTAAGGGGGGGGGGGGGAGTAAACCCACTAAAAAAAGTAGGTAGCTGAGGGAAAGGAGTGGGTGGAACCTAGAAATTAAAACAAAGCAAAGCATCATGTTTCTGACAGGTTTGGAAGAGGGGATGTTCTGCATGTCAAGCATGCAGTATAACCAATATGTCACTGAGAAAGACAAGTAATAAAAGCTGCAAGCAGTTCTTCTTGAGAAAAAACTGGGAGAATACAATAAAGAATTTTTTTTGTAGCTACTTATTATGCCTATCTGCATTTTGATGCTTTAACTTTTATGTATAAATGTAATTTAACTTTGTATATGTATAATTTTATATGTATGTCTACACCCACACACACCCATACCCACACAAGCATACAGTATATGTCCACAATTTGTTACCACACATGCCCTTACACGATACAACCACATAAGGAAAATGATTGGGAAATTGGAAAGTGTTTTCCTGGAATGGCAGGTTGCCTGGGAGTAGGGGTGGGGTGGCCACTGAAAATTGTAATTGGGGGCCAGATATGGACAACTATTTTGCAAATTGATAGTAAAATTGACTAGTTTCTAGAAAAGAAAAGGAATGAAAAATCAAGTTTAAAATTCAGCAAATATCTTAAGTTGTAATAAGCAACTTTTATATAACGTTTATAGGTTTATGTGATAGGTGTCTCATATCCTCTTCACACAGTAAGAGACAGAAATGAGAAATGAAAGAGAGGGAGAGAGGACTACTGAAGACTACCACTAACAGTGATAGTATATAACCACCTTCTCTTTTCCCAGCCTTCCTGAATTTTTCCACCCTTTTCTTTAACCTTCTACAAGAGAATTTCTGTTTCCAACCTCCAAAATGGTATCATCTTAGCATGTTGATGTTTCTCCCTGCAATTTTCATTCTCTTCTCGATTTTTCCTAGTCCAGCAGTTATCATGATAAATTTTTCATATGTTAAATAAATAAGGTGACATGGACTGGTAAAGTCTGTTTTGCAAAAGCTTGAACATAATCTTACTGTCAGGCAAGGTAAGTGCAATTGTTCAGTAGTCTGAGAATTCTTTAGCATTGCACTTTTTGGAATTGGAATATAAATTTATCTTTTTCCAGTCCATTGGCCATTGCTGTGTTTACCTGCTTACAAATTGCAAGAAGCACTTTAACTGCATCATCTTGCAAGGTTTTAAACAGTTTGGCTAGTATTTCATCAACTCCTACAGCTTTGTTGTTGGGGCCATTTAACTTCATTTTCCAGACTGCCTGGCTTCAGTTCAGTGATCAAGCCTTTGTACATATCATTAACTTTGGGATCTTTTTATACCGTTCTTCTCTGTATTTGCACCATCTCTTGTTTTTATCTTGTTTCTCCAGTATATCTTTGTCTTCTTTGCCTTTTATTATGCCTGTTTTTTTTTTGTTTTTTTTTGCATAAAAGTTTCCCTTGACTTCTATAAGTTTCTTAAATAAATTTCATGTCTTTCCCACTCAGTTGTTCTTTTCAGTTTCCTTGCATTGCTTATTTAGATATATATCCTTGTCTCTTCTTACTTGTCTCAGAACTCAGTATTTATTTTATCCATTTTTTCTCATTCTTTCTGCCTTTCTTTAGCTATTTTTGATGCATTATCAAACAGCTATTTTGCCTTAGTTTTCTTTTTGCATTTTGGGATATTTTTGTTTGCTTTATCTTAAATGATGTCACAAATTTAAATCCAGAGTTTTTCAGGCAGTCTATTTATAAAATCTAAACCATTAAATCCATTATTTACCCTTACTACATACTCATATGGAATACTGCTGAGGTTGTATGTTACTGGGCTGATGTGCCCCCCCCCCCCCCCCCACACACACTTTCATTATAATTTTGCAAGAAAAAGCTCATGATCTGAACTACAGTTACTACCAGGTCTTCCCTTTTGCATAATGAATAGTGATTATTTCTCTTTGCTTGCAAAGCATATGGTCAACTTGATTTTGGTACTGTCCATATGCAGAGGTTGTCTTTTAGGTTGTTTGAAGAAGGTATTTACTATAAACTTTAACTTTTCTTGGGCAGAATTGTGTTAGTCTCTCTTCTATTTGTTTTGTAAACTGAGACCAAATTTTCTGATTATTCCAGAAGCTACTTTACTTCCAAGTTTATAATTCCAGTTATCTATTATGAGTATTGCATCCCTTTGTTGTTGTTTTATCAAGACATTGCAAGTCAGAATATAATTCAGCTTCCTTTGCATTTGTAGCTGAAGCACAGATTGAATTTCTGTTATATTGATTGGCTTGCCTTGGACCCAAATTGAGATTATTATCATTTTGGGAAAGCTGTATCAAAGCACTAACTTCATACCCATTTGCTACTAACAATGAGTATGCATTTTGGCTATTTCTTGTCCAACATAGATTTGATGCTCCTCAGATTGGAAGAAACTTGCAGTTCCCTGATTCCCAGAATGTCAGTATTTATTCTTGATATTTATGCTCTGACAGCTTCAACCTTGTTTGGATTATGGTTCTGATATTCCATTGGTAGATGGAAACTCAGAATTCTATTGGTAGAATTCAGCTTCCTATGCATGTGTACTTGGAACACAAAGTGAATGTGTGATATGGTACCAGTGGAATATCATATATTTGCAGGATCAACCATTCCTTTTGCCTTGGGACTTGTAAGCAGCTGACATCCTTTTGGCAAGAGTTACTCATACTTGCCCTCAGTTTTTCTCTAGTCCCTCACTGGATATATTCTGACCCAGGAATCACATCTTTCAATATCAGGTTGACATTTTCTTGGTTGTGAAGATCCATTTAGTTTTCTTATCAAATATATTGTAGAAGGGCCCCAAATTCTTCTCCAGACTGTATTTAGTCTGATCCCTTATCTAGGACCTGCCTGGGTGACCCTTCTGGAAATGCAAACTCCCAACCCTATAGCTCATAGCATAATTGAGGGGAGGGGGGGTGTAATCTCCATGTCCATATTTTTAGGACTCCATGTCCATATTTTTAGGACTGTATATACTTCAGAGTTGATGAATTAAAATGTGTTTTGAAACATGTGGAGGCATAAAAACAAAAACAATAACAAAAACTGCACCTATCTGCCATTAATTAAAGCAGATTCATCATTTTCTAGGTTTGTGTGGCTGCTAAGGGAAGCCATAGTACTGTAACTTAAAGACCATGTCATTTTTTGGGGGGAGGGGCTTATTAGCATACACCTATATCTCTAGATAAGTTAAAAATAAAGTCTTTTTAAGAATCAAACATTTTTTATGGACATTGCATGTGGTTGTTTTGGTTACAGTGTAGAAGTAACTTGCTGTTTTTGGCTTTGGGGCATTTTTTTGACTTTGTAATCTAATCTTGTCTAGGTATCTAGAGAATCACCTAGAAGCCCACCATCCATACTAATTATGCTTCTAGCCTAGGCAAGGTTGTCTAGATTGTCTTCTGCTAAAACTTAAATTAGAAAGTTTGATTATCAAATTGGAATAGGTCCTGAAGGTTTCAAGGAACTTCAAGGTTTTCCAATTGCATAACTAAAAATTAAAATTTTAATTTTAATTAATATTAATCTAATGAGCACAACTTAACTTGTTTAGTAATATAAAATACTGATTTTGTCTCTCCTTACACTTCATGACAGCTACACTTATTTATTTATTTTATTCAGATTCCTTTCTTCTGTAAGAGGACTATGGAGGAGAGAGAGAGAGTATAAGAGGTATCCCTAGTAGCTTGGGTTTCCTAAGATATAGCTTTCAGAGGACTGTTATGATGTTTGCATTTTAGGGCAGTATTTTTTCCTTTTTATTTATTTTTAATTGAATTTATATCCACTTTTCTGTTAGTTGCAGCACTTAATGTGGTTTATAACAGCAAAAATGCAAAGTATGAAACAAAACAAAATTAATACAATTCAACTCAAAGTCATAATTTAAAAAGTCATTAAAATAATTATTCAAAGCTTGGCTAAAGTAAAGTAAAGTAAAGTAAAGTAAAGTAAAGTAAAGTAAAGTAAAGTAAAGTAAAGTAAAGTAAAGTAAAGTAAAGTAAAGTAAAGTAAAGTAAAGTAAAATAAAATAAAATAAAATAAAATAAAATAAAATAAAATAAAATAAAATAAAAAGATATATTTTTACCTTCTTCCAAAAATAGTTGGAGGGAGGGAACCACATCTTAAGGTAACATATTCCATCACCTAAGAGCCTTTCCCACACACTGTTAGTAGAGCTTATGACAGTAGGCATCTCCTGTTGATTCATGAAACCAGAGAGGCAGTCCTGCAGAAAATCAGACCTCAAGCCATTTACACCATTAAAGGGTACCTGGTAGGTACCTGGTAGCCAGTGCAGGCATCATATAATTTCTGTACTTTGCACTGGTCAGCAGTCTGAATATCACATTTTCCATCAACTGCTTTTTCCAGACACTTTTTAAGGGTAGCTTCATGTAACTCATAATTGTGATAGTAGAGATGATTTGTAATCAAGGCATGGATAATGTTGAGATAATTGAGGCAATCAAGAATGACTTGATTTGCAAAGAACAATGAAAATTGCTCACTTTTCAGTCGAAGCCCTCAGCTGTTCTAGATTGCCTTCCACAACATTTCTGCACAGTATGGAAAGGCATCACCACCAGCCAGCAGACGTAGAGAATGACACCTTCTATGTTGCACACACTGCTACAGAGTAAGATTATACATGGGCCTGCATGCAATACATATTTCACAAAAGTTCCCTCATTTGCATTCAAACCCTGTATCCATATGTTGTATTGCTCTCAGCACATATATCAAATTTGCATTTTTAGGCAGTAAATCAAAAACAAAAACCCAAAACATTTAGTTCAAATAGGACAGAGTTTTGACAGATGTCCAACAGCTGTCAACATCTGGCTGTGTGAAGACTACCTAAATGAAGATGTAAAGTTATATAGTTCCATTTCACAGGGAAATCTTTATCAAATTTTAGCACATCTCACCCATTTTAATTTCTTGGGGGAAAAAAAAAGGAAAATAGAGAAACACCTTACTATATTAAATATATTTATCAGTACTGATATGCACACCTTTTAGCTGCTATAGAGCATTTGCTGAATAACATGGCAGATGTTTTAGAAATTGGAGGAACAGTATTTGGATAGCCCAGATACAGTACATAACTGGTAAGAACAATAGGTATTCTCCTTATTTTTTTTTCCAGACCTCTATTTTATTTATAATACAGAAAAATAAATAAGTTAGACAATAAACTGGAATCCAGACTAAATGTGCTTTTAAGGCTCCATGGAGACTGTATATAAATGTGTGACATATTGCAGTCCATGTGAAAATGAGTACAAGCAATAGCTTGATCCATATAATCTTGGCTTCAGTGTTGAATAGACACCTCACAGGTTATGTTATATATCTGGGGGATTAATAGAGAAGACTGCCTCATCTTTATTGTACAAGTTACAGTACTGTTCATTTAGGAAGTGAATGAAATTCCCTTGTTTGGATAGAGAGTGTACATACCTACGTACTCATCACATCATTCCCTTTTGGGATAAGCAAAAATATGCACAATGAAGAGGAAGAGCAAGATGTAGAGCAAGATGCAGTAAGTAGAAGAAATTAAGGATAGAAGGTAAAATAACAGGCTGTTGGTCCCTTGAAAGGATAAGGGTGACACTTGTTACTGATCCTATTATGGAAGTATGCTGCCTCCAGAGGAAAAGACATCATATCTCTGAACAACAGTTTCTGGGGAGCCATATTTACAAGGATATCCTGCTTTTGCATTTCCCCAAGGTATATGACTGGGAAACAAGACACTGTGGGAAAGAAGATTAACAGGTTTTGGTCTAATCCACTCACAACATGCATTATCTGTAGTATAGTTATTTTAAGAGAAATGGCTAATTTATTTGATGAGCCTCTCTAATGTTTACTAAAATAAAGGTGGAAATCCTCTTTCCTTCAAATATTAGGGCTCAGTAGCTACAATGGGTAAATGTAGCTTTTTAAGATATTAGGTAAGATGTATCAGAATGCTTAGCAATTGCATTTTGTTAAAATTAAGGAGCTACATATTATTATAAAGTCAATGCATTTAGAAAGTATGTAACACTGAGACTCATTTTTAATTTTTTTTTGGGGGGGTGGGCTATTTGGTGGAATAACAAACTTTTTTTTTTAAATTTTGGTGGGATATTTGGTGGAATAAAAAACAAATAATAGCTGATCAGAGTCGGGTAGATTAAAAAGCAGGAAAATAGCCCATTGTCACCTAGTTTAAGATTCTTATCATATGTATATTTACTCAGTAAGATATCATTCAATAAGACTGCAGCCTTAAATGCAAGGCTCTCTATGCCAAGCTTGGCATTTTTCCAATAAACCATACTTGTTCTCTTTTGCATTTCTTCAAAAATATCTCAAGGCTGACAGAACACATTTAACCTTTAACTTAAATATAACTAGATTATAAACTACACGAAACTAAAAACATTTAGCCAAACGAAATAAAGAGCAATGGCAAATAAAATCAACCATTAAATTTAGTCTAGCATGAATAATAGGTGGCTTAAGAATAAATTAATCATTTTTAAAGCTGCACAGGGCAGATGTGGCAATACCGATTCAGGGCACAGCAATGTAGCTGATGCTCTGGGAGGCAATTAGAACATTATTCCAGAAGTTCACAATGGAGAGATGTCATGTTTTATTCCAAATAAACATTCTGAGGTCAATACTTTCAATATAAATTCCCCTCTCACCCCTAAGGGTGGTATGTGTCTTCCTCAATCTCGGGTCCTCTACCAGAGGCCTGGGAGTTTGAGGGTTCTGCGCAGTATCTTAGCTGTTCCTAGCACTGCACTCTTCTGCACAGAGAGCTCTGATGTTGTTCCTGGGATCTGTTTGAGCCATTCTTCCAGCTTGGGAGTCATGGCCCCGAGTGTTCCTACCACCACTGGGACCACTTTGGCCTTTACTTTCCACATCCTCTCAATTTCCTCCTTCAGGCCCTGGTACTTCTCCAGCTTCTCATGCTCCTTCTTCCTGATGTTGCTGTCACTTGGCACTGCTACATCTATCACTACCACTGTCTTCTGGTCTTTGTCTACTACCACGATGTCTGGTTGATTAGCCAGTACCTGCCTGTCCGTCTGGGTCTGGAAGTCCCACAGGATCTTAGCCCTGTTATTCTCCACAACCTTCTGTGGAATCTCCCATCTGGACTTGGGGGGGTCTAGCCCATACGCTGTGCAGATGTTCCTGTACACAATGCCAGCTACTTGGTTGTGCCTTTCAGTGTATGCTGCTCCTGCCTGCATCTTATACCCTGCCACTATGTGTTGGCCTCTTTGCACAATCTGCAACTTGGGTCCTGTCCAATATGGTAGACCCCTGCTTCTATGGATCTGGTGCTTAGTGCCTGTTTTTGTGCTGCTATGATCAGTGCCTCAGTGCTGTCTTTTAGTCCAGCCCTTTCCAGCCACTGATAGGATTTCCCAATGTCAGCCACCTCAGCTATCTGTTGATGGTACATCCCATGCAAGGGCTTGTCTTGCCATGGCACTTCCTCTGCTTGAACCTCATGCCTTGTCTGCTGCTGCCTGAGGCATTCTCTCAGCAGCTCATCTTTCGGTGCCATCTTACTGATGTACTCCTGGATACTCCGGGTTTCGTCCAGGACAGTGGCTTTGATACTCATCAGGCCCCGCCCGCCCTCTTTGCGCCTGGTGTACAGTCTCTGGGTGTTGGACTTGGGGTGGAAATCTCCGTACATTGTGAGGAGCTTCCGGGTCTTCACATCAACAGCCTCCATGTCTTCCTTTGGCTAGCTCACTATACCAGCAGGGTATCTGATGACTGGCAGGGCATGCATGTTGATGGCATGGATCTTGTTCTTCCCATTGAGCTGGCTCTTCAGGACCTGTCTTATCCTTTGGTGGTACTTGGATGTTGCTATCTTTCTTGCCTCCTCCTCATGGTTCCCATGTGACTGTGGGACACCAAGGTATTTATAGCTGGTCTCTATGTCTGCTCTGTGGCCCACTGGTAGTTCCACTCCATCGGTCTTAACTACCTTCCCTCCCTTTACTATCATCCTGCCACACTTCTCCAGTCCGAATGACATCCCAATGTCCTTGCTGTAGATCTGTGTCAGGTGGATCAGTGAGTCGGTCTCGTTCACTCTTAGCATACAGCTTGATGTCATCCCTGTAGAGGAGGTGGCTGATGGTGATTCCACTCTTGAACTTGTACCCATATCCAGACCTTGTGATTATCTGGCTGAGGGGGTTTAAGCCTATGCAGAACAGCAGTAGGGACAGTGCATCACCTTGGTATATGCCGCACTTGATGGCCACTTGTGCGAGCTGTCTTGAGTTCCCTTCCAGTGTTGTCTTCCACAGTCCCAGTGAGTTCTTGAGGAAGGTCCTTAGTGTTCTGTTGACTTTGTATAGTGCCAGGCATTCACAGATCCATGTGTGCGGCATTGAGTCATAGGCTTTCCTGTAGTCAATCCAGGCTGTGCTCAGATTGGTCTGCCTAGATCATTGGCAGCTATGATGCCTGATAGAACTTTCCAAGTTGTGGGGAGGAAGGTCATCGGCCGGTAGTTGGATGGTGCTGTTCCTTTGTGAGGGTCTTTCATGATCAGCACTGTCCTTCCTTGTGTTAGCCAGTCTGGGTGGGAGCCTGCTGCTAGCAGTTGGTTCATCTGTGCTGCTAGGCATTCATGCACTGCTGTTAGTTTCTTTAGCCAGTAGGTGTGGATCATTTCCGGGCCAGGTGCTGTCCAGCTTTTCATGTTCTTGACCCGCTGTTGGATGTCTGCTACTGTGATGGTGACTGGTTCCTGTTCTGGGAGATTGCTGTGGTCTGCTTTCAGGTCCTGCAGCCACTTTGCATGGGTGTTATGTGTCTTCTCTTTCTCCCATATGTTCTTCCAGTACTGTTCAGTTTCCGCTGCTGGTGGCTCAGCTGCTACTCTGTGGTTGCAGTGCAGTTGGGAGTACACTTTGGATGGTTCTTTGGAGAATAGGGCATTTATCTTCTTGGCCTCTGCTTCTCTAGTGTATCTCCTTAGCCTGGTAGCCAGTGCTGTGAGCCTTTGTTTAGCAGTCTCTAGTGCTTCAGATTGAGTCAGGCCCATGCATTTTTTCAGTAGCCGAGTCTTATCCTTAATCTCCACACGCTTCTGTAGTTCCACCAGCTGACTGACTTCTCTCCAAGTTGCCTTGATCTTAGCCTCCAATCTCATTTTCCAGGGTGGGTATGTACTGCTGTTCTTCTTGATCGTTTAGCCAAGCAGTTCCAGGATTACAGTGGCTGTAGCATATACCAATTCATTGGTTTCAGTTATGGTGGTAGTAGGGATTGTCTGGAGGGCTCTGTTGGCATCTTCTAGCATACTATCTGATGGTACTTCTCCACTGAGCCTTGGTAATCGGACTCGAGGGTTGACTGTAGCTAGTTTATCCATGATCTTATGCCTCATATCAGCTGCTGTGCTCTGTAATGGAAGGGGTGGCAGTGACATTCCAGCTTCAGGTGTTGGCTGCACATCTGCTTGTTCTTCCAGGTCTGCTTGAGTCCGGGTTGTAATGTGGAGTTGGTCTATCTCAAGTTGTGAGAACAGCTTCCTCTTCACTATTGTGAAGCGCTGGGTAACTAGTTGTTTCTCAGTTAGTGTGGATGTAGCTCTTCTGTCTATCCATAGTTCCCTCATACGTTTCATATATCCCCTCTGATTAAGTCTGCTGTTGGAGTAGCATTCCATCAATTCCAAGTTTTCTTGTCTCGTCCATGTATGGTTTGTTCCAGTAGCCCACTTAACATCAGATTGTCCTGGTTCCCTAACATCTGACATGGACCTTGTTAATTCGGGCGACATCCGAGCTGGCATGACCCTCTTAGTTCGTGTCACTCTCGTATTTTGAGGTAGGCAGGTGAAGTGTTAGGGGGTCTTTGCCCAAGGACTCCTACTGGTAAGGTAGGTACCAGTCAGGATTTGAACCCTGGTCTCCTGCATCAAAGGCGGTATTCTAACCACTACGCTATCCAGCCATATATATATATTCTTGTCAAACTTGGTCAATCCATTTGTAATATAAGATAGAAGTCATTAAGGACACAGATGCAACTTAAAAAAAAAATCCAGCAAGTTCACTTACAGTGCAGATACAACTGTTCATGCATATTTGTTAGAGAACCAATTTTCAAGTCCCCTCAACATACAAAATTTCACTTTGGCATTTTGTTTCTAGGAACTATCCCTAGGAACTGCAAAGTATTCTTCACATGCCCTGAAATTAAAAGCTTTGCTTAAACAGATAACATTTTGCCAAACTGATACATCCTTGTTGAATTTATTTGCATACTTGTGTGTAGTGATTTCATTGCCTTCTCATTTTTCTTTTTGGACCAGACTGTCTTTTCTCTAAGAATATGGACATCTAGCACCCTTTTAAACAAGGAATTTATCTTTTAAAAGGCATGTATCAGAAATTTATGATTAGAAACTTGTTCGTTGCTACATGGCTTCTAACGGTCACTAAACAAGCAGTCAGGAAGCGAGGACTACCTGTACAGAAATTTGTATACAGTATGTCAATCACAACATTCCTTTCCAGGTTAAGCGATGTTATGCAATACTCAAAAAAGAGTATTAAGTACTAAACTAAGGAAATTAAAGCATAAGATTAAAAGAAGTATAGTTAAATCTAGTTTATTCCTATACCAGTCAGTCTAGCTCTCATTAGCAGAAACTAGTTCTGGTAAAAGAAACAGGAAAAGACCATTAAAATAATGAGCAACTGTTCCTCCTGCCCAGAAGTGTAAGGTCTCCAGCCCATTGCTGGAGAAAGAAGAACAAGAGTTGAACTCTGATTTTACCATAAATGGGGCTATATTTTATACCTGACAGTTGCTGAAATTTATTTATTTTTTAAATTTATATGGTCAGCCATCTCACTTGCATGAGACTGGGTGGTGTCCTTCTTAACAGTTTTCCTTGTTCATGCAATACATTTACTTATCAGGCCTTTTATATGTCTGTGCAAATTATAGTTCTAATATAAGTCAAGAGGACTTCTGGTGAGGATTCATAGTGAAATACATGTCCCTGAAAGAACAGGGACAGCTTTGCAGTGGAGATTGGTGGCCAGACAGTGATTTCTGGCCAGTGAAGTTTCTCTGGAAAAAGGAGAGATTGTGAAATTGCCTCCTTGTATTCTAGATAGCTGCTTCTCATGAGTAGATTGAATGGTCAACTTGTGAGTCCAGCAGCTGGGAGTAAGGGGTTTCAACCAAGTTCACGGCCATAAGGTAGCCTATGTGGACACAAGGTTCGCTGAGCCTCAGCTCTTAACCACTTTTGGAAATTGCTTCTTAACTGCTTTTTATCTATTAGGAACCTTTGCAATGACATGTTTTAGAGCACTGGATGTGTTTCCTTCAATCCTTCATGAAAGAAGTTTTAAACTACAAGTTTAAGGACTTAAAATAAAATGGGAAGAGGGAATAAACAGAAAAAGGGTGATCAGAAAGTTACAAATGTATTAAGGGTCCAGATGGATTTGAAATAAGATTTTGAAATTAATTATAAGAATCTTTCCCATGGGAAAATGCTGTTGTTTTGAATTTTTAAAAACAAACAAACATGATATGATGGGACTTTGAAGGTTGGAGGGAACCTCTAGAGGGAACCAGAAGGATTTAAAGATTACAATTAAAGGAGAAGAACACTTAAATTTGACTTACTAATACAGAATGGGGCAAAATACTTTAACATCTATTGAAGGATATTTGTGAACAATGGACTTAGAACGGACACAGACAGACTGTGTTTAAAACAAGTTTTACTGCACAAGATTGAAACTGATTTGAAAGTGGTTTTAAAAATGACAGGCTACAAGAATGATATGGAAAAAAGATGCAACACTGGATATAGAAATGAAACAGGTTGATGTTTTAATAATTAAAAGGGATATACAAATAACAAACCAAGACAGTGACCTGGATAACTTCCCTATATTGGAATTACAAAAGAGGTTTGTTAAAGTTTTGAAAAGTTTTGTGAGAAAGGACAAAGAAAAAATGAAAAGAAATCAAAATCTAGGACAGTATTTAAAGGGATTAAAGTTCAAGATTGTTAAAAGCAAAAGGAAGGAATACAAAGTTGATTTACTTTATTAAATTTAAAATAAATATGTTCTTATCTCTGGTAACCCTTAATGGACTTTTGCTGACCAGGACTGAAAAACATGGCTTTAAAGATGCGTTTATAGATAAGAGATGAGATATGGGAAGAAGCGATCATTTGTTGCCTTTTGTTAAGGTGCTAACAAAGGTGTTAAGTTACTAAAATTGTTTATACTTGTTGTGATGAAGGGGGAAGTCATTTCTTTATATATTTATTTTCTTTTTCTTTACTATATCCTTATTTTTTTCTCTTTTCTCTTTTTCTTTCTTTTTTCTTTCTTTTTAACACTTTCTATTTTTTTTCTATTTTTTTTCTTTTAATTTGTATTGGTTCTTACCCTTTTAATTGTAATGTTTAATAAATTTATTATTTAAAATAATAATAATCTAACTCAAGACAAGTTTGACAGCTGGCTGGATTTTTGCAGCTCAGAACTGGTAGCCCTAGTAGACAATAGCACCACAGTCTGTGATGGAGTATGTGTTGTGGTTTGTTTTGATGTTTTCAGGGTTTTTGCAGTGCGGTTAGGAGAAATTGATATACTGGACCAGGATGTGGAGCTCACATTTGTATTATTAAATGTTGCACTATACTTTTGTTCTTGGAACTGCATGCTTTCTGAAGGTGTAAGATTACATATTCAACAACAGCAGTAATGCTATTAAAAAAAAATGATAGTGTCAAAGAATTAATCTAACATTTCTGGTGATTCTGGTCATTGAACAGCAAAATCCCTACCTAAGACTACCATAATCTAAGATGCAAAAACCCACTAGACCACTAGAAGTAGTAACTGTGAAGCTCTTTGCTCCATCTAGTGGGAATCCAGACATTTGCAGCCCATATACGGTAGATTTACCCCAGGCTTTGAGAAATTGGGTTATTTATTTAAAATTGATATACTGCTTGCCTTAGAACAGTGTTGTCCAAATTTGGCCACTTTAAGATGAGTGGACATGGCTGGCTGGGGAATTCTGGAAGTTGAAGTCCACTCATCTTAAAGTGGCCAAGTTTGGACAACACTGCCTTAGAACATCTGAAAGCAGCACAAGCAACTATACAAACTTTAACCAAACAACACTGCTAATATGCACACAGAAAACCTAGTGTTCTCCATTTTTAATTTAAAAAAAAAAACCTTGGAAACCAGGCAATATTTTATGGACTGTGGCTGAAATCTTCAAGGATTGAAAATTAAGAAATTTGTTCAAATCCTAGAAGAGTATTTGATGTGAAATATGGACTAGATGAAGAAAATTAATGCGTTCTCAAATACAAAGTGTTTCCCAAATGTAGTGAATTGGTGCTTATGGTAAACTTAAATAATTTTATTTATTCTGTATTGATAAATTACTGTCATTATAAAAAAGCAAGTAATTCAATTAAAAAAAAACTTACTTCAGTTTAAGGTGACATTATAAAATGTTTCCAATTTCCCTGCATGACTCAAAAGTTCAGGAAATTGTAATATAAAATATACATATTCCAATTCATTGCACCTCAGCTGTAAGGACTTTCTTCAGTCTTAGACTGATGAGCTTACAAAGCAGGGTCCATATATTAACTTTAGCCTGGGGATGAAAATGTTCAACAGGTGGTGTTTTACCAATCCCCAGTTTCATAAAGATGGCCTTCAAGAATATATACCTGATATATCTTTATAAGATAGACTCCATCTCTAAAATTCCACCTACTACAGTAACTGGTCAAGCACAAATCCAATAGCTTCATAATATGTCCACAATCATGTTCTACAGATATACCTAATAAACTCTGTCTGGCTCACTCTAATATTATTCACAACTTGCCAGATATGAATAGAATGTGCTGTAAGTCATTAAAGTACATTAAAAATACCCCATATGTAACTGATGATAAATCTTCTTGCAATCAGGAAATGCTAAAGGGTACTTCATTGGTGGAATTATAATCTGATTTGTATGCAAGGTAGTTATCGTTGTTAACTATCATGTGGATTCCATTTCAGGCAGTAGTATGTTGTAAGCCAACATTGGTTAAGTGCTACAAATGTATTTCCAGCTGGTAGAAAGGTAATAAAACAACAAGGTATCTTAAGACCAACTGGTAGTGCCCATCCTAAGTAGAATCCTCTGTAGGTTTTGCTAGAATCTTCCCACTGATTCTGACAAGACAAGGAGATCTGCAACATCTGTTTACCTGATTTGTGAAGCTAGAATTAGACACCGTCCAAAGCCCAGCCACATATGCCATGACAGGCCAGAGTACAGCAGAAAATGAAAACAGAGTCAGCACAGTAACCAGCAGCTAATACAAATGTTCAGATGACTCCTAGATGACTGCCAAAAACTGTTTGATAGTCAGAGAGTAACTGATTACTTAAACTTGAATTTGCAAATATTTGTTTCATTATTTCTACTTTAATTTCTACAGCTAAATCACGCTTAACCCCAGTGAATGCATATGACCTGTCAAAAGAGCCCTTCCCCATTAAACCACAAACCCCAGGGCGAAAAACTACTTAAGTGTACCACTGTCTGTGGATAATAGTTACTTTGCTTTGAAAATCCTCTCTATAGCTTCTCTATAGCCAGCTGGATTACCACAGGTAAACAATGGAAAACAGAGAAATGGTTTAATGAAATCAATAGTTACGCCACATTTCATGCAGGAGAGTATTAGGCTGGCTGTGGGAATTTATTTAAAACTATATTTTATTATGGATGTCCCCACTGCAAGAAACACCATGCCTATAGATACTTTCTTTTCTTTTCTTTTCTTTTCTTTTCTTTTTTCTTTTCTTTTCTTTTCTCTTCTCTTCTCTTCTCTTCTCTTCTCTTCTCTTCTCTTCTCTTCTCTTCTCTTCTCTTCTCTTCTCTTCTCTTCTCTTCTCTTCTCTTTTCTTTGTCATGAGATATAACTGGAGCTATGCTTTAAAAAATGGAATTTATCCCAAGGCTTAAGAAGGAAAGGTTTACTACTCTTGTCCTAAGTAATCAAATATCTGTTTCATTGGGGATTTTGTTTCCTAGGCTATTTTCACTGTTATGGGAGCAAATGAAACAAAGTATATTCTTCCATCATGTTGCCAAATGCTATTCTCATGAACACACTGATCCAGAACATGCTACTTGGCAGTAAATTCCATTGATTTCAGCTAACAGGTTTTGGTTGAGAACATGAATCACTGCACAGACTGTGGATAAATGTGCACGAGTAAGCTCAAAGAGAGAGGTTGTAAAATGGAGTATTTTCTGGGAAAAAGCTCCAGGCTATTTGAAAAAAAAAAAGTGCCTTCTTATACATGGGCCTTTTGGACAGGGCTCCACAAAAGTTATTAAAAAGGATCTATAACTCACCTTGGAGCTGCTACTAAAATAAATAAATAAACAAATGAATAAATAAATAACAGAGCCCCAGTCAAGCATTGTACCCTGCATTAAAGAAATTGACTTAGAAATCATGCTTTAAAGAACTAGTGTAAGATATTTCACAAAATCTGCTTTCCCAGACTTTATTTATTTATTTGTGTGTGTGTGTGTGTGTGTGTGTGTGTGTGTGTAGAAAATTGTATTTTTGCAACATGTTTGGAATGTATCCTAAGCTGTATTAGTGCTTGTAGTTCAAGCTCTTATTAGGACTGCAGAACATTTGTTCTCATAATATTTTTCCATCCTTCTGGTCATTCTTAATGCTAGAAAATTAATGTCCACATAGAAAATAGCAAACAATTTATGCCTTGATAGGATTTATATGCCCATATATACCATTGTTGGAATGCCACTCATTTTGGATTAGAGAGATGCCCTCTCCTACCTCTTCATTTATTGCATGTCAGAGTTGGTGAATGGAAGAAAGATAGCTGGTATACATTACCCCTCCAGGTCCCTTCCATAGTCAGTATTACAATTCTCTTACATCTAGTTGCATTTTTATTAATTAATTTAAATATTAAAATATTAATATTTTATTAATATTAATTAAAATTATTAAATATAATTTTATAAATAATTATATTTATATTCCACCCAGTTCCCAAAGACGACAGTAAGCATAAATCTCTGGGCAGGATGATTCCTTTTTGTCTACTCCTTCTTGTTCCTTCCTGGAACCATTATATATTGTTTGATTCAACTGGTTATTATTACTGGATTCAAAACACAAATAATATATTAACAGTTAGGTAAAGTGCTTTTACAACACAGTAAAGTGCTGGGTCAGAAGTATACACATTTCGCTGATTTCTGATTGTTAGCCAGCAGGTAGCTGTGCTTACCCAGTATAATATCCTGATATCAGCTGTGCATCTCTGTTCTGGACCATGCTGGAGACACTGTAGATGCCTTCATTCACTTTTGGGCCTGTTAGTCATTGCCTGGGACAAACCAAGCTCAAGGTGAATTCCAGGAATTGCTGTCCAAAAACTATGTTTCACCGATATTAGCTCTGAATGAGGTTGTACCTTCCATGATTTGCAGTTCTGAATGTGTGGCTTCTGTTTGTTGAACAGATGGAGTCTATGGCTAGGGCAACTTTCACCCAGCTTCATCTGGTGTAGCGGTTACAACTGTTTCTAGAGTGAGGATTATGGTGGAAATAACTTAAGCCCTTATTCTCTTCAGACTAGATTCTCAACACGTTCTACTTAGGGGTGCTATTGAAGATGACTCAGAAGGTTGAGCTTGTCCAGAATTCAGCAGCATGGCTAGTGAAAACTGAGCAGTGCGTTTACTCCACAATACAAATTCTGTGGATGCCTATTTCTAGATCCTATTCGAACTGCTTATTAAGCCATTCATGGCTTGGACTCAGGTTACCTTTGGTACTCCAAATAAATGTTGCCTGTTGAGTTCAGTCATATCCTTGCCATTAGGAAGACAGTGAAGACTATTATTATTTTCATTATAACTCTTGGGCTTAATGCTTTGTTGGTTTTACTAACGTTTTAGATCTTTTAACTTATTGATTCTTTTGCTGGCTTTTGTGGTGGTAGTGTTCTGGTAACTTGCTTGCAATGGATTTTTGTTTGCTTGTTGTGGTTTGTAATATGTTTTGTAAGCTACCTTGAATCTTTGATTTGGCAAGGTAATAAATAAATAAATAAATAAGAATTGTCACACGTGTCTTCTTTCAAGCTGTGAGGGAGGTCAGTGAACCTCTGTGAAGATAGCTGAGCATCTAATAAAACCAAGACTTTTATAATATTGATGGAAAGGTAATGCACAAAAATCTTGTGATAAATGTTCTGTTGATAGATGCATCTGTTCTCCTACCCCAAGAACAAACAAAGGGGGAAAAAAACAAAATAAATTGTTAGCTGCAAAATATTTCAATGGGAAAAAAAATGAAAGGTTAGTCTAAGCCTGCTTTTAATTGAAATGAAATTACACTTGCAAGCATTCTTTTCCCCTGCAAAACAAGTCCCTTTCACTCTTTTGTATAGCAGGTGTTATGGAAGGAATAAGGTAAGAATAAAATAGGAGAAGCAATCAAGCCAAAACACTTTTATCTAATTACAGATAACAAATTACATAACAAAAATTTGAACAATAACCCTGGTTGGAATCTTCCATTTCTTTACCAGTATTTAGAAGCACATATATGCATGAGTAGAATCAAGCCCCCTAAAAGAGAATTGAGAGACATATATCCAAAACGTTAAGTAAATTTTATTAAGAAATGTACATGCTATAATAGAAATCCTACTTTTCCAAAATGCACCAATATTGGAAATTCAGGTTTCCAATCAGATCCACCATCTAATGATGGTGGAAAGTAAAGAAGGAGGGAAGTAGACTGAAGGAAATATCTTAAAAATCTCTCAAGCTGAGCAAACCCAAACAGAGACAGCAAAAGAAGCTAAGAGGAATTTCTTGATAATTATCTCTACTCACATTGTCCATAATAGTAAGATAAAAGGGTACAAAGTGTCAATATTTCTGGAATTGCATCTCTAACAAGGTTGAAAGCCTGTAAGTTGGGATCTCAGAGGGTTGTGAACAACTTAGAACATGGTCCTGCTTTTTTTTTTTTTTAATGTTGCCCATGGTAACAGATTGATTGTGTAAGATCTTACACAAATTGATTGATTGATTGATTGGGTAAGATCAGTTTGTGAGTAGGATTAAAGAAAGGGGAATCATTTTATTTATGGGCAATCAAACATGTTCATTTATCATTTTAAGGAATTGTACTATCAGAGTTTGAGAACCACTGGTTTAATTTATTAGCTATTAGTTAGCTCAAGCCATATCTGAAAAGCAGTGGAGATCCAAATGTTTTCTCATGCTTTGAAAGTAATGTAATATGTGTGAAAAAGGTCTGAATATTTTTTGCAACTATTATATAGTACATCTTTTTAATGACTGCAACGAGCACACATTCTGAGTCACATATGAGTGTGCCTCTATATTGTTAGTTTCTATATGCAGAGCTCAATCAGAATTGCCATGTAACATGCAGTGATAATGAAACCATCAGCTCAGTGGAGCAAGTCAGCTTCGGCCCAGTTGCCTTGGCAACAATCCCCTCAATTCAGTAAGGGAACAAGAGGAATTCCTTGTCATCAATGATGTCATCACCTAGCGTGTTATCACCATATGCACTATGGGCGATCCTGACTGATGAGAGACATCTAGAAGGAAGCCCTTTTATTTATTTAGTTTTTAAAACCCAAAATTAGCATCAGAAATGAGGAAATAATATCAGTAAACAGGTTTGTAAATAAGTGGTGAAGAACATTTTTTGACAGATTTCTTCCAAGCACATCCTCAGAACAACAACAATAAAAGAACCTGGCTTGAGAATTCAGTGCAGCTTTAAACTTATTTGATAAACACTCATCCTCCAAGGATTACACAGCATTTGTTGAAAACTCATGTCTTGATGAAGAAAATGTTTCAAAACCACTAAGAAGGGGATGGATGGAAATAATCAAGAAAATGTCCTGACAATATGCTTCAAAATGACATATCAATGAACAATCTTTATTTATGTGAAGCTAACAAATAAAATAGAAAGCTTGATGAACCTTCCATGATACAAAATCTACTTCCAATAGTAAGCTATGACCGATATAGAGGAAGAAACTCCTGCATTTAGTCATGTTCCCAGATTTTTGAAGTAGTGTATGTCTATTAAATGATCTGGTCTGTCATTCTTCAATGTCTCCTCTTTAGCCTAGCTCTGCTGTGCCAGGAAAAGCACATGAGTCTGTAGTGATGATATTTTGCAAGTGAATTATCAATGTCTTACCTTAGCCTTTCCTAACCTGATGTTTTATAGAACCCCCAGGTCAATCTCTGGAAACTATGGTACAACACATTGGGCAAAACTTCAGCTAAAACTGACTATAATTGTAGTTTGCTCATGGTACATAATCTTAAGAAATCAGAGTTTGGAAATGCATTCAGCTAGAATGTGCATGATTGTAAACATTTGCTTTTCTAGCAATTTGATTTTAGATTTATCACCCAGAATGAAATTCCCTGATCCTCCAAGAGACTTACTTCCAAGTCAGTATTACTTCTCCTCCTCCTCCTCCTCCCTCTCTACCTATTTTAAAAGCTCAAAGTAGCAGTCATATCATTTTGTCCCTGAAACATTAAAGTTACAACATAGATTGGACTAAGCAACAGTGACAGCCAATTTTCATTTTCATTTTCATTTTCATTTTCTTTCTTTCTTTCTTTCTTTCTCTTTCTTTCTTTCTTTCTTTCTTTCTTTCTTTCTTTCTTTCTTTCTTTCTTTCTTTATGTTGCTGTTGTTGTTGTTGTTGTTGTTACTATCTGACACTACTTCAGATGATGCAGTGTGATGTTTTTAAGGCAGAATTATTGTTTTCTGTCACATGGAAATTACATGGGCACATTCAGATGAAAGGGTTATAATGTGAAAATAAATGTCCTTTAGCTTGTTGTGAACAAATGTAGTCAAACTTCTATCTGATATCTAAGTAGAAGATTTTGACTGGGATGCATTCTCCAGCTGGCCTTCAGCTGCATGCATGGAATGTGCCTATGTACCTTTTAACTGTTTCTGACATGATTGGAATGCTGATCCCACAGTCCTTCATACCTGCATCTAACATGTGGAGGAGACAGCCAGATTGCACTCTGGGACTGCTGTGTGATCCATTGACTTCACTCTTGCTCTTCTGGAGCCTTTACACATGACATGTAGAATCCTAGTAGCACATACCAAGGAGACAAAGCCATGCACAGAAATGGAAGTGAATCCACTGGCACAAAGCTATATCTCTCTCAGGCACATTCTGATGAACATTAAAATCTCAAGACAAATCAGATTGACTTGATTGGATTTGCACACAGACAGACAGACACACACACATATGTCTGAAAGACCCAAAATATCAAGGTATGTGCTGAAAGCCATACAGCTACATCCTGTTGTTTACAGTGAAAGGGAAGAATGTCAACTTGCCTACGTTTAGGCCCACTGCAAATCTCTTATCAAAGGAGTATCTCAACACCAGGAGCTGTATTCAGTACAATTTACTCCCAGATAAATGAATTTAGAATTACTACAGGTTAGTTTATAGATACATACATAAATGTTGGATTGTATCATTGCATGTCATGCATGTAAGAGTTGCTTCTTAACATGGTTCCTCTGGAAAAGATACCCTCAGACAGAAAATTAGATTGTCTGATAAAAGAAGTAGCAATTATTCTTCCTGATAGCTAGCACAATGTAGGGTTTTAGTTACTAAACTGTGACTGCACCAATTCAGGTTCCAACCTACTGTCAAGCCATGAGAGCTGAACTCCTGGAGAGACTTCAGGCCAGCCACTTCTTCTGAGCCCAACTTACCTGTCAGTGTTGTTGCTGGAAGGAAACCTGAGCTCCTAGAAGAAGGGTGGAATATAAATCTAGTGAATGAATGAATGAATGAATGAATGAGTAAGTAAGAGAGTAAGTAAGTAAGTAGAAGGAGTCTTTTTAAACATTTAACCATACAAATTCCCCTCTACAGTCTGAATAGAGGTTCAAGAAGACATTTACTACATAATCTGATAGTTTGTTAAACTTTGTCTAACCATATGCTAGAAGGTTACATTCTGCTATGCATTTTTGCAGTGTTAATTGATTAAAACAGAAGACAGGAACACTTAGAACTCCTAGAACAAGAATGGAAGTACAATTCAAACACAATTTCTTTTGGTCAATAAATGTCCTTCTTGCATACATTTTCCCCCTTCCTCTTTTTCTGGCTGTAAGGCCTTCTTCTCAGGGCAGAGAACATGGAGAATCAACACCAGACACCATGGCTGTGTTTGCATCATATCACAGTCCATTGGAGTTGGGCAGCTATAACAAATTTGAATGAATGAATGAATAAGTGAATGAATGAATGAATGAATGAATGAATGAATGAATGAATATGCCAGCCCAGAATAAAATGAGCTTGCAAATCCTTAGATAGAGGCACTAATACCTGGATGTTCAAAATAACCAGTATCCAATAAGGATAGGCTGGTAGTGTTGCCTTCCTACCCTTTTTCCTTATTTCAAGATTACACATGGAGACAGATAGCACAAGAATAGAAGTACCTGCTTTCTATTTCCAAATTCGCATTTCTTTTCTTGGGCACTTGCCAAGCCATAACAAGCATCACATAGATTAAGGACATCTTGCTGCCCTTAGCAAGAGTAAAATATTTCCTCACAAATGGACTTATAGGATTTCCTTAATCCATGATGATAAGAACATGATGAATAAGCAAAGGATCTTTTGGGAAGAACTCACAGCAATTATGAATGGAGGGGAAAATACATCCATTACAAAGGTAAGATAGTAATGCAGCCATTCACCAGCAAACCAGGTACATGAAGGAGCAAAAACAAAGCTTAGGCTTAATTAGAATCAGGCTAGTTATACAATACTCAGGAAACTGCACACTTGGTGTTAACAATATTTGTTATATAATATGGTGGTCTATTTAAAAAAATGCACTACTAACATTTTGCTAATCAGTGTTCTCAGAGATCAGAGATGAGGAGACCTGGGAATTTCCTGCATTTAAAAGAATATATATAAATATAAATATAAATATAAATAAGAGGCTTACAGGCAATAATACTATCTCTTTTACACATACACACAAACATTGCAAATAGATTTTTTTCTCTGTCTGCCCATTTCTGTTCCTCCTAATTCATCAAAGATTTGCTTTCATTTGAATTATTACTGACAACAACGTACCCAACATTTTTAGAACACAGTGTGTTCACACGGTTTGCCCAAAATGTTTGGATGTATTTCACTGAAAAAAGGAAATTAATTACAACCACTTTCCAATGATACAATCTGCTTAAATAAGAACTTTTCAGCCACAAATGCAATAGGCACACAATGTATCTTTATTTAATGTTTTCATATTTCTCTCTCTCTCTAATCTGATTGGAATAAATCCAGGTTTATAATAGCTATCTCTAACTTTTGTTGTTGTTGTTGTTCAAGCATATCCAAAGTATAATAAAAGCAGGTTTTCCTACTGTTTGGAGATATAAAAGACTGGATAGGGAATAAATTATTTTCTTTTTATATGACACAAGGGCATTGGTTAGGTTTTTGCCAAATGATATTGAGTGCAGTAATAGAACAAGGGGTGTGCATTAAATCTGGCCAAATCCCCAAATAAATCAAACCACATTGGACTGATTTTGGTGGCTCTGCAAAGCAAAGTGAGATTTCTCTGAAGCAAACAGAACTGAATCAGAATCATCATGAGAGGTTGTGCGCTATTTGGCATTGAAGTGCACTGCAGAAAGACAGACACTGCATCTGAAAAATAAAAGGAACTGGGAGTATTACCAGGATGGACAGAAACAGGGAACTGTAAGTGGAAATGGTAGTAATGGGTGGGGGAGTATTTGGAATAAATCCCAAAGGGCATTTGGCCAGCTTTTTCAGACCTGGCAGGCAGAATCATCAGTCTGATCCCATCTTTGTAGCACAGTCCTCTCAGGGTTCAAAGAACCATTAGAGGGTAGATAACCTGTCATCTTGGGATGCAGGTATACCCATATATAGGATCAGCCGCCTCCTCCTCCTCCTCCTCCTCCCCTTCCCCTTCCCCTTCCCCTTCTTCCATAGAATAAAGAACTCCTGTCTACTTGCTGAATTCTTGAGCCTGCATTTAATAATGTGGTGGTATTTTAATGAACTAGATAGAAATCTACTCCTTTTACTGGGAAAAAATATCAGATGAAGTAGCTTCATTTTAGGTCAATTCCATAGATAAGTAGGTAGATGGTTAGGTGTGTAGGTTCATGTATGCATGGATATATACATACGAAGATTAAAGTTAAATCTTCAGAGGTTGCCTAGAATTTATATTTGTACTAGCTTTAAATTTCTTCAAAACTTAACCAGTTTATACATGCCTATGCATTTTTAATAGGTGCTTTAATTCTCTGTTTAATTTAATTGTAGAATAATAATAATAATAATAATAATAATTATTATTATTATTATTATTGATACATTGGATAAAAATATTGTTGTTGATTCTGCATGAGCTTTTTCTTTGAATCCTTAAAGTTAAACAACTAGCTATGCAATGCTCTACAGCATTAACATTCAGTTGAAGAATGAAGCCCAGTGTGAGGCGGAATGGCCACATGTCTCTCTCTCTCTCTCTCTCTCTCTCTCTCTCTCTCTCTCTCTCTCTCTCTCTTTTTTTTTGCAAAAAATGAATATTGGGGGAAGAATATGAGAGCAAAGAAACAAGACAAACAGATGGAAAGGGAGAACAAGAAGTACAATAGCCTACAATAAATAAATTAAAAAATAATATTGCTTAGAAAAAATACTTCAGTACTTTTTACATCAGGCCATCAATCCATCTTGCACAGAGATACAGTACACATACATACACACAGACACATACAATTGTAGATGGATGGATGGATAGATAGATAGACAGACAGACAGATGTATCTCTGTTGGATTTTCTTCAAATTGCCTAGTCTAAGGAAATGCAACCAATGTAGGAAACTACATTGGATTAGAAGATCCTTCATGAGATCCTTGTGTTTCAACCTTCAGTTGTCTCTTCTGACTAGCCTGTCTAGCGTAGTTTGAATATTAGAAACCTGGTAACTGAACGGCGGGATGACTAGCTTGTGACTCTAGACAGAAGTAGGTTTTGAATAGCTTCCTTTTTTAGATATTAACATTTATAAACTTAAGACCAGCCCAAGTAATCAGAGTTTCAATTTATTTTAACTAAATTCCTATCAAAGCACTGTCTGCTTTGTATATTGCATTACAAAAAGAAGGAATGGAATATGCCAGCAGGCAAAATGAAGTGTACACTATACATACTTATGAGAGTGTTCATATTACACTCTGTTGTGTTACATCTTGTCATAGCACATCATACAACAATGTAATCCATTATTTTCTTTATATTTTTCAGTGGCTGAGCAATCATCCAAGATAAGTGCAGTGTCTTCCTTGAATTTTAATCTCCTTAATTCTTCCGGACTAATAAGAGTTTAAGACTGGAGAATGCTTTTTACAATAACATAACTTTAAACATCAGATGCTTCACAGTCTGACTTTTGCAAAAGTTTGCACCTTAAGACTAAGTTGGTAGCTTTAACGTTTCTCCCCAGTGAATGGTAATCAGCAGAAGAATCATGTAGTATCACAGATGTTTTGTCAATAGTTAAGTAATAAGAAAGAATTATAACTGTGTGCAAATAGCTTATCAAAACCTCCCACTCTTCACGGTGAACAGTCATGATAAAGACCAAGGAACCAGGGAGTAGACTGGTTCCTTGGAACCTCTTCAGATAAGGAGAGGATGCAAGATTGCCCACATGTGCTCTGGACACCTGCTTCTTGTCAGGAGACACCAGGACAGCAATTTTCTATGGGTCTGAGTGCGAGAAGATGATGGGATTAGCTACCTTGCTTGCAACCATAGCGGAACCTTTTAAAGGACACTAAGTTTGCAAACCTCACTTTCTAATCACTTTCGGAAATTGCCTATTAATCATCTAAAAGCTAATAGACACCTTTAGAAAGACAAGTTTGAAAAGTTTATCTTCAACCCTGAAAAAAAAAAAAAGCTTAAGAACTTAAAGAAATAAACAGAAAAGAAACTAAAACAATTGTTCTAAGAAAGTTATAAATGGATTAATGGTCCAGATAAATTTGGCATATTGACTTTTACTATATGATTTTAGAAATAATAATAATAATAATAATAATAATAATAATAATAATAATAATAATAATAAAAAAAACAGCTTCTTCTTGGAAACAGACTTGTCTTGTCTATCATGGCTATTGTAAGTCATAATAAAGATAAGTGATGACTTTAGAAACAGGACACTAGACAGGACTAAAGATTCTAAGTAGAAGGGGAAAAAAATACATGCCTATTCTTGATGTCAGTTAATACTGGGACTTACAAAATGACACAAAACATTATAACATCCAAAATATTAAGGAGATCTTTGAGGAATGGAGCCAGAAATTAGTAACTACAATATCAACAGTGTCAGTAATGATGGCTGCTTCTATGGATGACTATGTCTAAAAGATGTCAATGAAGGAATGAGAGATGTGGAACAAATTTTATCTGACAAGACAGAGAAAGTACAGAATGTGGAAGTACAAATTACAGGCCAAAAGAATGATTTGGAAAAGGACTGTTTGCTGGATATACAGAAGAAACTGGCTGAGTTTTTAAAAATTAAAAGAGAAATATAAAATATAAACCAAGAGAATGACCTGGAAAATGTTTTCTTATTGGATCTACAAAAGAGGCTTGTTAAAGCCTTGAAGAAATCTGTGTGAGGGGATAAAGAAGAATTGAAGAGAAAGCAAATCCTATCACATTATTTGATTGAATTAAAGATTAAGACTCTTAGAAGTAAAAGGAAGGATACAAAGTTGGTTTATTCGATCAAGGTTACAATAAGTCTTGTTTGTTTGTTTGCAAAGTTATGGCAACCGTTTATAGACTTTTTGTTGACACCAGGATTGAAAAGTTGATGTTTTATGGATTTGCTTATAGATAAGGGGTGGGATAGGGGATGTAACCTTATAGGGGGTGAAGAGTTATTAAATGTGTTTATACTTGTTGTGATGGAAGGATGGAAGTCACTTCTTTACATATGTTTTTTCTTTATCTTTATTATATCCTCTTTTTTCTTTTCCCTTCCATTTTTTATTCATTTTCCCCATTCTCTTCTCTTTCTCTAAGTTTAGTTTGTATTAGTTATTACTATTGTAATTAAAATTCTTAACTAAAAAAGAAAAAGAAAAAGAAAGAAAAAAGAATGACATCCCCCCCCCCCCCAGCCCAAACTTCTAGGGATTAGCTGTTCTCCATTAGCATGCTCTGTTAGCCTGAGCACTGGTGTTTTCCCTTTATTTCACCCTGCAAGAAGCACCAGCAGCAACTATTTTGTCCTGAGAGTCAGTATTTTGGATCCTTTGATATTAGATGCTTGATCCTGGCTTCCATTATAGAATATCCTAGATTTGGCTCTTCCAGCTGGTTATAATGGGGAAATTGATGACTACTGTAAAGTGATGGAAAAGGATATTTAGAGAAAAGCTTCATTTTTCTCTAAACATAAAAGGCATAAAGACATTTAAAAGTTTTAAAAATGTGTTTTGACTTTCAGTAAATTTGGCTAACCTTTAATAAAAATACATGAAATAATCAAACTGACTGATAAAAAAGTAGTGTCACTACTCTGGAAAAATTTACTGTACAAAAGTCTGCTGGAACAGACCAAGAATCCCCATTAATCTAGTATTCTCTTTCCTACAGTGTCCAGCCAGATGTTGATAGGAAACTCAGAAGCAGGGCATAAACGTGATGGGTTTCTGCCACTGTTTGTTCCAAGCATCTGTTGGTCAGAAATATAATGCTACAAAGTATGAAACATATTTAAATTATCCTTTGTGGCCGAGCTTAATATAGCTGGTTTTGAGATAAATTAACTAAAAAAGTAGCTTTCTGGGAAACTAGAGGTTTTCTTAGAGACTTATCAATAAAAAGATCAATAAAAGCCCATAAGCTTCATTGAACAACAGCTTGTCTGCTACTATTGATCTTTTTTTCCAGCCTATAGTTAGAAAGTAACTTTAGTTATATTCTAGAAAAAAATAGGGTGAATTATTCTTTAATGTCTTTAATTCTCAACTACAGTCAACATATTTTAACTTCCAGAAGCTTACAGATCCTTATTACATTATTGGCATTTTCACATCATCTAATTACATGATTTATTTTTGTTATGTACAATCTGCTAAAACATATTATTAAAAAAGAAACTAATGAAAAACAATATAGCCAACCAATTAACCCACAGAAAAAATAAAATAAAAATCATTAATATTAATAATGACAATAAAAAAAACCTACCATATACAGGTGAAACTCGAAAAATTAGAATATCGTGCAACTGTTCATTTATGTCAGTACGGCAACTCAAAAGGTGAAACCAATATATGACATAGATGCATTACATGCAAAGCGAGGTATGTCAAGCCTTACTTTGGTAAGAAGCAGTCAAAGTGCTAACAGTGTAAAAAAACAAATATGGAGCAAGACCATATGGTAGAGGTTCCCACACTTTCTCCATTCACAGCTCCTCTAGAGGTTCTCAAACTGTGTTCTGCAGTGCTCTGGGGTGCTGCAGTGAACTCACTAACAGTTCCATTTATTAAGTGGTAACAATACCCTGCGGTGCCCCTGTGAATTTGCTGCGGTGCCCCAAAGTTCCATGGCACCCAGTTTAAGAACCATGACCACATGGCTTAAAAATGGTGTATATATACATTAAAAAAGGGGCTTGCAAGTAAATTCATGCATTATCAAACCATTCAACTAACTCTTCACACAAGCAAAGTAATGCTTAATATCTTACAGGGGAGAATTACAGCCATACATCATAAGATAAATATCAAATGAATGGCACTGTCACAAAAGCTGAGGGACCTGAGATTACATGACTAACGTAAGATGGAGAGTGCAAAAGAATTCAAGAAAGAGGTCTAATTTGCTTCATTGGCTACAGCAAAGCTTTTAACCCTTTAGATCATACCACTGTTTGGAACATATTAAGACTAACTGCTGTACCAGAAAACTCCTTTTCTTTTCTTTTCTTTTCTTTTCTTTTCTTTTCTTTTCTTTTCTTTTCTTTTCTTTTCTTTTCTTTCCTTTCCTTTCCTTTTCTTTTCTTTTCTTTTCTTTTCTTTTCTTTTCTTTTCTTTTCTTCTTCTCTTCACTTCTCTTCTCTTCTCTTCTCTTCTCTTCTCTTCTGGAAGATAACAACAGATGGAATTAAAAATTCATCTTTATTTCTTTACCACACTATCTTGGTTTACTTGTGTAAGATATGTATATGAACACATTGTTATACAAAAGTAAAGAAGCCTTAGAAGAGTTCATTATGAAAATAAAATTGGAAAGTGAAAACATTAGTTAATACTAAATATTAAAAGACAAAGGTAATGTCAATCAGCATGCACTCTGAACTTAAGAGATGACAGTAAAGATATTTTGTTTTCTTGGCTCAAGAGTAGACAGAGATAGTGTGCTAAGAAATAAAGACGAATCTTAAGGGGGAAAGGAGTAAGAATTTTAGGCAAGTTCATGAAGAATATTTCAAGAACAACAAAAATAAGGATAGTTAGAACAGTGTTGTTTCTGTGGTAAAGTCTGGCTACAAAAGCCAGACATTGAGAAAGAGACATAAAGTGGGAAGATGCCTTCAAACTATGGAGATGATTATTAAGAACACTGTGAACTGCAAGGACAAATACTAGTCTAAATTATGACTAAGAGCTCCGTTAAGGTGATGATCAACAAGCAGAAGCTCATATATTTTGGGCATATAGAAGGTGGACCTGAATACACACACAGACACACACATTGCTTTGCAAGGTGAGAGAAATACAAGGGGAAGGCAACACATAAAGGGAAAGGACAAGATGAAGGAAGACCTACAAGCTGTCACTGTAGTTAGATCAAGATGGCGAACACTTTCAATGAAGGTGTCAAGAGCTGAACCTGATTTGATACTGTCTAATTAACTTGCTTTCTCTTCCATACTAATACCGAGATTGCTGTTTGTATGTTTAAAAGCAGCAGCAAATTTATATTGAAGCAAACCACCATTGATGTCTTGCATAGATTATGCAAATTGTATTAGAATTGCTTATTTTTTGTGACTTCTCATGCTGATAGCAAGTTGAAGAAACAATAAGTTCTGAGCACAAAAATCCCAACTCTAAATTACTAGGGAGGCAGTGGAATTGGTCATCCTTCAGATGTAATTCAGCACATTGGAACAGAAACTAAGACTCCCATTTCTATATCCAGAAGTAAATTCTCTATCGAGTACTATTTTTTTTTCCTGTTTTCTTTTGATATCTCAGCAAACATAGAAGTTTGATTGTATGACATAGTTAGCATAAATAATAGAGGATAAAAAGCATCCAAATTTAATTAAAAGTTATAAAATGTGCCCAGTGGTGCCACTTTAATCTTTTCTCCTGGTAACCATATGAAACCTAAAACTATACTTAGTTACCAAATTGTACTACTGGACTTTTAAGAGGTCTAGTGCTCTAAATTTCAACTGCAAGCAGAGTGCCCAATTGATCATTAAAATGATCAGAGCAAATGACCAGAGTTAGTATTTTTGAAGAGAAGATCACACACACACACACACACACACACACACACATAGTGGCTAGATAGTGTAATGGTTAGAGCACCACCTTTTGACATGGACGACTGGGGTTAGAACCCCAGTTGGTACCTACATTACCAGTAGGGGTATGGGCAAAGACCCCCTAACACTTCACCTGCCTATTTCAGATATAAGAGTGACATGAACTAAGAAAGTCATGCCAGCTCGTATGTCCCCAGACATTGGGGAATCAGAACAATCTGATGATAAGTGGGCTACTGGAACATACCATACATGGATGAGACAAGAGAACCTGGAACTGATGGAATGCTACTAGAACAGTAGACCTAATGAGAGGGGATATATGAAATGTATGAGGAAATTATGGATGGACAGAATATCTACATCCACTAATTGAGAAAGAGCCAGTTACCCAAACTTCAAAATAATGAAGAGGAAGTTGCTCTCACAACTTGAGATAGACCAACTACATACAGGTGAAACTCGAAAAATTAGAATATCGTGCAAATGTTCATTTATGTCAGCATGGCAACTCAAAAGGTGAAACCAATATATGAGATAGACACATTACATGCAAAGCGAGATAAGTCAAGCCTTACTTTGGTATAATTGTGATGATTATGGTGTACAGCTTATGAAAACCCCAAATTCACAATCTCAGAAAATTAGAATATTACATGACATCAATAACACAAGGATTGGAAATAGAACAATATCGGACCTCTGCAAAGTAGAAGCATGCATATGTACACAGTACTTGGTTTGGGCCCCTTTTGCAGCAATGACTGCCGCAATGCAGCGTGGCATGGATGCTATCAGCCTGTGGCACTGCTGAGGTGTTATGGAAGACCAGGATGCTTCAATAGCGGTCTTCAGCTCCACTGCATTGTTCGGTCTCATGTCCCTCATCTTTCTCTTGGCAATGCCCCATAGATTCTCTATGGGGTTCAGGTGTCAGGATCTACACAAGCTAAGAAGCTTAGTTGCTTTTAAGTTAGCTTAGAAATGTATGTTAAAGGGTTAATAGTAAAATGTTAATTGCAGGCCGCTTGCTTGTCCTGCCATTGAAGTTAGGAGGGAAAGGGGGGAGAAGATGCCAGGTGTCCTTATCTCTTCAGTGGCACTTCAAAGGTCGAGCGCTGTGACAACCAGAGCCAGGCACGAAAAATCCAAGTGGGAAAAGAAAGGAGAAAGGGGGGAATTGGGGCTTAAAAAGGGAGGGTATTGCCTTGTAGAGTTAGACTGAACAATCTATGATGCTGTGCACTTCTCCTAATAAAGAAATCTTTGATGGACCTGTTTCGTCTCCAACGGATTACTGAACTTTGGGAATGAGTGTGCAGACTCTGACATCAGGTCAGGCAAGCTTGCTGGCCAATCAAGCACAGTAATCCCATGGTCATTGAACCAGGTTTTGGTACTTTTGGCAGTGTGGGCAGGTGCCAAGTCCTGCTGGAAAATGAAGTCAGCATCCCCATAAAGCTCGTCTGCGGAAGGAAGCATGAAGTGCTCCAAAATCTCCTGGTAGACGGCTGCGTTGACCCTGGACTTAATGAAGCACAGTGGACCAACACCAGCAGATGACATGGCTCCCCAAATCAACACAGACTGTGGAAACTTCACACTGGACTTCAAGAATCGTGCATTATGTGCCTCTCCATTCTTCCTCCAGACTCTGGGTCCTTGGTTCCCAAATGAGATGCAAAAGTTGCCCTCATCAGAAAAGAGGACTTTGGACCACTGGGCAACAGACCAGTTCTTTTTTTCTGTAGCCCAGGTAAGATGCTTCTGACGTTGTTTGTTGTTCAGGAGCGGCTTGACAAGAGGAATACGACATTTGAAGCCCATGTATTACAACCCACACTCAAGAAAACTGAGAGGAACACTGGATGTGCAGTCAACACCTGAAGCTGGAATGTCACTGCCACCCCCTCCATTATAGAGCATAGCATCTGATGTGAGCATAAGTTCATGAATAAACTAGCTACAGTCAACCCTTGAGACTGATTACCAAGGCTCAGTGGAGAAGTACCATCAGATAGTACTTCTAGTATTGGCTAGAAGATGCCAACAGAGCCCTCATGACAATCCCTACTACCATTATAACTCAAACCAGTGAACTAGTATATGCTATTGCTGTTGTAATCTTGGAGATACTTGGCTCCATGATCAAGACATCATGGTTGTAGACAAGGACCAAAAGACAGTGGTGGTGATAGATGTAGCAGTGTCAAGTGTCAGCAACATCAGGAAGAAGTACCAGGGCCTGAATGAGGAACTAGAGAGGATGTAGAAAGTAAAAGCCAAAGCGGTCCCAGTGGTGGTAGGAGCACTGGAGGCTGTGACTCCTTAGCTGGGAGAGTGGCTCCAACAGACCCCAGGAACAACATCAGAGCTCTCTGTCCAGAAGAGTGCAGTGCTAGGAACAGCTAAGATACTGCGCAGAACCCTCAAACTCCCAGGCCTCTGGTAGATGACCCAAGATTGAGGAAGACACATACCACCTATAGGTATGAGAGGAGTGATAGATAGATAGATAGATAGATAGATAGATAGATAGATAGATAGATAGAAACATCCTTCCTTCCAAGTTGCATATGGGCTAGGATAAGTTTTGTGCAAAAAATTGAAACATGCCATAAAAATATAAATTACTGTATTACTGTACTAGTTTTGATCTCCAGGTTTGTCAATATTATTCAAAGAAAATACCATTGGGATTCCCCAAAACATGGTTCCATCTTTAATCTAGAACAATAAGAAACAGAGAAGGGGGGATTAATATAATTTTATGAAAATCAGAGAGCTGACTGAGAAAAGGTATACAGGTGTTGTGCAGAGTGCAGCAATACTCCCAGATAATTGCCCAAAAATACACATCAGCATAAGAGATTTACAGAATGCAATGTCCATATCTTGTTCTCCAAAGAAATCCAGCCAGAAAGTGTATACTATCTGGTTGTTTATTGATAAAAAATGCAAAACTCCATAAAATACAAGTTTCATACAAAATATAGGAAAAAAACACTTCTTCTCATGTATTTAGCATCCAAGACTTATCAACTACACAAGCTTAACAAAGTCTCTAGCCAAAAACTCTCAGAGAAGAGGTACACTGCTTGGTTATTAGTTACTACTACATAACCCATAAAACTAACTACATGGTGGCTAAAACTCTACTGAGAGGCTGGGCATATAATCCTCCCATTATATTGCCTCCCCTTGAGTAACTAGCATACAAATGCGAATAGGTGGCAGTAAATAGCAGTATACGTGCACAATTATAATAACAATTTTGCACATGATTCACTTAGTCATAACAATCCGTTTTGAAGATAACGAGATGCACTTCTTCCCATGGGAAACTCCTAACACTTTTGAACGTATGCCTGACTTCAATTTTAAGACTATGATGAGGAGTGATCTTGTTTGTATTCTAAAGAAAAGAAAGGTGTTGTTGTTTTTTTGTCCAAAAGAGCCCCATATTATTAAAATAACATTGCAGACCAGTAGTCCATTTAGAGGTAACCAAAGCATTACTGAGACAACGCTATCTATGTAAAGGTACATTTGTAGCTGCCACATTAGACTAAAATAGTAGATGACAGTGAAAGGTATACAGTAAAACCACCCTCTGTCGCCAGTGACAGAAATGATTGACTAGGTATCAGGAGACAGTAAATAAATTCATTCATGGAAATCCAACCACTAGTCCAGAAACAAGAAGAATTAATAATCAGAATCCCTATCTGATCTGGATTGAGATGCTGATCTTCTCAATTGCAAAGATTGTCAAACTTGAAAACATTACAGCCACCTAAATTAATTTATGCATTTGTGAAATCCCCCCATCAAATAAATCTAATTATTTCATTGGAAAAGATATATACAAGATATGTAACTGCCATTATATTTTCTGTACTTACCTTTATCAGCACTACTGGCATATTGGTCATCTTATAAGCCAACAAAGCCTTTTTCCATTTTGAAAAGCTAGAAATTTAAAATAATGAATAAACATCCTGAATGTCACTCATACACTTCTACAAACACTCCAAAAAGGATGTCTCTATTTGGAAACCCTCTGACAGTGACAGCACTGTAATTCATGAGTGTTTTGGTCAGACGGCTGGGCCCCATCCCATAGTCATCTCTCAACACTCTCTTCTTTGCTGCTCAAGCCCATTCTGAGTCTTCTGGCAAAGGGGAGTGTAACGAACTGCCACCTGTTGATCTTAAAACCAGTAACTTTCCTTGCAACCAATATTGATTCAAAAGAAAGTTCATTTATTAAGAATAAGTGTACAGATCCAAAGCATTGCTGAGACTGAGTAAAAGCGTGCCAAAAACTGCTTTTCTTTCTTTCCCCCCCTTACATTGCCCTTCTTACTTTCCCTCCCCTTCCATCGTCCTTAGTTCTTGTCTTCTGATTCCCTTGCTGGCATAGCCTTGAACATTCCAGAGCCCGTGATAAGGAGCCATCTGCTTCAAACGGTTTCTCCTTCATACTCCCCCTCCCCTTTTACAATGGCAGAACCGCAGCAAGGAAAAAGGAACCCTTTTTTTAGACTAGCCATATAATAATCTATTCTAAAATCTTGCGAGGATTCTGACATACTGCCCCTCTACAGAAAAGGATGTCAGTCAGATGATTCCTCTTCTTCACTCTAAAAGAAAAAGCAAAGAGAAACATAATACACTAACCAATCTAATTGTTAAGGCTTCGTAGGATAAGCATCATAAATTTTTTTAACTAAATGTGGAGCCTTTACATGTTTCTTGTCAACCCATTCAGCCATTGATTTGGGAAAATGTTTCCACTGAATTAAAAATTGAACCCCCCCCCTGTGCTTTCTACTGTCCAGTATTTCTTTAACTTCAAAATGTTGTTCTCCTTCAACCATCAATGGTTTAGGAGGTACTGGAGAGGGATGCCACTGAGAAGACTCCTTATATGGTTTAAGCAGGTCGCAGTGGAATACTGGATGGATTCTTTTAAAGGTGGCAGGCATCTGTAATCATAGTGAAACTGGATTAATTACTTTATCGATGACAAAAGGCCCTATGAATCTTGGAGCGAGCTTTCTGGAAGGTTGTAATGATTTAAGATGTTTGGTAGATAAAAGAACCTTATCTCCTACTTTCCAGTCTTTTTCTGGTGTTCTCTTAGCATCTGCAAATTTCTTGTATGTAGCTCTGGCCTCCTGCAACGAGGCAGCAATCTGAGGCCACACTTGTGTCATCTGCTGGATCCACTCATCAACTGAAGCGACTTGAGTGGTCTGCTTAGGCAGTTCTGGGATGGGTACAAAGTCTTGTCCTGTAGCTATTTTAAAAGGGGTGAGACCAGTGCTTTGGTGCACTGCATTATTATAAGCTACTTCAGCGAATGGTAACAGTTCATCCCAATTGTCTTGTTGGTAGTTAATGAAACATCTCAAATATTGTTCCAATACTGAGTTCAGACGTTCACATGATCCCGCTGTCTGGGGGTGGTACCCCGAACTCAAGCCTTGCGATGCCCCCAGTAGTTTTAGGAACGCTCTCCAGAATTTGGCAGTAAACTGGACCCCGCGATCCGAAATTATTCGTTCTGGGACCCCATGAGCTCGGTAGACATGTTGTATGAATAATTTAGCCAATTTGGGTGCTGATGGAATGGCTTGGCATGCCACAAAATGTGCTTGTTTGGAAAAAAGGTCTGTAACTACCCAAATAACAGTCTTTTTGTTGCTTTCAGGCAGGTCTACAATAAAGTCCATGCATATTTGCTTCCAAGGAGCTCCAGGGTTTGCTACTGTCTGTAGAAGCCCCATTGGTTTGCCCCCTCTCTTTTTGGCCATTGCACACATGGGACATGTGGCTACATATTCCCCTACATCTTTTCTCATTGTTGGCCACCAAAATTGACGTCTGATTAGATGTAATGTTTTCACAAAACCAAAGTGCCCAGCTGTTTTGCTGTCGTGACTTCTTTGCAAAACCCACTTTCTAGCGTCTGCAGGGACATATAGCTTGTCTTGCCACCACCATGCCCCTTGTTTGTTCACTAGCAACTGGCTGTTGCTTTTGAACCACTCATCCTGAGCAATCTGGGCATTTAATTTTACCAATAACTCTCCTTCTGGTTGTCCTTCACTCTTTCTTTTCTGAGCTCTAGTGACCACTCTTAGGGCTGCTTGGGTACATGGAATTACTGGAGCAACTACTTCCTCCCGCTTGCTATTGTGTTGAGGCAATCGAGACAGAGCATCTGCCAGAAAATTTTTTCCCCCAGGAATATACTTCAGGGAGAAGTTAAATCGATGAAAATATTGTGCCCATCTCATTTGCTTTGGTGACAGCTTCCTCGGTGCAGTCAAAGCCTCTAGATTCTTGTGATCAGTCCAAATTTCAAATGGATGGGGTGACCCCTCTAACAAATGCCTCCAGCAAACTAACGCCCAGCGTACTGCGAACGCTTCCTTTTCCCACACCAACCGGCGTCTCTCAGTCTCTGAAAATTTCCGGGATATGTATGCACAAGGAAACAGTTCCCCCCCTGCCCCCTTCTGTAACAACACAGCTCCCACTGCTACATCCGAAGCGTCTGCCTGTATGACAAATGGCTGTTCTGGATCAGGGTGTTTTAAGATTGGTTCAGCCGTAAACAGACGCTTTAAACTCTGAAACGCCTCCTGGCATTCCTTAGTCCAGGCTAAGGGGGCTCCAGGTTTTGATGCCTTCGCCTTGTCCTTGCCCTTGGTTTTCAACAAATCGGTGAGTGGGAGTGCTACTTGGGCAAAGTTGGGTATGAATTGCCGATAGAAGTTAGCAAAGCCCAGGAAACTTTGAAGCTGACGCCTGGTTTTGGGAGCCTCCCAACCTGTAACATCCCTCACCTTTGCCGGGTCCATTTCAATTCCCTGATGCGAAATTCTATATCCTAAATAGTCAATTTGCTGTTTATGAAATTCACATTTGGAGAGCTTGGCATACAACTGAGCTTCCAGTAGCTTTTTTAGCACCTTCCTGACCAATTGCACATGTTGCTCCATGGTCTCAGTGTAAATCAGGATATCGTCCAGATAAACTAACACCCCCTGGTATAAATACTCTTGTAACACCTCATTTATAAGTTGCATAAACACCCCCGCCGCTCCTTTTAATCCGAACGGCATTATTTTATAACGGAAGCACCCCAGAGGCGTATTAAAGGCGGACTTCCATTGGTCTCCTTCATGGATTCGCACCCTGAAGTACGCCTCCCTTAAATCCAGCTTTGTGAAAATTTTCCCTTTGGATAAATGGGCCAACAGGTCTTTCATTAAGGGGAGTGGATACCTGTTGTCAGCAGAAATGGCATTTAGCCCTCTATAATCCGTGCACAAACGTAGGGAGCCATCCTTCTTTTCCCTAAATAGCACCGGTGCAGCAATTTGAGAATGCATAGGTACAATAAAGCCCCTCTTTAGATTCTTGTCAATGAACTCCCGCAATGCTTCCAACTCTTTGGGTGTCATTGGATACATTTTCTTCCTTGGAAATTTAGCCCCCGGCTCAATCTCTATGGTACAGTCACTGGCACAATGGGGGGGTAGCTGATCTGACTCCCTTTCGCTAAACACCTCCTGCAGGTCTTGGTATTGCTTGGGAATCTGGATTGCAGCTTCCACTGCCTTTTCCCCACTCACAGCACCCATCTCTTCATCTGACAACGTTTCGGTAATTCCTTCAACTTCCACTCCCCCCTCCTTCGGGAAACGCAAGATCTTCTCCTCCCAGTTCACTTCTGGGTTCTTCCTTTTTAACCAGTTCATGCCCAGAAGCACTGGGTTGCATGCCATGGGAGTCACTAGGAATTTAATAGTCTCTCTATGGTCCCCCATAGATAGTTCAAGCTCTTCTGTACGATACTCCACCGGCCCTCCCCCTGCTGGTGATCCATCCAGCTGGGTAAAAATCACAGGGGTTTTGAGTCTCTTTAAGCGCAGTCCCAAACCCCGGGCAAGGGCGGGGTTAATCAGATTTCGGGAGCAGCCAGAGTCTATCAGCGCCCGTATCTCTGCCCTCCGATTAGTCCTCACCACCCTTAGTTCCACCCAAATTTTAATGGGACTCACCCCCATCTCTTCGCTGTCCGAGTCCTCCCGTGAGCTGCTTTCTTTCTCTGGAAGAGCAGCCGCCTGTCGGAGAGAGAGCGGAGCTAACAACTTCCGGGTTTTGCCACTGCCGCGTGTTGCCGCTCTAGCTCCCGTCTCACTGCCTGCTGCCGCTGACTCCTTCCTGCCGGGCTTCGAAGACTTTGGCCCCTTCCGTTCCGTCTTCTTGCCTCCTTGCTCCGTCTTTGCTTTAGGGCACTCAGCGGCAAAGTGTCCCGGCTCCCCGCAGTTGAAACAGATGCGCCAGCCCCCGCTACTTTTCAGAGCGCTGGTCTTCGCCTTGGCCGCCACCTTCTTTGCACCGGGTAAGGGCGGAAGTCGGGTTCTTGCTTCAATGGTACGCCATTGCTCCTCCACTTCGCCGGCCATAGCGACCCATTCATTAAAGGTTTTCGGGAAACCCTGGCACAGCACACGCTGCAGCAATTCAGGTTGCAAGCCTGTCTGGAAAAACTCAATCAGGAGCTCCTCCGGCACGTGAGGCAGCCTTTGAGCCAAACCCCGAAATTCGTAGGCATACTCTGATACCGACTTGGACCCCTGCTTCAACCTTTCCAGGTCGCGTCGTGCTTTGAGCGCCACACACGGGTCTTCAAAGCGCGCGCAGAGAGCTGCCATGAAATCCTCCAATTTTCTTAAAGCCCGGTCCTTCGCCCTATGCAGGCCAACCACCCATTCCACAGCCGTACCTTCAAAAAAACTGGACACATAGGAAACCTTCTCCTCCTCGCCGCGGAACAGACCTCCATAGCCCTCCATATAGATCCGAACCTGGGTGATAAAGCAAGCCAGCTGCTCAGCATCTCCCCCGAATTTCATGGAGATGCCCCGCTGCTGCATCGGGCTCTTCTTGGCTCTGCTAGGTGTGAGATCCTCCTCCTCCTCGCTGGAGGTCTCATCTTCGGCTGACTGCTCTGCCACCTCCGTGCCTCCTGGTGTGGCGGCCGATTCTCGTGCGGGAGGTGTAGATCCCCTTCCAAGCAGTTGGTCTACCGCTGCCTTTATAACTCGCATATCATCGGATATGGACCCCATCTGCCCTTCCAATTTCCCCATGCGATCTTTCAACGAAGGAGCCCGTCCTTTCGTCGCCGTTGCTTTCATCCCCGTCCGGTCTGGGCGTGATGATTGCACCGGCTCCCCCTGGGTTATCACCTTTACTTCCAATGGAGGAGGGACTTTTCTTTCTTCTTCTTCCTCAATAACATCATCAGCCATCCCGTTGCTCGGTTGGTCCCGGTCAACGTGAGGCTTGGGACTCCCCTCAGGGTAATCTCCCTGGTAGAAGTCTGTACAGAGAGTCTCAGCAAAATGTAACGAACTGCCACCTGTTGATCTTAAAACCAGTAACTTTCCTTGCAACCAATATTGATTCAAAAGAAAGTTCATTTATTAAGAATAAGTGTACAGATCCAAAGCATTGCTGAGACTGAGTAAAAGCGCGCCAAAAACTGCTTTTCTTTCTTTCCCCCCCTTACATTGCCCTTCTTACTTTCCCTCCCCTTCCATCGCCCTTAGTTCTTGTCTTCTGATTCCCTTGCTGGCATAGCCTTGAACATTCCAGAGCCCGTGATAAGGAGCCATCTGCTTCAAACGGTTTCTCCTTCATACTCCCCCTCCCCTTTTACAATGGCAGAACCGCAGCAAGGAAAAAGGAACCCTTTTTTTAGACTAGCCATATAATAATCTATTCTAAAATCTTGCGAGGATTCTGACAGGGAGCAAGTTTAGAGATCATTCCTGCATTGACTGCTCAAACCTGGTCAGCCTGGATTCTCCTGCATATATCCTGCATGCTGCCCAGGGTCTTAGGGAGTTGGGCACCTCTCTAAATTCAATACTTAGATAAAGCAATATCATGACTCAGGAGTCGGGTGGGGCATATCATAGTCCAAGAAAGTCTGATCAATGATAGAGCCAACAGGTACTTAGACATTTTATTTATACCTAATAATAATTACACATTCTCTTAATAAATCAAGACAGAAGATACATTGGAGTATACTATTTCTTTCTTTCTTTCTTTCTTTCTTTCTTTCTTTCTTTCTTTCTTTCTTTCTTTCTTTCTTTCAACTTTTTGTGTGATTTGTCTAATCTTGGCAAAATACGACATGGGAGCTAGAATTCACACTTCTTTAGTTTCTATGTTGATGACAGTAATCTGCACATGTCAGTCATTTGCTCATAGCAAATTACTGGAATGTTAAAGAGATGAAAGAAAATATATTTAGGAAAATGCATGATCAAATCAATGTATTCATTCCAGTTCTACAGTATCTACTAATTTAAGGTCTTAAGGATACCGATTGATACTGCTTCCCCCATCTTCTTGATTTGAATATTGCTTTTATAGATTTGTTATTTGTGTTTTAATTGGGGGGTATTTATATTTTTATTGCTTTTTATTGTCTTGGTTTTTAATTGTAAATCGCCCAGAGTCACCCTCTGGGGGAGATGGTCGGCATATAAATTTAATAATAACTAAATAAATAAATAAATACAGATGTATCCTGGCAACTTTTTTTTTCTTTTTCTTTTTTTCATGCTGAGTTCTCATTACATAGCGTTCATTTTATCCTCAGCCTATGAATGATACAGGCTTAAGTCATCCTTAGTTCAACCAGAGTAAAAGTAGTGTTTTCCCATTCTTCCAAGAGTATCTAAAGACCTCCCAAAGTTGTTTAAATTTTTTAACTTATTACCTTGGAGGAAAGTCAGGTGACTAGCAGTGACATGGAACAGATGCAATAGAGACCAGATACAGATCAGCAATGTGGGCAAAAATATAATGCCACTATAGTTTTTGCCAGCATTCGGATACCTGAAGAGCACTTGATTTCAACCAGGCAGAAACCAAACTTCACGCAAAGGCAAAAATTTGAAATAGTCATGGAAATTCATTAGAATAATATTGTCCATTCTTGATTTTGCCTTCTGGCCATGTCCTTATGCAAACAACGAGTTTGGAATTGGTTCGTTATGTTTGAAGACTGGCTCTGCAAGATCTCAAGGATGCTAGCAGCTGTATACTAGATAGAGCTGTCAGCAAAATAGTGAAATTTTGAGAAATAAGAATTTTATGGATGCTAAGAGTTTTTCAATGAAACAAATTTATTTTTAAAACATCATAAAGAATTTTGTTTATTCTTATCAACTTTCCAACTGATCACTCTCTAGTCCACGTTGCCTTGAAACTGGACAGAAATAATGATACATTGAGTTAGCAGTGAAATGGCTTCCTGAATTACACTGGTGTTTTGGTCAATGTTTGTTAAACTGCATCCCTTCCCCATGTTAAGCTTTGGTCTGTGACATATGGCATCAACCAGTGGGGGGAGGGGTTGTGTTTTTGTTTTGTTTTATTTTGTTTTTCCTGTAATATAAGGATGGCTGGTATCTTCTTTAATTATAGGAGGTTATAGTTAGATTTCAGCATAATTTCAGAAAACTCATCGGAAAATTCCAGTGGCTGCAGGATTACATATATTATTTCTGCATTATGATTAATGGAATATTGTTGTTAATTAATAAAGTAGCAAAGCAAAACACTTGAGGGCAGTGTTCTCCCATAGGAAAACTGTGATTTGATTATCTGTTCACAGGTAAATGAAACCCATAGAAGGCTACTGAATGTGACTATTATTATTTCATATATTCCAAAGGCTCAATACAGCCACTCACTTTAATATTACATTGGTCAGGCAAAGCAGAGCTAATTTAAGTGCTGTTTGCCAAGTAGGATTATTAAATCTCAGGCTACCAGCAGGAGATGATCAGCATTTCTATTCTGAAAGCTATTTCATATTTCCAACCTAGTTGAACAGGACACTCCTGCTCTTATGGGCCTTGTCCTGGTCTAAGCTTCCATGTTCTGCTCCCTGGACCTATTTTATGTCACTATTCATTCAAAGTTAATCTCCTCCACTGTAAAACCCAGCTTGTTAAATAGGCTCTGGATGAATGTTGACATTTTATAAAAATGTCTGCCACAGAGTCAAGCACAACCTGAGGGACCTGACCCATCCCTTTCCAATTTCCTTTTTAATGTTACTCGTTGCTGTGTTTCAGAACATTTATGCCATCTTTTTTAGCATTTGTTTTATCACTTTTCCATTACATTCTGCTAAAAAATAAGGGCACTGAAAATTTATATCCATGTCCATCATGTGACATATTATTTCACACAAAGGATTCATAAATCCCTGCTAGATCTGATATCAAGTAAGTGAAAATAGCAACAACAACAATGGTTCTATGCTTTTGTTATCCTGAAACAAAATGGAGAAACAGTTGAGAAACTATTTTGTATTCTGCAAAAGAAAATAAAAAACTCATATGACCCTCAATTTTGCTGAATTGCTGAATTGCTGAATTGCTGAATTGCTGAATGAATGAATGAATGAATGAATGAATGAATGAATGAATGAATCTATCTATCTATCTATCTATCTATCTATCTATCTATCTATCTATCACTGTTCTTTTGTGGTTTCCCTGAGAAGCCAGTTCTAAATTCTGTCAGCCTCCTGGAATGGTACAGCCATGATACAGACAGTAGATCTGAAGTAATGGGAAGGAAGGGATTAATCAGCAAATAGCAAACACTCCACATTGTTATCATAAGATGAAACTATCTTCAAAAGAGTTCCTTAGGAATAGGAAATTCTAAATATAATTCATTTACCCATAAAAAAATATTTTACCAATAAAAGCCCATAAAGTATACCCACTGATTGCTCCTCAAATAGTTTCAATTATGCAAAACGGAAAAGATAAAATGCATTATTAGTTTCATAACTGTGTTATCCACATAGGGACTCTGCTTTACATATGTAGGCTCTCCATGTGATTCAAAAAAACTTATAAGCAGATTTCTAAATCATGCAGAGCAAACTCCAATGGCCTTCTTGGTCTGCCAAGTCAGAAAACAACCTGAATCAGCCCTTTCAGTTTCTATTCTGCCTTGCCAACAACAGTCTGCTGACTGGTCCTATTTTTTTGCAGTCTGCTTCTAAATGTTGGTTAGGTATAGCCTATATAACCTTTTCCCCATGAGACTAACAACGAATGTAGGATAGTTCTGAAGTGGATGGAGGAGTTCGGGGGTGGGGGACACTGGATTAAGTTGCACTTCTGTTGAAAGTGTACAAAGCATTCCTGGTAGGTGTGCTCATTGTGGAAGAAGACCACCTGAGGTAATATGGTCATCTTGCATTTTAGAGTTTAATCTTGAAAGATCTAGCAGCCTGGTTGCATTTTATTTGGCAGAAGCTGGTATTATAAACACACATGCTGTATTATTGATTTGCTTCTGTTGGAATATTTTTCTTATATACTTCAAATAAATTTAAAATAAGGATTGATGAAAGATTGTGTTGGCAGTAGTAATGCCATTTTAATAAAAGGGAAAGGCTGGTTCCTGCTATTATAAAAAAATGAGCACATCATGTAGCAAAACATACGTAAAGAAAGACAGATATCTTATGTATAGGAAGACATATGTATAGGAAAGATAAAAATGCTCATTTATACAGACATTATGGTTAACTATAGATAAGGAAACATCTGTTTTGACAGGTTGTGAAAGAAAGGAAGGAAGGATTGGGCAGGAGGAAGATGTTCATGCCAACAGACCATAAACTATTGCAATAAGCTAATGCTTTCCATCCTATTTATAATGATTGGCTAAATCTTTAAACTAAAATCTGTAAGAAGGGAGTCAAAGGAGCAGTCCCACTTGGCCACCACGCAACGTTCCTTGACAACTTTGAGTTGAATAAATGTATTTTCTTTGAACTCCACTGATTGTCTGGCATGTTTTATTGGATTCCTGACTTGGGCACAAACCATGGGAAAAGAAGGTGTCTGATCCTTCTGACACTTCACTTTTCCTAAGAGTAGTACCTTCTTCCAATACACTTGTACAGAATATTTTGGCTCCCATTCAAGGATGTTTCTGTCCAAAATCATCTCAAATAGCACAACATAATTCCTTCTGTTTCCTTGTATATTTCTAAACTTAGAATTTTGGAAAATGTATTCTAATTTTCCAGACTTAACGGAAATGCTGTACGATTCCTTGACTTTCAGCTTGTGCAATGAGGCTTATTTCCAAGAAGACAGTGAGACAGAAAAATGTAACAAGGGTGTGATTGAAGTCAGGCTTTAAAACCATCTCTGCTGCATGTCCCAATGCAACAAAGGAATCAATCAAAACTTCATAGCCACAGCTTCATATAGGCACTGCAGCCCTATTGTAGTTCCTAAGAGAGGTTGACTGTCATTCTAAATGACTGGAAGTCATTGCTGCTTCATCCAAGATATTCTGAGTCATTATCTAGACTTCATGCTTTCTTATCATAACATTCAGTTTGCCAGACAGTAGGCATGTATACATCTTTCTGCTATGGCAAAAATAAAATCAAGATTTACTTCTAGGACAGTTTTCCTGACCCTGCAAACATGACAAGGACCAGGTGCAGACCCCTATTTATATAATGTTGTTATGTCTAAAGGAACCAGTCCTCCTTCAAACAAAACCCCATTAATCCTTTCTGACCAAAAAGAAAGGAATATTACTCATCTTAACAAAGCAGAATGAAATTGTCAAAGGTAGCAAAAACAGTCCATGCAATAGCCTAATAGCAGACTTAATAAGGAAAAAGGCAACAATGCAACCAGGCAAAGCCATAGACATTCCATTCCAAATTGAGGGCATGTGCCTAATCTCACCATTGTTCCACCTCTCATTAACAGAGGAATAATGTCCGGTCCATTTCTTTCTTTCTTTCTTTCTTTCTTTCTTTCTTTCTTTCTTTCTTTCTTTCTTTCTTTCTTTCTTTCTTTCTTTCTTTCTTTTCTTTCGTACATTTTTGTTAGAGCTTTACAATGCAATATAAGTATAAAAAAATGAAATAAAAAAAATTAAAGAAACTAAAAAGAAAAAAGAATGAATGAAAACATAGAGCTTTAACTTCTACCCTTCTTTCTATTGGGTAATTAGCCAAAATTTAGAATTTAGAAAATTAGAAATCTTACTCTTTCCCTTCCATCTTTAACCCATTCTAATCCCCAAGGAATAATGGGCATTTTCAGCACCACCACCACTTCAAAAAACAACAAATAAGCTTGTCAGTAAATCAGAGCCCCAGAATTCCCCATTCTACAATTCTTCATTCCTATGAAAGTCCTTACCTCTCTATGTTCCCTGTTTCTCTTTTCTGAAACACTTCAATAAAGTGTGAGCTCAGAGTTGTGCTCCATTTTTGCTGTCCATGACATTCCAAAGAAGTCCTTCAGAACATGGAAGAATGTATGAAGCACCTTAGTTACCTTGAATGTCATGGAGCAAATAGACAAAAACTTTCCTGGACACATGGAGGTACAACTGAGAAGTATTAAATAGGGGCAGTAGGACCTAGCAGTGGAAGAGAGCTAGTTAGAGAAGGATGGATAACTGGAGACAGCTATTGAGAAAAAAAGAAAAGAAATAGAAGAAAAACTGTAGAAGATAGAAGTCATTTAGCCCATTGATAGTAAGCACCTGAGGGTTCAGAAGATGTTCCCAGGAGAAAGAGGAAGGGCTAGTGAGCTGTGGAACATGTAAGATCTTGCCCTGTTCGTCAAGAGAACACTCCCATGACACGTGTGGTTCACAAAAGAGGTTTACTCAAGTGTAATGCAACAGTTACAAGCAAAGCCAGGACTGCCTTGGTACAATACATTGGTTCCTTTATACTTCTTCCCTTCCCATGGTTTCGCCCCGCGCTCGCGTTACAGGCTGCGGATTATCAGCGCCCCAATTATCCCCCTTGATAGTCCAGATGGCAGGTTCAGCCCAGATCCCATTGTCCCTTGATCGACTACCCCTCCGGCGTGGGCTGGTTCCCTTGCGGTCCTTTTTCTTGCGTGCAGAACCGGGGTTTCTGGATGTGCGGTGATCTTAGCTTCACGACTCGCAGCTCTGCTCATTGTTCGCTCGCGCCGCTTATCAGTATAGATTAATTGTTTCCACTCTGCGGTTTCCCCGCTGGCTAGGCGTAGGTGGCCATTAATCAGCCGCATGGCTCTCACTTCCCCTTTTCCCTGGCTTGCAAGCAGGCAGCGGAATTGGCTCAACCTGGCGGCGGGCTTCTACAGGAGCGCCGTGCTGGCTGAACCTGACATACCGCCCCCCTGAAGACAGACCCCCCCCCTTTTACCTCGGTTTCCCGGGATACCTGTCGTAAAAATCCCGTACTAGGTCCAGTGCTTTTACATGGGCTCGGCTTACCCATTCGCTGTGGGACTTGGGGAAATGTTTCCATTGCAGTAGCAGCTGGATCTGTCCCTTGTGTCTCTTTGCGTCCAGTATCTGCTTCACCTCGAAGTGCTGCTCCCTGCCAATCATGATGGGTGCCGGCGTCACCTCTGCCTTGTGCCAGTCATTCCCCAGTTGGTGCGGCTTCAATAAGCTGCAGTGAAACACCGGGTGGATTTTTCCTAGGCTCTTGGGAAGTGTCAGCCTGACCATTACTGGGTTGATTATTTCCGCGATGGGAAACGGTCCCACAAATCTCAGGCTGAGTTTCTTCGATGCCTGGTGTGTTTTTAAGTTCCTAGTTGACAGGTACACCTGGTCCCCCACCTTCCATTGCCACTCAGGGAGCCCCTTGTGGTCAGCGTATTTCTTGTATTCTGCTTTGGCTCCCTGCAGCACCATGCGCGCCGCTTGCCACGTGGTGTCTATCTGGGTGAACCAAGAGTCCAGCGAGTCTATGCGGGATGTCGGTTGAGGCAATTCCGGCATGGGTACGAATTCTCACCCAGTGGCCTCTTTGAACGGGGAAAACCCGGTGCTCTTGTGGACAGCTTTGTTTTAGGCTACTTCCGCGAACGGCAGTAGCTCTGCCCAGTCATCCTGCTGGTGCCCCACATAGCACCGCAGGTACTGCTCGAGCCACCCGTTCAGGCATTCAGTGGCTCCGTCCGTCTGCGGGTGCGCCGCGGAGGAGAGGGCTTGTTGTGTCCCTACTCGCTTCAGGAACTCTCTCCAGAATCGTGCGATGAAGTTGCCCCCCCGGTCGCTGATGATCCGTCGGGGAAAACTGTGCAGCCGGTAGATGTGTTGCACGAAGAGCCTTGCCAACCTCTCTGCTGTGGGGACTTGCCGGCAAGCCACAAAGTGTGCTTGTTTGGAGAACAAGTCCATGACCACCCAGATGGCGGTCTTCCCCTTGCTCTCCGGTAGCTCCACTATGAAATCCATGGCGATCTCTTGCCATGGGCCGTCAGGGTTTGCCACCGGCTGGAGTAGCCCTCTGGGTTTGCCCTTGCTCCCCTTCACTGTCGCACACACCGGGCATCCCCCCGAGTACGCTTCCACATCCTTCTGGAGTGTTGGCCACCAGAACTGCTGCCAGATTAAATGGAGTGTCTTCACGAAGCCATAGTGCCCTACGCTCCGGCTGTCGTGGGCTCTCTCCATCACCCACTGCCGGCATTCCTCTGGGATGTACACCTTCCCCTCATGCCACCACAAGTCCCCTTGGTTGGTTAGGATGTCTCGGTTTTCCTTAAGCCAGGAGTCTCGCTCAGCCGCTTCTGCGAAGCCCTGCTTCAACTCCGACGTCACGTTCCCTGCCTCCCTCCTGGTCTGGCTCCGGGTGACTGCCTTTGCGGCCAGCCTACCGGCAGGGATGATAAAGTCCACAATGTCCTCTCATAGGCTGGTGTGTTGGGGTATGCGCAACAACCCGTCTGCCAGGAAATTCCTCTTCCCGGGGATGTGTTTTAAGGTGAAATCGAACCTCCCAAAGTACTGAGACCATCATGCCTGTTTAGGAGATAGCCTCCACAAGGTTTTTAGGGCTTCAAGGTTCTTGTGGTCCGTCAACACCTTGAACGGCTTGGTTGCCCCTTCCAGCAAATGCCTCCATGTGGCTAGGGCCCACTTCACTGCGTATGCCTCCTTCTCCCACACCTTCCACCTTCTCTCGGTCTTGGTGAATTTGTGGGAGGGGTAGGAGCATGGGTGGGGGGGACCCTCCGGACCGGGCTGTAATAGGACTGCCCCCATTGCCACGTCCGACGCATCCACTTGGATGACAAATTGCTGGTCTGGGTTGGGGTGTCGCAGGATCGGCTCCGCTGTGAACCACCGTTTCAAATCCCCAAATGCCTCCTGGCACTCCACGGTCCACGTGAGTGCCATGCTGGGCTTCGGGGGTTTCCCGTTGCCCTTGGTCTTCAGCAAGTCTGTTAGGGGGAGGGCAACTTGGGCAAAGTTCGGAATGAACTGCCTGTAGAAGTTTGCAAACCCCAGGAAGCTTTGGAGTTGCCTCCGGGTCCACGGCACTTCCCTGCCCAGGACATCCCTCACCTTCGCCAGGTCCATTTCGATCCCTCGGCTAGATATATGGTAGCCGAGGTAGTCCAGCTGCTCCTGGTGAAACTCGCATTTGGAGAGTTTTGCATACAGCTGGGCCTTCAGCAGTCTCTGAAGCACCATGCGCACCAGCTCCAATCTAACCTGGACAGGTTGGAAGACTGGGCTGAAAGGAACAAGATGTCCTTCAAGAGGAAGAAATGTAAGGTAATACATTTGGGGAGGAAAAATGTAGGGCACACATACAGGATGGGGGACTCATGGCTTGGAAGCTCTACATCAGAGAAAGACCTGGGTGTGGTCATAGACAACAAGCTGAACATGAGCCAGCAGTGTGAGACAGCTGCTAGGAGGGCTAATGCAGTTTTGGGCTGCATTAGGAAAAGCATTATATCAAAGACGCGGGAAGTCATTATTCCCCTCTACTCTGCACTAGTGAGACCACACCTGGAGTACTGTGTACAATTCTGGGCACCATATTTCCAGAAGGATATTGACAGGTTAGAACAGGTTCAGAGGAGGGCAACAAAGATGATACAGGGACTTCAGGACATGTCCTATGGGGACAGGCTGAAGGAACTGGGGCTGTTCAGTCTGGAGAAAAGAAGACTGAGGGGAGACATGATAGCAGTGTTCAGGTACATAAAGGGGTGCCATAGGGAAGATGGTCAGGAACTCTTTTCCATGGCCACAGAAACTAGGACCAGAAATAATGGGTACAAACTGCAGCTACCTAGATTTCACTTAAATATAAGGAAAAACTTCCTGACGGTTAGATCTGTACAACAGTGGAACAGGCTACCTACGGAGGTTGTGAGTTCTCCATCTCTGGAGGTTTTTAAGAAGAGGCTGGACAGTCACCTCTCAGGGGTGGTTTAATTGGTTTCCTGCATATTGCAGGGGGTTAGACTAGATGATCCATGTGGTCCCTTCCAACTCCAAAATTCTATGATTCTATGATTCTATGTGCTCCACCAGGGTTTCAGTGTAGATTAGGATGTCGTCCAGATAGACCAGGATGCCCCAGTAGAGTAGGTCATGTAGCACCTCATTTATCAGCTGCATAAACACCCCCGGAGCCCCTTTTAATCCGAATGGCATCACACAAAATTGGTAGCTTCTAAGCGGGGTGTTAAACGCCATCTTCCACTCATCTCCTGTGCGGATCCTAACCCTGAAATATGCTTCGCGCAAGTCCAGTTTTGTGAACACCTTCCCCTTAGATAGATGTGAAAGTAGGTCCTTCATCAAGGGGAGGGGGTAGTTATACTCGGTGCTGATTGCGTTCAGCCCCCGATAGTCCACACACATCCAGAGCAAGCCGTCTTTCTTCTCCCGGAACAATACCGGGGCCGCCAGTCTGACTTCATGGGCTGGATGAAACCTCGCGCCAGGTTTTTATCGATGAACTACCAAAGGGCGCCCATCTCCTTCATTGATAGGGAGTACATCTTTGACTTAGGCAGTTTTGCCCCTGGTTCCAGCTCAATGGCACAGTCACTGGGTCTGTGGGGTGGGAGGTGGTCGGATTCTTTCTCCCCGAATGCTGCTGCGAAGCTCCGGTACTGACGCAGGATGCCACTGGCTTCTGGGGCTCTCCCCAGTCCCAACCCGCTCTCTGCCTTGGTCCCGCTCGCCGCCATCACTTGACCCTGCTTCAGTATCACTGCCGTCCCTTGGGGCTCCAGGACCGTCTCCGGGCGCCTTGGGCCTTCCATCGTTTCTGCCGTGGCCACTGCCAGTTGCCGACGCCTCCTGCTCTCACACCTCCCCGGCTCAGCGCTTCCAACGCCCAGTCAATTTGCAGGTTCCGTCGTTGCAGCCATGCCAATCCGAGCACCACCGCATAGTCGGCAATTGGGACCACCACAAACCTCAGCTCCTCTTGGTGGTTACCGACTGTCACCAGAACTGGCTCGGTGTAGTACTGAGCCAGCCCCCCCCCGCTACTGAGCTGTCTAGTTGGCTGAACGCGATGGGTTCCCTGAGGCGTTGCAGCTGCAACCCAAGCCCGGAGACTACGGCTGGGTGCATCAGGCAGTGCATACAGCCCAAGTCCAGCAGCGCCTGTAGTTGCGCCTCCCCCCCCGGATCTCACCCCCCTGATGTGCACTCTCACCCGCAGGGCTGGGCAGTCCTCATCGGCTATTGGGTCCGTGCGTCTCAGCTCCCCTGCTCACACTGGGACACCGTTCAGTGCGAGCGCGCCTCATTTCCTGCCGGCCCCAATTCTTCCCCAGAGGACGCTGTCTCGGGGATCAACCAACCCAACTGGCCTCGTTCAGTCACTCTTCCGTGATCAATCACCCGCTCATTTCCCAGTTGAACATGGTGGCTTGACCTCTGCGCGTGGTGGGGTCCCTTCCCGCTGCGTCAGGCATTTTGCCACCCAATGGCCTTGTCCTCCACATCGAAAGCATAGGTTAGGGGCCTTGGGCACCTCTCACCCCCCCATGGGCTGTTGCCCGCTGCTCCACCTCTCCTCTGTGGTCCTCTCCCTTGGCTTGTCTCTCACTCTGTCCCGCCTCCGTGCACTCTGTTGGATCTGCCGCCACGCTGACTCCGCCGTCCCGGCCAGCCAGATCCAATCCTTTACGGTGGTCGGGTCATCCTGGCCCAGTGCCTGCTCCAGGATCTCTGGGTTAAGACCCCTCTTGAAATACTTTACCCTGAGCAATTCCGGCCAGTCCGTGAGTTTCTCCACCAACCTCCGGAACTCCAATGCGTATTCGGACATGGTCTTGTCCCTCTGCCTGAAGTGTAGGATGTCGTCCTCGGCCCACCTGGCGCTCAGGGTGTCCTTGAACCTATCTCTGAGTGCCTGCATGAAGTCCAGGAAACTCTTCAGCTCTGCCGCGTTGGCGTCGTACAACCCGATCACCCAGCTGGCCTCTTGGCCATCCAGTAGCTCAGCCATGTAGGAGACCTTGTCCTCATCCCTGGTAAACAGGTGACCCCCCCCCCACATGAAGCTGTGCACATGGGTCAGAAAGTGGGGTAGCTGCTCAGGGTCCCCCAAGAATTTTCTGGTTGTGGCCCAGAGTCTCAAAGCATCTGCTGCCCATCGATCCACCGGCTGGGGTCCCAGGCCACCAGCCCTGTCGCTTGCGCTGCCACTTGCCGCTGGTGGACCCAGTCTCAGCAATATGGCTTGGAGCATCGCCTGCATGGAGTCCAGGCGCTGCATGACCCTTGCCTCCAGCTGGGCGAACTCTTCCTCCCATTTTCAGGTCCATGACCCCGAACCTCAGGTCATCGTAACCCCCGATCGGTCGGGCCCCTGGTTCACGTCGATCGACCACCGCGCTGGTGGGGGGTCCCCGATCCCGGCCACCATCTCATCACTCCAGGCTGGCTCCGCCATCACCTCCGCGTTCCTGAGCTCCTCCTGCTCCAACTGACCAACGGATTCCTCGTCGCTGGCCATTACCTGTACTTAAAAGGAAAAAAGCGCTCCTCGGTAGGTACCAGGTAGCGTTAGAGGTGAGTCCTGGCTTTATGTAAGATCTTGCCCCGTTCGTCAAGAGAAACTCCCGTGACACGTGTGGTTCACAAAAGAGGTTTACTCAGGCGTAACGCAACAGTTACAAGCAAAGCCAGGACTGGCTTGGTACAATACATTGGTTCCTTTATACTTCTCCCCTTCCCGCGGTTTCGCCCCGCCATCGCGTTACAGGCTGCGGATTATCAGCGCCCCAATTATCCCCCTTGATAGTCCAGATGGCAGGTTCAGCCCAGATCCCATTGTCCCTTGATCGACTACCCCTCCGGCGTGGGCTGGTTCCCTTGCGGTCCTTTTTCTTGCATGCAGAACCGGGGTTTCTGGATGTGCGGCGATCTTAGCTTCAAGACTCGTGGCTCTGCTCATTGTTCACTTGCGCCGCTTATCAGTGTAGATTATTGTTTCCACTCTGCGGTTTCCCCGCTGGCTAGGCGCAAGTGGCCATTAATCAGCCGCGTGGCTCTCACTTCCCCTTTTCCGTGGCTTGCAAGCAGGCAGCAGAATTGGCTCAACCTGGCAGGGGGCTTCTACAGGAGCACTGTGCCGGCTGAACCTGACAGAACAGACACTGCTATTGGAGGTGAGGGGGTATGTAAGTGAGATGGATATGAATTGTGGTGTCTGCAGGGAGTGGTCAAAGAAGTCAAGACAGTGGCCATGACAGAGTAGCCAAAACTATGTACTCCCATGTCTTCTGAAACACTTATTTTGAAGAATTTCCACAGCCATACCAGACACTATTCAATCATATCCCACTTCATATCTCTGGAACTGGGCACATACCTTCATTTTTTTTTTCTTTTTTGAAGTAACACTTATCCAATGGTTATTAACCACATTGAGGTCATTATGTATGTATACGTGTGTGTGAGAGAGTGTGTGTGTATATGGGATTAAAAAGAATTGTAGAGGAGGACTGGGGTTGTTGTCTTGCAAGTTCTGTCTTGACACCCCATAAGAAGTGGAGTTGCATCAGGAGTCAACTGCTTAAACATTTGCTGATACCATCAGTATGCATCCTTTCTTGAATAAGAGTAGGGTTATCAGAAGATGATATTTCACTTCAGGTCTGTATATGTCAATTGCCACTGTATCATTTTTTTGCAGCATAAGTCAAGACAATTCAGAAACATCATCCTACTACAGACCAGATAAACTGTGAAAAAATGTACCAGGTAGATCCTACTTTTTGCTTTATTTGTGATTTATAATGCTGCTTTTTGTTTGTTTATTTATTTGAAAACAACACTTCCTTTGTCTTAAGGAATTTGTATTCATTCTCTCATCTCTATTTTTTAGCTTAACTTACTAATTATTATGATATCAACTGGCTTTTTGGGAATTAATCAGCCCCCTAGTTAGGACTAAATGAAATAGCATCCTACTTCTCAGATTAAACAATCCATGCACTTTGCCCCAATTAACTCATTATTCTATCAGATAATCATGGATCAAATTAAAGGCGTGTAAAAGCCTAATGGTCCAAATTATACCTGGGAGAATTACTAAAACAAATTTGTGTGAAGTGGATACTTACTCTTGACAATAAGTAGTATTGCTTCTTTAATACTAGAAGAAACGTCAGACAAGAAGAAAATTAAACTGGGACTTCCGGTGGAGGAGTAATACCAGAAGGCTAGTTCTGGCCGAAGCTGGGACTTTAGTGTGGTCAAATTGGGTGTCTCAGGACTCATTCTGAGACACAAAGCACTCAGACTGCAAGGAGGGCAAGGAGAAGCTACTGAATTTCACCTTGTGTCTTCTGATCGGCTGTAACTCATCGAACGATCGTGGGTGGTGACTGAACAGTGAGCAATCAGCTGGGAAGTGGGTGGAACAGCTTGTCGAAGCGGTGTCTAAAGCCTCCTTAAAGGGACAATACGTCATGCCACCCTACTTCTAAAATCACTTTTGCTGTATTTTAATTAAAGAATTTAAAGAGGCTATCCCCACTACAGAAATATTTCTTCTCTTGGTCAGCTTTTCATTATTTTTGGGACTGCTAAAATATGTTTTTAATGGATTTGAAGGATTGATAATACGAGCATGCAATCTGGAAGTTTTACTGTTTTCTAAGAATTTTTCTACATTTTTAGGAGACCATTTTCATATATATCTTACCTTTGCTTTTAAAAAGGAAGATGTTTATATAAGTGACTTCTTGTGGAGTTAAGAATGATCTATTTTTAGATGCTGTGGGAAAGCTCTGGTTTGGGGAGAATAAAAAATTATTATAACTTGAAGGTCATGAATTAAGATTCAGGTGGCATACCACCTATTTGTGTATGATAAAGTTAATAAGGATTTTAAAAAATACTAAATTAGTAATGCTTTACTGTGGATCTGGAATAAATATAAGGTAAGATTGTCTCCTAAGGTACCTCTGTGGTTATCACCTCAGGAAGCATTTGCTAGAAAAGAAAATGTGGGAGAAATGAAGTGGTTAAAATATTAAGACTTGTTAAATTTCAAGGAGAGTAAACCAAGTTTTAAAGCAAGAGAACAGCTAGAGTTAGAAGGCTTTATATGTCATTGGTTTATTCATATGCAATTACTTGAACATTTCAAGTTGGACAAAAAGAATTACAGATTTGCTAATGAAACAACTTATTTTGAGATTGAATTTTGTACAAATGATGAACATGTTATTGCTAAGATGTATAAGATGTTATAGATGAATCTAGAAGATGAACAAGTCAAGGAATGTATGATTAAATGGCCTAAAAGCTTCAGATACAATATTATGTTGGAACAATGGGAAAATATGTGGAATAAAGGTTTGAAATTTATGTTGAATTATAATTTCAAAGAATTTTTTTTATAAAATGATGTATCATTGGTATCTAACTCCTGATAAGTTATTAAAAATATATACTGGTGTAACAAATGTTTGTTGGAAATGTTTGCAGGCTGAAGGAACCTTTTATCATTTTTGGTGGACCTGTGAAAAGGCTAAAAAATTGGTATCAGATATATATTGTTATTCAAAAGATTCTTAAAGTGAGCATTCAAAAAAAAAAACAAACAAAACAGAACTATTCTTATTGGGTTTGGCGGAGAAAGGATTGGAGAAACAACATGGAACTCTGTTTTTGTTTATGATCACAGCTGCAAGACTGTTATATGCACAAAGATGGAAGGATCCACAAATACCTACAGTGGAAGAATTGATTATTAAATTTATTTATTTATTTCATCGGATTTCTCCGCCGCCCATCTCCCCCACAATAGGGGACTCTGGGCGACTCACAAAAAACATTAAAACTATAAATACATCAAAAATTTAAAACAATACACATAAAACATCCAAAATTTAAAACAATACTAAAGAAAGGAAGATCCAAGCAGATGGAAAATCAGGCTGCGGAGAGCTGGCCACTACGGGGCTAGCCATCCCCCTGCTTGAAATATTCCCTCCCCACCCCAGGCCAAGTGGCAGAACCAGGTCTTCAAGGCCCTTCAGAAGGCCAGGAGTGAGGGGGCCAATCGCATCTCCAGGGGCAGAATGTTCCAAAGAGTGGGGGGCTACAGCAGAGAAGGCCCGCCTTCTGGACGCTGCTAGATGGAATTCTTTTACTGAGGGGGTCCGAAGCATGCCCTCTCTGTGCAATCGGGTGGGGCGGGTTGAAGACATAGGGGAGAGGAGGTCCCTTAGGTAACCTGGTCCCATGCCATGTAGGGCTTTAAAGGTGATAACCAACACCTTGAATTGGACCCAGAAGCAAACTGGTACCCAATGCAGCTCACGGAGCAACGGTGTTACATGGGCCCTTCTTGGGGCTCCAAGAATAGCCCGTGCAGCCACATTCTGAACCAGCTGTAGCTTCCAGATAGTCTTCAAGAGTAGCCCCATGTAGAGCACATTGCAGTAGTCTATCTGGGAGATAATGAGGGCATGAGTGACTGTTTGAAGGGCATCCTGATCCAGGAAAGTGCATAACTGATGCACAACCCAAAGCTGTGCAAAGGCACTCCTTGCCACAGCTGCCACCTGCTCTTCAAGCAGGAGCTGTGAGTCTAGGAGGACACCCAGATTACGCACTGGGTCTGTCTGGGGTAGTGCCACCCCATCGAACACCAAAGATGACAAAGTTCCGGATACAGAGGAACCATTAACCCACAGCCACTCCGTCTTACCAGGGTTCAGCCGAAGCCTGTTGTTCCCACTCCAGACCCTTACAGCCTCCAGACACTGAGAAAGGGCAGTCACGGCATCACTTACTTCACCTGGGATGGAGATGTATAATTGTGTATCATCAGGATACTGATGATACCTCATCCCATGGTGACGGATGATCTCACCCAGCAGTTTCATGTAGATGTTGAAAAGGAGCGGAGAGAGAGAAAAATTAATGGATTTGGCTCAAATGGCAAAGTTAAGAGCCTTAATAAGAGATAATACTGTTTCTAAATTTGTCGCCTTATGACAACTCTTCTTAGATTACGTGCTTGTGTGGGAAAAAAAAAATGAGGCTTTGATTGTGGGCTTTAATGATTAGATGGCTTGTGTTGATAGAAATAATGTGAACTTGGGTTAATAAGCAGTAAGAGATTATTATTATTATTTTTAATTTGTATCTATATCTGTATTGGAGATAGTCGGAAGTCACTTTCTGTTTCAATTTTCTATCTATCTTCACTGTTTTAGTGTTTGTCTTTTTTCTTTTAGTTCTATCTTCTCTCTTTGCTCTACTTTCTGTTTTTTATTTTAATTGTAGTTTGTGTAATAAAGTTCTTATTAAAAAAGAAAGAAAATGAAGCTGAAAATCCCATCAAGGTGTTTTAATTTTAGATATTCCAGTTTAAACAGCACAATATGGCATATATGTCATATTAGTTTCTTTTTATTGAACCCCTAAATTAACCTAATAAATAATATCATAGGTCAATACCACTACAAACTTGGAATCGGTGCTTTGTGTTGGCAGAATGCTGGTCTTTATTGTTGGTAAAGATCAAATGGAGGAGAATTGTGTATAGGGAGTTCATCATTATGTTTTCTTCTTCACATTTTGAGTAAAGGGCAAAATCTGAAGTGGTCACTGCATTTCTTTAAGGGACCCTAAAAGCATTTTCACTGTTGTGTTGTTAGACTTCTTTGTTTGGATTAACTTTTGTGCACTGGAGAGAGAGAGGGAGAAGGAAGGAAGAAGAGCAGAAAGGATGTGAGCACTTGGCTTAGGTTGATAGAGTTACATAAGTATTTTTCGGACTATCTTCTGAAGAATTCTGGGGTTCCACAGTAGATTTAATGAGGAGAAAGGGAGAGGGGGAGAGGGAGAGAGAGAGAGAAATTTGTTTGTTTTCTTCCTCTTCTATAAATGCTTTACAGAACTGAAATGATGCATTGAGCCAGACAAATTTGCTATACTCTTATGCAGTGATGCATGCAGCAACATGATATACTTCGTATTTGGGGAGTGGCATTATTTTTGTCTCCTGGTCTGTAGAAGTTCTCACATCTTTTCTTTACTATTTAGGGAATTAAATGTGTGTGTATTTTTTTTTTTAATCCACACTCAATTGTGACCGATTCTGCAGCGACTGTCTGGACATGTCCCTGTAGTTTTCAAGGCAAGGTGTTTTGGAAGTGGTTTGCCATTGCCTCCTTCCTAGAGCAGAGCCCAGCTGGCAAGCGCAGGAGGCAGGGTTTCCATTGCTTCGCGCCTTTTTGTGTGCAGCTTCTGCATTACCGGCAACTTGGTCCCATCTCCCGTGCAAGCGCCCCCAGTATTTTTCCTCCCACCAGGGTGAGAGTCCCCATTTATCTACTCACGTAAGTTTTCGAGCTGCTGGGTTGGCAGGAGCTGGGGAGGAAGCAGGAGCTCGCTCTGCTGCGTGGAGCTGGGCTCGAACCGCTGAAGTGTCAACCATTTCTGGCCGGCAACTTCCAGTGTCATTAAGCCACTGCGCCACCACGTCCCCTATAAATGTATGTGTATATGTGCGTTTAATTACTTCTTGGTCACAGATTGAACTTGTTAATTGCTAACAACAACATTGTACAATCAGGGGACACACTTTCCTTTGTACAATTAGTTAATATTGCAGATTCTGGGTTAATGCTTAAATAAAGATTCATTGCCCAAACTTTTCCTTTTGTGTTTTCCATCCAAAGGCAAGGGGAAGTAGTTTTCTAATAGGGCTCATTGGCTGCTTTTTTGGATTCAAGTGGCAGGAAGGTAGGCACCCATGGTGATTTTTTTAATTTCAGGAACATTAATTCCAAAAGTACAAGTACTTTAAAGTTCCTTGGACTTGTCAACACCACCTAATCTGGCAAGAGTATGTGACAGAAGGCCATGTTTGGTATCCCATACATTTTGCTGGCTGTTGTTGCTGTTGTTATTTTCCCACGTGCAAGAATGGAGTAGAACAATCAAAGTCTATCTTCCATGTTGAAGCACAAATTTCCTCATTCACAATGGACCCATGCCTGGCCACCTGTGCGAAATTGTCCCATAAGATAATTGCTAATTTCTAACAGCCGTACATCATAGGAAGGGCAGACACTCTCTTTTGCACAGATTGTTGCAGATTCTGAATTAAAGTTTAAATAAACTTTTGATAGATTTACTGAAACTTTTCCTCATGTCATCCACCCTGTGGTGGAGGTAAACAAGGACAGTATGATATTGCTCATATTTTCTGTAATATTCCTTTGTGCTATCACTTTTTATTGCTATTTCACATTACTATATATTCCAATACTGTAACCCCAAATATAGATATCTTGTGAGATGACAGTGTGTAAATGAGTTCTTTGCAGAGATCATATTGATTTGGAGATTGAAGGTCAATAAGATATATTCAAATAGTTTAAATTGCTGACAATTATTTCCCCAGTGCTTGATTATTTTTAGGAGAAGTCATTTAACAAGGAAAATAACGAACAAGTGACCCACATGGGATTGAATAATTTATTGCCCTCTGGAAGCTGGGCGCCTTTTATCTACCAGTGTAGCTGATTCCTAATTGGAAAGACTTCAGTTTAATAGTTGAGTGCATAATAAAACAAAGAAGCCTGTATACGGTACAAATACATTTTTCTGTCACACAACAGACTTTAAATATTTTGCCTATTATTGTATATATAACATATTGATTATTTTTTAAAAACAATAATTGTTTTTTATATGTTAATTGTTTTATAGTCTTGTTGACTGCCACCCACACTCACTTTTTCATGAGATGGGTAGCTGTATGAATAAATATATAAAATATTATTAATAAGTAATTTAAATAATTGTCCCCAGAAGATTTGATGAAGCATGCAGTGAATCCCCAAAAGCTGAACTGACTGTGGGAAAAAGCATCTCTGCAAAACAAAATTACATAGGGTACACTTTCATCAATATTTTACCTTAAAGCATGTGTGACTTAAGTGGACATCATCAGACATTCTGTGCATACATAATTGTGAGCCGTCCAGAGCCACCCTCTGGGGGAGATAGGAAGCATATAAATCCAATCAAGCAATCAAGCAATCAATAATATTAATTGCATTCCCTGAAATGTCAACACCTATTTTCATGAAGACTTTCTCATTTCTTTTCTCTACCGTATCTCTCATCCTATTTATGATTTTTCCCCCTCCATTCAAACCAAGGAAAGGTTTGTGCCTGTAGCTTTAGAGACACAATAGGAGAATATATATTTGGCTCCAGTTTGGAGCTTCCAGTAAAAATAATCAAGAGGGAAGAGTTCTGACCTGTAGAAAAGGGACAGACATAGAAGGTCTGTAGAACCACACAGATTCAAAGATTCTCCAATTTTCCTGCAGTTTCAATTTAACCAGACTGAAGTCAGAAATAAGTTAACTTGGCTCCCCAAAACAAATGACTTCAGTCTGGATTCAGCCAATTGAGAAACAAGCAAAGAATAGAAGATGTCCAGCATACTTTCACTTTCATGATCACTTTATTCTGGCTCATCAGGAAATGTAGGAAGGAAGAAGAAGATAAAGGAGATTGTGCCAGAAGTAATCCTCACTTTCTTGTGCCATAATATAGACATTTTTGTGTCTGGTTTTCTCCCCCTTTTTCTTGCAAGGCATTTTCTCTAACCATAAATTTTATGTGTTTACTTTTCCCAGTTCTATTTGTTCATCATTGCATTAAAGGGTAGTTTGGATTATGTTGTTTTGTAAAGTGTAAACAAAATCATATATAAAATTCTTCTGCTGAGTAAACTTATTGCTTATATTATGTTCTGAATTTTTCACACATATTTTAATAGAAAAAAGCATTGCATTCTAATAAAAAAAAATTACCCTGTTTAAAAAGTAATTGAGCTGGGGAAAAATGGGTTATTCTAGTAAACCATGCTGAGATTCAATATATACATGTATATAATATATATACATTATATACATACATACATACATACATATGTATATATACACATACACAAACACACACACACACACACACATACATGCACACAAACAATTGGCAGATGTATCAACATTTCACTTTTTTTTCCCAATATTTACATCAAAGTCTGTCTGGCTTTGTTTTGTTTTTGTTTTTGTTTTTGTTTTTAATCTCAAAATAATGTTGAACTCACTGCAAGGAATCTTACCTTCACCGCAGAGGAAATTTCTCTTCCTCTGTAATTAATTACTTCCCAAGGTGATTAAGAAGCAGGAAGAAGCAAGGCTATAATGTCCATATGGCTCAGTTAGGAGCCACAGTTAGGAGTGTAGATGGAGTTCAAGGTCTCCTGGCATCTCAGCCCCAGGCCAGCTGTAAAAACTTTTATATTTCTGCAGTTAACTCAGAAGGAACCACCATCCGGAACACATGTGGTTTATCTCTTGATCTTCTTTTGATCCAGGAAGATTGCACTGGCTGGAATTTGCTTCCCAGTCAGCGTTCTCAGCTGTGATGGCTCTCCACACTTTGGAGAGCATCAGCCTGCCATGTTTCCCCACCGGAAGTTGTTTTTTAGGTTCTCTTTAGAAGTTTAGAAAGTTATTTAGAAATAATAACATTTATTTTTTAAAAAATCACACTTTTTTTAATCTAACATCACTTTTTAAAACAAACAAAAACAAACAAATCACTTTGAGTTTCTGCATGTCTTTAATATGTCCTATTTTTTTACAGATGTTTATCTTAGAATATGCAGATTATATTCTACCAATATAATATAAACAATATAATGATACTATATCAAACAGCTTATTTTATAAAAATGGAGTGAGGTTACAGATTAATGTTAATTAGATGACAATATATGATTTGCTAATAGATTTTGTTTTCAGTGGGCTGATGTATATTACGCTTCTTGATGCTCATTTGATCTTTATATACTACCCAAGAATTCACATCAGGGTTCAGGATGATCCTGAAAAATAGTTTTAAAAATACATGAAAGCAAATGGAAATATATTATAATAAAAATGCATCAGTGGCACAAATCATAGGGAAACAAACAAACAAAAAAATAGTCTTTAAATCAAGCATCAAGTCTGTCTAGAAAGCAAAACATGTTCTGGAATATATATATATATATATATATATATATATATAGTGTGTGTGTGTGTGTGTGTGTGTGTGTGTGTTTATGTGTGCATACTGTGTGTATGTGTATTTGTGTGTGTGAGTTTGTGTGTGTGTGTGTGTGTGTGTAAAATTCCCCTCTCACCCCTATGGGTGGTAAGGTGGTCTGTCTTCTGGTCCTTGTCTACTACCAGGGATGTCTGGTTGATTGGCCAGTACCTGCCTGTCTGTCTGGATCTGGAAGTCCCACAGGATTCTCCACGACCTTCTGTGAAATCTCTTGTAAGATGGCACCCAGATAGATAGATAGATAGATAGATAGATAGATAGATAGATAGATAGATAGATAGACAGACAGACAGACAGACAGACAGACAGACACTGAAACCACTGGAGCCTGCTTTCCTGAAAGATCAGAATATAATGCAGACATAGCAAACATATCATATATTCTAGTTTTATTTGATGTACATTAAAAAACAAAACAAAACAAACCTGAATTTTTCACCTCTGGAGAGTTCTCAAAGTTATGTTAGTTGGAAAGTGATAGAAGTAGTATTTGAGTATCCAATATTTCATTATAGCATGCTTTTGCCACTGGTTTTCATGATTCCAATCTTCCAATTAAATCCTAAAGATTTAATCGTGAGGGAATTCCTCCCATGAAGCTTTTTCAGATAGAGAAGAATAAATAATCAGGAAGGCTGCAGGGTGATTGAGGGCTGTGTAATATCATCAGCAGACTGTGCAGTCTTCCTGCCTTTAGAAAAAAAGCTCAAAAGTCCATCCAAAAATATTTTAAACTACCTTTTTTGAGCTTAAATAGGAAATTGTATGGCTCTTTCACAGAAGAAGAAAACTTAGAAACTGTGGGACAGATGCCAGCACAGGTTTAAACATCAGATTGTTGATGTCAAGATATTTCCATGTTCCAATGAGCTGATAATAGGAGAAGTCCAAAATTGTTATTGCATGACAAAAAGGGAGATTACACAATCACAACCATCTCCAGGCTTTTAATTGTTAATCATTTTAATGCCATTGTACTGATATAGCATTTAATTTTTAATTGTAATTGTAATTCAGTAGTTTACTTTGGAGACTCCATTGGGGTTGGGCAGCTAATAAATTTGAATAAATAAATAACACATGCATAAATAAATAAATAAATAAATAATGAGGATATAAAGAAATTAGTTAAACCACCTGAGTGCATTGTGGGCCACCTATGGCTACACATGTATGCTCATATGCCAACATTTTTAACTAGTTTTGAATTCCAAAGAAAATAGAAGGCAGTTCATAAAAGGCAGTTCTTTTGTCTTACGCAGAGGCAGCTCAGAGTTAGTGAAAAAAAGGTTTCAACCCTGAAGGTTTTTAGGGTATCTCTGATTAGAATGTTATGAAAAGAACTGACAGAATTCCTCTTTGCATTGGCCTCGTTCAGTTTAATTATACCCTACATGTCTTCAGTCACAGTGTGACCTTTTTAATCCCAGTTCTGTGTATCTGAGCCTTCCTTTTGTAGAACTGATAATTTTCTGATATCCTACTTCCTGTATTCTTATCACTGTGCATAATAAGCACATGCTGGGCCTATTCTGAAGGCGAAGGCATTATATTTTATTTCCAGTGGAACTTCATAACTTCAGGCTTAAAGAAACTAGCAGTATGTTTAATGGAGTCCACAAATGTTATTATTGCCCTTCTAAGCAAGTTCTGTTGAGAAGAAATTACTTTGAAAAATTCGAATGTATTTTTCCTGCCTGATTGACATGTATATAAGGGCACTAAAAACCTAGAGTACTAAAAATCCATCTCAAAACTTCAGTTTTCATGCTGAAAAATCTGTGAAGTGTTCCTAAAGTGGAACATTTTTTTTCCCCCTGTAGATTGCCTTGATATTGGAAATAACTGGGTATATAACTTCTCTTGAGTTGGTTAGTCTGTTATTATAGGAACTGGGAAATTATGTAGATCTTCTTCAGTGCAATGGAAAAAAAAGAAACCTAACAGTTCAAATAATGCCATGAAAAATTCATATCCATGAGTTTAGCTATGGATTCCCCAGCATATAGCAAGAAAAGAAAAACTCATGACAAACGGTTTTAAAATTGCTTCCATTACTTACTTGTAAGGGAAAGAATAGAGTTAATTAAAGTCAATGAACATGCAGCAACTTAATTAATATCAGTGGGAGGATGAGTAGAAAATATAGTAAAATGCAGATATGAGTATATTCCAGTGCTACAATCAGAATGCATGTATTTTGAATCATAGTTATTACTTTTCTATGTTCAGGAAATCAGCCCTTTTGGAACATGATTCCAGCTCAAATTGTATAACTGGGAACTGCTTCCTAGTGCTGCCAGGAAAATCTGTTGATGATTGTGTTGGTCCAAATTATCATATTTTGCCAATATATGAGAGTTTGGTATGGTTAATTTTGATGCTATTCTGTCTGGTCAGAGCCATGAGTCATGCAGGCCACTGGGGGAATGTTCCAGGGCTACAGTAAAAAAAAATGCAATGCAAAGTAGTAAAGGCTGAGCACCTTTTATCCCAAATATGTTTTATTTTACTTTTTAACTATATTTCTCTTCCATTATGCTATTTAACTCTTTCGTTATATTGTTAATGCGCTTCCTGTTATAAACAGTTAATAACTGGCCTTTTGGCAGTCACAGCATCATAGGGGAATGCAAAGTGAAGCTAAGCTGGCTGTGAAAAATAGAGGCAGATCATGTACAAAAAGAATATTATATTATTAATATTATGGTTTGGTTTGGTTTTTAAAAAAACACATTTTGCTGAATATGTGGGATATATAACAACTGCCCCACTGAAAAGTACAGGGCTATGTGTTTAAAATCTCAAGCATTTTGTAACAGAAACCATAGAAAGATGTGTGTAAGGAAAGGAAAAGGAATCAAGGTGAATTTTATAAGTTCTTAAATGATTTCTTAAAGACTAAAAAGAACAGTACATATGAAGCATAAACATGAACTGAACAACATCCAGTATAATTGTCTAACTAAGTTCCATGGTGCGTTACAATCTGTCATGTCAGAATTATCTCCCATGATTATTTTCCTACAATAATTTGCCTAATATTATTGCAGGTATTTGCGATTCCAATAACAACTGCAATTTTTACAGCCTAAAACCTTGGAGATAATTAAAACCAAATGAAACCCATCCACTTTTTACTAATCAGCCAACTGGCTGGTATGAATCTTGTACAATCAGCCAGGCAGACAGTAAAACAAGTCCAGAAAGAAACCTCACTAGATAAAACTACTCTCTGTGTTATTATTCCTTCAACTCACAGGAAGAAAAAGGGCATTTGAAGTCATAGGGCAATCAGAGCAAGGTGACTGTGGCCTATGCTTGGTGCTTCTTGAATGCCAGTGAAATATCTACTGTGATATATGAAATGAAGCATTGAGTATTAATTATTGTTTATTATTTTCATTGCATGTAGCTGTTTCACTCTTTTGTTCTATTTTATTCCAGACAGTCATTTCTATTCTCACTTGCTTTGCCAGGTTTCTGCTATAATCTGTTAACACTTGCTAATAGCCAGAATGTTGCAAACATTACAAATTTTTTCCCTAGGTTACACTTTTGCTCTAATGTAGAAAATAACATGGAAAGTTGAGTTCAATGTCTGCTGACTTCATGGGTAAGTCCATATAGTTTGTTGGTTTTGGCAACAGTATGGAAGTGGCTTGCCATTTTGCTTCTTCAGAGATGTTTTTGGATGCACAGTTTAGTGTACATGTTCAGGATTCCTGGTTCTCTCCCATTCAAGTACTAACCAGGCTCAACCCTCCTTAGCTCAAGCACAAACATAGTCACAGCTTCCCAGTTACCTTCATGGAAACTAAAAATATCAGGCAACCTCAGGGGTTTATGCTAGACTGGGGATGCAAATCCTCCTCCTCCTTCTCCTCCTCCTCCTCCTCTTGGAGTAAGGCAATGGCAAATCACTTCCACGTTGTTGAGAATGAAGCTATGTGGACATAGTCATCAGGAGCCAAGCTCTACTAAAGGGGGATTTTACTTTTAAGGCAGTAGATACAGAAACTGAAAACCTTTGATAACCACCATGGACTGGGACAAAAATAGACAATCAGGTTTTTCCAAGTTATTTAAATGGAACAAGTAACTTCACCTCCCCCATTTCCTTCTTCCTTTTCTTCCTCTTAAAAATGGTGATGATCAGGGGGCTTGTAAGAACAAATATCCTCCTACCTTGCTATTTTGTAAACTGGATTAAAAGAATTAGGAGACACCCATCTAACCCGTGACTGGTTAAAATCATTAAAATTAGACAACTAGGAAGAAAAAGAGTGAAATAGAAGGCAGTGGAAAGGTGCAATGAGAATGAGCAAAAAACTGAGAAGATGGTTTTGTAATAATACAAAATTATAGCTATTAAAACAGACAAGCACCAGCCACATAACACCCCAGACTTAACAACTGTTGATAAGAAAGACAAAAAAGTCTGGATAGTGGATATTGCAATACCTGGAGACAGCAGAATAGAAGAGAAAGAACTGGAGAAAATCGCAAAATATAAAGACCTGCAAATAGAAGTAGAACAACTATGGCAAAAGAAAGCAAAGATAGTACCAATAGTAATAGATGCCTTGGGTGCAATTCCTAATCATCTGGAGCACCACTTGAAGATCATCAGCATTGACAAAACCACCATCAGTCAATTGCAAAAGGCAGCTTTACTTGCAAGAGCTTACATCCTGTGACGATAGCTGTAACACCATCAAAGAACATTTGCCTACTGCAGGTCCTTGGGAAGGACTCGATGGGTGGATAAAAATGCCAGATCCAGTCTAAACATCTGGCTGACTGTGTGACATACTTATTATTAGTATTATTATTACTATTATTATTAAATGGAATAAAGCTAAAAATGTGCTGCAGAGTCTTGTGAGTGAGTGGTATAAAATAAATACTGCCCTTCCCCAATCATTTTCTTTACAGTCATTCCAAGGTTTCTCATACTCTCATTCACCTTCACTAGTTCTCCATCTTCCAAAACAAATGTAGCAGTAATAGTAGGTCACTTTTAAAATATATTTATGCATACCTTCAGAGAGAAGAAAGAAATGACACCTTGGGGACACCATCATCCTTTCCCTTTAATCATCATATTCAAGGCTTGACTTTGACTGACCTGACATGCTAAAATATTGTGCTTTGCTTTTTCCCCTACACATACACTTCTTTTCTACTAAGGTCACCTGAAGACTCTAAAGCGTTCTTCAACCCCAGCAGGATCTTTCATTCTCCCCTTATATTTTCATGAACAATTTGTTTTAGATGTATTTTACGTGGAATCTTCATTCTCTTACTTAGTTCCTGGCAACACACACACACACAGATTATAGTCTCTTCTTTTTTCTCTCCCTAATCCTATTTTCTTCATCCTTCCTTGTTTGTCCTTGAAATAAAACTGTATTGTTATACCAGTTACCTCAGATTTGCCTATGTGCCTCACAGATGTTCTCAGAATTACTTTGAAGAGACTGCAAAACTTAAGTTAGTAAGCGCAGGCAGGCAGGCAGGCAGGCAGGCAGGCAGGCAGGCAGGCAGGCAGGCAGGCAGGCATTTAAAGATTCCTATGCTCAAAGGCTTCAAATCCTCCACTGATACATTTTTGAGTCACTTTTTGCCTTCCTACATGAAAACCAACACAGGTTGCTAAAGTTTGATGTTTATAGAAGTTCTAGAATTTAATCAAACACACATTAGGGAAACAATTTCTTAAATATAACCTTTATTCTGCAGAGTGCAGATTGGTGCCTCTCTAGTAAATGTATTCCAAATTAGAACTTTTTAGCCACAACTGTTACTAAGATCTTTTAATCTGAAAAATAAATAGTACTCCTGGGAAAGGAATGGAGAAGAAATTAAATTCATACATATAAACAAATAACCATTGAACTTTTTAAACTCAGTTGTATCAGAAATGTACAGTAGTGTGCAAATGTTTTAGGCAGGTGTGAAAAAATGCTGTAAAGTAAGAATGCTTTCAAAAATATATATTGTAATTGTTTATGTTTATCCATTTACAAAATGCAAAGTGAGCAAACATAAGAAAAATCTAAATCAAATCAATATTTGGTGTGACTACCCTTTGGCTTCAAACCAGCATCAATTATTACACTTGCACACTTTGTACACTCACACAAAGTCAGGGATCTTGTAGGATTAGAGTCAAATCAAGTGTATGATTAACCAATTATACCAAGCAGGTACTAATGATCATCAATTTCATATGTAGGCTGAAACACAGTCATTAACTGAAACAGAAACAGCTGTGTAGGAGGCTTAAAACTGGGTGAGGAACAGCCAGACTCTTACTAAAGGGAGGTTGTGGATGACAGTTTCATGTCACAGGTCATACACCATGGCAAGACTGAGCACAGCAACAAGACACAAGGTAGTTTTACTGCATCAGCAAGGTCTCTCCCAGGCAAAAATTTCAAAGCAGACTGGAGTTTCAAGATGTGCTGTTCAAGCTCTTCTGAAGAAGCACAAAGAAACGGGCAACTCTGAGGACCATAGATGCAGTGGTCGGCCAAGAAAACTTACAGGTGAAACTCGAAAAATTAGAATATCGTGCAAATGTTCATTTATGTCAGTATGGCAACTCAAAACGTGAAACCAATATATGAGATAGACGCATTACATGCAAAGCGAGATATGTCAAGCCTTACTTTGGTATAATTGTGATGATTATGGCATACAGCTTATGAAAACCCCAAATTCACAATCTCAGAAAATTAGAACATTACATGACATCAATAACACAAGGATTGGAAATAGAACAATATCGGACCTCTGCAAAGTAGAAGCATGCATATGTACTCAGGACTTGGTTTGGGCCCCTTTTGCAGCAATGACTGCCGCAATGCGGCGTGGCATGGATGCTATCAGCCTGTGGCACTGCTGAGGTGTTATGGAAGACCAGGATGCTTCAATAGCGGCATTCAGCTCCGCTGCATTGTTCGGTCTCATGTCCCTCATCTTTCTCTTGGCAATGCCCCATAGATTCTCTATGGGGTTCAGGTCAGGCGAGTTTACTGGCCAATCAAGCACAGTAATCCCATGGTCATTGAACCAGCTTTTGGTACTTTTGGCAGTGTGGGCAGGTGCCAAGTCCTGCTGGAAAATGAAGTCAGCATCCCCATAAAGCTCTTCTGCGGAAGGAAGCATGAAGTGCTCCAAAATCTCCTGGTAGATGGCTGCGTTGACCCTGGACTTAATGAAGCAGAGTGGACCAACACCAGCAGATGACATGGCTCCCCAAATCAACACAGACTGTGGAAACTTCACACTGGACTTCAAGCATCATGCATTGTATGTCTCTCCATTCTTCCTCCAGACTCTGGGTCCTTGGTTCCCAAATGAGATGCAAAAGTTGCTCTCATCAGAAAAGAGGACTTTGGACCACTGGGCAACAGACCAGTTCTTTTTTTCTGTAGCCCAGGTAAGACGCTTCTGACCTTGTTTGTTATTCAGGAGCGGCTTGACAAGAGGAATACGACATTTGAAGCCCATGTCCAGGATCCGTCTGTGTGTGGTGGCTCTTGATGCACCAACTCCAGCCTCAGTCCACTCCTTGTGAAAGTCCCCAACACTTTGGAATGGCCTTTTCCTGACAATCCTCTCCAGGCTGAGGTCATCCCTGCTGCTTGTGCACCTTTTTCTACCACACTTTTCCCTTCCACATAACCTCCTATTGATGTGCTTTGATACAGCACTTTGGGAACAACCAACTTCTTTTGCAATTACCTTTTGGGGCTTTCCCTCCTTATGGAGGGTGTCAATGATGGTTTTCTGTACAACTGTCAGGTCAGCAGTCTTTCCCATGCTTGTGATTCCTACTGAACCAGCCTGAGAGACCATTGAAAGGCTCAGGAACCCTTTGCAGGTGTTATGGATTCATTAGCTGATTAGAGGGGGACACTTTGAGCCTAGAATATCGAACCTTTTCACACTATTCTAATTTTCTGAGATTGTGAATTTGGGGTTTTCATAAGCTGTACGCCATAATCATCACAATTCTACCAAAGTAAGGCTTGACATATCTCGCTTTGCATGTAATGCGTCTATCTCATATATTGGTTTCACCTTCTGAGTTGCCATACTGACATAAATGAACATTTGCACGATATTCTAATTTTTCAAGTTTCACCTGTAATGCAGCAGATCAAAGCCACATCATGCTTACTTCCCTTTGACAGCAGAAGATGTCCAGCAGTGCCATCAGCACAGAACTGGTGGAAAGCAGTGGGACCCAAGTACACCCATCTACTGTCCAGAGAAGTCTGTCCAGAAGTTGTCTTCATCGAAGAATTGCAGCCAAAAAGCCATACCTCTGATGTGGAAACAAGGCTAAGCGACTCAACTATGCACGAAAACGTAGGAACTGGGGTGCAGAAAAATGGCAGCAGGTGCTCTGGACTGATGAGTCAAAATTTGAAAGATTTGGCTGTAGCAGGAGGCAGTTTGTTTGCTGAAGGGCTGGAGAGCAGTACAATAATGAGTGTCTGCAGGCAACAGTGAAGCATGGTGGAGGTTCCTTGCAAGTTCGGGGCTGCATTTTTGCAAATGGAGTTGGAGATTTGGTCAGGATCAATGGTTTCCCCAATGCTGAGAAATGGAGGCAGATACTTATCCATCATGCCATACCATCAGGAAGGTGTGCGATTTATTCTGCAGCAGGATGATGACCCCAGACATACAGCCAATGTCATTAAGAACTATCTTCAGCATAAAGAAGAACAAGGAGTCCTGGAAGTGATGGCTTGGCCCCCACAAAGCCCTGATCTCAACATCGTCGAGTCTGTCTGGGATTACATGAAGAGACAGAGGATTTGAGGCAGCCTACATCCACAGGAGATCTGTGGTTAGTTCTCCAAGATGTTTGGAACAACCTACCTGCTGAATTCCTTCAAAAACTATGTGCAAATGTACCTAGAAGAATTGATGCTGTTTTGAAGGCAAAGGGTGGCCACACCAAATATTGATTTGATTTGGATTTCTCTTCTGTTTGCTCACTTTGCATTTTGTAAGTTGATAAACATAAACAATTACAATACATATTTTTGAAAGCATTCTTACTTTACAGCATTTTTTCACACCTTTTGTACAGTACTATATATGCAAAACAGTGGCAAATCTGCGAGGTAAGTAGAGTTTCTGGGGGAATTCTAAGGAAAGGAATTGGGCTTGCTTTTAATAATAATATAATATGTGCTGGTGGAATGTCAGCTCTGATTGACACTCTATTTATACATTTTCCCCCTTTTTTGTAATTGATTTCAGATATTAATTCCATAGATATTATAGTTAGGCTTGCTTAGAACTAGAAGACTATTGGGAGTGCATAATTTCAGGAGATTATCCACTAACTGCACAGTGATCCCTCCTATGTCAGTGCCAGTGGAAGTTTTTGGATGAAAAACACTGAAGATATATAGATCGGCCTTGAGAAGACAGAACTTTACTAGTGTACACTTCCAGGAAAAATGGGCCATTGTAGAGGAAGAGTGCTGGGGATTACATATAATGGGAGTGGAATTTTACTTTAATAAAGCAATTTTTTGAGGGCGAAGATTGTAAGGATTGGGAAGAAAATTGTTCAAAGTATGGCACCCAATGTACTGCAGCATATAACTGATTTTGAAAAAAGGAGGAAGTAATCTCAGATTCTATGCCTCCTGTGTTCAATCTTGCTAACTTTTGATCCTGTATTTGGCTAACCTATTTTCCTGGACGTCAGAAGCACAGCTTAGCAATTATTTGTTTTCCCTGATGGCAAGAAACCTGGCTAATAATAGATATTTCCATGATCAGATTGAAACAACTCTAGTGGCACTTAGAATGACATTAACAGATGGATAGAATGGGAATATTAATGAAGTGAAAGGATCTGCTTGTACTAAAGGGGGCTTCATGGTATTATTAGCTCAGAGAGGAGGACAGAAAGTGGTTCAGTGTTTTAAATAAGCATTTGTCTCATGTAGTTTTGCATTGGGGACATGAATTCTTCATATCTAGGAAGCTCCCATGATTACTATTCCAAGGCTCCCTTTGCTTTAATGTGAATAGATCAGGTGCTGAGGCTGCATTTTAAATCACCTCAGGCATAAAGTGAAGCTGAACTGAACTGTTTTACTATTAGGAAGCCATTGGAGAACCACTATTCATCCAAAATGAAAGTCATTTCCCAAGTTATAATTTTTCATCTCTTAAGTTATATTTATAGTAACCTAAATCTGTAAGATAGTGACTTGCCCAAGGCCAAAATATTGAAATGCTATCATTTGAATAGAGCTTGCCTCAGCCATGTCCAATACCATTTTTCCCATTCAGTCACATTAACATATAAAATGTAGACACCCTATTTCTTCTTGGCTAAGAAAAATGCTAGTGGTAGCATCAAGTTTAGGTAAAAACTGGTACACATTGAAGCTTTACATAACATAGAGTAAGTAAATGTATTTAAGATGAACAGTCTTATCCCTGAAAAGGGAATCATCGAGTCATGGAATTATTGAATTGGAGTTGACCACAAGGATGACCACATCTAGCCCTCTGCAATGTGCATAAAAGCCAATTAAAATATGCAAGAAAGGTCTAGCTTCTCCTTAAAAATCTCCATAAGTAGACTGTTCTACTGTTGCATGTATCTTATCTCTGAGAATTTTTTAGTTCTATTTAAATAACATCCTGGTAGATGCAATTTATACTCATTATTTCTAGCTTCTGTGGCCATAAAAATAATTCATGAACAAGTACCCTATAGCACCCTTTTATGTATCTGAATATGGATATCATGTTTCCCTTCAGCCTTCCTTTTTCAAGACTGAACATCACAAATTATTTCAGCCTGTTCTTATAGGGCATGCCTTCAAATCTCTGAATCACCTTTGTTGCCCTCCTGTTCTAACCTGTCAAATATCATTCTACAGATATGATGCTCAGAAATAAGGCATTCTAAAGCATCTTGAGGAACTTGCATCTTCACTAACAATTTGTTGTGGGTTGCATAGTAATAGGGATACTAAGTCATATGTGCTACATTGGGGAAAACAGCTCTGACTACTTTAGATCATAATTACACATACATACACACAAACACACACACACACACAGACTTTTATTGTCAGTGAGAACCAACCATCAGTTTATTACGCTCCAAATCCAGTCTTAAAATCAATCAACACTCCCAGCCCCATGAGATAGATAGATAATATTTATTTTGGTCAATGACCAGATAAAACAAAACATATATAAACTAATTACAGCAGAAAGACGGGAGAAAACAAACAAAGCATCCACATGGCCCTAAGATGAATGAATCAGGTATGAGGATGTCAGTCATGTTCACTAGTCAACTGTTTGTACACATTCACAGCAGCTAAACTATATATATATGCATGCATGCAGTAATATTATTGGGCATAATTCAGTCAAAGAGAGGTGCTGTTAACCTTCCATCTCCCCATTTATTTCAGTAGGAGAAAATTAACTGTGCACTTAACAGTCTGCTTTGTACTGCTTCTTTTTCATCGTGCTAATGTTCATTTATGTCAGTATGGCAACTCAAAAGGTGAAACCAATATATGAGATAGACGCATTACATGCAAAGCGAGATATGTCAAGCCTTACTTTGGTATAATTGTGATGATTATGGCGTACAGCTTATGAAAACCCCAAATTCACAATCTCAGAAAATTCGAATATTACATGACATCAATAACACAAGGATTGGAAATAGAACAATATCGGACCTCTGCAAAGTAGAAGCATACATATGTACTCAGTACTTGGTTTGGGCCCCTTTTGCAGCAATGACTGCCGCAATGCGGTGTGGCATGGATGCTATCAGCCTGTGGCACTGCTGAGGTGTTATGGAAGACCAGGATGCTTCAATAGCTGCCTTCAGCTCCGCTGCATTCTTCGGTCTCATGTCCCTCATCTTTCTCTTGGCAATGCCCCATAGATTCTCTATGGGGTTCAGGTCAGGCGAGTTTGCTGGCCAATCAAGCACAGTAATCCCATGGTCATTGAACCAGCTTTTGGTACTTTTGGCAGTGTGGGCAGGTGCCAAGTCCTGCTGGAAAATGAAGTCAGCATCCCATAAAGCTCGTCTGCGGAAGGAAGCATGAAGTGCTCCAAAATCTCCTGGTAGACAGCTGCGTTGACCCTGGACTTAATGAAGCAGAGTGGACCAACAGCAGCAGATGACCTGGCTCCCCAGATCAACACAGGCTGTGGAAACTTCACACTGGACTTCAAGCATCGTGCATTGTGTGCCTCTCCATTCTTCCTCCAGACTCTGGGTCCTTGGTTCCCAAATGAGATGCAAAAGTTGCTCTCATCAGAAAAGAGGACTTTGGACCACTGGGCAACAGACCAGTTCTTTTTTTCTGTAGCCCAGGTAAGACGCTTCTGACCTTGTTTGTTGTTCAGGAGCGGCTTGACAAGAGGAATACGACATTTGAAGCCCATGTCCAGGATCTGTCTGTGTGTGGTGGCTCTTGATGCACCAACTCCAGCCTCAGTCCACTCCTTGTGAAAGTCCCCAACACTTTTGAATGGCCTTTTCCTGACAATCCTCTCCAGGCTGAGGTCATCCCTGCTGCTTGTGCACCTTTTTCTACCACACTTTTCCCTTCCACATAACCTCCTATTGATGTGCTTTGATACAGCACTTTGGGAACATCCAACTTCTTTTGCAATTCCCTTTTGGGGCTTTCCCTCCTTATGGAGGGTGTCAATGATGGTTTTCTGCACAACTGTCAGGTCAGCAGTCTTTCCCATGCTTGTGATTCCTACTGAACCAGCCTGAGAGACCATTGAAAGGCTCAGGAACCCTTTGCAGGTGTTATGGATTCATTAGCTGATTAGAGGGGGACACTTTGAGCCTAGAATATTGAACCTTTTCACACTATTCTAATTTTCTGAGATTGTGAATTTGGGGTTTTCATAAGCTGTACGCCATAATCATCACAATTATACCAAAGTAAGGCTTGACATATCTCGCTTTGCATGTAATGCGTCTATCTCATATATTGGTTTCACCTTTTGAGTTGCCATACTGACATAAATGAACATTTGCACGATATTCTAATTTTTCAAGTTTCACCTGTACTGTCCAAACTTATCATTGCAATTATCAATCAGAAATCAGAGGTACATTCATTTTAACTTAACTTGTAGAACAGTTTAATTTAGATCAACATGACCATCATTTGACAAATACAGTAAGCACTTGGGCAGAATCTGGTTGCTAGCAGTAAACTTTATGGTTAATAATCTGATAGAAGATACTGAATGTAACATTATTTAGTCCTGTTAGCCACATTAACAAGGAGTGTAGCTATAAATTCTCAACAAGGGTACTTACAGTATGAACTTTGTTACATACTTCAGCCATAATCTTCACCTTCCCTGCATTGTTTTGGCATTAGAACTCTGAATGTTGATTTAATGGTTTCTGCTTTATCTTTTTGGACCCTGCTGCACTGTATATTCTGGGGAAAATCTGCCAGAAGCCTTTGTTCCCTGAGATTTGAAAACTACACTGTAAAAAATAGCAACCCCCATTGAAAAGAATAACAAAATTCTTAGATAATTAGTCTGAATGATCTCCAAAGAGTTGTGGTGTTTTTGAATGCATATTTAAGCAGCCTGGAGGAACTGAACTGTTGCTTTTGTACAGAACAATCTAAGGGGCCAAAGTAAGGATTCTTTACCAGATATCTCATACTTTTTGGCTGTAATATGTTCATTACCTCTACCAGCAGGAGACCATTTAAATAATTTAATACTACATTTTTGAACTAGATGACACAGTGAAATTTCAATTCAAGGTAGGGATGCCTTCTTTCCTGCCTTGTCTTATTTCTTGCCTTGCAAGTGCAATTTGAATGTATAATACAAATGAATGTGTATTATGCTTTTGATCCAGTATTATTCACAGCCCAAATTAGATTTCCTTGAATCATCTAGCCATTTTATACTACTACTGCTACTATTATTGCTACTATAACCATTTAATGCCAGCAATGTGGAGTAGTTGTAATGGCATTTCATTAACATTACAAAGGAAGGCTTTATACTGTAAAGATAACCCAATGAAGTTTATGATACTTTCATCAGGAAATGGGGAGAAATCATAAATTCAAGCACCTTCCTTAAATGCACCTTCCCTTTTTGTTAATTGTAACAGTTCTAAGAAATGTTTCATGATTGTAATAGAAAGGAACCTATTTTCTTTTTATCAGGCTCACACAGACTGAAATAAAACAAAACACTTCCTTGATTCTATAAAAATAATAAACTTTTGGCCCTAGGGCGATATATGGGCCTAATTTAGTATACCCCTTAGTCTAAAATAGAAAACCCTTTGCAAGAAAATCTGATGGAGAGAACAATCTGCCTTTTACCCAGCAGCCTGTGGCATGAGGAAGAAGAGAGAAAAGAAAAGGATGCAAATGTATGACTGCAGTCACTTTGCCCCAAGGCTTACTCATCACATCATTCAGCGTTCTCTGCCAAATGCTTGCACGTATGAGCCTTTGACAAAAGCTTGCCCAGCCCTACTTTAAAATATTTTCAAATTCATCCTGATGTCCAAAAGCAAGGCAGGCATCAGAGAACAACCAACTTATGTCAGAATCCTCTTGTTATATCCAACAGTTCTAGCTCTGGAGTAGTGTCTTCTTGGGCAACAGCCATGGCTGTAGTGGTACGGGTTTAAGCTGTAAGAAGGTAGCTGATTCAAAAGGGTGGCTTCTAATTTCCCATAATATTCCAGAGCATGGTTTAAATTCCCACAATGTGCCAGAGCAATGAGAGCTAAAGGAACCAACTATGCAGGACCACAAGGAATGCTAGATCAGAAAAGAAGCTGAAAGAAAGCTTTGGTTTCATCCCAGGTAGATTACTAGAAGGCAATTCTATGCAGGACTATCCTTCAATAATGTCTAGAAGTTTCAACTGGAACAGATTTTGGTAGGTAGGCAGACATCCTGTACGTAATATCAGGTTCACAATGTTGCTTATTCTAAACAATTAACAACAACAAAACCCCGTATTTTCCTGAATGGTGTTATTTTTAAACTTTTAAACTTTTAAGCTCTTAGCCACTGTCATCTCTCTCTCTTTATAAACCTGTCCGTGCAATAAGATCTACAGAGAAAATACTTTTAACAGCTGCCCTTCCTTACAGAGGATCTCTCCTCCGGCACTGGGGAGAAGACTTCTTGCCTTGCTTGCAAACTGTGGGATACTTTTGGTTCTCATTTTCTCCACTTTTAGAAATGGTATCATTTATTTTGAATTGACTTTTCAAAATTTCATTATATTGGAATTAATTTTTCTGTGATTATATTTTTGTATTGTATTGCTAGCTACCTATGTATGACAGAAGGATGGGGTAATAACAACAAGAACAACAGGAACAATTAGACAATTCTTAGGTTTTTGAATAAAACTTGAATTGATCCTAAACCACCAGCCTTTGATAAGCATTCTTCAGTAGAATACATAGTAATAATATACTTAAGGCAGTGAAATGAGGTTGCTAGAAAGAGCAAGCAAGGTCTTCTTTGTGAGGACTGCACCTTATACAAGGAAAACTATCAAAAGCAATCTTTGCTTGCTGTCTCCATGAATAATGGCTGTTTTCTTGCACATTTTTCTAACTACTGGTTGATTCAAATTACAATAGCTGATGCAGTTGACCCTGCCAGAGTTATTGTCACAATCTCTTTAGTTTTGATTTGCTTGTTTTAGGTGTTTAATATTTCAACTAATCTGAGGTGGTAATTACACTTTTTATTGAGTTAATGTCTTTTATATTTTTATAAATCACCCTCACTATATCTTTTCTATAAAGCCATGACATGATCAGCCAAAGCTTCTGCATTTTTAAAATGTCCCATTGATCTCAGTAGGAGAGATTTAAGTGTATGCTTCCCATAGAAATCAATAGGAGTTAACTTTGGCCTGATGGTGCCCTTGATTATAATTACAGTTCAATGTCTTTCCATATTTGTATTTCCTTATGTTAATATAGAACTAGCCTATAATGTGAGATATGCTGCAGTCTCCAAAGAAAGTACCACATATATCTGGCTGGTCATGTTTGCAGAATACATTACTGCTTGAAATGACTTGATGGAATGCATTATTAATTCTTTCTGGGACTGCTTGGGAAGGAAGAAATTTTCCATTGTACAAGTACTTGGCTTGCATTGTGATGGAATATTATTCCCTTATATAACCCATACTTGTGCTCCAACATCTCATGCAAGCATATAATCTGCAGTATCTACATCATGACATCACAATATACAGTGAATAAAATTGAAGACAAAATTAAAATACATCCATAAAACAATCTGACAAGAGTCCATGAGTGAAATCCTAAAGGAGCAATCTATGTCTAGGTTATAAGGTATTATCTAAAATTATGTAAAATGTGATAACATCTAAATTTGCAAAAAAATGCAATGGCATCTAAAATTTACATAAATATTATAATATCAAAAATTATGAAAAAAAATTACATCTAAAATTATGTAAAATATCTGAATAGCATGAACTTGGCCTCCCAAAGTCTGGCAGATCTTACATGCCTCCTGAATGTATGTTAAATGGTAACTAAATAATGTTTTCTTTATCACTCCACTTGTTGAGCTAACTTCTGAACAGTGACAGATGGAGAAAGTTCCACCCAAATGTCAATGGCATCACAAGTTTTTGTGATCTCAAGTTTCTTCAATTCTGTTGCTAAGTAACAGCAAGAAGCTACAGCCACAGCTTCAAGTCTGCTTAAATTGCGGCATCTTCAGATGCAATTTTAAAAATGTTCTGGAGTTCAGAATGAAAATGTGGATGGTTCTAGCAGTCAGTGGATTGAAGTACATTGATACATATTATACATTAAACACCTCTCCTAAAGCTATACGCCTTTTGATTTGTTAGACAAGTAAGCATAAAACAGCATAATCCAAGAGTGAAGGTTTCATCCTACCAAAATCAATGAAATATTGGCTTTTCTCTCAGAGAATATACAATATCTTTTCACCAAAGCATAAAGAAAAATTCAAGAGAATTATCAAATGTACATTTATTTATGAGTGGATCATTACACTATGAAATAAAAGCTCAAGTACATCATTTAGTAATGTCTGCAATCCATTGCTATAATCACAAAATTACCAGTATGAATATACTGCCTAAATTGCTCAGTAGAAATCATATTTGGAAAAGCCAAAACCAAATTAGACATATGCATACCTTTCTGGACCATTTACAAAGTTGGAATGGGGATCTAATGTTAGCACATAAAGGACAGAAAGAAACTGTCACATGATTATCAAATGACACTCGAGTGTCTTACACAGTCTTCCCCCCACTGCCTTAGTTCCAATAGTGCATTACTTTTTATTCTTTATAACGTACTAGAATATTTGCTTTAAAACTTTTCACAGTTGCTTCAGAGTTTACTGATTTTGATTTCTTTATTTACTGGTAATTGTTATGCTACATTTAAAGAATCAATGTAGTGGATGAAAAATAATGTATCACTAAATAAGCAAAGAATTTACAATTGTCATAAAATTTATACTTCATTATTTCATTGGTGACATAATTAATTTGATATATAAAACTAGGTTCATTATAAAATCTTTAAAAATGTACATCACTACAAAACTCTAAACATTCATATTTATGTTGATGACACCACTATTTATCCTTATCTAAAATAAATGCACCTGATCATATGAGAAAAGAAAAATAAATGCTAAAACCAATATCTATCTATCTATCTATCTATCTATCTATCTATCTATCTATCTATCTATCTGTCTGTCTGTCTATCTATCTATCTATCTATCATTTATCATTCTATATTCCCTCCCATTGTACTTGACTGGTGATTACATCTAATTATTTATAAACATTACATGTGCTTCTGGTTACTATCTTTACATTCAATATTTCCCCCTTAAAAACCATACTGTATATGAGTTTGCCTTTTTGTGTGATGTGATATATAAGGAAGCCAGCCTTGGTTAATTTTTTGTTCTGGATGTAGAGTATTAATTTTGCCATTGCAGCATATCTCCAACTTTGCTTTTCAAGTCTGTTAGCTACTTATTAACCATTTATAATGCACTGTTTATTGTTTATTTATAATACTATCTACATCTATAAGCACATTAAAAAAAAATTAAGGTAATTTTCAAGCATTATATTATGCACAAACACCCAGAATAAATACCGAAAGACATATTGAATTATTCCAATTAAAATTCAGTGTTAATGTTCTTTGAAAAAAGAAGTCATGTTTACCTATAGTCTGTAGACTCACTTGTTTGCAAAACAGAGGTGAGCAATAGAAGCCATAATAATGTAATATACATTATAATGCCATCACAGAAATGACACAAATTATGTTATTTACTTCAGTCCTGCTATGATTTCTTGTTGTGGACAATGCACATAATGAAACTTATTTCATATGTGCAATAAATGTCCCAATCTATATGATATCCCTTGCCCCTCTTTCGCCCATTTTGGAAAAGAATACAAAAGTAAAAATATGACCACAGATTTGACCACCAAAATAAGAGACATATTTTTTCTGAATTTCTTTCTTTTGATTTGTTGACAAACAAACACCTGTTATTTTTATGATGGACCTGCATTGTGATATGCTCCCTCCCAGAAAGAAATAAAATATATGTTGGACTGGTTATGTGCACGATGCATGCTAACACTGTGATCATATGGTATTGAAAAACTTTCATTAGTATAATGCTGATTACAACTGAAATACAAAATGTGTAGGATTTGGTATCCAGGAACATCCCTAAAAGTGTTGTGTCCTGTTTCCAGGAGAACAAGCTTTTCTTTCAGGTCATGCAACTTTGAGTGTCTGCTATTGTCATAGCACAGGATGCTAAAAAAAATGTCAACTACATCCTCAAGGGAAGGAAAAAAAAAAAAGTAAAGTCAATGTGCTTGCTTTTCTGCTTCCATAAGTTCTGGATGTGTTTTATGTTAGGAAAGGTTTTCATCTTCTTCAAAAAAGAGGTGTGCTGCAAATGACAGTGTTTTGTTTGTTCATTTCACATATTGCTACAGACTTCCCTATGAATTAAATCCTATCCATGTATGTTGCAGGACAGGACAGGGCAGGGCAGGGCAGGACGGGACAGGAAAAATATTCTCAGCTGCTATTCATGGAGATGGGACAAGCCCTATAATCCAGCTGTGGGGACTGTCACCTGCTTTTTGTCAAGTGCATTTCTCAAGAGTCCTTCTGAGCATTCTTCTCATTTTCCCTACTCTTAAAATGACAGGATCATGCTGAGTGGATTCCATCTGTCCAGTTTTGTTACCAAAACTATGATTTATTATTACATGTTCTACGATAATAAGCCAAAATCTTTTCTAGCTCCAAGTTCTTTGCAAATACAGCTCTAACACTCAGAGCCCAAGTGCTGGGTTAATGAACATCAAGCACAAAATATCATCTATCATGCAAGGTCCCCATCTGTTTACAGCAGGCATGGTTGACATTTTAGGATGAGTGAGCTCTTCTTAATGATTTGCCTGGGACAATAAAGCAAAGTGATATTAAATAGGGTATTCTAATTTTTTTAATGGATTTTGGGGGAGCACTCTTTTCTTTTTAATTTCCTCAAGGGTATTGAATGATATTTAGGATTACACTAATAGAGTTTTCATGTGTTTTCTCAAAAATACAGGAAACCTAAATTTAAAAGTGTTGTCAGAGAAGATGCTGGGTCTGTATATGCAAAAAAGGAGTTGTGAGTTAGTAGGGTTTCCATACCAGATACTATACCTGTCATAGGCAATGAAAGATAAGAATAGTATATTTATTTAAACATGAGAGGGACACATTCCGTATTCACTTTCCCCAAGATGTCTTCCAAATCTTTTGTGTTATCCCCCCACTTCCAAATGTCAAAGCTATCTTCCAAATTCTCCAGAAACATTTCTTTGAATATCCATCCATCATTTCAGGTATAATTCTCTACCTAGTGTCTTGCTTAAAAGCCCAAATGAATTAATGTGATATAGTTATAAGTCTCACACTGTTGTTTTTCATTCCTTAATTATTCTATTATTTGAAAACTGAGAGCAAATGTGTGAAATGTCTCAAGTACTTTTTTTTCCCCCCCTTCTGTAACAAATAGTAAGATTATTCTAATGGATCTACATTCATATTGTACGGGAGTTTAAACCAAAATAATGGTTTAAAGATATATGAAGCAATGTTATATTTCTGCTGTGGGTCAGCAATTAGACCACAGTCTAAGGAAGCAATTTATACAAATGACATATAGAGTGACTGATAATATGACCTGTACTGTAGTTCCATTTTGAAGAGCTGCCTAGAATAATTAGATGAACTTGGTTGTTCACTTGCAGATGTTTTGTTACCCGACTGGGTAACATAATCTGATCTCAGGAGCAATGAGATCAACTATTGTAGAGATAGTTGTTTATTTATTCATATTTTTTTTACATCTCCATTTGTAAAAGCTAACCAACAGTTTCCCATGATCTAAACACTAAAAACTATAAAGTTATTTCTGATAACATATCTCATGAACTGTACATTTGGAGAACACACACACACACACACACTTTTTAATGTTAACCACTGGAAGTCCTCAAGGATATAGTGGCATACACAATAAACAAACAAACAGAGAAGGAAATAAATAATGGCATGTCAATAAACGCTGTACTTTAAAAAAAATCTGCTAATTTCTAAAAATCAGCCTGTTTTTCCTACACTGTGTATATGTCTATAAAACAATCGTAACAATCATAATGTTGTGAACTCCTGAAGAATGAAGAGTTCATCTTCATTGCAATGTGCATTGTAGTGCTTCACTTTCAATTTAGATGCTCAGATCATTTTGCCCATAAAGGCAAATTCAACAGCACAGTCAGACCAGAACAATTATTTCAATATAGGTAATTGGAACAATAAATCAATGAATTTGCATAAGTAAACTCTCCTCCTACAGCGGAAAATTTATATTACTTGGAAGTCTATATTTTACACAACAACAAAGCAAACATTTTTTTTTATTATTGTTTTAAGTACATCTGGGATAATTTTTAAAGGGCATCCATTTCAATGAAGAGCATAGAAAATGGATTTCCTTTAAAAAGTATCCCATCTGGACCTCCAACATCTTCCCACCTTCCTCTCTCTTCACCTTTGTTCACCTTTAGTTGTGAATAACCCAAAATTTGGTTTGAAGATTAGACACCCTTTTGGTATCAAAATTTAAGCACCTGAGTATGCCTGTTCCTTTCTTTAATCCATGACACTATTTTGATATTGATCTGTCTGACCAGTAATAAAAAGGTCATAGAATAAACATTTGTGACACACCATCAATTGAAGCATTATTTTTCTCAGTACCAAACATTCTTTCCCATTTCCTGTACTGTGGGGCAGGCCTGCAAATGTATCACTGACATACTAAATATTTATTTATTAAGGTCCTAATTTTATAAGATTACAGCAGGTGGCAGTATCTAACTCATCTTCATTTTGGAAGGTCAAGAAAGTTGATTGGACCTGGTTTGCAGTCTACCAGGAAGTCTGTCTGTCTGTCTGTCTGCTGTCCGTCCATCCATCCATCCATCCATCCATCCATCCATCCAGATCTATCTATCTATCTATCTATCTATCTATCTATCTATCTATCTATCTATCTATTATCTCTTGGAAGATGGCAATGGCAAGCCTCCCCAAGTCACCAGAAGTCAAGCTTGTCTCGATGACATCTTTATTATTACTTATCTTCCTCCTCACTCTGTTGTTCAAATACTCTCTAGAACTGTGATGTATCATGGGGTGGGTACTGGGAGGGGGGCAGAAATGATGAAATTGGTAAAATTAATCAGGAATGTCTTGTATAAACAGGAGAGCCTTACTTCTCATTCATCTCTTATAAACTATGCTATGCACTTCCGCAAACTGGTTTTGGGATTAAAACTCTCAGAATTTCCTACTAGTGTAGCTAGAAATTATGAGAATTATCAACTCTCAATAAAAAAGTCAACCTGCACTGAAAAAATACGGATAACAAAATTATATTGGAAAGCCTGAATGCTGTGTGCTCATTATTGGGGGGGGGGGGGGAGGGGGGGGCTTCCGCAAAGAGGTTGCTAACAGAAAAGCATTAACTTTCCAGTTTGTTAAGCTCATAATAATTTGTTTTATTTCACAAAGCTGTAATAAATCATATATGCATTTAGCTGGACTAATGACATGAAAATCCTGTAAATTGTTCATCAAATGATTCATTTAAAAAATAATGGAAAAAATGCAGGGTTCACTAAGTATTTAGGCCCACATGTCTTCAGAATGTAACAACCCACACAAAGAACTCAATGAGATGTTTCAGTGAAACATATCATTTCACTTTATGACTTAAAAAAAAGAAGACAATTTTAACATTTCAAATATATGTCATTCTCTTTCAAAGCATAAAATTAAAAGACAATCACAAATTACTCACATTTATATTGATGGTTCTGCCACAACTAAGCAACAGCATCTGACATTTCACAGGGATTATACTGGCAATATTTTCTGCATACAAAAGTGCTTTATCAATGTACCACATTTCTTGAAAAGAAAATACACAGGGTAATACTAGTTTGCTTGTTCACTTGTTTATCATTCTGTTCAATTGTGAACTTTTCATATATCCTGCCATTCTTTTTCTAATAACTTTTACACGAGAATTGTCCATTTGGAGAGTTACATTTAATTTTGAACAATAGGCAATGCCTGTTGAGGTCAATATAATGGGAACATTTTTGAGTGGAGTAAAAAGGATCAGAGCTTTCTAACGGTAACACAATTATGAACTCCATGTTGCCTTTATTTACATAAATACTGTAGTAAATTTAAGACAGTGATAACAGTCTTTTATATAATAACTAGATGCAGCTATCACAGTAATCTCTTAGGCTGCATAAATTTTGATGTTGTTTTATTATAACCCTCATGTTGAACCTTTCAATATGTCTGCTTCTCCTGGGCGGACATATAAAGAGGGTGGAAGCAGTTTTATACAAATAAGGAAATAACTTATGAACTTGGAGAAGTGATCAGTAACTAGAATGAGCAACTAGAATTGGATAAAAGGAGGAAGCGTTACACTCTTGCAGGCAGGCAGGCAGGCAGGCAGGCAGGAGGGAGGGAGGGAGGGAGGGTGGGCGGGCAGGCAGGCCAAACGTCAGTGCAGAGAATATCAATGGGAAATATTATATTGATAAACACCAGCAGCTGCATCAGTCTTTGTTCCTGTCTTACCAGTACCTGCAAGTTGTAGTTAAAAAATGTCAAAATGGTGGCCATAATGGTGTGATCTGCCTGTATTTTTATATGTGTCACGTGTGCAGAGCTTCAATTGCACTATTGTGTCCAGTGTGACTTGTCCTGCTGATTATTTGTATCTGCTCTTAAATCCTATGCTCCATCCATTAGCATTTGGTGAAGAGAAGTGGTAGGATTGTGGCATTCTGCTCTAGAGTTTGGCCACTTCTATCCTACAACCAAAACCCATATCTCTCTAGAAAAGAAATGTGGGATTCCTATACAGGACAGGTCCTATGTAACTATCACTTTGAAGGCAAGACTGATTGGGAAACTTGGATTTTCAATACTCTAAAAAATTAAATTCTACAAGGGCCCAGATGACAGACAACATTTGCTTCCAGGAACATTTTAAAAATTAGGGATACAAAGTAATTAAAACATAGCCTATTGCCTCTCAGTTCTGATTCTCTGAAGCTAATAAGTGTGACCATCTTGCACAGAGATATGCAATCACATAGTACTGAATCACATACTATTGATCAATCACTTTAAAATTAGTCAGTCTTAATTAATTTAGTCAACTGTAAGCCATGAAAAATGAAATAACCCCCATCTCCCAAAATAGGCTTAGTGTATGATGACACCTGGCTGTTCTTGTCTGAACTTGGAAGCAGTGCAATTTTGAGAATACTTAAGACTTCAGTGGGAGACCTCCAAGCAACCCAGAGTGTAGGCCAGACTCAGATTTGTTTTTTAATCTGAACAAAGGAAATGGCAAATCTCTTCCACACTCTGTGAAATGGTTTGGACTGAAAGGCAAGAACAAACAAAACAACTTCAGAGAGCACAAGGAGGCAAATATAGCAGTTGTCTACACCAAGCCAGTGTACCTTTTCCCTGAAAAAAAGTTGCAAATAGGAATGTTTGCAGCTTGTATATGAGCCAGTGTGGTGCAGTGGTGAAGGCACCAGGCTAGAAATCAGGAGACTGTGAGTTCTAGTCCTGCCTTAGGCATGAAAGCTGGCTGGGTGACTTTGGGTGAGTCACTCTTTCTCAGCCCAACTCACCTTATAGGGTTGTTGTTGTGGGGAAAAGAGGAGGAGAAAGGAGTATTAAGTATGTTTGCTACCTTGAGTTATTTATAAAAATAATAAAGGTGGGATAAAAAAAAAGCTAAACAAATTTATTTTGGGGGATCATCAGCAACAACATCAAAGACAGTTTGGTGTAGTGGTTGAAGATGCTGGGCTAGAAAACTGGAGATGGTGAGTTTCATCACAACCAACATACTCCCTTATGTATGTTAGCTGGCTGGGTAACTTAAGGCCATTGTATTGCTCTGTCTCAAGCCCAGCAGAGTTGGGTCACATGTCCTTCTAGATTCAGAGAACTCGAAAGAGTCAGCAAATACGCAGCACTCTCATGGGCGGGCTGACTAGCTTACACAGGATCCAAACCATAATGAATCATTCTCATGGGGTTGTTCATTATTGTTGTTGTTGTGAAGAAAATAGAAGACTGGAGCACTGCCTTGAGATGTAAAAAATAAAGGTGGCATATAAATCTAATAATGAAACAAAAATTAAATTAAAAAAAGGAAACAAACAAGCACCCTTGGGAAAATTTCATGTGGAATATGTATGTATGTATGTATGTATGTATGGATGGATGGATGGATGGATGTTTTCCTCTTTATAAACTGACAGATCAGGGGAGAACTAAAAGTGTGCAAGAAGAACTGCTCCTACATTCAAGATTCAGGCTTGACACATTCAGGCTTCTCTAGAAATTTTCCCTTTTGAACAGTGTTGCTAAACATGTTCAGTGAGTATCCTTTGAAGCATTCATGCTACTGGAAGATCATAGTTATTTCAAGAAACAATGTCCATCTCCTGCAGTAGATAATATTTTCATATGCTACCAAATCAAAATGAATCTGGCCTTAATAAGACACAAATAATTTATTTAATTTGGCATATTTACTGCTTGTGTTCAAACAGCTACACATTTGCATTTTTTCTTACTATTTTTACAAAACTTAGCATTAAGAAAGAGGAGGAAATAGGTTCTATTTTATAAATAGACAAATGAATAATTCATTTGAGTTCTTCACAAATAATATTATGCAATCATTTTCTCCTTGAAAAATGCAAAAATTACTTTATTTCCTTATTCATGCATGTATACTGTGCATATTTATTGGTTAGAAACAGATATATAAAAGGCTGCCATAAGAAATACCAATATAAGTATTAATTTACTATGAATCCAGTGGAATTTAAAAACAAGCAAACAAGAACCAAAATCAGAATACGGAACTGCTTGTTCTCCAGATCTTCTTCGACCAGCTGGAAGGTGTAGTCCAAAATTCCATTTCCTTCCTTATTTATGTTGAAGCGGATGGTAGACTGCCATAATAGTCCCTGTCCCATGATTACACTGGTGGATTTAAAACAAATGACACACACAGAGACATTCAAAGGGGTGTTTTCAGTGAAGCAGCTTTGTGAAACTACTCCCCTCCCTTCTAAACTGTGTAACAGGTACATTACTTTGCTTTGCCAAAGGCTTTCTTGAGCTTTAAAAAACTGCTGAAAAGCATGTTACTTCCACTAAAAATATCTATGAGGAAGATCCCTGTATGATTCATCCCGAATATATTGAAAAATCATACCATGTACTAAGTCCTATTATTGGGCACAAATACTAAACAATGACATGGAAAATAATAATATTAATAATAAGTGCCTACTTCTACTTTGCTGTCCAAGAATGTCCATTTTGAAATGAAATGAAATTTAAGGGATGTGTTGAATTCTTCTATCCAAGTAGCTGGCATTTGTGGATATGAATTCCAGGGTTCCACCCCCCTTTTCCCTTCCTCCCTCCATCCCCTTATTATTGCCCAAAACCTCAAAATTTATCTAGAATTAATTTTTCCTCTGTATGTACTACAGGTGAAAATAAGCATTTATTTAAATTATACATAATGACCATTTTTCTAAAACAAACAAACAAAAAAAACCTATTATTTCCTAAAGATAACTTATTTGGGGGGGGGGAATAAAAATTCATGCATACTTTATATATGTTGTATTTTATTAAAATTAAATTACAGATACATTACAGAGTAAAAAAGAAAAAAAAAGAAAAAAATGCATATTTTATATGTGATTTTGCCTAACATATGCATTGTCCCTAGCAATTTTCCATAATGTCTTGCATTTTTTTTTAAAATATATTTTGCACATTTAGTAGTATAACCTGTGTTGGACAGATCTTCCCTCCCTCCCTCCCTTATCTGAAGAACTGCATCACCAAATTCTGAGCAGTGCAAAATGTAAAGGATATCTATATATTACTTAGTGTATTGATTTGAAAGTGTAAAATTCAGGGGGACTCATATTAGAATGTGGCCTGAGTTATTTTCTTTCCTATAACTCATGTAACTCTATCCTTAGTACTGGCATTGACTATCAGGTTCAACTGTGTCCTATTTTCAGCTGCTCTGTCATAAAGGTTAACATTCATCTAGTGATCACCAGTTCAGAGAGTTAAGGTCGCTAAACAGACAGAACCCTGAGAATCTAAGCCTTGAATGTATCACAGTCTCCAAAAGAAACTTCAGTGAAATTTCAAACAGTCTTTGAATTTCCGTATGTGTTTTCTGTCTGTAAACAAACCCACTTATTCTACAAAGTTTTCTCCAGCAATTCCACTGAGAGTTAAGGAAGCAACCAGAAAGACAATTATAAAGCCTGAGTAACTTGAATGTCTTACTTAGTTTGAAAACATTTCCTAGTATGTTGTTCCTTTTTTTAAATTATTATTTCTTGTTTGGTAATCCATAAATAAAGGCCTAACATAAGCATCAACAAACCATAGCAACGTATGAGAGAGACTGTTTAAAAAAAAAAATAATACCAATTTTGAAGCTTCCCAGCATCAGCTTCTGCTGATCTTCCAACTAGTGTGTTCATTCCCATCTACAATCGTATATTTTATAACAATTGCAAATATTGCATATTTTATTTAATTTAGTGTGGAATGACAAAGTATGAGTTGTAACTTGGAGCGAGGCAGTTTGTGCAGACTTGGTTGAACTGACTAGATAATATCCCTAGCTGCTGCTGCTGCTGCTGCTGATGGTTGGTCGTACAGTCAGCCAGATGTTTAAACTGGGTTTGGCATTTTATCCACCTATCGAGTGCTTCCCAAGGAACTGGGATAGGCAGATGTTGTTGTCTGATGGTGTTAAAGGTATCATCGCAGGATGTAAGCTGTTCCAAGTAAAGCTGCCTTTTGCAATTGACTGATGGTGATTTTGTCAATGCCGATGGTCTTCAAGTGATGATCCAGATGTTTTGGGATTACACCTAAGGCGCCTATAACTATTGGTACTATTACAGTCATTCTACTTCTATTTGCAGGTCTTTGTATTAGTATTATTATTGTTATTGTTATTATTATAGTTACCAATGCTTTGTAGCATCCAGCTGCTTCTTGGAGGAGAGACAAGGGAACAGAGCATATCGTATACCATCTAGAAGTTGCAAGCATCCACACACCTCTATCCCTGTACTCTATTCAAGTAGCAAGGAATGGGCTATATTTGTTTTGCTTCTTATTTATATACATAAAGTTAGGTCTCCATAAGCTGAACTAAACCCATTGTCCATCTTCTTATTGCAAAGAATAGAGGACGATGCATATTCAAAATACAAATGAATTGGGAGTCTGCTTAACCTCTTTTTTAAACTGTGCCTGCCAATAATTACAGGCTCAGGGTTTGTGGGGAGTAGCTTTATCTCTTTTGTACACAAAATTATTGGAATGGAATGCCTTCAATACAACAAAAGGATATTGTGAGAAATTTTAAATGGAAAAATTATCCAACTGATACCAACAGAAACCTTTTCTCCTAAACATTCAAAGTGTGTGTTTGATGTGCAGTTGACTTTAGTTCCAGTTTTGATGAAAAATGAAGTAGCCCTTCACCTCTGCTGACTGTGTTCATGACAGAGTTCACTCTGCCTTTCTGTTCACCCTAGGAGATGTTGGCTTACTATGCAGTTTAGCTCTAAATAGCATTGCTTACTGAAAATAAGGCAGCCTTGCCTGAAGTCGCTGAAAACCTCTAAAAAACAAAAACAGTGCCATCATGTAAAATATCTTCTCTCAATGCAGTAAACTGATAGAGTTGGGGGGGGGGGGGAGTCAGTTAAGCCAAATCTTTCACCTAGATATGCTTATTTATTTCTTTTGTTTATTTCACCAACTTATACAGCCCCCCATCTTGCACCAGTGACTCTCAGTGGACTAATAAAGTTAACACTCAATGAAAGAATAATTGCAATAACAATAAATACACACGTAGTGACAGTTAAGGGCAACAACCATCACAACAATAACACCCATCTCAAGCCCTGTTAACCTCCTGATTCCCCATGCCATATTCCTCTACAAGCATTATTTTGCTTACGCTTAAAGAGTACAACAGAGTAAAGAATCAAGATCTAAAAGGAAAAATGAAAAATAGAGCATAATACATTATGATGGGGATGTGGTGACACATTCTTCTCCTCCCTTCTATTATTTTTTTTCCCCAACAACTAACCACTACTTAAATATTTATGCTATGCTTTTAGTATTTAATTTTGATCATGGGAGACTTTTGTGTATATATGTTTAAGTCATTTCATCTGTTATGTTGAATTAGTTTCTTGACTCTTTTTCTAGAAGCTATATTCCAAATGTCTAAATCTGTGATGCTCTATAATGTGTCATATTTAGGGGAGTCATTCCTGCTCATATGTAATCAAATGCCTGTTATGGATATCGGTATGTACTGCCAGTTTTGCCGTTGCTGCATACTCTCTAATGTTGGTTTCCCAAGGTGGTGTTGTCAGCAGAGTTTTCCAACACTGTGCCTAATCCCCTTTTGTGTGGGGTTTCTGGAATTATTCTCAATAAAAAATACCCGTTGTTTCAGTTCAATTTTTTTATTATTTTTTTTCCTGAATATTGTGATATATTTCCCTCCAGTATCTTTGGGGTTGTTTGCATGACTACCACATGTGATAAAATGTTTCTTTTTCTCACATTTATATAGTCACCCATCTCACAAAAAAGTGACTCTATGCAGCTTACAATTTTTTTCTTTTTTTTAATGTTCCTTCATTGTTAGGGCATAGGCAACATTTATGATTTGCCTATCTGGGTGATCACTGATAGAGTTACACACCATCTGTAAAACATTTTATACCAATTTTTCCTCAGATTATAGCTTGGAGTGAATTTTACTTGAGAGAGAAAGAGAGAGAGAGAGAACAAGAGAGAGAGAGAAAGAGAGAGAGAGAAAGAGAGAGAGAGAGAAAGAGAGAGAGAAAGAGAGAGAGAAAGAGAGAGAAAGAGAGAGAGAGAGAGAAAGAGAGATTTGGGTACTTCTTCCCATTGTCCCAGTGAGATTATTTTTTTTTAAATTTTGCAACCACTTTATCATGCTTTTGTTGTTGTTTAGTCGTTAAGTCGTGTCCGACTCTTCGTGACCCCATGAACCATATTGTGCCAGGCCTTCCTATCTTTCACTGCCTCCCTGAGTTTGCTCAATTTCATGCTCATTGCTTCAGCGATGCTATCTAGCCATCTCATCCTCTGCCGTCCTCTTCTCCTTTTGCCTTCCATCTTTACCAGCATCAGGGTCTTTTCCAAAGAGTCCTCTCTTCGCATTAGGTGACCAAAGTATCTGAGCTTGAGCTTCATTATCAATCCTTCCAATGAGCAATCAGAGTTGATTTCCTTTAAGATTGACTGGTTTGACCTCCTAGCAGTCCAGGGGACTCTTAAGAGTCTTCTCCAGCATCACAGTTCAAAGGCATCAATTCTTCGGCGTTCAGCCTTCTTTATGGTCCAGCTCTCACAGCCATACATTACTACTGGAAAAACCATAGCTTTGACTATGCGGATCTTTGTCGGCAAGGTGACGTCTCTGCTTTTTAATATGTTATCTAGGTTTGCCATAGCTTTCCTCCCAAGGAGCAAGCGTCTTTTAATTTCATGGCTGCAGTCTCCGTCTGCAGTGATCTTGGAGCCCAAATAAATGAAGTCTGTTACTGCTTCCATTTCTACCCCTTCTATTTGCCAGGGATTGATGGGTCCAGATGCCATGATCTTAGTTTTTTTAATGTTGAGTTTCAAGCCAGCTTTCGCACTCTCCTCTTTCACCCTCATCAAGAGCCTCTTTAGTTCTTCTTCACTTTCTGCCATTAGGGTGGTATCGTCTGCATATCTGAGGTTATTGATGTTTCTCCCTGCAATCTTAATTCCGGCTTGTGATTCTTCCAGCCTGGCATTTCTCATGATGTACTCTGCATATAGGTTAAATAAGCAGGGTGACAGTATACAGCCTTGTCGTACTCCTTTCCCTATTTTGAACCAATTGGTTGTTCCATGACTGGTTCTAACTGTTGCTTCTTGGCCCGCATACAGATTTCTCAGGAGACAGGTAAGGTGGTCTGGTATCCCCATCTCGTTAAGAATTTGCCACAGTTTGTTGTGATCCACACAATCAAAGGCTTTTGCATAGTCAATGAAGCAGAAGTAGATGCTTTTCTGGAACTCTCGTGCTTTCTCCATGATCCAGCGAATGTTGGCAATTTGATCTCTAGTTCCTCTGCCTCTTCGAAACCCAGCTTGTACATCCGGTAGTTCTCGGTTCACGTACCGCTGAAGCCTAGCTTGTAGGATTTTGAGCATAACCTTGCTAGCATGTGAAATGAGTGCAATTGTGCGATAGTTTGAGCATTCTTTGGCATTGCCCTTCTTTGGAATAGTAACGTAAACTGACCTTTTCCAATCCCGTAGCCACTGTTGCGTTTTCCAAACTTGCTGGCATATTGAGTGCAGCACTTTAACAGCATCGTCTTTTAGTATTTTAAATAACTCAGCTGGAATACTGTCATCTCCACTAGCTTTGTTGTTAGCAATGCTTCCTAAGGCCCACTTGACTTCACTCTCTAGGATGTCTGGCTCAGGGTCAGTGACCACACCAGCATGGACATCAGGGACATTAAGATCTTTCTTGTAGAGTTCTTCTGTGTATTCTTGCCACCTCTTCTTAATCTCTTCTGCTTCTGTTAGGTCCCTGCCTTTTTTGTCCTTTATCATGCCCATCTTTGCACTAAACGTTCCTTTGATATCTCCAATTTTCTTGAAGAGATCTCTAGTCTTCCCCATTCTATTGTTTTCTTCCATTTCTTTGCATTGTTCATTTAAGAAGGCCTTCTTATCTCTCCTTGCTATTCTCTGGAAATCTGCATTCAGTTGCTTATATCTTTCCCTTTCACCCTTGCTTTTTGCATTCCTTCTTTCCACAGCTATTTGTAAAGCCTCATCAGACAGCCATTTTGCTTTCTTGCATTTCTTTTTCTTTGGGATGGTTTTAGTTGCTGCCTCTTGTACAATGTTACAGACCTCTGTCCATAGTTCTTCAGGCACTCTGTCTACCAAATCTAATCCTCTAAATCTATTCATCACCTTCACTGTGTACTCACAAGGAATATGATCTAAGTCATACCTGAGTGGTCTAGTGGTTTTCCCTACATTCTTCAATTTAAGCCTAAATTTTGCAGTAAGAAGCTCATGATCTGAGCCACAGTCAGCTCCTGGTCTTGTTTTTGCCGTCTGTATAGAGCTTCTCCATCTTTGGCTGCAAAGTATGTAATCAATCTGGTTTCGGTATTGACCATCTGGTGATGTCCATGTGTAGAGTCGTCTCTTGTGTTGTTGGAAAAGGGTGTTTGCTATGACTAGCTTGTTCTCTTGACAGAACTCTATTAGCCTTTGCCCTGCTTCATTTTGTACTCGAAGGCCAAACTTGCCTGTTATTCCGATTACTCCTTGACTTCCTACTTTAGCATTCCAATCCCCTATGATGAAAAGGACATCTTTTTTTGGTGCTAGTTCTAGAAGGTCTTGTAGGTCTTCATAGAACCGGTCAACTTCAGTTTCTTCGGCATCAGTGGTTAGGGCATAGACTTGGATTACCGTGATGTTGAATGGTTTTCCTTGAATACACACTGAGATCATTCTGTCGTTTTTGAGGTTGTACCCCATTACTGCCTTTCCCACTCTCTTATTGACTATGAGTGCAACTCCATTTCTTCTAAGGGTTTCTTGCCCACAGTAGTAGATATAGTGGTCACCTGAATTAAATTCACCCATTCCCGTCCATTTCAATTCGCTGATTCCCAACATGTCGACGTTCAATCTTGTCATCTCATGTTTGACCACATCCAGCTTGCCTTGGTTCATGGATCTTACATTCCACGTACCTATACAATATTGTTCTTTACAGCATCGGACCTTCTTTTCGCTTCCAGATACATCCACAGCTGAACGTCCTTTCGGCTTTGGCCCAGCCGCTTCACTCTTTCTGGAGCTACTTGGAATTGCCCTCCGCTCTTCCCCAGTAGCATATTGGACACCTTCCGACCTGAGGGGCTCATCTTCCGGCGTCATATCTTTTAGCCTTTTAACATTGTCCATGGGGTTTTCTTGGCAAGGATACTGGAGTGGGTTGCCATTTCCTTCTCCAGTGGACCACATTTTGTCATGACCTGTCCATCTTGGGTGGCCCTGCACGGTGTAGCTCATGGCTTCACTGAGTTACACAAGCCCCTTTGCCACGACAAGGCAGTGATCCTTGAAGGGGTTTATCATGCTACTTTTAATTTATTCTGTATGAATAGGACACATCTTTGTGTCATATTTCAGTAACAATTTGTAAGCGGTAAATTATCTTGACATAAGCATTTCAAATTTGGTCATCTTTCTCAAGGTCCCTTCTTGTTTCTTAAGATTTTTTGTTCTTCCAGTGATTTGTAAATTCATTAACCATAGTAAATTTGTACCTTCATTAAGCAATTCTTGCTATGTCTTTAGTCTGTTTTCTGGATCTAGATATATCATATTACTGTATGTAATTAAAAGTTTTCTACTCTAGTTACCCTTGAGTTTAAAAGCATTTGATGATGATGATGATGATGATGATGATGATAATGATGACAACAACAATGGTGAAATCACCAGACTCAGAAGAAAGAGGTAGCCTTGCATTTCCTAACAATAAATTATATTATCAAGTAAGCTGTGTATCATGGTTAACAGAATGGATACAACAGCAGAACACAATTATAGAAGGAGTGAGGCTGGCAAATTGATTTCACAGGTATTTATGGTACAAAAAAACAAGAAAAGAATTTGAAGGGAAATATTATAAGACAAAGTTTGTTAAAAATTAGGAAGCTTCTAAAAAATAAATAGCCATTTTTTTAAGGCTTTCTGGAAAACCAGCAGAATCAGGCCTAACCAGATCTCCAGGGGTCTTGTGTTCCAGAAAGCCTGCACTCCAACTTACAATATGGAAGGAAAACAAAAACAAAAGCAAACAAAGTAATAACAATAAAAAACAATAAGAACAACAACAACCTTGGAAGCATCAAAAGAACATTGGAAGTTTCCCTGTGTGCATAGAAAGTTCAGAATGCAATACCTTTCATTCCATGTAATGTGCATAAAAGCAATGTCTGAGAGGACAAGAAGTTCCACTGTCATAGCAGCCATGAAGAAAATGTAGCGGGGGCAATGAACAGATTGGCAAGCTGCCAGAAGTTTCTTTCTGTTTTGGGGAGTGCTGTGGCACTCTGAACTGAAGGATTTTGCAGACTCTTCATTGGAAAAAAAAAAAAAAAGGTTTCTGTGTGTACACACACATTAATCATGATTTAATATAATCATGGTCTACATGACAGATTGGAGATGCCGCTGCATTAACAGCTCAATACTGGTGGCCTCTGCATTTGGTGGCACCCGAACTCCATTTAAATGGTCACCTCTCAGTTTTCCATTCTGAATCAGTGTGCAAGGATCAGGTGTTCTCATAAATAGCAGGATAATAACCATTTCCAGGGAGAATGCTGAGAAACACATTGGACTACCATATGTGTTTGGAAGAAGATTAGCAGGAATGTAAAGCCTGTTTGTGTTGGGAAAGTAAAAGAGTGTGGGCCAGTTAAATTTGGGGGAAAGTAGAACAGGGGAATGGACTTTGAAAAGAATGATAGCAGTAATCTCTAAATAGTGCAAGAGAGAAGACAGAATGAAAAGGAAGGAAGGGTTGGCTTGTTTTGGTTTAGAAGGATGGAAAAGGTGAGCTACAGAGTACAAAATAGCATTTATTTATTCATTCATTTTCTAACAAATGATCCATCACTGCGATGAACAATTGTAACTTAGACGTTTGTATATTTACAGGACTCTGATTTGATGGACTGTGTGTGTTCTATTTACCCCATCCCAAAAGTCCCACTGGCAACCTGCCCTGCCTGTTCAAACCCCAACTTTTCTGTACTGAGCAGTATGATTTGATGTTTGATGTAAACAGAACTGAAGCTAAGCAAATAAATCCCCCTGATTTTTTTCTTACTAACTGTTAATTTGATTTAACAAGCAAAAGAGAAGTTACTTTAGAATCCTTTTGAAGGATAAAACAATTTTAGAAAATGGAATATGACATTATTGAGTTACAAGGTGGCCAAGTGATGTGGTTAAATGTCCTTTCGTTGTACTGTTTCTGGTGATCTGGAGCCTCCCAGCTTCTCTCTCTTCCGTCATATTCCAAGGGAAGACACCATTAGGGAAAACCTCTCCTTGTTTGCTTGTTTGCTTGTTTTCAGTAATGGTGCTACAGTCACTGCCCTAGAGAAATTGTTGAAGACATTGTTGCCTTTATGGATTGTAATGTACCATAAGATCCACTGGATAGAAGGCAGTTGTGAAATATTTTAAATCAATATGTAAATAAAAATCTGCTTTTGACATATCATTTTCCCTTGCAGGATCAGAGAGGTGAACTACATCATTAACTATCCAGACAAGTTACTATTAAGGAAGGCTCAATATTATTTTCTTTCTGTTTTCTTTCTTCTTTCATATATAAATACCCATACGTACATGCATACATACACATAGATATATACATATGCATACTGGTGTACATAATGTGTAGCTAATTCTCTGTTTTGCTGTTTTACATTTTTAGGGGAAAAAAGCACGTGAAGAAATTGCAGGTTTTCTATCTGGAGAGTTCTTGAATATTTAATGAGAGTTTACATGATTGTCAATACTTACATTCAACAGGCACAAACTGATTACCATGGTTACAGAATAGTAAATTGATCAGTATATAAAAGGGTCAATGGACATGCAATGGATTCATTAATTTTGTGTTCTCACTAGGCCTTTTTATACAACAAATCCAATTAATGATAAAGCCAAAACATTTCAAAGAATGTTGGTGCTACCCTTGATACTGATCAAGTCAACAGGCTCAAAGTGATAATCCCTCAATATTTTCCAAATGGTGAAGGAATAATGATAATGATTTATTATTAGGGGGAAAAAATGCATAGAAAATATCACCAGTTGTATTCTCACACTTACAGGTAAGGCTGGGAGATCCTTTGGAAGGCACCATGGAACATTATTGGCATAGTTACTACCGCAGAAATTTTTCAGGTGAAAGTACCAATATTTGAATGTTAAACAAGATAACTGTTTCCTATGTAATTGTCTTCTAAAATCAATCTAAACAGGTCTTGAAATTTTGGTTTGGGTTTAAATTCTGTGACTGGTTTATGTTAGTCTATTAATCGTCCAGTATCACTCAGTCCTATAGAAAGATAAAGACAGCACTGTCTAATGCACATCTACTTAGACATGCATTTGGACTCAATACAATGGATCTTATTCTGAGATTAGATGGTAACTTCTCAGTGTAATTAGTAAGGTTTATTCTTACTGTTTGGATTCGATTCAGTTTCAATTTATTATGGCAAACAGATGCAAAAAAGTAAAAAAAAGACATACAGAAACATACACGTGTATACAAACACACACATACAAACATATACAGATGGACGTTCAGGCTTATTTTTCAAGTGGATCCCCTGTCACAGTTTTGTAGCTGCATAACAAAACTTTACAACATACATACATACATACATACATACATACATACATATATATATATATAAAATTCCTTGTTTGGATGAATTCCAGATTTCAATTTCCCATTCCAATTTCTGTAAATCATTCTTAAAGTATGGTGTCCAGAACTGGACATAGTCTAGAAAAGCATAAAGTAGAAAGACTCCTTCTTAAGATTTGGAAATGTATTTATTTATTTAAAATATTTGTATGGTCACCCAACTTAAAACGAAAATCTGGACAGAAATCACACTTGCTGTATATAACCTAAAACTTTCTTCTATGATTCCAGGCTATCTATCTATCTATCTATCTATCTTCAGCTGTTAGCTTCTTCCATTAAAAAATTTATATGCACTGAATAGCTCTCTGTTTCCTCTGTCCTTGTCAGGATTAGCCCATGAAACTCCAGGAGACAGTACAGATTCTATCCAGCAAGGTTTATTGGCTTCATTCCCGCTACAGAAATCTTCTCAGAGTGAAAGCAATTCCCAGAGTCACCCCACAAACATCCTGCATTCCTCAGGGAGGTGCCAGTCTCATCCTCTTATCTCTTCCTCTTTGTTCTGGGGATAAGAGTACGCGCTTAACCCCTTCCACTCTAGTTCTCACAGTCCTCCCAACACTATCCCCCACTTCTACTACACACATCTTAGTATCAGAGTTGAGTTTGAAATCCTAAAATAAAATTACCTAACAAATATTGGATTGGTTCAAAGACAATAGATCTGAGTAAAATACTCAGTCTCTTGGATTAAGTAGATTTTCTCAGCCATTCTAGTCATTTTCATGTGTAAATTACCTTGGTCTTTTTACTGCAAGGCAAAGTCCTAGAATAAAATTACCTAACAAATATTAGACTTGTGCAGAGACAATATCTCTGACATGTGCAACTTTTAATCCCCTCTTCCTTTGAAGTCCAGTAGCCCAAGGATCATGCCACTGATTTCCATTGAGACACCAAAGAAATAATATGTAGCTGAGAAATCTGTCCCAACATTCAGAGAAGTATGAAATCTGTTGTATACCTAAGCTCTGATCCATATATTAATTGAGTGGAGCAGGCTGGGCATTTTACACAGGAAGGCACTAATGCTGATAATATTTTACATGCATAGTGACCTGGGCAAAAATGTTTCTTACGTAAAGGCTTTATCTGATCCTTAAGCATTTATAGTAAATGCAGGGCAAACTAATATGGTATCTAGATGAACTAGAATATGGGGTGATAATTCAACATTAAATGAATTCAACATAAAAGAAAAAATGCAAGGAGGGACACTGAAATACAGAAGATAATGTGTCTATTTCTAATTCTAGACATTCTGGATAACACAAGCTATCATACATTTGCAGATGTTGAAAGTAGATGTTTGGAGAAGCTAACTTACATATTATCCATGGAAAGATGTGAATCAGAATCATTTAGTACAGACACAATGGAAAAATAACATTGCTCAACAACCTGAAAGAAAGACACATGAGATAGATATAAACTCCACAGAGTCACTTTGTCTGTTTGACCAGGAAATGTTTATCTCTTTGTGTTCCTCAAACCTCAGGAGCCTGTTGTGTTAATCACACTTGGTTTTCCCAGTTTCCTTTGAAACAGTCCTTTTTTGAAATAAAACCTCATGAAGACAAATGTGTCAAGCCTTCTCTTAAATCTTTTATATCATATGATCCTTTCTCCTGGAATACAGTTGAAAGGCAGAGCAGCATGTGAAACAATAATCCAGAGTTCTAACTAAGATATTAATTTTGCATTGTTTGTTGAATGACACTAACAATGATGTGCATTTCCTGATAAAAAAGAAAAACCACTCTGGAAAACTTTTTCCTAGCTATTTCCCAACATGTTTTTCATTCACATCAAAACAAAACAAAACAAAACAAAACAAAACAAAACACTTATCTTGTAGTTTTACCTCAGTGCATCAGCACTATGGCTCTGTTAATTTGACAAATTTATTTTTGAGTTTGGCTGAACTCCTACTTGATTACCTAGCACAGCCATATTGTTGCCCTGGCAATCATTTTAGGAAGTGGCTTTAACTTTCCAGGCACTTCCTAAAAACCACTTCCTGGTTCAGGTCTTAGTCCTGGGAATTCTCCTGTCCAAGTCCAAATCTGACCCTGCTTAGCTTTTTCAATATCAGTTTAGGTTCAGCTAGTGTTTGGACCCATGATGACATTCATTTGATACATAGTTAGAAATAGAACAACATGTACAGGTGTAGAAATTGTCAATATTGGCTTTTGTTGTTTTATTTGTTTCTGTCACTGGGAGTATAAACAAAGCATGCCTAAGTTCTTCAGACATAGTTATAGTCTTAAAGAGGAGCAATTTAGTAAGAAAAAATGCACACATTGCAATAAGCAATTTAAAATGTTAATAAGAGAAAAGTGCAGAATCCAAAATGCATGTGATCGGCTGAACAAAAAGAGAAAGAAAATGTAAATATGGTAAGCAGAAAACACTTTTTTTTTTTTTCCCTGAATTCTTGCTGAACGTTTTTGAACATATATGCCAATGTTCATGCAATACCCCCTTGCCCCTGGGTGCAATTTAGAAAATAACATTTTTTAATTAAAAAAAAAAATTAATCAAGTTGCTGCCTTATTTATAAAAATAATAAAGGCAGGATAAAAAGTCTAAAAAAGAAATGTTAGTCAAACAGCATGTGATTAATTAACTTTGAGGTACTTACACATTTAAAATTAACTGCACTTACTGGAATGGTTAGGTGGGTCTGCAACAAAGGATTGTTCTAGGCAGTTTCTCAGAGAAAGAAGTAACAATCAGCTCTTGATTCACAGACTTGCTTCCTTGGAGTTTTCCTTCTTGGAGACCTTATTTGAAAGAGGAAATCTTTACTAACAGACATATATCTGGAAAACAGTTCTTGAACTGATTCCAGAATTTTTCAGAAAGTGCTGCTGATTATAATTCATAAGAAGACTCATATTTGTAAGACTACACATATTAAAATAAATCCTTGCATTGAGACAGAGGCTAGGAAACGAAAACAAAACAAAACTAGTCCTTTATAAGGAGCAAAGAATGTGATGAAATTGGAGTGGGTGGATAGGATTGAACATGGAATTCTATACTAGTGGGAATTCTATACTTTACTAGGAAATGTTGAATATAAATACAAGTTCCTTGTTGGAAGTATTTTCCTGAACTCCTGAACAACTTTAAGAAGTTTAATTGTATTTTCAATGACTTTCATAGAAGAAAACTAAATGGAATGAAGTTTATGAAGATTTTCGCCTCTAGACCTCTTTTTTCCAATTAGGTAAAAAGTCAGAGGGGGACGCGGTGGCACAGCGGCTTAATGACACTGAAAGTTGCCAGCCAGAAATGGCTGACGCTTCAGCGGTTCGAGTCCAGCCTTCGCGTTAACAGGGAGAGCTCCTGTTTCCTCCCCAGCTCCTGTCAACCCAACAGGTCAAAAACTCACATGAGTAGATAAATGGGGACTCTCACTCCGGTGGGAGGAAAAATGCTGGCAGCGCCTTGCACAGAGAGACGGGACCAGTTGCCGGTAAGCTCGCCCGAAAAGGGCGCGAAGCAACGGAAATCCCGCCTCCTGCGCTCACCAGCTGGGCTCTGCTCTAGGAAGGAGGCTCTGGCAAACCACTTCCGAAAAATAATTGTCTTGAAAACTGCAAGGATTCGTCCAGGCAGTCACTGCAGGGTCAGTAATGACTGAGCGCAGACCAAAAAAAAAAAAAGGTCAGAAGATCAGATGGTTGTACTGATTTTGTATGCAGGGTTACATTTCCACAAATATGTCTCTCAATTTGATCAGTCACATGATAGGAGGTAGGAGTAGAAACAAGTTGGGTATGGCAAAGGCAAAGGTTCCTCCTCCTCCTCCTCCTCCTCTTTCTCTTTCTCTTTCTCTTTCTCTTTCTCTTTCACATCTCTTTACTTTTTCTGAAATTTCCGCACTTCTATTTCTGGATGATTTGTAACGGCCTTACCATGAAAACGTAGAAACACCATCAACAAAAAGCCTTAGGAAACACACAGCATGGAAACATGCAATACTGGTTAAAAAGAAATTAGGAATATGGGATCAGAAAATTCTAATGTAATATCATATTTCTTTAGATCTTACAGATTGTCATTGTAACAAACCATTGCAACCCATTGAAATTCTTACTTACCATTTCAGACTTTCTATCAGTCTGCCTTATCATCTTTCTATTCTATTACTCCACCCCATAGTTTTATACTCTTCCTCTTCCTCAAAATATTCTTCAAGATTGAGCTTGGTCATTCTTTGGTGCATTTTTCAGGGGAGACACTCAAAATTGTTTGTGTTATTTTGGCTTAAAGTTAACTAATGGTAATTGTATTCTGACTGACAGTGTAACATAGCCTACCACTTTTGGGAACCACAAAACCTCTAGTCAATGTACCTGTCATTAAAGAAAGAAGAAAGAACCTGAATGTTAAACAACCCTGGAGTAAATTATAATAATATGTTCTAGAATGTAATGGAGATGTTTAGAATTCTAGTCATTATATTCTGTTTGGATTCTCATTCAATATTCCATCTCTTTTCAAAGCAATCAGTTAGCATTTTAAGGAAACTAAGCATAGACTCCATTAAGGATGTAAAAGTATTTTCTCATGGTTCTTACTGGAAGCTTTTCAAGGTTGCTATTCTAAGCAAAGCCATATCATAATGTTCAAAAGATGTTCAAACTCCAGCTATATTTGCCCTTTCTCTGGAAAAAAAAAATCTTACTTTAAAAAATCTACAAAGGAATGTGAGAGCAAGAGTGTATTGTACACTCATGTGCATATTGTGGCATAATGTCACATGGGCACAGGCTCTTCTTTGGTCACATTACAAGGCAGAATTCAGGGTGCAGTTGCAGAAGGTACATGGTTAAAGCACTTACCTAAAACAAGGAAGCAAAATATCAAGTGATCAGGTAATAATACGATTTTGATATATTTGAAAGAAGAGAACCCTGACAAACATTAAGATTAAAGAAATTTAAAAGCTAGAGTAGTAAGAAGATGAGAATTCCTTTGGAAGATATTTGTCATCTGGAAATGACTGAGGATGTGTGGTATGGGGCGGAGGTGGGAGGAAAATTACTAAATGCCCTAGAAAAATAATCCTGGAAAAACAAAAAAGGGTAAATCTTACATCTGCATCACAGCCATTGACTTTATCTCTTGGAACGAGGCTGGATGAAAGTCCAAAATTAGAGACTTCTTTCTTAGTTATCTTTCAGGATTTGAATTTGTTCTCATTCAGACTTAATGGATATCCTTATCTAGATTCCCCCCCCCCCCAACTTTTCCCAGATGCTCTTGTCAGAAGGGTTAGCTAAGTTGGTCTTAGGGCTGTTCATGCCTATGGCCATGCAGCCCAAAATAAAGAAGTTACCACCTTTTGACTATTATGCACTGGCAATTGAGATAACATTAATTAACTTGCTATTGGTGCATGTACTGTATACCTAACATTTATGTGTCTATTTTCTCAGTAAGTAAATAGACTGATTTGTAAATTACTATTCCTCTTTCCCAATACCTTTAAAACAAAGATGGGGGATCTTGATGCAAGAACAGCTAGAATGATATGTCATTATGTCAGAACTTTAAAAATTGTCCAATGAATACAGCTGATGTCCCTTCTTTTGTTGCCATTAGGCAATTTAATTATAGCTTTGCTAAATAGTACAGCACCATATGATTTCCCTGGAGAGGTATGTATTGGGTTGGGTCTAAAATGTCCAGTGTTGACTATGCTATTGTTTCACAGAACTTGTTATCTTATTTTACCTAACAGTCTAAGTCATGACTTAAAGCCTTTGTTAGTATTAGTATCCAGGACTTTAAAAAACAGTCTCTCAAAGCAAAAAAAAAAAAAGAATCTTATTAAGAATTATTGAACATACAGAAGTTTTAATCAGTTATTTCCCCAGTTGCCGGCATATACATAAAATATCATATAATGCTTTATTAAGAGAGAGAGAGAGAGAGAGAAAGAAGAAGAAGAAGAAGAAGAAGAAGAAGAAGAAGAAGAAGAAGAAGAAGAAGAAGAAGAAGAAGAAGAAGAAGAAGAGGAGGAGGAGGAGGAGGAGGAGGAGGAGGAGGAGGAGGAGGAGGAGGAGGAGGAGGAGGAGGAGGACGAGGAGGACGAGGAGGGATGATGATGATGATGATGATGATGATGATGATGATGATGCTCAAAAAGTATTATGGCAGTAGTTGCTTGCTGCTGCAATTTACCATCCTTTTGTAGCTTATTTAACACATGACCTCATATGGCCCAGCTATCCCATTTCTGCCTAAAATGTTGGAAGACCACATTCATACCTTTTAAACCATGGAAGGATCCAATAAATTTATGGCAAATCTAGAAGTCCTTTACATTTCAAAATGGTCACCTGTAACAATACCAGAGCTTAACTCTTGATCCCTCAGTTCCTAAGCTCCAGGAAATAATATGATAACATTCAATTTGATAAATGAAAAGTTCAAATGGTATACACCTGTGCTTACCTCTCTATTCAGTGCAATTAATGCCACTGTCCATGTGCCTCTAAGTGTGTCTTCTATCACAGCAAAAATAAGATATATGGATTTGCTGAATATGCATGAATTTGCTTTTGAAATGATACTTAGATTAAATATCATGTCTATTTATAGCCAATATTATAATACACTGGGAGACTGGGTGTTAACAAGGGTATATATTATTTAGGGTTATTATTTGTCCTTGCAATTATATCAGGATTTAGGGTCCAGATTGCTTTGGCTATTGTATTTCCAAACAGACTAATTAAAAAATAACAATCAAATATCTGAACGATGTCACTGATCTAAAACAACATGCCTTCTTCAAAGAAACCCGTTCCTCATTAAGCTGACAGGGTAGTTGTAACAAAATGATAAATTAAGGTAAACATAGAGGTTTATTAAGATTTTCAAAAAGACTTTTGGAGGAAAAAAAAGTTTTCCCCACAAGACGCTATCTAGAAAGTATAGTTGGGATTTTATGAATTTTTAAAAGCTTTCTGAGGCACAAGACAACTTCTATCAATTTTCTTAATGAGAAGCAGAGTTGCAGAAAATAAATTGTCATCAATCTTCTTCATTATTATTGTCCTCATAATCTCAGCTGAAATATAGCAAATTCCCCCATGGCAACTCCAACTGTGGAGAATTCTGTTGACAAATTCTACCTCCTCCCAGAGGTCAAAGAGTTTCCCTGGAAAATTAATAATATAAATTTCTCATCCATTTTATTACTGAAATAGAGATGGGCCACTCAATGTGGCATGAGAAATGAATCTTCAAATGTAATTTACAATATAAATACAGTTACGTCGACTTGGCAGAATAAGACAACATAGCCCTCAGTTTCCATTTCCTGGCTCCAGGAAATTATCCTGTTAAGTTCACAGCACATTTCCTTTAAAGAAAATTCCAAAGGTGGACATATTTCAGAACTTCTGGAACTTTTTTATGGTGTTTTCAAACTGTTCCACCTTTCTATGTTCTTGGTAATTATCATATGAAGCTGTACTGGAAGATTATGTAGATTTTAAGAGGAAGGCTTTTTTTGTTTCGGGGATTTGCTTGAATTTGCTACCTGCATAAAAGAGGGGATTCTGTAGTTGTTTCTGAATCCACAGAAGAAGCCAGAAGAAGCCCTTAAATGGAAGACTAATGGTGAAAATCGTCATTTATAACACAGAATTTCTGAAGGGATAGAAAGGGTCAAAGTAGACTCATTGGTTTTAAAACCAAGGTAATAGTGAAGGGATGTGACATGGAATTGTCATTCTGTTTAAAAGATGCAGGCAGATTTGACCTGGGTTTGGGGGAGATTTGGGGAAGATTATATATACCATATATACAAACCATACATGGACAAGACAAGAGAACTTGGAATTGATGGAATGCTACTACAACAGCAGACCTAATGAGAGGGGATATATGAAACATATGAGGGATCTATGGATAGACAGAAGACCTACATCCACACTAACTGAGAAGCAACTAGTTACCCAGCGCTTCAACATAGTGAAGAGGAAGCTGCTCTCACAACTTGAGATAGACCAACTCCACATTACAACCCAGACTCAAGCAGAACTAGAAGAACAAGCAGATGTGCAGCCAACACCTGAAGCTGGAATGTCACTGCCACCCCTTCAATTACAGAGCACAGCAGCTGATATGAGGCATAAGATCGTGGATAAACTAGCTACAGTCAACCCTCGAGTCCGATTACCAAGGCTCAGTGGAGAAGTACCATCAGATAGTATGCTAGAAGATGCCAACAGAGCCCTCCAGACAATTCCTACTACCACCATAACTGAAACCAATGAATTGGTATATGCTACAGCCGCTGTAATCCTGGAAATGCTTGGCTACACGATCAAGAAGAACAGCAGTACATACCCACCCTGGAAAATGAGATTGGAGGCTAAGATCAAGGCAACTCGGAGAGAAGTCAGTCAGCTGGTGGAACTACAGAAGCATGTGGAGATTAGGGATAAGACTCAGCTACTGAAAAAATACATGGGCCTGACTCCATCTGAAGCTCTAGAGACTGCTAAACAAAGGCTCACAGCACTGGCTACCAGGCTAAGGAGATACACTAGAGAAGCAGAGGCCAAGAAGATAAATGCCCTGTTCTCCAAAGAACCATCCAAAGTGTACTCCCAACTGCAGTGCAACCACAGAGTAACAGCTTAGCCACCAGCAGCGGAAACTGAACAGTACTGGAAGAACATATGGGAGAAAGAGAAGACACATAACACCAGTGCAAAGTGGCTGCAGGACCTGAAAGCAGACCACAGCAATCTCCCAGAACAGGAACCAGTCACCATCACAGTAGCAGACATCCAACAGCGGGTCAAGAACATGAAAAGCTGGACAGCACCTGGCCCGGACATGATCCACACCTACTGGCTAAAGAAACTAACAGCAGTGCATGAATGCCTAGCAGCACAGATGAACCAACTGCTAGCAGCAGGCTCCCACCTGGACTGGCTAACACAAGGAAGGACAGTGCTGATCATGAAAGACGCCCACAAGGGAACAGTACCATCCAGCTACCGGCCAATAACCTGCCTCCCCACAACATGGAAAGTTCTATCAGGCATCCTAGCTGCCAAGCTACAAGACCATATGGGCCAGTACACGAGCACAGCTCAGAAGGGCATTGGGAACAACACCAGAGGCTCAGAACACCAGTTACACCTAAATAGAGCAGTTGCCCGAGACTCAAGTTCTAGGCAGACCAATCTGAGCACAGCCTGGATTGACTACAGGAAAGCCTATGACTCAATGCCACACACATGGATCTGTGAATGCCTGGCACTATACAAAGTCAAAAGGACACTAAGGACCTTCCTCAAGCACTCAATGGGACTGTGGAAGACAACACTGGAAGTGAACTCAAGACAGCTCGCACAAGTGGCCATCAAGTGCGGCATATACCAAGGTGATGCGCTGTCCCCACTGCTGTTCTGCATAGGCTTAAACCCCCTCAGCCAGATAATCACAAGGTCTGGATATGGGTACAAGTTCAAGAGTGGAGTCACCATCAGCCACCTCCTCTACATGGATGACATCAAGCTGTATGCTAAGAGTGAACAAGACATCGACTCACTGATCCACCTGACACGGATCTACAGCGAGGACATTGGGATGTCATTCAGACTGGAGAAGTGTGGCAGGATGATAGTAAAGAGAGGGAAGGTAGTTAAGACCGATGGAGTGGAACTACCAGTGGGCCATATAGCAGACATAGAAACCAGCTATAAATACCTTGGTGTCCCACAGTCACATGGGAACCATGAGGAGGAGGCAAGGAAGACAGCAACAGTGTTCTAACCACTACACTATCCAGCCGCTCTATGTATAGCTTATGTCTGGTATATGGCCCACTGATCATATAGCAGACATAAATAGCTATATATACCTTGGTGTCCCACAGTCACATGGGAACCATGAGGAGGAGGCAAGGAAGACAGCAACATCCAAGTACCACCAAAGGATAAGTCAGGTCCTGAAGAGCCAGCTCAATGCGAAGAACAAGATCCATGCCATCAACATGTATGCCCTGCCAGTCATCAGATACCCTGCCGGTATAGTGAGCTGGTCAAAGGAAGAAATGGAGGCTGCCGATGTGAAGACCCGGAAGCTCCTCACAATGTACGGAGGTTTCTACCCCAAGTCCAATAACCAGAGACTGTACACCAGCCGCAAAGAGGGCAGGCGGGGTCTGATGAGTGTCAAAGCCACTGTCCTGGATGAAACCCAGAGTATCCAGGAGTACATCAGTAAGATGGCACACAAAGATGAGCTGCTGAGAGAATGCTTCAGGCAGCAGCAGACATGGGAGGAAGTTCAAGCGGAGGAAATACCATGGGAAGACAAGCCCCTGCATGGGATGTACCATCGACAGATAGCTGAGGTGGCTGACATTGGGAAATCCTATCAGTGGCTGGAAAGGGCAGGACTAAAAGACAGCACTGAGGCACTGATCATAGCAGCACAAGAACAGGCACTAAGCACCAGATCCATAGAAGCAGGGGTCTACCACACTAGACAGGACCCAAGGTGCAGATTGTGCAAAGAGGCCTCAGAGACAGTCCAACACATAGTGGCAGGGTGTAAGATGCAGGCAGGAACAGCGTACACTGAACGGCACAACCAAGTAGCTGGCATTGTGTACAGGAACATCTGCACAGCATATGAGCTAGACCCCCCCCAAGTCCAGATGGGAGATTCCACAGAAGGTCATGGAGAATAAAAGGGCTAAGATCCTGTGGGACTTCCAGATCCAGACGGACAGGCAGGTACTGGCCAATCAACCAGACATCGTGGTAGTAGACAAAGACCAGAAGACAGCGGTAGTGATAGATGTAGCAGTGCCAAGTGACAGCAACATCAGGAAGAAGGAACATTCGAAGCTGGAGAAGTACCAGGGCCTGAAGGAGGAAATCGAGAGGATGTGGAAAGTCAAGGCCAAAGTGGTCCCAGTAGTGGTAGGAGCACTCGGGGCTGTAACTCCTAAGCTGGGAGAGTGGCTCCAACAGATCCCAGGAACAACATCAGAGCTCTCTGTGCAGAAGAGTGCAGTGCTAGGAACAGCTAAGATACTGCGCAGAACCCTCAAACTCCCAGGCCTCTGGTAGAGGACCCGAGATTGAGGAAGACACATACCACCCGTAGGGGTGAGAAGGGATTTTTATATATATATATATATATATATATATATATATATATATATATATATGTATGTATGCATGCATGCATGCATGCATGCATGTGTGTCTGTGTGTCTGTGTGTCTGTGTGTCTGTGTCTGTGTGTTTATATGCACACACACATATTTAAATATATATATTTTTAAAAAATGAAATAAATGTTTTTACTTTATCCATGATTTAATGCATCTGTCTTATTTATTAGTTCCTTTTGAAAATGAGAAAATAACACCATGGATTTTCTATATTTTGCCTCCAAAAATAGCAGTGTAATCATGGGGGGGAGGGTTCACTGTGATGGAAATTTGAAAGGTGGGGGGGTGGGGCTTTCAAAGTGCAGGTAGCTTTTTGGGCACAGGTTGCTCATTCCTGATGCACACTATTTTGAGCTCATGGGAGGAAAATAAAGAAATAAATACCTTCTAGAAATGGATGCTTTCTTGCAGCAGTGACTGGAAACTGCAAGCACATGCTTGAATGTGAATGAATCAATTTCCTGTTTAGATTAACTGTAGATGAATCTGTCAGTTTTGGTTCCTCACTATATCGCATTTTCCAATCTCAGATTCAGTTCACCTCAGTTCTGCCTCAGTTCTGATTTCAAAGTATGGAGGAACTTTGGAATGCATTTTATATGCATTTGTTCTACACTTCGTCTAATCCATAGAAGAAAATTGCAACATGTTTTACTTAACATAAGACATGATTTTATCTTATTTTCGCATTTTTGATTAAAAGTATTTTTGAAAGGATAACTTTGCTTCAGCTAGTGTATTGGATTAAAAAAGCAAAACAAAATAAACCATATTTATTTTTCCTTACCCGGTTAAAATGAATTGTTAATTTACCTAATCCTGTGAGTAATATCAGTGTATATGACGTCCTGAATGGGACTAAAAATTGCATAAAGTATCCCTATTGCCTTCAGAACAGTGCAGGAGCTTAGACACAATGCCATGCCCAAAATGTTGCAGAGTACAATTTGAAAAGTCATAGGGAAAATCATCTGAAACAAGGAATAAGCCCTGACAGCACTCCATTTATGAAACATGTGGAGAGACAGGACAGTTTCTCTCCACAGGACAGAAACACCTATGGAGAATATAAACAGCTTTAAAGCTCACAGAAAAAAGCAAGTATCCAGTGTTTGTGTCAGATTCATAGTCCTTGTAATCAATGAAATAGGGAAACAGGGAAGGAGGAATCTGTCTGTCTGTCTGTCTGTCTGTCTGTCTGTCTGTCTGTCTATCTATCTATCAGGAGAGTTTTGTGACTAAAACAATAATAATGATAATAATAATTTATTAAATTGTGGGTGGCTCACAACAATCAAAGAAATAACAATAAAATATATATATAAAAAAGATAACTTACAGCAAGTGCAATGAAGTGAGGTGTCTGGGTGAAGAGCTTAATGTCCTAGTTGAGTTTGGAATCCAAAGTTAAAATGCCTATGTTACTTTAATTTCTATGATGGAAAAAAGAGGATTTAAGAAAAAAGAAAGGGAATGTATAAAGAAAAAAGTAGTGACACAATACATCTTCCCATATGTATTTAGGATGATCTCAAAACTGCAGAACTGAGGACCTATCTTTAAAGAATCTAACTGAAGCCATTTTTCTTTGCCGAGGAAGATCATAAAGGAATCCTCAGTCAGGAAGACAGTAAAGGTATCTTTAAGCAACATTCTTAATTAAAATAATGTTTTCTTAGTTACATTCTCATGAACTGTGATTTGAGTTGCATAACTATATTCCACAGATTTATTTTATAGGGTTAGGATTAGGGTTGTGTTGATACAATAAAAATAATAATATAACATTTTTAGGTAGTATTTTTGTATATGGAAAAAGAAGAAGGAAGAGTAATAAATAGTACCATGATGCACTTTAAAATTGTACGTGGTAAGAAAAAATAATTTGGAAATATGTTCTTATAATAAAATAAGTTTTGAAATGTGCATGTTAAATGCTCCTTGTTAAAATGTCCATCTATTCTCATTCATTCTCTCTCTCTCTCTCCTTCTCTCTCTCTCTCTCTCTCTCTCTCATCAATTTATACAGATAAATATACCTATAAAAATAGATAGAAAGAGATGAAGAAATATGCAAATACTTAGGTAGATTTAAAAAAAAAATATTGTAATAATTGGAGATGCATGAGTAAATAGGATGGGCTGAAGCATGAGTGTATGTAACATTGACACAGACTGGAAACAGGCAAGTAAGTTCATCTTTAAAACAAACTTTATTTGTTGTCCTTAAAGTGCTCATCAAAGCTAATTTTGTAAAAATATATCATAAAGTATCCTAGGCAAAGGGTTCCACTAAAACTACCAGAAGCTTCAAAATAATCTCAGGCTGAAGAAACAAAAAGTGTATGTATGTGTGTTTTTAAGAATAAAATAAGCAAACAAACAAATAAATAAATAAAATAAGACAGAAGAACCCAAATATGTTTTAAAATGCAGATCTTGAAATATTCTGGAGAAAAAGTTATTTAGAAATTATACTGAAATTATCCTTTTCCTTATTATGGATAAATATATACAGATTTATGGGTGACCAGATATGAGCATGTCAAAAACTGGAAATAACTGAAAGTGTCTATCTGTAAGTGGATGATTTCACTTTAGGCCATGTGAAGCAGGCATTATCCAAATTACCCTACAGATGTTCTTGTTAAGAAGGTGCCCTTGGTAAATATTCAGCATGCGTACTAGAATGAAATTGATCTGCCAGGATTTCTATTTTGGGCTATGTCTCAAGCCACCTCTGGTTACGTTCCCTTCCTTCCATAGCTATTTTTGCCTCCTTAGTGTTACAATGTCTTCTATTATCAGTCCTCATCAGAGGCAGGCTGAGCAGCACAATCTTTATGAATTTTATAAGTTTCCATTTTGGAGTCTGCTGCCATTTCTTAAGCGTGTTCTTATTTTCCACCCTCATGCTCCCATTAGTCTCCTGATGTGAATTTATCTCAAGGACAATTTTACAGAACAGAACTGAAGGACTGGAAACATAATGCCAGAATGACAATGCCCATTAAAATATGTATGCATTATTACTGTTACTATTACTAGGTCATGAAATGGTTAAGGCTTCCAGGAAAGTAAAAGAACTGAGTCACAAACATTTTATGAACAATTAACTTAATCATTAAGATGCGACTGGTTACAGATAAAGGAGAAATTTATCTGTAACCAAAAGATAACCTGCACATCCAACAACAAATAATTTGGGTCAGTCTCTTTCTGTCAGCTTGAACTACCTCATAGGATTGTTATTGTGGGGGGAAAAAAATAAGAGGAGGAGGGTACAATATGTCTGCTGCCCTGAGGTCCTATTCAAAAAGAAGAATCCTTAATAAATAAATATTCTAAGCCCCTATTTAAAACATATATTTACATGAATATCACCATCATTGATTCTATCAAATAATGTAAGGAACTGTAGCTGGTCAATGGCTAGAATTATGTCAGAACCATGCCCTTTCTCTCTCTTTCCACTAGGATACTTGGGTTTGGATTCAGATTTGCTCATATTTAGAATAGATCCATTGCCATCAACTTAAGTTTGTCATGATCAACTTGTACAACTGGGCAAAAGCCCAACCTACCTGGCGTTCCTTGAGGGGCTAGCTCTGCTAAATTCTGGAGTGTTTTAACTTTGCATCTCTTACCCTTAATAACATTTATAATGTGGGTGTGGATACATATGTGTGCTTACCAGATTGGTATAATTTGGTAATAATGTTAACAGCTTACTGTAATGGGAAGAAGGAATGACTGTGAGGCTCAGGAGAAAGAGTGGCTATGAAGACAATCAGGTAAAATGAATCTTAGTTGGAAGGAACTGTAACATGAGAAAACATCTCAGACAAGGTTCTCCCTAGTTCTCACAAAGATAAATGGGGTGGGGGTGGGGGTGGGGGTGGGGAATCACATTCAGACTAGCAAGGCTCTGTTACTATAATTTTAACTATAACAAAAGTAGTATTGGGCTGGATGACTTTAGTTTCCTAGTCTGGTCACCCATGAATGGCTCACACTTACAGAATGATTGCCTTTAATTTCATTGACCTTTGTACAGCAGTTTTCAGTGTTCATTTATTTACAAACTGAGTTATTAAAGTACCTATAACTTTCTTTGCTTCTTTTCATTACAAAGGGATGACACTTAAAGGAAAGCTATTTGTGGCAATCTGAACTGGGACATGGTTGTTTTACCATAGCAGCTTCTTCTACAGTCACTTCCGCAACATTTACAATCACTATTTTCAGTTTAATCTGACATCTTAAGGCCGCTTTTCTTTATCTCTCAAGTTATACTGCCTAATATATGAAAGCATGAATATATCTTTAGTATACCAATGTTTACCCATGTGCATACAGCTGTCAGTGTGGCTGTTACTGAAATGTTTATAAGGAGAAAAGATAAGAGGAATACAGATATGTGTGACAATATATGTAGTTATGATTTTTCACAAAGTTAAAAAAGCCAATAATAAGTAATAAATTATTGTTGGGAAAGATACATGAACGAGGGAGGGGTGCTAAATTAAAAAACAACAACAACAAACCATTAAAACAATTGTAAAATTATTACTCTTAAAATAAAAGATGGGAGTGTGATATAAAAGGGAGAAAGGAGGGAAAAGGGTGAGAGAAGAAAGAAGAAGGGGGCACAAAACTTATGAAGGAAAAACTAACAGAGGCTTAGCACGCATCAGTGGAAATGAGAACGGTGAAAGGAAGAGCTTTTCAATATACATAAACACACACCAGTGAGGTGTGGTTGCAGTGATAGCAGATGTATTTCTCCCAACTCTCTTCAGGGTCTTGCTATCTCTTGAAAAAGGAGGTCAATCTGATTTGAGGATGGTTCTCTTCATCCCTGAATATGATCATCTCTTCACCAAGGTGTATCTGACCAAGTGCAAAAAACCTGTCATTTAATTTTCCCCCTTTCCTTTAATAGTGGAATTGCTATCATCTCCTTGGGAATTTCCTTTTTACGTATAAATTCCATAATCTTTTCAAACTACCTGCACGGGCATTAATGTGATGGCTAGAGTTGGCAAGACGGGCAATAAGAAGCCTGGAATCAGATAGGACCATTTTTTGAACACATGTAAACCACTGGCCAGTTTCTGTTTCTTACAAGCAATCCATTATGACAAAAGGGCAGAGAAACAAACAACAGGGCATACATACTATATATAGTGTGTAGAGAGACTGGCAGATTCTTAGCCTTGGCAGAATCTGATCTTCAGTGTAACTAAGGTTACTTGCATACACAGTAAACTACCTTACTCTTTAAGGCAGCTTCTTCACTTCCTGAGAAACTGTTGACTTTTAAGAATTATTTCAGTGGTTCAAATGCAGCCTTTGAAAAGAATATACCATATTGTGCAATCAGTGTGAGATAACTGAAGTTGCCACAATGCTTTAATTTTGATTCCTCACAGTGGAGTTCTTGCCTACTTGCCCCTCTTATTGATTTATTTGCTCAGTTTATGTCCCTCCTTTCTTCCTCAGTCTCAGGCTGTATTATTTTACCCCCACAATAATAACCCTGCTGGGCTGAGAGAGAATAACTGCCCAGGCTCACCCAGTGAGTTTACATTGTGAAAGTGGACTTGAACTTGAGTCTCCCAGTCATAATGCAACGTAGTAATAGGATATCTGCAGTCTAATCCAGTGGGACTTTACTTCTTATGATCCAGACTATTGCCCAAACATTCAAAGCATTCAAATATACCAAAACGTTCCAAACATTAATAAGGAATCCTTCTTATCAGTTACAAATATGAAGCCAGGAATTCGTAATAGTTCTGGAATAACCGATGCGGACCACAAGGATGCATATTCATGTATTGCCTATATTAGAATCACTTATATAGAAATATAAAAACATATTTCAGGAGAATGGAACTTTCTTCCTTATAATGGCATATCATATGTAATGAACTATTGCACTCTAAGATTATCAATTATTTAACTTTTCATTACAGTCTGTAGTCATCTGCTCTAGAAGAGGAAAAATGGCCTAATCCAGTGAGCATTTCAAATAATCATTATTAGCCTTTTATTAAGTACATGGTTGTGGTAATCTGGTATTACACTATTTTGGAATCCATAGAAATAGAAAGTTGGAGGCAGATCAGGAATAACTAATAATGAAAACTGGTCATGGATATAGAGACCACTGGGCACGTAGAGATAAAACCAAGAGAAAGTGTGCACCAATAACTATGCAATTCCGATCATCACTATCAGTATCAAGCCTGTGAAAAACCTTTAGAAGATAGAAGACACTATTTCCTGGGGAAATTGTCAACTGCTTAGAGCCACAGGTAAAAGGAAGGGCGTAATTCCCATGGTTAATCCTGCAGTACACTTCAAGTGCCAATATATTTAATTAGTGCTATCAGAAGACTGTCATTCAATGAGAAAGTGTACAGCAGATTAAACATACAATGCTAAAGAGCTTCTAACACCCTGTTTTATCAGCTTTCCTTTTTAAGCAAAAATTGTCTGTGTGTGTGTGTGTGTGTGTGTGTATGTGTGTGTGTGTGAGTTTATGAGTGTGTTTTGTTTTACAGGTACAGCTTTTGATTGAGTGTTTCTGACACTGAATTAATCTACTTCCAAACCTACAATTACTGATTTGTTTAAGTTTCCCCTGCTCTCCTTAGAGCTAGGTCAGTAAATCAAAGAAAGAACGATTCTTAAGGCGATCTTTACTAAGAAAGGAATAAATCAATCTGTTTTTTCTATTGTACTGAGATGGCTCCTCCAATATATAATATGTTCCTCTCCCATGCTGATTTCCCCAACAACTGAAATCTATTCCATACTACAGATTTTTTAAAAAAAATATTTCTCATGCAATATCTTGCACATACACACTTATAGAGCCTGAGGCTACAAAAGTAAACATGAAGTCTTTTCTTCAAATGAAATCTTCTCTCAGTGAAGCTCAACTTCATCTTTGAACTTGGATGGTGTTGCACTTCCCTGTTTAATGGTGGTGTGCAATCTGGGAGTCTTCATGGATTCACAGATCCTGCTCGATGGTGGCTGCTGTGACCAAGAAAACCTTTGCACAGTTTCAGCTTTACCAGTTGCACCTTTTCCTGGTTTGGGAGGCCCTTCAGATAGTCACTCATGCCCTGGTCACCTCACAGCTCAATTACTGCAACACACTCTACATGGGGCAACCCTTGAAGGTTATCCTATTAACTGCTCCTTAGCTATGGTCTTAACCAAATCTCACAGTTTAGGAAATAGGTCTCAGTGCTGTATATATTTGCTGAATGTTAATATACTTAATAGTACATATGACTTTATTATGGACAGGCCATCCACACATCCATGTAACACCTCTGCTCCATGAGCTGCACTGGTTGTCAGTAGGCTTCTGGGTGCAATTCAGAGTGTAATTATCACCTGTAAAGACCTTCAGGGTGTGATTATTTGAGGGAATCACCTATCCCTATAGTTTCTGCCCATTCCACGTGGTCTGACAATGTTGATATGCTTAGGGTCCCATTAACCAAATACTGCCTTTTGGTGAGACCCTGTCATACCAATTGCCTATGGAACACCATTCCCCCCCCCCCCCCCCGCAAGATTTGAACAGCTTGCATCCTGGCCTTGCTTAAAAGAACCCTTAAGTCCTGGTTCTATCCCAGGCCTGGGACAGAGCAGATGACGGACCCTTTGCTCTTTTAAACCATTTGTTTTCCCTTGGACTATTTCTTTTGATGACATTATTCATTGTTTTTATTGTGTTTTTTAATATTGTATTCTGTAAGCTGCACAGAGTCACAATAGATTGGGATGGCCTGTAAATCAAATTAAACAAATTAACAACTAAGAACATAAGAATCTAGAAATTCCACACATACCAGTTAACTTATGGACACTTATCCAGGATCGTTGTTCCATTTTACAATATATAAGTGAAAGAAAACAAAACTGAAAGGGGAAAAATGAAGGAAAGGGAATTGCATTAAGATTTTGAAATTATTCCTTTTTAATATATATATCTTTTAATAAGTTATACCTTTATAATACATCTGTGATTCTGTGTTATGTCTTTCTTTTAACATACTGTTAGTTAACGAGATGTAAGAATGTCTTTGGGTCAACATGATCCTTTCATCAGAAAAAGGAATAACTTCGCTTGTGTTAATCATAAGTTAATCTTATCTATTACTAAATACGTTAATTATACCATCATCATCATCATCATCATCATCATCATCATCATCATCATCATCTTAAATTGATCACAAACACTGCCACATGACTGAAGTTAAGAATTAATGGATCTCCCCCTCTCCTTTTGTTCCCTAAAGGAGGAAAAAAACTGAAGCAATTCTTTTTGTCTGGTTAAAAAAAAAAGTATATTATCAATATCAACATGTGAAAGTGACAATACTTAGAAAACAATGCAGGGGAACATTATTCTTGTGAAAGGGAGAAGGGAGGACATCAAACACCACTAATACATTTGAGAAATTGGACCCTAGAGCACTTTCTGTTAATGTCACTAGTTTAGACGTGTTTTACAAAGGATGTGTGATTTATTACATTGAAATATCAAAAGTACTTTCTCTTATCTTTTCCATCCATTTCTGTTCATAAGTGAATAATTTCAGGTCATTTAATTACACTTTGTGACAATTAAACTGTTGTCCTTAGTAATATTTTCAATTACTTTATAGCAAATTTGGACCTCCAAGACCAAAATGCAGGAAATACGTTGGCAATTCAGTGAAGGATTTAGCATCATCCCTCAATGGCAAGTTGTCCAGAGTGAATAAAGGCAGTAGATATGTCACTTTTAATAGACAAGGATGGTAGACTAGTTCTGTGATAACACTTGACACCCTAAATCAGGATTTGGGCCTGTTCTATCAGTGTCCAGGTAAAACTGTTTTCAATTGTTTTCTCACCTGCAATATAACCATTACCTGACTGTGATGTTTGTGACAGATCCAGATTTTTTTTTTTTTCCCAGAAGTATCCCAAATTAATCATAGCTAATTCTATTCTGGGGAAAAAAAAGTAGAAGCACAAGGGATTCTGGAATTAGAATCAGCTTATGGTAGTAAACATACCTTGCAGTGTACAGGCAAAAATCTAAATATTGTAGGATACACACATAAAGTATATTTTATTCCTGAACCTTATTTCAACAGCCCTAGCCAAAAGTGCTTGCAGGGAGGAGGATAACAACATCAAAATGATGGGTGCAACTGAGGTGATTGAAGGTCCATACTTTTTACACATGTGTGATCCACTTTTAAAATGCACAATAAAAATGGATGGGATTGCAATCACTCAGATGTGCCTCCCATTTTCATACACACACACACACCATGCAGATGCCCCCAATCCTACCTGTAGGCTATCATCCTGATCCATAGGACTTCTAATTCCAAACTCCTGGCGCTGCAAAAACAGTCATGTTTTTTTGTATAGCTGTACATAAAATTGCATCACACTGATCCCTGTTACATTTTATGTTTCCTATAAATGATGATTTTTTATCAGTAACTGTAATGGATAAGATCTTTCAACAAGATTTACAACACAGCCCATGAATTTTCAGTCTGCAAGCTATTTTGCTAAGAAATGCCAATCAAGGTTTAAAATAATGAATACTCTATAAATCCATGCTGGGTACCATTTGATTGCTATCAGAAATCAGGCAACCAAAACTGAATTAAAGGTATCAGTATTCAGTTTCTAATGCACAGCTTGTGGCTTACCTAGTAACACACATCACAAATTCTAGGAAGAATTATTGGCACTTATTTTGACTTGCATGTCTAACTTTTACTTATTTCAAGGGATCTTTATACTGATATACAGAAGAACTGTAAATAAATACAGTATACTGAACAACAGATTAGGCCCTAACACGTTTGCTGAGATTTCTTTTCCTCACTGTTCTTTGCTCAGACAGATAAAGGCATATTGTCCAGTTGTTCCCCAAAGTGTAGTTTAATAAAAAATAAATCTTCTTTTGATCTGAGTTTGATTCCTGGTAATTTCATGAACACATCCATTCAGGTTTCTTGGAGTGATTTGCCACTGTCACTGTCCACTTCTGGGCCTACAGATCTCACCCATCATTTGTCCCCACCATTATTTCAATATGTATTTCCATTCTATTTACTGATAGAATGTATGTAATTTAACTTTTACGGATGTATTGTAATTAACTCTGAGATATAGACATGCTACTATCTTTTTAAAGAAGTTGCAATTCTGGTGTTATGAAACATTCCACAAAACATTCAGATGTCTAAAAGAAACAATTTCAACTACTACGGTATTTGTTTCCAGCTCTGGACTTTGCAGACATTAAAAATAAGAAATAGTCAGGGAAAGGATTTCAGTGTTATATTGCATACAGTCTACAGCTGGAGACGGGGGGGGAAAAAAATGGAATAGCTGGAAATTCTGAGTTTAATCTGAGAAACTGATTAATTATCTCAGCAGTGGTACTGCTGGGCCTCTGTCCTGCAGGATTCTCTGAGAGCTTCCTTGAGGATCCCATGGAGCTCCAGCATCTGTGATGGGTGCTTAATAGAGAGATGACCTTTTGGATAACTGACAGGAAGAAATAATTGGACTGGGAGACAAATGTTGTCTCCCGTCTTTACTAAGAGTGTTGTAGATTTGGAAGAAATAGAACATAACTACTCTGGAGATTAGCACTTTCCTATGATTTCCTTCTCCCTTTTTCCCTTATACTGCAGAAAATGTTTTTACTAAAATATTGTGTATTGGTATCTCACTGTAGAATTGAGGGATGCTTCAAAGTACCTCAACAGGTCATGCCAATTTGACATCATCATCCCTATTACACAGAGTGTAGATTAAGTTGTAACAGAGCATCCTAGAGTATTATTTACACTGATGGTAAATTTATAAACTTTTTAACATGGGGGAGTGCATCAGCATGAATAAAGGGTTGCTGTAATATACACTACCATTCTATCAGTTATACAGACAGTATTAAAAACAAATGGATAATAAACAAAGTCCATTGCACTAAAAGGCAACAAACTTGCATAGATCAACCTAAGCTTGAGTTGATAGGTCCTAATTTGTGTGAACAAACTAATCTTTGGCACCTTATTCCTAAGGAAGGGGGTCATAACTGCCCAACTGCCTGCCTTCCAACCTCCCAGCAAATCTATTCTTAAATTAGCCTCCTTTCTCATCTCACATATGAAGTATGTCATCAGCTTGACCAGCTTCTTCTTGCCATTTGTTTCCTTTTTGACCTCCTTATTTATTGGCTCATCCCATTTGTATTTAGCGCTTTATCATCTAAACAGAGTAGAATTCAAACTTTGCCACACTTAGGGCAGCCTCATTAAAATGAAAGGGACTTTAGTTATGATTAGGCATAGCTGCTTCCCTAGTAGAACACAGATACCAACACTCTGCACAATGTGCAATAGATAAACAGAGACCATTATCAATATGCCACATGCTATGCCACCTTTGCCAGTGTTGTGACACTCAGTTAGTCTTTGGTAGCAATGAATGCTCCTGAACCAGGTTCAACCAATTTCCTTAGCTCTTTCTGTTCTTTCCTGCTCTAAAGAATGATGCTCAGAGGATCATAACTAACTTAAGATCAATTAAATATCAGTTGTTTTATTGCATCCAACCTATTGAAATATCAGTTAAAAAACTAAACTAAACTAAACTAAACTAAACTAAACTAAACTAAACTAAACTAAACTAAACTAAACTAAACTAAACTAAACTAAACTAAACTAAACTATAGTTCAGAGATCTACCTGATCAAATCAATGCAATACTCAAATGTATAAGGGAGGAATAGGCCAAACCATAACATTGATATATTATTGCTCGACATCACAAATGTATGACATATTTTACTCCATGGAGGAGCTATCTCTGGTATTCTGATTCAGTGAGGACCAATGATCTTTAATGGGGGGTGGGGGGGTATTATTTAATATATGCAGATTGGATCCTGCCCCCGGAGGTGCAATTAGCCCCCATACTCCTGGCCTTCCGTAAAGCTTTGAAGACCTGGTTCTGCCACCTGGCCTGGGGTGGGGTGAGAATACCTCAAGCATGGGGATGGCTAGCCCCATAGAGGCCTTGCCCTTCAGCCTCAGGTTTTCATCCCCTTGGTCTCTCCTTCTTCTTCTTTTTAGTTATGTTTTAATTTATGGTTTTATGTGTTTATATATTTTATGTTCTAATGTTTATTGTGAATCGCCCAGAGTTCCCCCATTGGGGGGAGATGGGCGGTTGAAAAATCTAATTAATAACTAACTAACTAACTAACTAAATAAATAAATAAATAAATCTAGAAACAGATTCTCTTCTGTCATACCCCATGAAATATTTCTTCCACAGCCAGTAATTTTTTTAAAAAAAATTCTATACCTGAGACACCTTATGTCTTTCATCATCCAAAACTTCATACAAATTGACATTTGCCCTTCAGCTCATGCAAAGAAAAAAAAATTCTGCATGCAATTTTGGAATATATATATATATATATATATATATATACATACACATACACACACACACACACACACACGTGCGCTTGTGCGCGCGCGCAGGATCCACACTTTCAGATCAATCAAACATTGATCCATTGGTTGCGACAGGAATTGACTGACCAGCTTGTTGCCTGAGCCTGACATTCTGGGCTGAGAAAGAGGGACTGGCCCAAAGTCAACCAGTTGGCTTTCATGCCTAAGGCAGGACTAGAACTCACTATCTCTCAGCTTCTAGCCTGCAGCCTTAACCACTAGACCAAACTGGCTCTCTTTTGGAATATAATAGGGCTGCACATTAATTAATCTGAGAGATCTCCAAAGTGCTGCTTCACAAAGTACCCCTTGAGCCTCTCCCCCAAGCATAACTTTTAAAAAAAATGCATGGCACCCTGCTTCTGAGTGGCAAGGCAGAGATGCCACAGCAGTTTGCTTGTCAAAAGTTACTTCTGCTAATGCTCAGTGTATGTGGATGGCACGCCAGCACATAAGAAAAAGCCACATCTATCAAGGGAAAGTGGCTGATGAGGCAAATCAGCCCTGCCTTGGTGCTTCATTATATCAAGGCAGAATGACACTCTGCACAAGACAAAATGCCTCATTGAGGCATATTGACTGGGATTGTCAGGAGCCTAGTAATTACATCTTTGTGAATTCCACTATAGAGTGATCACACCTCCCCTGCCAATGCCATTCTTCAAAAGGAAGTAATCTGCAGCTGGTTTCTGCCCTTCTTGAAAGGGCTGGTAGAAATCTCAGATTAAAGCAAAGCAAATTATTCACAAATGCATTTAAAACTACATGGGTTGAGGAGAAATACTTTTAGAAACTGCTGAGATAAAATTCATTTGGAAATTAACACAGATTTTTTTTAAAGTCAATTGCAGATTGATATTGAAATGGAACAGAGCAGACTTAATTTATAAAATTCATGCTAAGTTTTTGCTAATCAAAATATAACATTCAAAGAAAGCTGCCCAATAAAAACACAAGTACTGTACAATAAGAAACAAATGCCAGCAGCCAGAAGATTAAAATCCATATTGGCAGTAAAACAGCACAGATGCCAGAATCTCTGTCTGAATAAATGAAAGGACAGAAATACCTTCAAGAAGGTCAGCAATAGTGTTGTAACAATGTTGTACCATGTTACCTTACAATGTCTATGGTAAATAATCTGGCTGCAGAATTGTAAAGGTAAGCTTACGTGGAAAAAGTAACATAGATAGAAATAAATTTGTGTATATATTACTGTACTCTGGAGCACCATGATGAATTTAATTATCCCTTTCTTGTTTATTGTATTGGCTCTTTAACTAGTTAAGAATGGTTCGGATTATGCAATTATATGTAAACCTAAAAGGACCATAGTTAGACTAAGAGATGAAAAGAATTGTATCAGAGATTTCTCTATAGCCTGGCATTGCGGCAAGCAGATGCGGAACTAGATTGGTTGCTGGTTTGACCTAACGTGATTTCTTTAAATCGCCCTGTATTCCTGATGTGCTGATTCTGATAGCCCCATAACTCTTAGCCTGATCAGCCAATGGTCATGCTGATGGGTAGTGGAGCCCACACTTCTAACAGAAAAAAACTCTTCATGATAACCACAATGATGTCTTATCACACAGTCACCTTTGCTGGTGTCTAAGAAAGCATTGCCCAAGGCTGTGACCTCCATATAAATTAAGGCTAGAACTCCTAGAATTCCCAGTTATGAAAGCCAGAGACCTTCCCAGTCCTTATTTATCTGGAGTTTTCATTATGGTAGGGATTTTGGAATCAAAGGTTGCATTGCATAAGGGGAGAAGAGAAGGAAAAGCAGATGGGGAGATGAAAGGAAATGAAACAAAACCAAGTAAATACAATACATTCCTTTACAAATTATTTATTTTTTTAACTACTTAATTTTATTGTACAGATGAATCTTCATATAGTACTCCTTATCCTACCCCTTCACATCTTAATTGACTCCAAGATTTTAAATAAATTAGAAGTAATTTAGGCAAACAATGCATAGTTCTCTCATACACACATTCTCTCCCTACTCTATACCAGTTTCATAAACAGAGGAGATGGTGTGAACTTTTTTACTGGTGCACAACTGCATCTGTCTCCTGGTGGACCAAAAATTCCACCATCACCCATCTGCCCTGTAGTGTAGTTTGTGCTCCTAAGATACTATAAGTAAATAAGTAAGTAAGTAAATAAAATTTTCTGCCTCTAAAATTGTTTAATTTTATTGATGTATATGGAAAGGATACTATGGGCCTTATTAGGAAAAGTGCTTTAGATAGTAATAAGAAATATTCAACACTTTTACATCTATTATGAAAAGTTATTGAATGAGTATGGGCAGGGGTGTCTGCATATGGCTACATCGTGAAGCTTTGATCACACCATCATGGCTGCCATCTTGACTTATGAGCACTCTTCTTAGTTAGGCCCAAAGTATTTTTTCCATACACTATTGTGGCCCTCATCTTGACTTTTTAAACTACACCCTAAGAACATCCTTGAGTATGGGAAAGGAGGAAGGGATGACCCTTTTAAGGACATCTTTTGAGGAAGTTACATTCATTGATTGGGGGTGAGAGAAATGCTATTTTGACCTGAGGATCACAGTTGGTAGAGCAATGATGCATTCTTGCAAGAGATGAACCACATATTTGGTTTCCTTTCCGCTTGTTTGACAGTGGGTTTGGAGTGGGAGGACTCTTTATTTTTTCAAACTATGTTAAATCTACTCATTATGCCTTTCTAAATAAGCCCTGATTCAATTTAAATTGGAGATTTGAGGTTCAGAAACCATTATTTGATTCCAGCAAATTCAGCTCTACTCATTTTTTTTTTAAAAGCTAGTTTAAAAATAAGCTCTTATATTTCTACAGTACCTAGCTTTCACTTGTGGGGTGAAGTGCTTTGCTGCCTCAGTTCACTCAATTTTGAAGGCTGCTAAGAGGGTTTGGCAGAGCTCCTGGGAAGAACTCCATCATAACTGGCTTCAGCAGGGTGTCCATCTACACAAGGTGAAGTTCGGTCTCTTCCAGACAGGATTCAGTTGGGTCAAGGTTGTAAATGGCTGGCTATGCTTCACTGAGCAGCAAAAATAGGCTGTTTTAGAGGAAAGCATAATACAGTGCTAAAAAAAGAGGCATTCCTAACTTTACCAAACCCCTATTCTTAGAAGCAGTAAAGTGTTAAGTTAGCATCTGTCACAGCCTGACATTCAACTGTTCCTTTTTGAAAGACTTAAACCTGTCTTAATTATTCAGAATGCAAAATTAAGGTCTGGCCAGACTTCATACCAGTCAATCAGGTCCCTTCCAGATCGCTTCCTTTGATTCTATGAATCTGGAGCCATTTTCATAGTGCTGATAGTTTAATTCAGCTTCCCTTTGTACTTGCAGGACCAATAGGACAGAACATGCTTAAGGCTCATTATTGATCACATTAAAGAAAAGGACAGCTGAGAATTGAAAGCTGGGGAATGAACGTTGCCCAAAGTAATGTTAGCCTGGTTTCTCTGAAAAGCTCTGTTGGACAGAAAGTTTAATCAGATGATTTAATTCATTCTGTCAACCCATATCTACTGTATTTGATGTTCTTCAGGTATAGAAATGAAGTTGTATATTGCACCTCAAAATCTGCAAAAAGGCAATATCATTTTGAAGGCTAAAAATTGCTTGTAAGCCACCTGATTTGGTCTGATGCTTCAAAGTAGGTCCTCACCTTGATTCCTGAATCTACTCTGAAGCTTCATTGAATAAAAGCATCCATTTGACCTTTGCGCAGCTGTAGTTTCTTGTTTGTTTTGTCTGGTCTCAGAAAAGTTAGAAAGTTTGCCACCAATTTTTAAGACTTGTGATCAGAGGACCTCTGAAGGTCTGCAAAAAAGGGGAAAACATTCAAGGAATTCTGGTTGCCATCTCTGATACAGATATTACTTTTGGTAAATGCTGAATAGTTGCCATACCTATCCTATGGGGGTTGGGGGAGAGACACAGTGGAAAGGTATGAAAATATGAATATCAGTACTTCTTGCCTCTAGATCTTGATCTAGTTCTAGATCTAGATACATCTCTTGATCTAGATCTAGACACATGTCCTCCCTCCCTCCCTCCCTCCCTCCCTCCCCTTTCTCCTTCCTTCCTTCCTTCCTTCCTTCCTTCCTTCCTTCCTTCCTTCCTTCCTTCCTTCCTTCCTTCCTTTCTTTCTTTCTTTCCTTCCTTCTTTCTTTCTTTCTTTCTTTCTTTCTTTCTTTCTTTCTTTCTTTCTTTCTTTTTTGTATATTCCATAAAACTTGCATAAGTATCAGAGTATGCTGGGCTTCTCAAAGAAAGCCTTTTGTAGGTATCCAAAATTGTAGTAGTAGCAGTAGTTGTAGTAGTAGTTGTAGCATCTAAATAGGTAAAATACACAAAATAATTAGTCCTACATGAAGCTGACTAGGTTTGGACACTAAATGAACAGAAAGTAGGAATACAGGAACAGGAGGCAATCTAATATATAGCTTTATTTTTAAATTACAGTTTAAATAAGGGTCAATGATTGATGGCAAATGTTGATGGAAAGCACTAATTTTATGAAAGGTTTGAAAGAAGAAGAAGACTTAATATATTATCTATTTTACAAAGGAAGCTTGGGCATGAAGACCAGCAGGCAAACCTGCTTGGGACATTAAGGTGATTTTCCTTAACCTGGTTATCTCCTGCTGTGCTTGGTTGCTTGATTTTTTTTTCTTTGCTTTGTTTTGTTTTGATGGGTATACCTGGAGATCAGCCTCCCTAAATTCAATTAGGCTTGCTTAAAATTTGCTTACATATTTACAGATTTTTAAAACCATTTTTTTCCTACTTTTGATGGAAAAATGCTTTTGAATTTCTTGTTCAGTCACATTCTGATGGCTGAGGTTCAGGCTCTAGTTTTTAGCTTCACTATGAGGTAGGAAAGGGATATCTGTGACTTCTAAATCTTTCATTGTATAATAGTCTCTTCAGTGGTGATTTTCCACTCTTCAATCAAATCCCAAAAGAAAGTATCCTCTTGTGTTTGTGTGTGGGTATGTGGGTGTGTGGGTGTGTGGGTGTGTTTTCCCTACATCATAAAACAGGGGTAGCCAACAAGGATGTAGACTGAAGGAGAAATGGATAACAGAAAATAACATCAGCACTCTTGGACACTTCTCATAAAGAAAGTTCAAAAACTCATCCTTCTGAAGAAATTCAAATCATGATGTAGGGAGGAAGAGATGGAGAAGGAGAAGAAGAAGCCCCATTCACAAGGAAAGAAATCTTTCTGGGAACTGGATGATAAATTTTGACATAGTATTATTTCTTATTAAGGGTACATAAAATAATGCTTTAAGTCCAGATAGGTTGATCCTCTCTTATTCTCACAATCAGTCCATGAGGTAGGTTAGGCTTATAGGAAGTCTCAGACCAAGATTAACCTGTAAGCCTCATGCCTAGGATTAAATAGGATAAACTCACTGAAATTACTCTCAGCTCTTGAAGAAATAATGTTACCTTTGGATTGTCTTCAAAGGTGGCTTTATGTTCAATTTGTGCTAATCCCTCTATCTATTGAAATCCCACTCCCACAAGCCCACTGTCCAGACTGGAACTGGATGGAGAATTGTAGTAGGAAATGGGTACACTTTCTGTGAGCTGAAATTCTCTCTGTGTGTGTCTTTCTCTTTTTAACTAGTGCAAGGAGGCTGTTGGAGAAACCCTTTTCTTATTTGTTACATTGGATTTGTAGAAGACTAGGGAAAAAACTTGCAGATTCAAAAACTTCTATGGCTGTTCAGTATTGTGTATAGAGTACCTTACAAAGAGGCTATAGCTTTGTATTGCTTGAAATATTCTTTTCCAGACAACGTGTACTTGGTCTGCTTACCCTCCCAATATCATAGCGAAGTCAACCCCATTGACTCAATTTGGAAGCTAGATATTCTAGACAATAGTTTATTGGGCCTTTGATTTATAAGAGTAAAATTAGTATGAAATTTTGCATGTTAAAAATGCACAAAACAAAATGCCTAAACATTATAAAAATAACAAACAAAACATTATGCAAATAAAATGAAATACTGGCAGAATGTAAACTATAGAAAAAGGATTGAAGAGGGGATTGCACTCATGTGAACTGATGAAAAATTCTTATAACCTTAATAGGTACTGATTTGAGTAAGATAATCATCTGGGGATAACCATTGAAACCTTATTTGCTCTGTTTCCAGAAAACACAGCAAAAATACTTTATTTAACATAAAATTACCAGACTTCATGATAATGAAGGCATGGCAATAAATCTTGATACTTCAGGCATTCAACCTCATTTTCAGAAATTTTGTTATAATAAAACCTTCACAGAAACAACATGGCTAGCTAAGTTCCCTTTATAGTAGACAAGAAGCCATATATGCACTGAAGAACTGCCTGCTGCAGAATGCAGAAATCAGGTTGGATATGTTTATATGTGTATCTATCTATCTGCTCCATGGTTTGAATTCTAGTCCTTTCATTCTGCTTTTTGGGGGGCAACAGAGGCCAGATTTGTCATATTCTAAATTCCAAAGATTGAGAACCCACAACTTCCACAGTAGACTGTTCCAATGTCATGCAAATCTTGCCATCAGGAACTTTATATATACATATGTAAATGAAATCTTGGTACCTGAAATGTATACCGGTTACTTCTGTCTTAGTTTCTATGGCCATGAAAATTCATTCTTAACCATCTTTTCTGCAGCATCCCTGAACTCAGCTATCATATCTCCCCACAGTTTTCTTTTCTCCAACCTGAATATCCCAAGTTGTTTGTCACCCTCCTGTGCATCTGCTTTACATGTGATGTCCAGAACTGTGTATGGTATTCTAGATATGGTTCGTTCACTGCCTTCTCTCTGATCCCAACCACATTTTGCTAGTGGAATCTTTAAGATTTCACTAAATGGCAATCTTTGTATGTTGCATTTATTCAGAGACTGTAATGGTTGCTTTTCTAAGATACATTTTCTATTGGAATGGTAATTTAGAAGCATGGATTATATAATGGTATATGGAGAAGGAGAAGGAGAAAGAGAAAGAGAAGGAGAAGGAGAAGGAGAAGGAGAGGAGGAGCTGCTTTATACTTAGACTACTATACTAGCAAATATTTAGTTTTTTTTTTTTTAAGGACATAGCAATAAAGATAAAAATAGTACCAGACATTTAATACTTTCACAATGAAACTATATCAATGTCAACCCAGTAAATATTGTAACTTTGTTAAAAGTTGAGAAGTGAATAAAAGTCAGATGTGGAATCATCTTGAGAAATAATACCCTTGAAAACTGGGGGTACGGGGTGGGTGTAGAATTATAGTCTGTTCATTTTACAGTCAGTTTTGAAATGTATAATGGATTTGGAAAATAGGACATCTGTCTAATCCTGTTCACAGCAGATGCCTGCATGGAACTTATTCGAGATGAGGCCAGGATCATGCTCAGGGGCTCTATCTTTGACTGACATTTCAACATAATTTTTGAAAAATACATGGATTGCATCCATGTTTCATGATTTGCATTGGATTCATTAAGTATTCTGGTTTCCATTATCTTTATTTTATTAATATTGCAATTAAAATTTTCACTTTTGCTTTAACTCTGTATTTTAAATTAACAAATTAGTGCTACCTGCATATCTCAAGATGATACTGTTTTAACCTCCTACTTTGATTCCAGTTATCATTTCTTCCAATCTGCCATTCTTCATACATTTGCTGTTGAAACAAAAGCATTATGGTAACAATATACATAAAATCTCAGTTCCCCCTTCTGTATCTCTCTGTTTCTCCAAGTTCAGTTCTTATAACAGCTTTTTGTTCATTGTGAACGTTCCTCAGAAGAAAAATCCCCAAGCCTGTGCAAAAGGACTGAGATTTGCTTTAATATCATGATTCAGGGCATGGGGGTGATTTTGCTTCTTGGAAGAAAAGGAGTCACCCAGTTCACCCAGCCTGAAAGAACATCAGCATGTCCTGAGGCTGGTAAGTTTCAGCACCTAGTGAGGATTCTTAGCAATATATTTTACAACCCCACATCTTGGAAGGTGACCCAGTTTTGGTGAATAGGTCTATTGGAGATAACTATCACCCAAGCAAGCACAATTCAGCCACCTTCACCTGACCTGCTCATCAAAAGCCATCCAATTTATTAGAAGATTAGCAGCATGTGAGGATGTTCTACTTGTCTGCATGTGTCCTTGGACCAGCTCTCCTTAAGCACCCATCTTGTCCTGCAGAGCATAATGCACATAATAAGAAACCTTGCAGTGGTTAACTTAAATAGAGGAATGATAAACCTGATTTTTATAGTCTCTTGTTCTCTCCACAATGCATTAGTTATCCAACCTCATATTTCTCTGCCTTTTGTAAAACCTACCTGTTCATAATGATACACCTCTCTCCATATAGGGCTTTATTGTTCTTTGTGAGAACTTATGAAATGTGGTAGTTCTGTAATTTACTTATTCTCCTGTATCTCTTTTATTGTTACCAGTATATACACCAATGTTTTCCAATCTCTAGGATACACACTTTTGCTATTTATTTGTTAATAGCTGTTAGCACTTTAAATAACTCTTTCTCTGCAAAGTTCAATGGGTATTTCATTTGTAATTGGTTTTCCATTCAATGAGATAGCCTATTTATTGCCTCTTGATCCTCACTGTCTAGTAGATTTAGATCCTGAATATTTCTGCAAATGTCCAGTATCTCATTTAACAATCCCATTTGTAGAAGGCTTCAATATACCCTCTCCATGGTTACTTTAACCTCATTTGCCTGTAGAAGATAACTTCCATTACCTATTATATCTTTTAACACTCCTTCTTTAGTTGTAAAGTTTTCTGTAATTTCTCTGATCTTCTTCAAAAACTACTCTCATTTTCATTTTCTTATTATTTTCTTGTGTTTGTTGATATTCTTGACAGAGACATTTTCCCTTGTCTTTTCTTGCTTGGAAGTGAAAGACTGGATTTTCTTACATCCTTGCTGCCCCTTATGTTCACTGTCTTGTAATGTAAATGTACTGAATCTGTTCCTTATATTGTCCTGCATGGCCTCCAGGACAATTTTTGCTGGCATACTTTAATCTTTCTTCTTTTTTTCCCCTAATTTGACTACAGTTAATTTCCTGTTTTAATAAGGCTGATTAAGACACTCTGCAAACAGAGCCATTAAGTGAATAATATGGTTGAGACCCATACTTAGTCAAAGCAGGTTTGTTGAAATCAATGAGAAAATGTTTCTCCCCAATATGACTAAATCTGAATAAATCAGGTCAAAAATCAATGTTCTGCTTTCCAGCATAGGGCAGGAAAGCAGAAACAAGCAGGAAACAGTAAGATACAGTGACAATATTATGAAGTAGTGTATATAATATACAAGCCCTTGAATTTGAGCACCATCTAAAGATGACTTTTTTTCCCCAGTGGTGATTGTTTGATAACTAGAGCCACATATGGAGTATATGTGTATATGCGTGATATGTATGTGTATGTGCATGCGTGTGTTTGCATATATTATCTACTCTTATACAATCTATAATTTTCATTCCTACTTTATGCATCTAACTAAACGGGATCTTGCTTATACCACCTCAGTCCTCAATACGTTTTTGTGGGCCATATTAAATACATATTTCTCAGTGCCTTCATTTTCTCTAGAATTAGTGAATTGCAGCTGAGTTGGACCACTGTAGGGGAGAAAGCTTAATGCTTTCTCAGCCTCCATGCATAGAAAAAGAACAGAAAGGGGTTTTTTTGTTTGTTTTTTTTAACTGCTTTGGTGGTAAGTAGAGTTTTTGTATAAATGTATTATTCCTACATTGGGAAGAGTTTTTTTTGTTATTAAACAAGGTGCCTGTAGGGAAGGATTAAACTTCTCCATTTCTACAAAAAGTGATCTCAATCTAGATAAGCTACTGGCCATTTATTTTAGAGGAAATACATATGTTAGCTGCATGTTATTTATTTAATATACTACATAGCTGGGCCCTTAGTCTTAGTCTTAGTCACCAACAGATTCTCAGATATTTTCTTGTCCCATACAATACAGTTTGAATACCTGATTCAAACTGATCTCAAGCAAAGATTTGCAATGTGAAAAAGTTAAATGCTTAAAAAAAATGTTGCATCTTGTTCTGCTGGGAAATATGTCAGTATAATTACAAGTTTCCATTGTTAGTCACAGTGACTAGTGTGACAAATATTTATGGTAAAATAAAATTTGCTGCAGATGGCTTTGAATAAGTTGCCTGAGAATGGCTATTTAAAAGGATCAAATCATAATAATTTCCATTCTTATTATCTCATCTTTAACTCTGAGAGGGAGTTGGTGCATTAAGATACTGATGTAGATAAAGATAAGGATATAGATACATGTGCACGCACATAGACACAGAAGCCTACTGGAACCTGTTCCTTTCTTTCAGACATTCCATAAGCTTTTTGAAAAATAAAATTCTTGAGTGTTGAAAATTTGAAGAGTGTGCTAAACCATGAATATGGCTGCATTAAGCTCTGTACTACTGGCTAAGTAGAGAAGGTAAGGAAATTGAAAGTGAATTAGACAATTTTCGTAAGATTCTAGTCCCCTGGGTCAAACTTGATTGTCAGATCAACAGTGGATGTTCCTCTTGTGTTAATCCAGCCTTGCCAGTGCTTTCCATATGTTTTTGTTATTATCCTTGCAACATACTATATTTTTGTGTATTGATATTATTTAGCACTAAACAAGAGGGTCCATGAGAAAAATAATTAGTGCTAAGTTCCCACATCATCTTGGTAATAATGTGTAGTCTCAAAACTGAATGTGCTCTTTCCCACTTTTTGCTTGTTGTTGTTCAATTCTTTCTGTTAAATATTACTTTTATTAAATAAATAAATGAATATAAAGCAAGCATTTCCACTTGTTAAGATATGAAACAATTTTGACCTTTTAGCTAAACTGAAGCGGAAAAATCAGACAGAATAATAAACTGCACCAACACTGACACTTATTACATCCCAAAGATATCCTATCTGATGCATATGACACTTTAGAGAAATCCCAAATGAACTCTTATGATCTTGTGCCCTTATTTATAAGGGTGAATATATTTATCTCAGAAACAAGATCTAAAGTAGGGATTTGCAGTTGTGGTTCCTCCAGATATTGCTGAACTATGCTGGACAGAGGAATTTTATCTGGGCAATACTGTACTGCTGCCTAAAAGTAGTTTGGCAATCAGTTTGGTAAGTCAATTTTGAATCTTGCTTCAGCAAGAACTTGAGTTCATCTAGTCTTCAAGCAGAAAAACACTTATATGCATAATATTCAGCATGCAAAGATTAGTTGGTGTCTCCTTAAGTCCTTTCCAACTAGCATGAACTTGAATCTACTTTTCTCAGTGCTTTTTTCTATCACTTAAGTTGTGATCTTAGGAGATGACTACCTAGAAAAATGGGTTCACTTGTGGTACAATCTTCAAAGTTTCAATCTTGGTACTACCATTATAGTACATAGAATACAGAAGTCTCACCCAATCTCTGGTCAACATCACTAACATTTTATTGAGGAAAACTTTCACATTTCTTTGCTTAGGATCATGCCAACTCAATACCTTGAAGGGAGATTTTGTAAGCATCCAGTGGAACAGTGCCTCTGTCCTTGCAGGGTCAGACCCACCTATGATTAAATTAGTGGGGGAAAAGTGATGATAAAGAAACATAAGAGGCCAGATGCCAACTGTCTTCTTGTGGATGTGATTATAGCTCTTATTAGTCAGGTTGCTACCTTTAATATACTTTCTTTTAAACTTGAAAGAAACTTTTAAGCTTTTAATTTTAGTATTGGTTCCTTCTTAACTCATCTTCTCTGCATGCCTTTTCTTTCTTTTTTCCTCTTTTTCTTATTATTGCTAAGTTTATGATTATTTTTTTTTAAATTCAACATAATGTTATTATTACTATTTATTACAACAATAAATTGATTGATAGATGGATGGACTGAAATGTTCCACTCTGGAAGACTACAGTTTCTTATTGGTCCTGGTGTCTTAATTTCTACAAACTCAAGTTAGTCAGATCCTGGATGCTGATGATCTTAAAGTATTATCTCATTTCAACACAGTGATATGGACAGACCTGAATTTTCCATTTGGTTCCTCCAGCACGAGAAATCTCCAGCCTTGATCTTTGCCTGGAGATTTGGGGTACTCTAAAAGCAAAAAGGGGAGGGAAGGGGAGGGAAGGGGAGGGAAGGGAAGGGGAGGGGAGGGGAGGGGAGGGGGAAATGATACATTTGTTTACTAAAAATTCAAGGGTTGGGGGAAATTAAGAATTTTGGATTTCAATAATCAACAGTGCTGCTCTTAAATGAGAAGGACTTTGTAAACAGGTCATCATTGCTTATTACAATGAAGTGTCTTGAAAGGTTTGAAATATCATGGGTATAGAAAGGTCTTGACTTTATTATTTGCTCTACATGATTCTGTTTCATTGTCACCTCCACTTGTCCTGAATGGTTAGGTAAGTTGCAATATATACTAATCTGGTGCAGTAGCCAACTTATTTACTGAAAAATCCAGCAAGTAATCAGGCCCATTGCATTCAGGGACTGACATCACCATTTCCTACAAATATTTCTTTTCTTCACAGAAAAAAGTCACTAACCTATCAGTTTGAAATTTGGCAAGAATATTTCACACAAAAAGGGTATTTTCTGTCACTTTCAAAATAATCCAGCTACTTAAACCAAACCAAACCAAACAAAACAAAACCAAACAAAAATCAAAATATAAATAGATATAAATCAACCTGCTACAGCACTTTTTTTGACACATTTCATTGCTTTCTAACATTCTATCATAGCTTCAGTGTTTTCAGATGAAAAACAAACATTTTCTCATATACTTGACTATGAGACAGACCGCTCTTTTTTCCCCCAAATCTCACTACAAAAAAAGAGTTCTAGAGTGATTGATCCTGGAGTGCTGTTTCTGGAGCACTGAAATTAGATAATCAAACTGGATCAGGTGATCTAGCAGGAGCCATGCTTCCTTATTTACTCCAGTTCTTCAAGAACAGGGAAGTGCAGTGTGAGTAGAAACCTAGAATAGAAGATACAAAGTTTCTAATGCAGCACACAACCACCCTTCACTGAACCCTGACTCTAAGGAGAAGCTAGAACCATATATGAACAGGATCGGGTCTCTTGTTTACTGGTTTACTGATGGATTAGATAAGGTTACACACAGTTTTTCTGCTTTATCTGTAATTAGTGGTATGAGTATTATCCAAGAAAAGAAATCAGCCATGAAGTACATGAGAACTGAGTTTCCAAGAATTGAAAAAATGAAATTAGATCTTGCACAGATCAAGTACTGTCTTCTAAAAATGATGTGCCGCAGACATTTTCTTTGGTGCCTGTCAGACTTTCTGCCAACTGAGTATCTATCTATCTATCTATCTATCTATCTATCTATCTATCTATCTATCTTGCCAGTCTTCACCACCATCATTTGAGAATCCAGTGTTTTATCTGAAAGTATAACCACTGCTCAGGAGCAAGGATTGGTGATTTCCCCTATAATAGTGGCATTGCAAATGAAAAGGGGCCTTCAAGTGGAAAAATCCTGTTCTAAGCCAATTGTATAACAAGGACCCAAGTTGTCATGAAATACATGAATCTGTTCTCATTTTATTTCAATATAATTTCAGCAATCAAGGACAGTTTCCTTTGAAAAGTGGCAACTGAATATGCATAGCTAGTGGCTATCATATTGTAGGCATATGGAGATAAATACTCATCAAGCAGGAGCAAAATTAATAGACACACTCATAATATGTTTGATTTTAATTATGATTGGAATAAGAGTATCAGAGAAAAGGAACTCAAGCTAGCAGTATATTTAAATAAGTGGAAAAATTCCTATTTCAAGCCCATTATTTTCAAACTTCAGTAGTATGCTAAACAGAAGGGCAATCAATCATCTATTTAAAACCTTAGCAAAGATATCAAAGCATGTTGCTGCTATCACCATCTTAAAGCTATATCTAACAAACATATTCAAAATATTTATGTGAAAAATCCATTTGGCAAGAAAGTGCCAAAGTAATAATATATTTGTTTGGGTGCCAAGTCACTGATCAGCCAAATTACTTTAAAATATTTTCCTCTAACAAGGATGAAATCATCCAAGCATTCTTGTCTTAATTACTTAGCAACCTAGTCAAGATATGACTATTTCCAGAAATGTGTGATGCAGTAAAAAAAAATCTGTTTATCACTTCAAGTATTAGCTGAACACTGGGATTTAAATGTGTCTTGAGGTTAAAAGATAACATCCTTGGGTAAGAATTGTCACAGAATTATTGCTGTAGTCTCAAACCTAATGATGGAAGCTTCAAAAATGGATTACTTGCTACACAGCTTCACTAGTACAAAAGACCATGCTAATATGGTGGTACCAATGTGATTCTAAATAGACATAAGATAAAGAATAGAATAGAATAGAATAGAATAGAATAGAATAGAATAGAATAGAATAGAATAGAATAGAATAGAATAGAATAGAATAGAACAGGAAGAATAGGCTATCACAACACAGCACAGCATACAATATTCACTGAAGCCCATTGATAACAAATGTAGTTATATAGTCCTCAAAAGTAAGCTGCCTCTAATCACAGAGGTGGTATATAATCACAAGGGCTAGCAGCTTCTGGTAGCCTGATCTCACTTTTGTTATCGTAGTAGTATTTTTGGTTGGGAAGAAAAGTGTGAAAGGCACCCTTCCCAAAGAGTGACTAATAAGAATTTTAAATAGTAAATATTCTATTACTATGTAAGCTATGAAATATTCTTTTATAGGCAATATTTATTTATTTTTAGGAAGTTATAGAGCCAAATATCTCAATCTAGTGACTCCAGGTAGCTAGCAGTAAATGTAAGAGGTATGTTGGTTAGGGACATGCATGTGTACGCCCTTTTCTTTGTCAAGAAACCAAATGTTTTTCAGTGAATGCTATATAGAATATATGATGCAACAAGGAACAACTGCACATTATAAATACATGTTGAAAAAGTAATAAATGAATTGGCACACCTCTTTTGTGGTTGTTGTGCCTTCATGTCATTGTTGATTCTTGGGGACTGCCTAGACAAGTCTCAGCACTTTTCTTGGCAAGATTTTGAAAGTGATATGGTTTGAGTTGATTGGTTTGAGTTGATTGATTATATGTAATCAAGTCCATCAACTCTTAGTGACCACACATATATTTTCTCCATCTTGACTCTTAGTGACCACATATATATTTTCTCCATGTTGATCTGCCCTACCCTGGTCCTTCCAATAATGCACCCATCACCACTATCACTGAGTTCATCCATCTTGCTGCTGGTCATGCTCTTTTTCTCTTTCCTTCTACCTTTCCCAGAATTAGAGCCTTCTCAAGAGAACTAGGACTTTGCATAATTTGTCTGAAGTAGGATACCTTGAGCCTGATCATTTGTGGCTCTAATAAGAACTCTGAGTTGATTTTTTTTTTAATGATCTGTTTGCTTGTTTTCTTGGCTGCCCATGGTATTCTCAGGCAGGCAGTGGCTGTCACCTCCTTATCATATTCTTAAGCCAAACACATATTTTATTTGGACTGGATAGTCACTGTGTGAGTCCAGAAAAAGACATGACTTCTTCAAGGAGCTGCTGACTACAAGGTAAGGATCAGAAGGATGTCCTACCCACATAGGATTAGAAGCACTTTCCTGCTTTTGATCTAAATAGCTTCAGATCGTTCATGAAGTGGTATAATGAATGGTGTAAACTAGAATTAGCTATATTTCCTGCTTTAATTTCTTTATGCAGACAGGAACCTTGAAATTTAAATAGCATTTCACTGGAGATGAAACTTTGTTGCAATCCAGGGCAAAAGTAGGCAATCTGGTGAGTTCCAGATGTTATATATCTAATCCTTAATATTATATTATATTGGTTACATCAATTTAGAAGGTCCTGGTATCTAAGAACTTTACAATTGGACATTGGGGAACATACAGTATCTCAGTTTATTAGCTCACAGGCCTGGAAGGCTTACTGATTTGGCCTGATCTGAATGGTTATTAACTAAATCATGCAACAAAATGTTACAGTGTTACATGCTCCTCTCACATATTTTCCTCTATTCATCTTTCACCTGAGTAGTTTTTATCCTCTTCTCTAAAAATAAATAAATAAATAAATAAATATTAAAAAATAAAAATAAAAAGTAGTGAGTTGACTGTGATGCCTGAACAAATAGCTTCATAGCTATATACCATCCTGTTATTATATGTGGAATGCTATAAATACAGTAAATTGTGGTTTAACAAACATTGATTAAATGGATTTTGGATAGAACAGAAACACTTTCCATCCCCCAGTTAATTAGTTGCAATTGACCTGAACTGACACAAATTATGTAAATTTGGCTTTAATAGACACTTTACTTAGCCCCCAATTGTCCATTAAACTAAAGATTTACTCTAGCACCTTAACCATTTTTATTGGCTTAACCTGAAGCTGCAGCCGTATTGCCACACTAGTTTCTAGAATTATATCTGAATTGTTATTCCCAGATGCACCCAGAATGCTGCTGGTGATGTATATCATCTTATGAGAGGGTTCCATCTTGAAATGGGTGGGTTTCACAAGACAAGAGGGGAATTACATTCAGTGTGATTCAGAGAGCTGGGTGTTGTCTAATGGTTAAAATGTTGCTGTATTAATTTATTTTTAAAACCATCCCTTTTTGTGTCGTGGCAATGTTTTGGTGACCTAAGCAATAGATGGTATTAGCAATTTGAGTATAAGGAACAGTGGGGACAATTATGTAAAGTAGAATTATATTAGCCTTTCAGGTTTACATTTATTTTTCTTGGAAATAAATTCTGAATTCTAGATCTGTCTAGAATACCTAAATGTCTAGATACATGTGGTCTATTCCCCAACTGTAATCTTGTCCTTTGCAAATGTATTTCATTCCTGTAAAAATCAAAGGCTAAGGGCTGTTTACATTCATCACATCTGCTTGGATGGCGAACTGCCTGTCCAAACTTGATCAAAGTCTTGCCTAGGGCAAGGCTATGAAGCAAACAAAGGCTTAGGAGGCCAATTAAAAGAACAGTTTTAAAAATTACAAAGATGATTTCTTTGCAACAGCAATCGCTGTTTAAAAAGAAGAAGTTGTTGAATAGAACAGAACACAGAAGGCTGCAGTTTCATCGCACTCATGGAACCAGTTCTGCTGAATTCAAAGGGGCTTCCTTCTGAACAGGCATGCTTTGTACTTCATGGATGAAGATTTCTTTCTATCACAAGGAGAAACTTACATGGTGCTAATATGAAGGAAACATCAAGAAAAGCTTGTAATATGTCAAAGTAAAATGTAGACATTTAGCACTAATTGCAAAATGTGAACTATTAGATCTGAGACCTTAAAGGAGAAAATGTAGTAACCAACAATATAAGGATGAGTCTATGGCCTTGGAATTCATACTATGGCTCAGAAGCTGAAAGATATCTCCCTAACAACTATGATGTGTATTTCAGCACTTATATTGGAGAGAGTGTTTTACCTTTGCAGTTGAAGCAGTTTTCTTTCCTCCCCCTCCCCACTTTTCTTCCCTCCTTCCTTCCTTGTCTATAAGAAGATGATGAATGTCTGTAGTGATGAAAGGATTGTGTAATGCCTGACAAGGTGTAGTACAATACCAAAGACCAGTTTACTCTCATAGTAAAACATCTTCTGCAGCAATCCACAATCCTTCTGGTTAAAATCCTTCCTTGTTATTTGTTGGTTTATTGCTTATATTTTAAGCCACTCAATAAAAGTTTTCTTTGGACAGATTGCATAACCAGCATAAAATAACAAAAATGTCATAACAGTATAGTAAAATCCAACACAAAAATAAAAAACATATTAAAAATGGAATTAATTGAAGGAAGATGAAAGAATTATTCAGGAAGATTTAGCAAATTTTAGCAAATTACAGTATTATGGTGGATTCAACAACCAACCATATCCATTAATAAACAGTTCCTGTTCTGAATTGTATCCCAGCTGATAGACCAAGGTCTTACATGAGAATGAAGCTCACCTCTTTTCACTCCTCCATAGAAATTATTAGTAATATTGTTTGTTGCATAGTCAGCCAGATGTTTAGACTGGATTTGGCATTTTTATCCACCTATCGAGTCCTTCCCGAGGACCTGGGATAGGCAAATGTAGTGGTTTGATGGTGTTAAAGGTATCATCGCAGGATGTAAGCTATTCCAAGTAAAGCTGCCTTTTGCAATTGACTGATGCTGATTTTGTCAATGCCGATTATTACTACTACTACTACTACTACTACTACTATTACTGGTATTACTACTACGACGACGACGACGACGATGATGATGATGATGATGATGATGATGCTTAATTTTTCTAGGGCAGAAGCAAAATCACTACTTTGTTGTTGCAGGTTATGTCACTTTATTTTTTCTTCATTCTTTTTTACTACCTGGGAGTATACAAAGGAGTGATGATGTTATGTGCATGAGTGATGCTGACTCTCTTCCTTATTTTTAATTTGGGGTTTTCAGAGTTTTATTATATTGATTTTTTCCCCCCAAAGCTGTTTTTTTTACAGTAAGTCTCTCAAATGTCTTAATATCTGAATTTTTTTGTTAGTCACCATCAGTTAGCAGGAACTTTTTTTTAAATATAATTTTATTAAAGCTTTTCAAAGAGAAGATAAAAACTAACATGAACTAATATAAAGTAAGGAATAAAAAGGAAAAGAAAGAAATCAAAGAAAAAGCAAAAGTACAAGAAAAAGAAAAAGAAAGAAAAAAGTTGAGGAAAAATAGAAAAGAAAGAAAAAAAAAAGATGCTTCCAATATTCTTCACAGCAGTTATAAGTGCAAATATATATGTAACCTCTCTCTTTAATGGTACATCATATTACTTTTCTTTCTATAGCCTATCCTAATCATCAAAACCATAAATCACAAGTTCATTCGTTTCATTTTTACACAAAAAGCCTATAAGTGGCTTCCAGTCAGTAATAAATGTAGATAGTGTCTTTTCTCTAATCCAAGAACTCAATTTATCCATTTCAGCAAAATCTATCAACTTTGCCAACCATTTTTCCGTAGTGGGTAGTGTCAAATCTTTCCATCCCTGTGCATATAGTAATCTTGCTGCAGTAATCATATACTAAAATAATTGTGGAATCCTTGGGGTTTTCTAAGCTTGGAACCCAAAGGACTCCACAGTTCAACTCTGAGCCACACATATTCTCTTCTGTTGAAATAATCTTCCATGGCTTTTTTTCTAACCATTTGTCTGTTAACCCTAAAAGGAAAAGTTCCTGTTTCAATTTAATATTGACCTTTTTTATTTTTTAACCTGCCTTTATTATTTTTATAAATAACTCAATGTGGCAAAATACCTAATACTCCTTCCTCTTCCTATTTCCCCACAACAATGACCCTGTGAGTTGAGTTGGGCTGAAAGAGAGTGACTGGTCTAAAGTCACCTGGTCGGCTTTCATGCCTATGGCAGGACTAGAACTCTAGCCTGGAACCTTAACCACTAGACTTTTTTGGAATGTAATAGGGCTGCACATTTATTAATGTGAGCAGATCTCCAAAGTGGTGCTTCACAAAGTACCCCTTGAGTCCCCTGCTCCAGCATAACTTTTTTTTTGAAATTCACGGTTCTCTTTATAATCCTCTATATGAAAGTACGTATTTGAATCCAAACATTTTTAGCTTTTTTACACATCCACCAAATATGATAAAATGTCCCTTCATGCTTTCACATTTCTAATATGCATCTGAAATGTCCTTATACATTCTAGATAATTCTTCTGACATCATGTACAATACATCATTTGATTTAAAAAAAATCTTTATATCATTACACAATATACATTTAACCCTTTTAACCACATATTTTCCTATTGATCCATCTGTATATTATATCAAAAGTTCTTAGCCCACTTTATCATACATTTTTTAACCTGTTGTTCCTGTTTCAAATTTCAACAAAAGTTTCATTGTTTCATTGTTTGTTGTAAAGGTTGTAAAAGCACATCCTCAAAACATTTATAGTAAGAAGCTGGCAACCCATCTGGACTAGGTATCTTTCCTGTTTTAGGCCTTTTGATAGCTTCACACAGCTTCCTTATTGTTATGGGTCCATTCAAAATTTGTCTCTGATTATCTATAAACTTCAGTAAATTCTATTTATGCAAGTATTTATCCAGCTTTTCCAAAGAAATGTCTTGACCTTTGTTTAAAGTAGTATAATACTGATGAAACACTTTTCACATGTTCACATTATCTGTTATTACATTATTCTCTTCTTGTAACTTTATTAACACTTTCATTTCTTTTTTTTTCACAACTTGTATGTCAATCATCTCCCTGGTTCATTTGCAAATTCAAAATGGCTTTGTTTTGCATAGTTCATCTTTACTTCCATCTCTCTCATTGTTAACATAGATAGTTGCCTCTGTAAAAGCTTAATTTGGTGAGTTATAGTTATCATCCCTGGAGATTTAGAAAAAATTCTTATTCTGTTTTTTTTTTTTAATCTCATCTAAAATAATTTGCATTTTCTCCTGCCTTTTCTTTTTAAATTTACTATTGCATTATATAAAATATCCTCTTACAAAAACTTTACTTGCATCCCAAACCATCCTTACTTCTGTACCTTTATTAGGATTATTCTCAAACAATTCCTTTAACTTCTTTTTACAATCCCCCACCACCATTTCTTTTTGTAATAACATTTCATTCAATCTCCATCTAAAAGATCCATTTTTCCTTTTAAAATGGTCCATTTTTCCTTTTAAATGATGATCTGAAAATGTCTTTGGTAATATCTCCAATTATAGACAAACTCTTAGGAATCCAAATCCTCCTTCTCCTTCTCCTCCCCCCACCCCCGTTTTGGTTCTTTCTATCTTTAATACTTTAGTCCCAACTAGATCTCCATAGTCACAGCCATACTTTATTCATTCATTCATTCATTCATTCATTCGTTCGTTCGTTTGTTTGTTTGTTTGTTTGTTTGTTTGTTTATTATATTTATATAGCCACCCATTTCACACAAGGTGACCCTGGGTGGTGTGCAACAATTAAATATAGTTTACAGAATTTACGTATAGTCTGCCTCTTATCTTCTTGTTTTGTAAAATCCACCAATCATTATGTCCTTAAAAATAAACATCCACAATGGTCCAGTCTGTCAGTCTAATTAATTTTACTATTTTCAAAGGCACTTTCATCAGACAAAATTATTTCTTCTATTTTTTAAAAAAAAAAATCACTGTCACCTTTGTCTGTTTTAAACTTTCTTATATCACAATCTTCTTAAGCTTTTTGCTTTGAAATTAAAATCCTTTAAGATAGCATTTTTTTCCCTCTTCTTAATTTCAAAAAGAAGGCACTCACCAAGAGTTTTTGATCTTCACTGCTCTTTGGAATATCTCTGTTGGGTTGTAAAGCAATTAAATCATAAAGTAATTAAGAAGATGAGGCTTTTGCCAGTCAAATGTCCATAAAGGCTGCACAGCAATTTAGTGCACATTGTAAATCCCCTGTTCCCAAGCCACTCCACCCACAATTGACCACAAGAAACTAAATCTCTGTAGTTTTCTCATGAGGAACAGCCCTTCCAGAACATAAGTGGTAAATCCCCCAATTTCTCCTTCCTCCAGAAAAAATTCTGTCAGTCAGAACTGTCTCCTGGCTGGCTATTCCATTGCTGTGTTGTCCCCACTTGCAGAGCTACTCACAGAGAGGTCTAACCAGCCATAATACCTCACCTGGAAGCTGAATTAGCAGGAAATAGTTTTGTGTAGTTTTGGCACAGGAGACTCAAAAAGATGACTGCTATAATCAGAAGTGTCTGCAAGAAAGGTCAAGAACATCATAATTGTGACTCCGGCCATGTGACCAAAGGCCCACCCCTTTTGTTTGTGCCACCATCTTGACTTCTTTGACTCCTTCCTGTGGACACCCTGGCTATAATGAATGGCTGTGCAGTGTTGTGCTGCACTCCTGCTTGTGAAAGGATCAAAGCAGTTATTCCAAATGAGTTTCAAAGAGTACAGAGCCCTACTACCTTTTGTTTAAAAATAAAAAGCCCAGCTATGCTTCATTACATATATGAGTGTTTAATGAGAAGTAATTAGCCTTTCAGTTTGACAAGGTAACATATAAATCCAGTCTAATTCTCATTGCTTTGATTTAAAAAAAAAAAAAAGGCACAGAGTTGAGTTCAACAGGGTGGTAACCAATGAATAGGCAACATTTAGTGGGAGGCCCCAAAGCTTGTCAACCTACAAATCAGCCATTAGTAATAGGTCCAAAAGAGCATCCCCTTTCTGTTTGATTTGATTTTACTGACTCTCCACCACACACTTTATTTTAGGAGGTAAATGATTCTGAGAAAGGAACTGCTGTTTATTTTATTCTTACCTTCAATTCCTTCCTGCTTGGGCTTTCATCTGAAATGGTAATGTTTAGGAAGCAGTAATGTTCTTCAGCTATCACTGTAGATAGCTGTTGTTGCTAGACAGTGGAACTCAAATCTGATTATGCATCAGTGAGTGAGGCTATGGCTTTAAGACAGATGTGCAGATCCTCAACATGCTGGGTTGAGTAAGCTGTTGATGCTCTTACCAAATTATAGTTTATAGTTTATAGAGCATCAGTAGCTCTTACCAAACTCTAATTGTTAATGTGGTAGAGAAGGGAAATTAGAAAATATGTGATTAAAGAGAGCAATCATATTAAGAGCAGTTGGGCAGTTTGGCTGCAATACTGTTTGTCAAACCACTTCATTTCACAGAAGGGAATCACTAATAGAAGCATCAAGTTGTGGCTGGTTGAACTTGATCAATTGCTTCAGTTCAATAACAAACACTTTGGTGCATGCAGAGAAACTTCTGTTACTGTATAGATCAAAATGAAGCAACCACTCCCCTTTAATATTTAGACATAGACCAATACTTCATGTTGGTGCTTTGTTCCAAAGCTCAGCACAGCCCTAATGGTAACTAACTTTACTTTTAATTGTTTTGCAATAAAAATATTAAAACAAGTTAATATTTGTCCTAATTTTATGCTGAATGTTTTGGTGTATAGTCCCTGAATTTCCAGCCAAAGGCAAAGGACAGAACTTGGCCTGTAAAACTTGCCAAGAAGTTTCTTACTTTCCAAGAAGATTCTTAGCCTATCAACTGCCTTTCAGAGCTGCTTGGGATGACTCTGAAACTGGTCATTCTTAACTGTGTAGAGTGTTTGAAATAAAAAGAATTTGTCAATTTTCATTTTGTTTTGAAAGCAGAAGCCAAATCAAATGGTAAAGCAAAGCATCTCTTTTTCCAATAAATTATGGACTCCTGGGACTTGAAAACAAATGTATACCCAAGGTATTTCCCATAATGGGATGATATATGTTAGATATTCACTTGAATATTGATTCTGTTTGTTGTTGCTGTTCATCACTTTTATCCAGAATTGCTATGTCTATATTGCAGTTTCCTTTTTTCCAGTCATTGGTTTCTGGAGCAGTGCCAGAAAATGGTCTACTTATAAAATACATGCATTTATTCTCTTCAAATCTATAAAATATCCTGAATTAGAGACTTAAAACTGGCACATATGATACATTTTTAAGGCTTCAGGCATCTCTGTGATCTATTTTTCTCCTTATATTTTGAATCCTTTGTTCTTGCTGTTGTTGTTGTTATTCAAGCAGTTTTTAAACTATATTGAAATTGGACTTATGTCAAGGACAAGGTAACTTCTATTGCTTCATTTCCCATTTGTAGAAATTCCTTTTCAAAAGGGGAAGTAGTATCAGTAAGGGCATTTTAGATTTAAATCTATCCTTTCTGTGACTTGTTTTTGGTTGAACAACATCCAGAGCAATATGGATTCCTTGGAATGGTAGCCAATCCATGTCATCATAGTTAATCATGCCATATTCTTCACATTTGCACTTTGGCATAAGAAGAGCACTGTTGAAAGTCCACTTACTCTAGCTTTGTGACTCTAGGAGAGACTAAGCATATGTTTCTGGGAATTCTTTAGCAAGGCTTGAGGACAGCATTTTGCCAGCAGCTGGTGTACAAAAATGAGCAATTGTTTAAATCTGAAAACTATCACTGTCAAGTGGATTTTAACAATCTAAAAAGTGCAGATTAAGACCTGCTTCACCTAAAAACTGAAGGAACAACCCCAGCAAATGCAAATAAGGATCTTGACAGAATGAATTTCTTAAGAATTGCTGAGATTATTTACACATTTAACTAATTCAATTATAAAGATGCTTAAAATAATGGCTTTCACCATAGTTTGTGACTGAAAATCCCATTCAACATACACACACATATGCATACATACATATATACATACAGAGATGGCATTTTGATTTGTTCATGAGATGGGAATCTGGCAGTGAGGTTGACAAATTCCAATCAGATTTGGAGATCTCATTCCTTGAACTCTTAGTGTGGGGTAGGATTGTGTTGTTTGGGCAGCCTTCACAATGACCTGGCCTCCCCTGTGTTGAGTATGTTACAGCACAAACTGGGAAGAGGGGGTGTGGATTAATAGTAGTCTGAACATAATTGATTGGTTGTTGAGTATAGCTACAGGTGAAACTCGAAAAATTAGAATATTGTGCAAATGTTCATTTATGTCAGTATGGCAACTCAAAAGGTGAAACCAATATATCACATAGACGCATTACATGCAAAGCGAGATATGTCAAGCCTTACTTTGGTATAATTGTGATGATTATGGCGTACAGCTTATGAAAACCCCAAATTCACAATCTCAGAAAATTAGAATATTACATGACATCAATAACACAAGGATTGGAAATAGAACAATATCGGACCTCTGCAAAGTAGAAACATGCATAAGTACTCAGTACTTGGTTTGGGCCCCTTTTGCAGCAATGACTGCCACAATGCGGCGTGGCATGGATGCTATCAGCCTGTGGCACTGCTGAGGTGTTATGGAAGACCAGGATGCTTCAATAGCAGCCTTCAGCTCCGCTGCATTGTTCGGTCTCATGTCCCTCATCTTCCTCTTGGCAATGCCCCATAGATTCTCTATGGGGTTCAGGTCAGGCGAGTTTGCTGGCCAATCAAGCACAGTAATCCCATGGTCACTGAACCAGGTTTTGGTACTTTTGACAGTGTGGGCAGGTGCCAAGTACTGCTGGAAAAGGAAGTCAGCATCCCCATAAAGCTCGTCTGCGGAAGGAAGCATGAAGTGCTCCAAAATCTCCTGGTAGACGGCTGCGTTGACCCTGGACTTAATGAAGCAGAGTGGACCAACACCAGCAGATGACATGGCTCCCCAAATCAACACAGACTGTGGAAACTTCACATTGGACTTCAAGCATTGTGCATTGTGTGCCTCTCCATTCTTCCTCCAGACTCTGGGTCTTTGGTTCCCAAATGAGATGCAAAAGTTGCTCTCATCAGAAAAGAGGACTTTGGACCACTGGGCAACAGACCAGTTCTTTTCTTCTGTAGCCCAGGTAAGATGCTTCTGACGTTGTTTGTTGTTCAGGAGCGGCTTGACAAGAGAAATACGACATTTGAAGCCCATGTCCAGGATCCGTCTGTGTGTGGTGGCTCTTGATGCACTAACCCCAGCCTCAGTCCACTCCTTGTGAAAGTCCCCAACACTTTGGAACGGCCTTTTCCTGACAGTCCTCTCCAGGCTGCGGTCATCTCTGCTGCTTGTGCACCTTTTTCTACCACACTTTTCCCTTCCACGTAACCTTCTATTGATGTGCTTGATACAGCACTTTGGGAACATCCAACTTCTTCTGCAATTCCCTTTTGGGGCTTTCCCTCCTTATGGAGGGTGTCAATGATGGTTTTCTGCACAACTGTCAGGTCAGCAGTCTTTCCCATGCTTGTGATTCCTACTGAACCAGCCTGAGAGACCATTGAAAGGCTCAGGAACCCTTTGCAGGTGTTATGGGTTCATTAGCTGATTAGAGTGGGACACTTTGAGCCTAGAATATTGAACCTTTTCACACTATTCTAATTTTCTGAGATTGTGAATTTGGGGTTTTCATAAGCTGTACGCCATAATCATCACAATTATACCAAAGTAAGGCTTGACATATCTCGCTTTGCATGTAATGCATCTATCTCATATATTGGTTTCACCTTTTGAGTTGCCATACTGACATAAATGAACATTTGCACAATATTCTAATTTTTCGAGTTTCACCTGTATGTTAGAAGATTAGAAGGAGAGGGGTTAGGGGCAGGGGGACTGAGGTGGCAGGTAATAACATCTGAGTAATGATAAACAGAGAAATATTTTGGGAATCTGGAAGCTGACTGCACCTGGGAAAGGCATCGTTGATATTTGATAACAGTTTGACAGTTTTCATCCAGGATGCCTTAATGGCTTTCAAAGGCTTTGTGCCACAAATAACTTGCTGTGAATCTTTGCAGTTGAAGTTGGTGTCTAGGCAGCAGTGTTTGATTTCTGCTGTATCAGTCTCCCTACCTGAATTGCTTGACTCAGTCACTGAATCTGCAGTGCAGCCTTCCAGACTGATAGTTCTGGGTGACTCTAACTTGCCCTCATGTGGCAGCTAAGAATTTCATGGCTAACATCACAACTATGGCCCTAACCCAGGTGATTGAGGGCCTAATATACATAGACAGTCACTCACTTGATCTGTTTTGTTTTGTTTTTTTAGTGCATCTGCAACATGATCTGAAGATGGAAAATATCACCAGCACTCCTTTGTCATGGCCAGAACACTCTGGGTTTGTTTGTTTGTTTGTTTGTTTTTGTTTTTGGCTTGTCGCTATTGCTCTCCTCCCCCTTGCAGAGAGCTAGGACCTATTCATTTGGTCTGCCTCAGGCAACTAGTGGACCTGGATGGGTTTCAGAAAGAGCTTGGAATTTTCATAGTGATCTGGTGGTTTGTTGAACCAAGGCCTTACTTAAGAATAAAGTCTCACTCTTACCAAGAATGTATGTGTGTGGAGGGTTTTATATCAGAATACCTCTATGTGGCCTTTCCCTGTCTGTTTATCTTTCAGTGCTCATTGGTTTTCTGAGAAGCTTGGGAGACTTAATGACAAGAATTACCAATAGCACCACTGGAAAAAGGCAGAGGGTGAACCCAAGTGTGCACTTGTAGGAACCTATATTAGTGCTTACATCATGATGATAAGAATGGCAAAATGTTGGTATTTCTCTACTCTTATTGCATCTGCAGATAGCCAATGAGCAGGTGGCAGCTGTGTCCATGAGGGCCTTCAGACAGATTCATCTAGTGTGCCAGTTGTGCCCTTTTCTGGACTGGGAGTCCCTTCTCAGGGTTGCTTATGCTTTGATCCTTCGTTTATGACTACTGCAACATGTTCTACAGGAGGCTGACTTTGAAGAATATTTGGAAACTACAGCTGGTCCAGAATGCAGAGCACAAGCAGTTATTTAACACCTCTGCTACACTGGTTACTAGTGAGCTTTCAGCTACAAGACCAAGTGCTGGTTATCACCTACAAAATCCTTCATGGCATATGGCCTGGCTACCTCTAATTCATCATGTCTATCTGCCCCATAATATCCCCAACCCCTGCCCTTTAGAATAGCATCTGCCCCAAGGTTCAGATCCCTTATACTGCAAGCCTTCAGACAACCTTTAAAAATATACATTTCCACCTCTTATGTGAGATTTCTTTACATTTACTTTGCATTTTTTACATAGTGCATTGGTTTTTAATTGTATGTCACTCAGTCAGTTTTGTGTTGGGAGTTTATTTATTTATAAATAAATATTACCCATCCAGTGAAATTCTATTCAAATTCAAACATTCATAGGATGAATGCTTAGTAGTTGGAGAGGTGTTAAAAGTCAATAAAAAGAAGACACCTTGTTGTGAGACCTGTTTTTGTGTGAGACCTATGTGGTTGAGATGTAATAACAAGGGCAGTATTTCATAACATCTTGACACAATAAATGGAAAAAACGACAGTGATTTAATTTGTTTTTCATATGGTTGTTGAGACACAGAACTGGCAGAAGTAAACTTGCATAGTGATATTCGATATAAACAAACAAGCTGAATACGCATTCTTATGAAATAAGAAAATGGCATGGGAAATAGGCCTAAAATTATTATTAGCCAATAAAGAGTGAATTCCAAGCTTATATTTTCATCCTCTTCCCAAATTATAGAAAATTAAGATAATAAATTCATGGTATATGATTCCAGTGAATTTGGCATATCTATTAAAAATAATTCTATTTTTAGAAGAAATGCAGTGAGACATGCTCTTTGATGGATGTATCTAAGGATTAAACCCTTCAGGGAATTGTTATTTACAAAAAAAAAAAAAAATACTAAAATCTTTGACCGGGATATTAAAATAGACCCATATTTAGCACTCTTAGTCCATTGAAGATAATAAGAAAATCAAATCTAAATTTTAGCAGTCTACATATTGGAACCACCTAGAATCACGATCATTATGGATTAGAAGAATGGAATTATATTCTTAGATGAGTGATGTAATAGGTATAGCAACTGTACTGCAATATTGTAAATCCAGAAGAAACTGCTTAAGATAGAAAAAGGAAGGATTTCGGAGAAAAATGGAAGAGACAAAAACTGTTAGAGTTCCAGGTTTGAAACTTATTGTGTAATAAAAAGTTTTGAGTTGCAACTTACTTTGTGTCAAGAGCACAACTGATATTGAATGTGGGGTCTTGGAACATTACATATGCATGTCTTACTTTGGTCTCTCCAGCTTCTAACCATTAGTGCAGATGACCTGTATATAGAATACAAGATGTGGACAGGCATTTTTGCATTCAATTAAAGTAATATCAAGCTAGACAAGGAAAAAGATACTTTGGAACTCTGGTACAATGGAACTTTTCAGATTTACCAGGAGAAAAATGGTGCCTTTTCACAACCTAAAGAAGCATTGGATCAATATCTCACTCCATGTATTAATGTTGCGATGAAATGGTTTAACTTTGGCTGTTGTATACAAATACCTAATGAATCTATGGATCCATATATTCACACACTCAGGAAGCTGCCTGAATTATGTGAGTATTGATACTCAGAATCAGATAGTATTCAAAATCCAGTGGAAAAAAAAATCATTTATAAAACATTGCATCATAAATACTAGCAGCAGGAAGTTTGGTCCCTGAATAAAGCAGTTACCATGGCCAGATTATATGAAAGTGCTCAAAAAGAAAGTTGCATCTCTACAGATTCATATTCGGTTCATTAGCAAAAATGGTGAGAGGACCAGCAAAATACAGTAAAACGTTGCCTGGGAATAGACTGTTCTAGGATTCAGAGCAATCACAAGCAGAAATTCCTTGTTATCACTGTAAATTATTGCACCATTCCAGAGAATAATGTAGTGAACTGAATACTATCTATTTATATTGGAAGAGGAGGAGGAGGAGGAGGAGGAGGAGGAGGAGGAGGAGGAGGAGGAGGAGGAGGAGGAGGAGGAGGAGGAGGAGATATTGACTGAACTCAAGTTTGTTATGAGAAACCATAATGTATTTTGTAACCTGGACATGAAATGTCCACAAGTTTTTAAAGTTTGTTAGGACAAGAGAGGGTGAGGAAACACAACAGTGATGGTGGAAAATTAACCTATCTCTACATTTTCTAATAGGACAGTCTAAACCATGTTATTTCTTTACAAAATGGCAAGATTTAACATCATTCATTAACCAAAGATGTATGTATATACTCTAAACTTATGTTATATGATTTCTAAATTATTATTTTATAAACAGAAACTAATACTGTCCAAGGTATATGACAGTAATAACACTGACTGAAGTCCTTTTCTTCCTTTTCACAAATTATTTTTACTTAAGAGTTTGGTCACCTGCTTTTAAAACAAGGTACTCTAAATAGATTCTAATATAGGCATTCCAAAATTCCATATCGTTTTTCAGCTCTAACAACATAATAAGCAATAGTTTCTACTAACCATTGACTTAGAATTGTTCCTGTGGTACTAATAATAAAAGTTTAACAGTCACCATACTGTTTTTGTAATGCAAACATTTGTCTGTTATTTTCAAGCAAGGTATGAAGCAAAAATGGGCTCCACCATCACATAGCACATATGGACAATGCATGGAGACCACAAATGCCTGTCATTCTCAACTTAAAATATCATAGAAAATAGTGCCCAATGGGGAAAATGTGTACAAAAAGTATAATGTTGGATGGAAGGGTGGAAGGGAGAGTTGCATACAATATAAATATAAATATAATCAGAAACAAAGCCTTCCTTCCCATGGATTTAGTTGCATTTAAAACATGTTGATTTTTTGATATCTAAAATAATTCACATAAAATATGATCACATAAACTGCAGGTGACATGGACTGAATTTACTTTATTTACAGGAAAAAAATGATGATTTTTTTTTAAAGAAAATTGAACTTGAGATTGAAAGACCTATCATTGGTGAATACCAAAACAATGCTTGATTTACAACATTGGATTAATTCAGGGAGAGGTGGGGGAAAATGTGAAGATTACTGGTGTGGCTCACTCATTCATAAAATTTTATCTGTCTAAGCAACATTAAAAAAAGGAAAAAAAAAACACAATTATTTCAACCCACAGAGTTTAGGGAAAAGAAACATCTTTCATATATGCAACAGAGTCTAACATTAACAATATTTTGCCTTATATATTGTTTACTCTAGAGACATGTCAAGAAATAAGAACATACTATTCTCATAATATCTAAATGATCTTGAAACCAAAGGGCTACTTCAAATAAGAATCTATGCCTGAAGGTCACAAAGTACATTAATTTTAAGTTAGAGATCAGGGTCCTTACATAGTTCTGCTTTTCCATTTCATTAACACATCGTTTTTGGGGAGATAAGAATTATAGCTATGAGAAGCGATGTGGCCTCATGGCTTGTAAAAGTGAAAAGGCTGCATTGTTTCATCTGAGCTCAGTTGTAAAGCCTGGTAGAGACAAGAAGCAAAAACAGCTTCCAGTCAGTCATCAAAAGTTCCAGGAGAATCTTTGTATGTGGAATTCATATACAGAAGACTCTTCTGGATCTACAGGAGCAGTTTTGAAGCAATGCATATGTCTCATCTAGAAGATAGGTTCACATCTTGCCTTAAAGAGGATAATTGTGCATATCTCATTGAGACAAAGCCAAGCCATGTTTGATTGATTATGGATTGATGATTGGTTATGTGCCATGAAGTCATTTTGACTCCTTGTGACCACATAAATAGATTTTTTTCTATGACGATCTATCACTAACCTGTTCTTTCAAGTCTTTTTGTTGCTGGTAAGTTGTAATTTTTACTAAGACTCCAATGAATCAACGTGGCCACCTTATTCTGCTTTTCTAAATACTCATTCTGTGCAATTTTCTTACATCCACATGCCAGGTGTTCAACAATCTCCTCCTGTTCTTTGCATAACAAGCATTTACTATAATGCTGATTTTTTTTAAAAAAATTAGCTTTTATTACATTTGTATGTAGTGAGTGTTATTTAGTTGCTAAAATGAGCTCTTCCACTTCCTTCTTTAATGAGCCTTTTTTAACCATTGCCATGTTGTTTTTTCTTTTTTGTTTTTCACTATTAACCTTTCTTTGGATGCTCTTAAAGCACCGGCCATGTAATGGCTTCTTTTGACAGTTTTGCTTTCTTATTAGCAGCAGTTAATTCTTATATACAGTACATGCTTGGTTTCATTGCTTTTCAATACACTTTCCTTTATTAGGTCATTTAGTATATCTTCTTGGCTACCCCTAGCACATTCTAGGTCTTTTTTCATCTTCAACTGTTGTACTTGATGATGATGATGATTTATCAACTTTTCTCCAGAACCTCAAGGGGACACATATAGGTTGTCTCCTCAATAAAAATCATATGAGATGGGTTCAATATAGGCACAAAATCAAGTACTGAACTTCAAGGTTGAATAGAGACTTTTTTGGGTCTCCCTGATTTGAGCCCAATAGATTAATCCCTGTACTATACCATCTCGTCATCTTGCTGAGTACTCATTGCTAAGAAATAACAAATCATAATTCAGTGAGCTGTGACTGAGCTAATACTCTCCATAAAGGGATTGTAATTACAAGAAGATACCATTATTGTAATGGCTGGCATGAGTGAGGAAGATTCTGGAATGGATCTTCAAGGTTGTCAGGAGTGGGGAGAGACATTCCAGGGAAAGCGCCTCCTCAGCCCACAGCAAGAGTGTGGGAAGATGAAGATGATGAGACTGGCCCCTCCCTAGAGTCTCATGGGTTATAGCCACTAGTTGCTTTAGCATAGGTTTAGTCTGGTGAGATTTTGTCTATTAGGTGCGAGCTAACAAAGGAACTGAACTGTACTGGATTGCCCCATTGCTGTTCTTGGGCTGAACCTGACAATTGTGTAGAAAATGTGTTCACTTCATATACATTTATATTTACAGCCAATATTGCTCCTAAGTATGAACCAAGGCTGCAGCTTTTTCAAGAAACCCTGGATACTCCTTGAAGGGTGTGAATTATGCTATCCAGCAGATGCTCTACCACATGCTCACAGTTTATAAATATTTCCCTCACATATGTAATTTTGGAAACAGAAATTTGACTTTGCCATAAAAAGACTAAATCAGCTTCGATTTTTGATTTTGTATGAATACTCCTCTAGAATGTTAATAATTCTAATTCTCGTTCAAAGTAAAGTTAGCCTGCTTCAGTCTTGATCTTGAGCAAATTTGTCCTTTATTTCTTCCACCCTGTTTTTCCCTTACTTTGCGTGCATTTATTTTCATGTTAAAAAAGATACTTCAAAAAAGAAAAAGGGAAAAAAAAAAAAGCATCACCAAACTAGTTAAGATTTGAATAGGTTTTACAGCCAAAATGATAGATTAATAAAGTTGATTTAATCGAGTTTCCCTTCATTTCTTCTAGATGAGCTAAGAGCTATTAACATACCTTCCATCAGCTATAAGTATTAGTGAGTGAAAGCCAGATACAGAAATTACGCAGCTGAAACCAAAAAAGTATGCTTTTATTCAATCATCCCTGGAGAATGATTGATAGTGCATGGTGGATGGTTCCTACCCTGAGTCCACCTATAGCTACTTTAAAGGTATGGGAAAGCAAGTGGTTCAACTCCACTTTAGTTGGGTCAGAGAGATTCCCCAAGCATTGCATTTTGGCTGAATTCAAGGATCATGCAATTCTTCTATGTCTAGAGTTAGTACTAATGAAGGCTTTCCAGCCTCAGCTTAGAAAATGCATACTGAAGTTTTACCAACATGATATTTATTCGGCTGTTGTCTAAAATATATATTCTAATAGAAAAATCTTCAAATGCACTCATTGCCACTGAAACTTTTCCATTACCTTAAAAGCAGGTGAAGACATTTTATTCACCATAAATTATTGTAAGTCATTAATATATGGCTGAGGCCACACATAATGTGGACAAAGCATTTTCCTTAATGTTTCTCACATGTTACAAATTCAGTGAGTAGAATGGTAGTTAAGGACTGGCAGTTTTACCATGTATTGGTTCTCTTACTAGTCATTATATATTTTATTCTTCCAAGAAGGAGCTACTACTGTTATTATCAATGATGGGGTGAATTTGCTCTATGGAGTTTAAATGATTCTATTATTTATTGAATTGTATTATTATTATTATGGTTGGTCGCACAGTCAGCCAGATGTTTAGACTGGATTTGGCATTTTATCCACTTTTATCAAGTCCTTCCCAAGGACCTGGGAGAGGCAGAGGTTGTTGTTTGATGGTGTTAAAGTTATCGTCACAGGATTTAAGCTGTTCCAGATAAAGCTGTCTTTTGCAATTGACTGATGGTGATTTTGTCGATGCCAATGGTGTTCAAGTGGTGTTCCAGATGTATTGTTGTTGTTGTTGTTCCTGGAAACATTGGGCATCATAATATCTCAATAATTTGGTTTTGGACTAGAACTAGACATTTAGTTAAATAGTTTTCATCTGGCTGGGTTTGATCCATGTTGGCTGCATGGAACTCACATGATGAATATGAGTCAGTGACAGCCAGCCTGGTTTCCTTCAAAGGATTGTTGGAAGAATAGAATAGAAAATAAAACACTATTGACCACCATGGAGGAAAGCTACATTTAGACAAAGGAATAGTGCAGTTTGCAAAAATTTGAATAAAATTTGCAACAGCTTTATTTCATAAACATACAGTATTTCATGTTGCAAAGAAATGTATGGAATTACAAATAACTTGGATTTGTCTAAGAGATCTCAGAAGCAAAACTGAACACATCTATTCTTAAATTGCCCTACTATTTGGATTCTAAGAAATGTACTTACATCAGCACACAGCTCTAACTTGTGTGCCCTGCAGCTGACACTGAAGTTCAGGCTGCCATTTCTTCTTGAAAATGTTATTGTGTGTGACATTAAAATGTGCCAAAAACAAAATAGAAAGAAAAAGAGCTGCAAATTAGCATGGGAAAAATTTTCAAGTCTGCCAATGCTTGCTCTGGGCTCTAAAAGGGGAGGGGGAGCAAAATTGGGTCCATTGAGATCATACACAATAACCTTACAACTCTCCACTGCTGGAAAGAAACAATGTAGAAGGTATTTTTAATTGCTTTGAAAGCCTTTAGGAGAGTTACATAACTTATAAGTTCTTTCCCTTTTTTGTTAATGTAATGGAACCAAAATGCTACTGATTCTGATAGAAACAGAGATACACTTGAGGACAGAAAAACTGACAGACAGCTGTTTCTGTCTTAAATCACTTTGAAGCATTATCTCAGCAGTGCCATCTAGAGTTACCACCAGATTTCTTATAGAACTAAATGTCAAAGCAATTTTGGATGTTCTTGCTTGGATGAAGCATCGGGTTAACTTCAAAGGAAAGAAATATCCTTCTCATATTCTCAGATTGATGTGACGACTAGCAAAGAGAATCCATATATCGCTAAACTGCCCCTTTATTTGCAGTAATAATTATACGCAGACATTCCTACATCGTTGGCAGGGCTCTGCACAATGTCTGATTGGAAGGGAGAACGATGTTTCAGAACATCCAGAGGAGCTCACAAAGCACTTGGAATGGTGTAGCTGTACTGCACACCTAGGAAAAGACTATTTACTTTGAGTGGTTGGTAACAGGTGCTGTATGATGTTCCTGTGTACTTTGAAACTCCATTTCACCTTCAAAGCAGAAGCTCTGCTCAGCCGTTTATTCATACTGCCAGGTTTGCTACCAAATTTGACTAGCCGTGAATTAAGAAAGTGATTTTGGGCGACTCCAATCCCAGATGCAAGAAGAGCCTACAGGTGAAACTCGAAAAATTAGAATATCGTGCAAATGTTCATTTATGTCAGTATGGCAACTCAAAAGGTGAAACCAATATATGAGATAGACGCATTACATGCAAAGCTAGATATGTCAAGCCTTACTTTGGTATAATTGTGATGATTATGGCGTACAGCTTATGAAAACCCCAAATTCACAATCTCAGAAAATTAGAATAGTGTGAAAAGGTTCAATATTCTAGGCTCAAAGTGTCCCACTCTAATCAGCTAATGAACCCATAACACCTGCAAAGGGTTCCTGAGCCTTTCAATGGTCTCTCAGGCTGGTTCAGTAGGAATCACAAGCATGGGAAAGACTGCTGACCTGACAGTTGTGCAGAAAACCATCATTGACACCCTCCATAAGGAGGGAAAGCCCCAAAAGGGAATTGCAAAAGAAGTTGGATGTTCCCAAAGTGCTGCATCAAGCACATCAATAGAAGGTTACGTGGAAGGGAAAAGTGTGGTAGAAAAAGGTGCACAAGCAGCAGGGATGACCGCAGCCTGGAGAGGATTGTCAGGAAAAGGCCATTCCAAAGTGTTGGGGACTTTCACAAGGAGTGGACTGAGGCTGGAGTTAGTGCATCAAGAGCCACCACACACAGACGGATCCTGGACATGGGCTTCAAATGTCGTATTCCTCTTGTCAAGCCACTCCTGAACAACAAACAAGGTCAGAAGCGTCTTACCTGGGCTACAGAAGAAAAGAACTGGTCTGTTGCCCAGTGGTCCAAAGTCCTCTTTTCTGATGAGAGCAACTTTTGCATCTCATTTGGGAACCAAAGACCCAGAGTCTGGAGGAAGAATGGAGAGGCACACAATGCACGTCGCTTGAAGTCCAGTGTGAAGTTTCCACAGTCTGTGTTGATTGGGGGAGCCATGTCATTTGCTGGTGTTGGTCCACTGTGCTTCATTACGTCCAGGGTCAACGCAGCCATCTACCAGGAGATTTTGGAGCACTTCATGCTTCCTTCTGCAGATGAGCTTTATGGGGATGCTGACTTCATTTTCCAGCAGGACTTGGCACCTGCCCACACTGCCAAAAGTACCAAAACCTGGTTCAATGACCATGGGATTACTGTGCTTGATTGGCCAGCAAACCCGCCTGACCTGAACCCCATAGAGAATCTATGGGGCATTGCCAAGAGAAAGATGAGGGACATGAGACCGAACAATGCAGCGGAGCTGAAGGCCGCTATTGAAGCATCTTGGTCTTCCATAACACCTCAGCAGTGCCACAGGCTGATAGCATCCATGCCACGCCATATTGCGGCAATCATTGCTGCAAAAGGGGCCCAAACCAAGTACTGAGTACATATGCATGCTTCTACTTTGCAGAGGTCCGATATTGTTCTGTTTCCAATCCTTGTGTTATTGATGTCATGTAATATTCTAATTTTCTGAGATTGTGAATTTGGGGTTTTCATAAGCTGTACGTCATAATCATCACAATTATACCAAAGTAAGGCTTGACATATCTCGCTTTGCATGTAACGCGTCTATCTCATATATTGGTTTCACCTTTTGAGTTGCTATACTGACATAAATGAACATTCGCACGATATTCTAATTTTTCGAGTTTCACCTGTATTTTGTCACTACACTAAGGGGATAAAATACTGTCATTCCCAGAATCTGAGCACTCCAAAGTATGTATACAACCCCCAAACCCACATATAAAAAGGATTCAAAGCAAGTGGCATCAGTTCTAAGACCATTAATCTGAATGGACCCAAAGGCCTCTGTGGTCTGGGAATGTTGTCATTTTAACTTTGAATGCATGGGCTTTCCACAGCTGTGAACATATTGATCACTGGGGCAATAAATGTAGAGATTGGTGGCATAGGTACCATGCACCTTTGTCTCCTTTTCTTGTTGAAAACAGTTACTTTGTGGGTCTCTGTGTAACATGCCTCCTATTGGTTCACTTCAGATTTTCAGGGTTCATTTCCTTCCTCTGTTCAGCGATTTTTCTCTGCTGGTTCCGATTTGTGCAGTTCAGGTCTTACCTGACCTGCTTTCTCTTCATAATGCAGGAAAGCATACAACAGGCTCTCAGCTGCAGATAGACTTAAGTAATTCAGGCCTTTCTATGCCAATGTTATTTTCTAACTAAAGCAAGCACCAACCTCAAAAATACTAACATTAGTCTTCCTCTCTCCACCCATTCTTTCTGCTGAATGAAGCTATTTGCTATCCAGCAGGAGTCTCTGAAAGGTCATGGTTTACTTGACTGAGTGAACACATTTTAGTCTTTACATGAGCCAGCAAATGCCATTGCAGGGATTTAAAGTCTGAAGTTCCCTCTGCTGAAGCAATATATAAGCCTGGTCATTGCTTGGGGCCCTAATTGGACTTGAACTCTTGACTGAAGTAAACCTCTGCTGAAATGTCTTCTCCGGCTTGACATGCAACCTACCCATGACCAGCTTCTGGAACAGAATATAGAATCACAGAAACGTATACAGTAGAATTAATTTTTAAAGAAGCAGATTTTCTATGTTGTAACCTTACCTATAATGACTAGTTAATAAAGATATTGTCACCTACTCATGTGTGTGTGCACATTTGTGTGTGTGTGTGTGTGTGTGTGTGTGTGTGTTACTGGACTGAAAATTATCGAAGTTTTATGCTAAATCCTAATCAGTCAATACATATTTAGCCCTATGTTCAACAATGTTTTGAAGGGGGGGGGGGGATAAACAAAGAAACAAACAAAATCATAAGCAAACGTAGAAAACAGAATTGAGAGAGAGAGATCCTTAAGCTGATGGAGAGAGACAAAGAGAGAAAGAGAAAGAGAGAGAGAGAGAGAGAGAGAGATGCAGAAATACATAAGCTGGTTTATCTGGATTCCATTATAGCAGAGTGATTAATGGTCCCTAATTGTCTAGGCATGTAACTCCAAACAAGATGGAATGCAGAAATGAGTCTTCGGTCTTACTCTATTCATTTACTACATACATATATTTGCACATGCAGAACATCTTGTGACCAGTTGTAAACTTACAGTATGTTCTATTCTGCATATCTGCTACATAAAATGAAGGTGGGGCATACTATGTCTACCATGGGAAGCATGCCTCAGAAATGGAACCTTCACATTTTGCATACTGACAACACAATTGACACTCATAGCATAAATGATATACTTAATATGTATGAACTAATGCATAATGAACTAATGCCTGACCTAAGCAGTTAGAGGATTACAACTGAAAGGGGGTTTTATTATTTATTGTGGGCACAACTCTGCCAAACTTAAATAATTTTAATTCCCACAAATTTCTGTAGAGGTGAAATACATGCTTGGCCTCTCTGGTGAAATCAATGAACGTTAATCAATAGGACTTTAAAATACAAAACTTGAATTGTGGCTGAATTGTGCTGTTTATTCATTCAACAAATGAATCCAATTATTTAAGTCAAATGGGCAAAAAGCTAACAAAATCTAAATGTATAATGGTTTACTTTTTATTCCTGCTTCATCTCTGAAATCATGCAGGAGGAACATACAAGGAAGTACCTACAGCCACCCACTTTCCAAAGACTGATATTAGCATGGGAACCTTTTCATGAATTTACCACATGTGATCCAGAACTTCTCACATTATAGTAGGGCACACCGTTTTGAAGATCTGAGACAACTACGTGTTGGACCAAGTCAGAGCAGCAAAATAAAACTTATGTAACATAAAGAAAGATTTTGTTGCAGATACAGTGCAATCCTATAAAAACATTTGGGACAAAGGTGAAACCCAACTTTTCTTCAGAAAATCATTTAGCTTTATGATATAATAAATCTGAATTGTGGTTACTTAAACTGGTTCCTAAGGGACCTCACTTTAATTAATTATCTAATTAATTGAAAAGAAAGTTTTCAATTAATTAAAGGAACAGTTTGAAAGACTTGCAGAATGCTGTCAATCGTATGAAATGAGATTAGATAATATTTTAGATAATTAATATATAAATTGATTTAAGCTTGCATAGATTGATAGGACACCTAAATAGGCTGGACTCAGCTCAAGATTCAACTGAAAGGTATTACAGAAAATAGCAAAATGTCTCATTCTCCTCTTCCTCCTTTGCAGACTGAGATGCAAACTGCAGGATTATGTGGTTGTCTAAGAACATTGACCATTCAAAGTTTCAGCCAGATAGTATCAAGAGTTTCGTTGCAGTATACAGTACAATTTGAAATGTTCCCTTGCATTGTGCCTCTTTTAAAACAGAAATGAGCACAGCAGCCTCCAGATTGTCCAGCAAATAATTTATGGAGAAATTGTGCTAAACCAATGTAGAAAGTGTCCTTTTTTTTTTTTTTTTTTGTCTGCATTCAGTCATTACTGACCCTGCAGTGATTGCCTGGACGAATCCTTGCAGTTTTCAAGGCAATTGTTTTTCGGAAGTGGTTTGCCAGAGCCTCCTTCCTAGAGCAGAGCCCAGCTGGCGAGCGCACGAGGCGGGGTTTCCGTTGCTTTGCACCCTTTTCGGGCGAGCGCGGTTTCGCGCTTACCGGCAACTGGTCCCGTCTCTCTGTGCAAGGCGCTGCCAGCATTTTTCCTCCCACCGGAGTGAGAGTCCCCATTTATCTACTCACGTGAGTTTTCGACCTGTTGGGTTGACAGGAGCTGGGGAGGAAACAGGAGCTCACCCTGTTAACGCGATGGCTGGACTCGAACCGCCAAAGCGTCAGCCATTTCTGGCCGGCAACTTTCAGCGTCATTAAGCAAAATAAAACCCTTTTATAACTCCCCCCCCCCCCTTAAATCATCTTTTCCTGAAAATCAAAAAGTTTACCACTTGCTTTTCTGGATTAGCAGCCTTGCTGTCATGGCTCACTTGCAAAGTTGTTCTACTCAGCATGACACATTATATACTACATATCTGACAAATGTGGTTTATTACAACTATGTATATAACATGCAATGATATTACAAACAATAGTCTAATAGTAAACATACTATTTCATACCTGCTTATACAATGAAGAAGACATACTAACTCAATACAAAACTAGACAGAAAAAAAACATAACAAATATAAACAGATTTTTGTTTTTGTTTTCAGGGAAAAAAAATGAAAGAGAATTAAGTAAGAGACTGAAAGAACTGAAGAACTTTATATAGGCAGGATGCAGATTAATAAGACTGATGTACAAATCAGGCAAATAGTCTGAAGGAAAAAGTAGGACTAGGATAAAAAATTATCTGATTGATTGAGTGATTGATTGATTCCATATCATTAAGTCATTGTTGACTCTTAGTGACCACAGATTTTTTTTTTCTGTGATGAACTGTTCCTGACCTGATCCTTCAGTTCTTCCAATGGTGTACTCATTGCCACTATCACTGAGTCCATCCACCTTGCTGCTGGTCATCCTTTTCTCTTTCCTTCCACCTTTCCCAGCGTTAGAGCCTTCTCCAGAGAGCTGGGTCTTTGCATAATGTGTCCAAAGTAGGATACTTTGATTGTGGCCATTTGTGCCTCGGTTGAGAACTCTGGGTTGATTTATTCAATGATTCATCAGTTTGTTTTCTTGGCTGTCCATTTATTCTCAGGAGTCTTCAACACCAAAATTCAAAAGCATCAATACTTTTCCTATGATGCTTCTTCAAAGTTAAACTTTCACTTACATAGAGTGTCACAGTTGGCTTCCATGATTTTGATTTTTGTAGGCATATGTCATATGCATCATGACATATGAATTCATGGCTGTTATACACTAGTCTGCGGCATACTTCTTGATTGCTTGTTCCTTTACTGTTGATGGTTGATCCTAAAAGGCAGAAGCTATCCACCACTTCATTATCTTCATTGTCAGTTCTAAGGCTTGTTGTTGTAACTGTTGTCATTAGTTCAGTCTTTATATATAATTTTAGTCCCTTTTTTTTCACTGGGCTCTCTGACTTTTATTATTGGGCCTTGCAGATAGTTTGCATTTCTGGCTATCAGGGTATCATCAGCATAATGCAGCGTAGATTATTGATGCTTCTTCCTTCAGTTTTAAAACCACACTCATCTTCTTCCAATCCAGCTTCCCTTAATATATGGCTCCAGGGAAAGGTTAAAAAACAAACAAACAAACAAACAAACAAAAGACTACCCTCAGTTTTGTCCTTATGTAAGGAAGAAAAACAGCAAGAATGTTTTAGGCTTTGCAAAGACAGAATGCCCACTGAATCTCCAACTGCCTTTGAATGAATTCCTCTGAAATTGTTTGAGTCTAATGCCTCAATTCAATTTTAGATTTGGTCTGAATTTTAATTCAATCTGATGACTTAAAATTTGAAGTCAGTCAAACCTCTTTCTAACTGTATCATTTTTTTCATAGATTGACAGATCCCTAAACCATTTCCCCCTCTTCCTCCTTCCTCATTTCTTCCTGTATTAAGTATCTAAGATAATTCCCCCAGCACAGCACAGCACTGGAAGAGTCAAAACAACTCTTATCTGGACTATTTGAGAGCTGTATTTAATGACTGTCAATGGAACTCTTTGTGGCACAGAATTTCTTTTATATCTATTTCAACAAATCATCAAGAATTGATCAAGAAGATCATCCATAGATGGCACTCCACTCCACTAATATTACGCTTTATACTTCTAAATAAAGAGCTTGACAGCAATCAAGTTCAGCTTGACAGCAATCAAGTTGGAATATCAGTCAAGTAGCTTCACAGCACTGGGGGTGGCTGGTAGCCTGAAGATGCTCTCTCTGCCTTTTTAGTTTGCACTGTAGTTTTAACTCCTTAGCTTGAATTTAACCTTTTGCAGTTTTTAACTTATATATTTTTTCTAGAATTTTATACTTTTTTTTTTAATCTGTAACACCACCTAGAGTCACTTGTATAGTGAGACGGGCAGCATATATAAATTTGAAAAAATAAATAAATAAGATCTATTCGTGTCTTTAGAGGCAATGTCCTAATTTTTAGTCATTTGGTCAAACATTTTTGTAGACATTGGAAAAATCACCTGACAGTCTTCAGTAAAGAATCCTGCTGGTTGTTATTATTGATATTTCTTCAGACATTTAAATTGATACAATATAAAGAAATTGATCCAGGTTAATTATCACGAAACCCTGGAAAAGTATAGTACATTTTTTGTTGGACCAGTTGTATTTGAAAGTATTGGGAATTGCATATTGAGAAAGGAAAATAACAAAGAACTGTGAAGAATACTACAATGAAGGATATATTTTTCATAATATTTTTAGTATATTAGCAACACTTTTTCTAATAGCTTATCTTCATCTGCACAAACATTGTGGATATCAGTATCGGCTGTTGATGTGACAAATGTTTATATTTCTCTTTATCTCATTCCATACTGCATATATTTATTTTATTTGTTGTTATTTCTGTCTATGGTTTATATTTGTTGATTCTATTTCTATTTGATCTTTATGTTTTGTTCTACAATAAAAATGCAAAGGAAAAATGGAAGAAACAAACTCTACTCATAGAAAACAAGATGCAAAGCTCTTAAATGACCTTCAGGTTTTGTTTTATAGGGAAGAATCATGCAGTTAGTCTAGTTGAGCACAGTGACAACTCAAACTTCTGTGTTTATGTTCAGATTTAATGATATCACTGGTTTGTTTTGATGGAAACATCTAAGTAACTACCAACAGGATTTAGGGAAAATAGATTAAGATATTTTGAAAAGATTCACTCTGATTTTTCTCTGAATGAAACCATTGTGTCAAGATAAGTTATACTGTTATGTTTCATGTTATAACAATTAAATAGGAAACAGCTAAGTTAACTAGCATTAATAAAGCTAGTGCAAGACAGTGAAATGTGCACTTTCAATTGTAGCACAAATAAGAGTTTTATAATTTTTGGTGGGTTTGAAACAGTTCCATCACACATTAGACACACTGTGTCTCAAGAAGAAAATGCATTTCTGGGAATGTGGATTTGCATATGGAAGTCATCCAACACAAAACTCTTAACTATGAAGCCACTGTCATCTTTATGTATTTATTAGCATATCCAATGAGTGTCCCCTTTATGGATCACTGCCTTCTCATGGCGAAGGGGCTTGCGTAACTCAGTGAAGCCATGAGCTATACCGTGCAGGGCCACCCAAGACAGACAGGTCACGACAGAGAGTCCTGACAAAATGTGGTCGACTGGAGAAGGAAATAGCAACCCACTCCAGTATCCTTGCCAAGAAAACCCCATGGACAATGTCAATAACCTAGAAGATATGACGCTGGAAGATGAGCCCCTCAGGTCGGAAGGTGTCCAATATGTCACTGGGGAAGAGCGGAGGCAATTCCAAGTACCTCCAGAAAGAGTGAAGCGGCTGGGCCAAAGTCGAAAGGACGTTCAGCTGTGGATGTATCTGGAAGCGAAAAGAAGCTCCGATGATGTAAAGAACAATATTGTATAGGTACCTGGAATGTAAGATCTATGAACCAAGGCAAGCTGGATGTGGTCAAACATGAGATGACAAGATTGAACATCAACATCTTGGGAATCAGCGAATTGAAATGGACGGGAATGGGTGAATTTAATTCATAGGGGATTGGAATGCTAAAGTAGGAAGTCAAGGAATAAACGGAATAACAGGCAAGTTTGGCCTTGGAGTACAAAATGAAGCAGGGCAAAGGCTAATAGAGTTCTGTCAAGAGAACAAGCTAGTCATAGCAAACACTCTTTTCCAACAACACAAGAGATGACTCTACACGTGGACATCACCAAATGGTCAATACCGAAACCAGATTGATTATATACTTTGCATCCAAGGATGGAGAAGCTCTATACAGACAGCAAAAACAAGACCAGGAGCTGACTGTGGCTCAGATCATGAGCTTCTTACTGCAAAATTTAGGCTTAAATTGAAGAATGTAGGGAAAACCACTAGACCACTCAGGTCTGACTTAGATCATATTCCTTGTGAGTACACAGTGAAGGCGATGAATAGATTTAGAGGATTAGATTTGGTAGACAGAGTGCCTGAAGAACTATGAACGGAGGTCCATAACACTGTACAGGAGGCAGTAACTAAAACCATCCCAAAGAAAAAGAAATGCAAGAAAGCAAAATGGCTGTCTGATGAGGCTTTACAAATAGCTGTGGAAAGAAGGAATGCGAAAAGCAAGGATGAAAGGGAAAGATATAAGCAACTGAATGCAGATTTCCAGAGAATAGCAAGGAGAGATAAGAAGGCCTTCTTAAATGAACAATGCAAAGAAATCGAGGAAAACAATAGAATGGGGAAGACTAGAGATCTCTTCAAGAAATTTGGAGATATCAAAGGAACATTTAGTGCAAAGATGGGCATGATAAAGGACAAAAAAGGCAGGGACCTAACAGAAGCAGAAGAGATTAAGAAGAGGTGGCAAGAGTAAACAGAAGAACTATACAAGAAAGATCTTAATGTCCCTGATGTCCGTGCTGGTGTGGTCACTGACCTTGAGCCAGACATCCTAGAGAGCGAAGTCAAGTGGGCCTTAGGAAGCATTACTAACAACAAAGCTAGTGGAGATGACAGTATTCCAGCTGAGTTATTTAAAATACTAAAAGACGATGCTGTTAAAGTGCTGCACTCAATATGCCAGCATGTTTGGAAAATGCAACAGTGGCCACGGGATTGGAAAAGGGCAGTTTATGTTCCAATTCCAAAGAAGGGGAATGCCAAAGAATGCTCAAACTATCGCACAATTGCACTCATTTCACATGCTAGCAAGGCTATGCTCAAAATCCTACAAGATAGGCTTCAGCAGTACGTGAACCGAGAACTACCGGATGTACAAGCTGGGTTTCGAAGAGGCAGAGGAACTAGAGATCAAATTGCCAACATTCACTGGACCATGGAGAAAGCATGAGAGTTCCAGAAAAACATCTACTTCTGCTTCATTGACTATGCAAAAGCCTTCGATTGTGTGGATCACAACAAACTGTGGCAAATTCTTAAAGAGATGGGGGTACCAGACCATCTTACCTGTCTCCTTGACATCTATATGCGGGCCAAGAAGCAACAGTTAGTCATGGAACAACCAATTGGTTCAAAATAGGGAAAGAAGTATGACAAGGCTGCATACTGTCACCCTGCTTATTTAACCTATATGCAGAGTACATCATGAGAAATGCCAGGCTGGAAGAATCACAAGCTGGAATTAAGATTGCAGGGAGAAACATCAATAACCTCAGATATGCAGATGATACCACCCTAATAGCAGAAAGTGAAGAAGAACTAAAGAGCCTCTTGATGAGGGTGAAAGAGGAGAGTGTGAAAGCTGGCTTGAAACTCAACATTAAAAAAACTAAGATCATGGCATCTGGACCAATCAATTCCTGGCAAATAGATGGGCTAGAAATGGAAGCAGTAACAGACTTCATTTATTTGGGCTCCAAAATCACCGCAGACGGAGACTGCAGCCATAAAATTAAAAGACGCTTGCTCCTTGGGAGGAAAGCTATGGAAAACCTAGATAGCATATTAAAAAGCAGAGACATCACTTTGCTGACAAAGATCCGCATAGTCAAAGCTATGGTTTTTCCAGTAGTAATGTATGGCTGTGAGAGCTGGACCATAAAGAAGGCTGAGCGCCGAAGAATTGATGCCTTTGAACTGTGGTGCTGGAGAAGACTCTTAAGAGTCCCCTGGACTGCTAGGAGGTCAAACCAGTCAATCTTAAAGGAAATCAACCCTGATTGCTCATTGGAAGGATTGATAATGAAGCTCAAGCTCAGATACTTTGGTCACCTAATGCGAAGAGAGGAGTCTTTGGAAAAGACCCTGATGCTGGGAAAGATTGAAGGCAAAAGGAGAAGAGGACGGCAGAGGGCGAGATGGTTAGATAGCATCACTGAAGCAATGAGCATGAAACTGACCAAACTCAAGGAGGCAGTGAAGGACAGGAAGGCCTGGCGTGATATGGTTAATGGGGTCACAAAGAGTTGGACACAACTTAACGACTGAACAACAACAACCAATAAGTGTGAAATGCAATGGACCATCTGCTTTTGCAAGCTGTAGACCTTTGCTCTGCACTAAACATTAGGGCTGGGCAATGCATTCAAAGGGATGATTTGCCACCTGAACTGTTGCAGATGAAACACTCTTCGAAGCATTGACGTAGCTGCATCTTCCAGAAGGCTGAGTGCATCTGCTCTGAAGGCTTTTCCAGATCATTTCCATATGCACACACATGCATAGCAATGTCACCTTCCTGGCTGCCTCAGCAGAAATAATGCCTTTGTATGCAGTGTGATTGTACATACATGTACAAACTGTGAAAGTCTCCCAAGGTATTCCAGACAATATGACTGTTCTCATTCTTTGAGGAAGAAAAAGTGGTTAATTTATGCCAACCATGCTGTCAGACTTCTTTACACAAACCTACTGATTATCCTCCTCCTCAGAATAACTATCATAGAGATTAAGTTGCTTTTACTCCATCATTTCAGAGTAATAAAATTGAAAGCCCTTTTACACATAGTTCCTATTTGTTTTTATGACTGCCAGATTTCTTATGTAGTTTCTGTTTGATTTCATAGACTTGGTCTTGCTGTCCAATCAATTTCCCAATTTCAGTTCTAAGTTACACTTAAGAAAGTTGCTTACAATTACACCTGCAGTGTAATCATAATGTTTATTTATAATGAAGCATTTAGCAGGGAATTTAACAGAGGTTTAAACTACTTTTGTAGATAGTGAGATTTCTAAAGCAATAAAGAGTAGCATTGCTCATTAGCTATCTTCTTTCTAGTTCCAAAGTATTTAAGTATGAAACTGTGAACAAGTATTATGGGATAAATATAGCAATAACATAATTTTGTATTTCTTTAGTTCCTGGTATGTTTCAAATATGTGTGATTTCAATATATTGTGTTGAAAAAAAAAGTACATTTAAGGTTGTTATATTAATCCCATTTGACAAAGGTTGACTTGGATCCAGACATAGTCCTACTTAGAGCAAACCCACTGTAATTAATGAAGATTGGTCATTAATAATGGAAGTTCTAATGATATAATTCTATGCATGTCTACACAAAAAATAAAACATACTGATTTCAAAGCAGTTTATTCCCAGATAATAGACTATATGATTTTAAATCTGACTATAGCTCAGTTTAAATGCATAAGTATGACACAGTGCATTTGCTTATGATGATATTAGCATCAAAGTCTTAGGACAAAACTAAATTTTAATTAAAGACATAAGCAGGACAAACTTCTTTTCCATTTTTTTCCTTTAGAATGACTGTATAGGATATAAATAGGATCAGCACCATAGCTTCAAGGCTGGGAAAATATAATTCTTTGCTCTCTGCTTTGCCCCTAATAGAAATCATTTCAATTTTAATTTCAATTTTAGCTTCCCTTCAAATGCTGCTGCTATTGCTATTGCTATTGCTCTGTCTTCTTTCCCCCGTGTCATCTCCTCCTCCTCTTTCCGCTCCCCCTCCTCCTCCTCCTCCTCCTCCTCCTCCTCCTCCTCCTCTTCCTGTTAAAAGTAATGTTTAGAAAACTGTGACTGGTAGCTCACTAAAAGCCCCAAACATGAGACTTACATTTATATTTATATATCAAATTTCACCACCCATCTCATTAAAAAGAGACTCTGGGAGGTTTACAGAAGAGATAAAATAAATTAAAATACAATATAAAACAATCTTAAATAAGTGACAAATGAATTTCAAGGTATGATAAAATTGGCAAACAGCTCCGGGAATGTCATCAGGGCCCCAGCTACCCCCAGGATTGATTACAACTCTTGTCACCCCATGCAAGCTGACAGGGCCAGGTCTTAAGTCCTTTCCAGAAAACTGGGAGGGTAGGAGCCCACAACACCTCCAGGGTGAGAATATTCCAATTATGTTATAGAATATAATCTAGTGGGGATCCTTGTTCCAGAGGATTCCTGGAAGCAAAATGAAGTAAGGTAATTTGGATTATCTGACATAATTATGCCTAATAACATAATTATTCATAATTTATGAATCCAGGTAGTTTAAGGATGTGTGTGCATGCATAAATAATATAGAGATAGATGATAAATAAAGCTATAGATAGATCTATAGTCTTGTTTTTAAATGCCAGTATATCAAAATGAAGATGCTTAGGTCATCTATCTGCCTAAAAGCAGAACAATAGCCTAGGAACAAAACAGAATGCTTATTTGAATGTTTCATAAAATCTGCATTTCCCATAGGTTTCTCCTAATAGGAAATAGTTTCCATATTGCAAATGAGTAAGAACTTGTGTTTCACCGCCAGTCCCAAGCAGATTTATTTCTTAATAAAGTCCACTCATTTCTTTTGACATTACTGTCTGCTTAGCATTAGCCATAAAGCCCATAGTCCGATGTCCTTTTCTACCAAACTGATATATTTTATTGAATATAGTAGCAATTACTATTTTTTTTTCAAAATTCATCTGCCTTAAAAACAGGCATGCAAATATTAAAATCCTTTCAAACCATTGGTGCTTCACTTTTCCATACAATGCGATTTGCTTTATAACAAAGGCAGAAAAAAAGACTTACACCTTCAAAGGATATGCCAGTTTATCACTTCAGATGCTTTGCAATCAAAGCTGTCAAATGGTGACACCATCAAGATGTGAAGAAATGCACCTGAGACCTTCAACAAGGCACGTTTCTTACTCTTGTCTTTCAAAATGAAAAGGTTATTTGTAAGCCAGGCACAAGCCAGGCTCCATTCAGATCAGTCGAGTAGGATATACAATGCCAGAGGTGGCTGAGAAGTCAAATTAAGGCACTGAAGGTTATTGCAACAGTTTTAGCTTATTCGGCTTTGTTTCAGTCCTGAATAAGTAAGAACAGAAGGAATTCCTCTTTGCATCAGCCAAAGTCCTACCTTCCCATTTTATCCTATTTCACATCAGGATACTTCCAAATCAACCAACCAATATATAGACCAATGTCTTTCCTTTACCTTTACCTTTGTCTTCTTTCATATGAATGGTTTCTGCTCACTGCTATATGTCTTTGGAAGGAATTGTTATTTGAGATTTGCTATATCCTATTTAAGTATACCGCAATTTATTTTTAATCCAGGCAAGCATTTAGTCTTTATTATACGGCAGTTTCTCAGGTTAACACAGTGAACTATTTTCTTATCTCTTTTGCCTTTCCTTTAATCTTATCTAATATTTTTTTGATGCAAGGTGGGTATCCAGAGTCAGTCATGAAATTCGGGTTTTCCCAGGAATGAATCAAACCATTAGACAATACTCACTGGCTGGGGAATTCTGGGAGTTGAAGTACACACATCTTAAAGTTGTGAAGTTTGAAAAACACTGCAATAGATTGTACAATTTGTCCATTAGGTTTTTGTGGATCCCTACTGAAGCTGATTATAACTGCATGCTTGCATAATCTATCTAGGATAAAATATTTGAGTCAACTTCTCAAATATGTTTTGCCTCTACTACAAGAACGTGAATTTTTCACCAGTTCAAGGGTTGCAGTAGGCTTTTCATAGCATAGTATGGGGGGGAGGCAGGGGGATGTTTCAGAGTCTTTTCAGGATGAAATGGATGCCTCAAAGTACACTTGTGAACATTGCTGTTCTCCAAAATCCAATTTCCTCCCACAACAGATGATTTTTTAATCTGAAGACAGCTAAGGTAGAGAGGGCACATAAGGGAAACTGGTGGACCCTGTATGGTCCTCTTTGCCAAACATTTTGCATTCTTGCTGAAATGAATGCATTGTGAATTATTTCTCCATATGTTCACCATAAAAAATATACTCAGATGATCAGGGTTTAAACAATAGCTCATTATGGTGTATTTTTATGGTGGACATGTAGCAAGATAAATGTTCATATCCAAAGGTTGTGCAAAAACTACACCTTTATTTCCTTTAATATTGATGCTTTCTCACATGCTGCTTTTTATAAATGTTTCAGATCCAAATACACAATTGGCTTCATATATTCATCCCTTCCTCCATATAAAAAGACAAACATATCTCTAAGGAATGTAATGCCAGCCTGAACAATTACGACACATTACATTCACAGTTGGCTTTGAGAAAACAGATTTATCAAAACATTTCTCCCTCTCTTCTCTTCCTTTGAGGAGCAGAAGATAATATTCTCAAATTTGACATTTGTGAGGAACATTTATCTGTATCAGTAAGTATACAGTATTTGTGCATTGAAAATTCATGGATAGGTTTGACACTTCTAATGTCTCTGCATGAAATATACTTGAAAATATACATTCTATACTTATTTTCAATTGAGGTGTTGTGGATGGAGTTACGTTTAGTTTAATGAGATCATATTGGCAGACATTTGAAGTGAATATATCATTTTATGCTTTTAACTGGATATGTCATGTAAATATTTTATGTTAGTATAATGGCAAAAATATAACCCAGGTGTTTCTAGCTCAAATGCCAGTTCTGCCTCACTTCCTTTGCCATGATCTCACTAATGGTGTTAGGAAGCCGTTCCCAACAGGTGGCAAAAAATTTTTGGGACTGCAATTCCAATCAGTTGATTAGCTACGAGTCTGGGATTGTGGTTTGACATCATCTGATGAACTTCTAGCAAAGGCAGGAAAACATTTTATGGCAGGAAATTCTCTGTTTTTTTTAGTATTTTTGGCAACTCATTCTTCCACCCATTTTTTTTTTAACATGTTAATAGATGTGCTAAACCAATTAGATGTTTATTATAACTGCTTTATTTGATGAACCACCAAAATCAACAGAAAGGTACACTGTCATTACTGAACAGATTCTTGCCTAATTTGAGCACCATCATCTATGGGGGCTCTGACAACCACACAAAAGAGATGAAAAGCTATTTGCAGTTTCTGGGCTGCAGATTAGATAATACAATGATCTGTATTATCATTTCATCTCCAAAATGGGGATAATGACCTATCTTACAGCATTTTTAAAGTTTTATGAAATAATTTGTTTGAGGCATACAAAGCAGTCAGTATCATGAATTGGCAGCTTGAGGCCCATGAGCTATGTAAGCTCTCACTTCCAGATGCATATGCTCTTAATATGGACCATTTTGCCTGGAATATCTTATTTGCTTTAAATAATAGCCATCGTTATTACCATTATCATCAGTCATCCATTGAACATGCTTGTTATACAGATTTTTTATACAGATGACTACTTTGCTGCTATAGTTCAATAACGGTGACTACACAGTCTGCATCTGTTGTAAAAAAAAGGCCAACAACATATTAGGGATGATAATAAACAGTACTGAAAAACAAATGCTAATATTGTAATGTCGCTAATATTGCAATGGGCGACCACATCTGGAATATTGTGTGCAATTCTAGTTGCTGCACCTCAAAAAGGATATAGTGGAGCTAGAAAAGGTTCAGAGGAGGACAACTAAGATGGTCAAGGGGCTGATAAAGTAGCATTCCTGTGGTTCTTGCAGTGTTTGTTACCTGACTTGACCTTCTTCAAAAGACTGAAGGTAACCATAAGGGTGGGGCCAGAGGTAGGGGAGGCACATTATGAAATATGCATAATAAACTCATCTGGCAAATGATGCAGCTTGTGTACTTGTGCTGGATATTAGGACAAAATTGTAACTGCAGCAAATGTGTGATGAAATTACTTCAAATCTGTTATTGAAAATGCTACTGGACTGATATATTTCTGTTTATCCTGACATTAGATATATCCCTCAGGGTAAAAGTGACTGGACTATCACTGCCATGATTACATTTACCAAATGCCAGTTTTAATATAATTTAATAATATAGTTTAAAATACTGTGTAATAAAGTGAGGACTGGCATCAATAATCACAGAACAAAGAAAGACAACATTGTTTGTATATTTAAATTTCAGAAACCAGGACGTTTCCTGTCCTAGGGACTTAATAAGAGATTATATTCTTAATAAGATATATCCATTCTGTATAACATTTTTTTTCCTTTTAAAAGAATTATAAGTCTATCCTTATATATGGAGAAAATTAATGTATTCAATCCATTTTGCTCTCTTAATGTTTAAAGTAGCTTCCCTAGATGCTTGGTGATTATAGGGGATCCCTAAAATATGTCATTTTAAATATCTGTCAATGCAGCCAGAGATTCAATTGCTTAACATAAGAGAACACTGTCTTAATTACATGATGGAGGCTGGATCTTCACAGCAATGAATACATTTATCTCCTCTGAATTTATCATCTCCATATAATTTACTATGAAGAGTGCTATTTGTCTGCCTACTCATCTACTGTATTCATATAGAGGCAGTTATCTGAAATGTCACTAACTGTTCAGAGATTGGGGGATAAAAACCCTGAAATTCTGAAAACTTTATGGCATTGCCTTACCAACTTTTTCTCCCCATTTATTATTTCAAGTGGAAAATAGTTAAGTAACTATGCAGGGACAAAGAGACCATTCAGTGCATGTTTGGCCTACTTGGATCTGAACTGATCAATAAGGTGGGTTATTCTCCTTTTGGGAATTCCCTTTGCCCCAGTGGACAGAAAACCATCATATTAGCAATGTAATGGGTACCTATAGGAAGGTACGTTTCCAGAGATTTCCATTGGATCAGGATGCACAGACAATTAAACTGTAGCCTGATCTCTTCTGTCTCTGGTCAGGAACCCCACCAGGGTCCGTTAGCTAAATTCTTGAGTGAACACAGCCCCATTCCTCTTGTGGTTAAATAGCCAGGGAGAAATTTGCTGAAGAATAAATCAAATCAAATCAAATCTTCCTGGGAGCAACAACTGCCTGTGTGGAAGAAAAGAATTTAAGAAAGTCCAGGTTATAGACTGAAGTCTTCTAGGAGTCAGGAAGGAATCCAACACATTGAGACTTCTAGATGTGCTAGGTAATGGACATAGTGTGTTAGAGTTTTGATTTTATTTTGGATGAGCTCAGAATTGCCCAGTTTCTTTCAAAGCTATTTCCCTCTGTTGCTAAATCTTCATTTTGGATGGAGTATCCTAATCCTTTTTCTCTCAACTTAGCATCCATCTGTGTTATCCTTGCTGTTGTGGGATTCTAATAAACTAAATGCTACTTTAATTAGACATTTTTGGTATTTCTTTATATCATAGGCAAGGTGAGGGACATATCTAGTAACATGCATCAGAAGGTTTAGGCGTCTCCAGATTGACTGCTACTGACTACCAGTTACTGGGGTAAGGTGTCATAGTATTTTTCAAATAGGAGAAAGGGGGAGAACACATACTTCTTTTGGACTTGCTCCTTTAGACCTAGCTGGGGGGGTGGGGGGAGTGGCAGCAAATACCAGCTGAAGGCAAGGAAACCAGGGCTGTCCTAATTGAACATAACAGGCCTGGAGGTGAAAAACAGCTGTACAGGGGAAACTACAATTAATGCAATGCATTTAATAGACAAAATGCAAAACAGCCCTTTTCACAATGAAGCCTACATTTTAGATAAATGAGGAAACTAGGTAATAAACATATTTGCTAATGGTTACTGAGCAAATTAGAAATATTAATATTTTAGTTAGGATTAAAGTTAATATATCATAGTGTTATAGTTGTCACCAATGGCACACTCTAAGACAAAAGACTTTGATGTACAGTATTAAGCATTTCTATTTATAGGCTCTTAGATCTAAAAAAACTGACTATTTCCAAATAGACTGCAAAAGCACTGAAGTTATAATCAGTGATAAAAATAAATATTTCTGAATCAAATAAGATGCTGTTGCCATCACTTAGTACATGTGGTTTTCACTCAGAATCCATGTAGAAATGGAATCATCCAATTAAACCATGGTTTCTATTAAACATGGATTCACAGTGACTTATTGTGGTTATAATGCAAAGCTATAAACGATGCTTTCTAAATTACAATGCCTGAATTCACACAAGGTGCAGAGTCACACCCAAACTGTATTATGATCTAGCAATGAAGAAGAACTGAGAGAGTCGCGCAGTTTTTTTCAAAGCTGGCTTTAAAAAGTTGCCCACAATAATTGAGAATCCATTGGAGTTGGGCAACTAATAAATTCAAATGAATGAATGAATGAATGAATGAACTTTAAGGTTTAATACTTCATTTGCTACTTGCATGAGTTATGTTTAGCATTTACAAGTTGGCTGCATTGGCAGATGGAAAAATTTTTTTCAGGAGGATAAAAATGCCAAGAGTGTTCAGACTGGACATCAAAATGGCAAATCCAGCTCCATGTACTTAAGTGTAAATTTAGTGATCAAAGGCAAAGGAACTAAGGTAGCTTCATGTATATGTTGATGAAATGTGAGCTGGTTTTCAATTATCAAGAAAGAGAATTTTAGATTGCTCAGAAACATTGTTAAAATAATCACATTTAAAAACAGCCAAAATAATACAGTTATGGTCACAGCACTTCAAGAATTAATTGTTAGAACAGAACAAGGCACAAAAAGACAGCCAAGATGATGAGGAGCATGGAGAAAGAACAAAGAAAAGGTTTGTAATTTGGGATCTACTTAATTTAGGGGGGAAAATGTTGCACAAGGGAGAACACAATTCAATTATATTAAAGTGGATAAAGAAATTTGCCCCTCTTTCATATAGTAAAGCTGGATAATAGATTCAGGACAAGGAATAGTATTAGTACATACAGCAGGTGGCTAAACTATGAAATTCAGTTCAATATTTTGTGAAGGCCATTAAGTTAAAAGAAGTAATTAGATTCATAAGAGTACAAAGACACAATGATTAAGAATCATGATTGCTATATGCAGTGTTTAGGATCCCAGTGATCATGTCTTGATTATCAGTCACTGGACAACAAAGGAGTTACTGTCTACACATTCTGTCTGTAGCCTTCCTATGCATTTCTGGATAACCACTGTAGGAACAATATGATGTTCTAGATGGTCTTTAGTCTGATCCACAACTGAATATTGTTTTGTTCAAGGGTTGTATTACTTTAAGGTGCCCATGATATGGATCCATTTATTCAAATGCTTCATTCTAAAGTGACTGAAATAATAGCACAAAATATGATTGATGTAAAAGCTACTGTTTTTTTTATGATACATTCTCTTCTTTGGCATATTGAGGCATCACAGACTCATCAAATAATCAGAACCCTTTTTCTGTAAGATTCCACATTTTTTTTTCATCTGTATGTCTCATCCTCAACTACAAACAACAGGTTTAGTCCAGATGCCTCACACTTGTATATTTTGCATGTGTACAGAATTATTATTGGGAATTTGTATGATGTTTCATAGTTGTTAAATGAACAATTATTTCATTGTTATAGAAATTAGAGATAGGTTTCAGTGCTTTGTTCTTACCTTTAACATGGAAATGTTCACAATGTAGCACAAGAAAGAATCTGAGCAATTGACTCAAAATCAAAATATTTCTCAGGTGACAACTTAGATCCAACAAATTGATGTGTTTCTTGCAAGTTTTCAATAAAATGCTTTCTATTTTTATTCTTTGATTGTCTTTACCAGACAATTGGGAAATGTTTATCTAAGAACAAGCATTAAAAAAAAAAGTTTGTTGATTCCATTGGATTTAACTGATGTGTAAGACCTATATCACAATGTAAAAATGCCTCCAGTGCTGGAAGCTTTGGAAAGAGGGAAGAATATGTATATGGTATAGCAAAGAATAGCAATATATGAATATAAATTCATAGAGAATGTTCCTAGAGAACAGATACCCATGCAACAAGGGCTTAGAAGTTATTTTGCTCTTGGCTGCATGGCCCAGAACAAATATTATATATTGGGAGTGAATCACTTCCTGGCTGCCAAACCAGGGAAGCTATAAAGATAAGAGTCCCCTGCAGCATTGTGTTAGTATGATTGTCACAACCCATGTCTCTGCAAATTGGATAGTCTCCCACTATAGATTTATGGGGGGGGGGAAATATTTAGGGTATCTGTTCCAACTCCTGCTTGATACAGGTATTCAAATAAAACTTCTACAACAGAGGTATCCAACTAAAACACCTTTGACAGATGTTTGTCTAAGGTCTGGTTGAACAGTTCCAGCACATAAGAGCCTATCCCCCAGTGACTGATTCCATTGTTAACATGATCTTACTAGTAGGAAAAATACGCTTAATTCAACCAGAATTTGCCTTCCTGTAACTTAAATTGATTATTTGGAGTCCTTCTTTCTGGGAAGATGGAGAAAATGTCTTGATCTTCTACATTTTTCAGGTACTTGAAGAGGGCTGTCATATTCCCTTTAAGGTTCCTCTTCTCAAAGGTAAAGACTCCCAATTCCTTCAATCTGTCATTATTTGGAGTTTGTACCTAGTCCCCTGACATCATATTGTCCTTGCCTGAACCTGTTCTGCTTTCTCTGAATCCTTCTTAAAGTGTGGAGTGCAGAACTAGACACAGTATTCAAGGATTGGTCTCACCAATACAGAATGAAGTAGAACTACAGTATTCCTTGGTGCAAATTGCACATCTTTATTTCTTTGACCCTGTAAACAGCAATCTTGCATGAGCATCTGAATAACATTGCTAACCTGAAATTAGGCCCTTTCTCATTTCTAAATTCTAATAATCTCTGACAGAGAACATAAGAGTAATTATCTAATTATAATTAGCACTATGAATCATTACAGTGTTCATGTGGCATTATAATTACACATAATTTGACAATTACAGTACCATTTATATTTCTGAGAATATATCCCTGGCTTGACCCAATTAAATTATATTTTACCAAGAAAGAGAGAGCCATGCTGTTCTGACTTTCTGTATGTGGGGAGAGTGGAGAAGGGGAACAAGCTTAAAAAAAAAAAAAAGCTAATAACTGATTCAATAATATGCATAGGTAGTACACAGACTCTCCATCCATCCATCCATCCATCCATCCATCCATCCATCCAATCTATTATTAGCCTAAATCAATCAACTGCAGGATGAAGACCACTTAATTGAAGATTATTGATCATAATCTAGCATACTGGTTCAGTGTGAGTCGATACAGAAATGTTTTACAACTTCCCGGTCCACGGCTGAAACAGAGTGACTGAACTAAAGTCACCCAGCCAGTTTCTGGGCCAAAATTACCTATGGGGTTGAATATGCCAAAGCCTGGGGACTATTATCAAAAAGGACTGCTGTCTGGTCAGATGTCTCATGGGAATGGGCATGGCCTCTCTAGATATTCCGAGTGGATAGGCAGGATCGTATTTGGCAAGGCAGTTTGTAATATATCCAAGTGCTATGCCACATACAGGTGAAACTCGAAAAATTAGAATATCGTGCAAATGTTCATTTATGTCAGTATAGCAACTCAAAAGGTGAAACCAATATATGAGATAGACGCATTACATGCAAAGTGAGATATGTCAAGCCTTACTTTGGTATAATTGTGATGATTATGACGTACAGCTTATGAAAACCCCAAATTCACAATCTCAGAAAATTAGAATATTACATGACATCAATAACACAAGGATTGGAAATAGAACAATATCGGACCTCTGCAAAGTAGAAGCATGCATATGTACTCAGGACTTGGTTTGGGCCCCTTTTGCAGCAATGACTGCCGCAATGCGGCGTGGCATGGGTGCTATCAGCCTGTGGCACTGCTGAGGCGTTATGGAAGACCAAGATGCTTCAATAGTGACCTTCAGCTCCACTGCATTGTTCGGTCTCCTGTCCCTCATCTTTCTCTTGGCAATGCCCCATAGATTCTCTATGGGGTTCAGGTCAGGCGAGTTTGCTGGCCAATCAAGCACAGTAATCCCACGGTCATTGAACCAGGTTTTGGTACTTTTGGCAGTGTGGGCAGGTGCCAGGTCCTGCTGGAAAATGAAGTCAGCATCTTGAATCATCACAATTATACCAAAGTAAGGCTTGACATATCTTGCTTTACATGTAATGCGTCTATCTATATTGGTTTCACCTTTGGAGTTGCCATACTGACATAAATGAACATTTGCACGATATTCTAATTTTTCGAGTTTCACCTGTAAATCAAGATAACGGTAGAGACTAATCCTTTTCTTTGCAGAAAAGCTATGTGTTTGTTAGTTTAATTAAAGGAACCTAAATGCAATTAAAGTGAAGTGGGGTGGGGAATCAGCAGGCACTAAAGAAGGCTTCTGTTGGTACTCCTGTGAGATAAATTCTCTGACTCTTCCTGAGTCAGTCCTTCCATGTCAGTCCTCACAGAGGTGAATTCACAACTCACAGAGGTGAACCTGAAGGGGCTCCAGCCTCCTCTTGTCTTCATGTATTTATTATTAATATGGTTACATTTCTGTTAGAAGACAACCAACATGGGTACAAAAACTAAAGTAACAAAACATGAAAATAGTAACAGATTGAGCTGAAGTTGAAAAAGTAATAACGTGCTTGCTTCAGTAAAAGGTAAAGATGCCCGAGAGTTAAGCTTGACTGCATACATGCAGTTTTCTTGGCAGTGTTAAGGAAATGCTTTGCCATTAACTGCTTCAGGGATTTGTTTGTTTGTGTGTTTGTTTACTTTCCAGTCTAGCCAGCAGTCACAGAATCCCCCAATGGTCCCCAATCCAACCCAAACTGATGCTGCTTACCATATTGCTGTAGTAGTCATAGAGGCCAACCCTTTCATAGAAAGCTGATATTCTCCTCTGTCTACTCAGAAGAATCCAGCAGCTGGCATTCCCAGTTCCTTTTGTGCTATCCGAGTGCCAGAGGAGAAAGCTGTTTTAAGAATGGATTACATGCCTGCCATGTATATGGTGGTGTAGAAGGAATTAGAGAATTGTGCTGTTACACTATGATAAACTTCTCTCTAGCCTTCCCTCAATGGGCAACCCATTAATGTTTATTTTCCTTGAATGCATTGTGAACCTCCTTGTCCTTGCCAAGTGCAGAGAAAAGTTACTCTAAGAAAGAGAAATAAACAAATGAACAAAAGAATATTCTGGTAAAACATACTGCCTCAGCCATACTAACAAGATCATACGCATGAGATCCTGTCTGGAATATAGAATGGCTTAGAGCAATCTGGATAGATAAAGCTTGGAACACATACATAAATATCTGAATGTAGAGAGCCTGGAAGAATAGGGATTTATTGTGTGGGTAGAAGGGGATAATATTCTTTCTGAAATGAGCTTCAGCTGTTAGTAAAGCAAGTGCCTAAGGGAACATCATGTCCATATAGCTGGACTGTTAGAGAGAATTTATGTTACTCTGTGTGTGTGTGTGTGTGACAATTTCAGAAATAACAATTGGAAAACAAGCAAACAGTGGGAAAGCTGTAGAAATATAAGAAACTGTAGTGAATTATCAATTTTGATTGAGGAACAAAAAACACAAATGTAAAGATGTAAAAGGAGAGTTGCTGGATCTGACTGAGGGCTTACATAGCACAGTGTTCTGTTCCCAAAGTTGCCAACCAGATGTCTATGTGAAGGTCACAGACAGGACAGGAAAATAATAGCATCCTTCCACATAATTAGCTTAGTCCTTAAAAACTGCAATAATTTATTTTATCTTAACAGATGAAATTCTAAAATGCACAGTGCTTGTATTTTAGGCTTGCCACCAAATGGATACATATCACTCCATCACTCATCCTTTGATTACACAGCACATGATCACCAAGCGTCAGGGAACTGTCTTCCATGGAAAAAGGAAAGAAACAACTTTTCCCTTCCACAATGGGTAATTAGTCAGCTTTCTTGCGAAAGTAAGTTAATGAATAATACTTGTAAGCAAGAGATATAAAAGTAAATTGTAGGAGAATTTTCCCAGGAGTACTTTTGAACTGGAGACCAGAACATAATTACAGTGAAGCACAAATTGGTTTATTGACAGCATTAAAGGGAAAGACAGGCCTAAAGAGGAGAGGGAATACAGTCCCTCTTTTAAAGTTACACAGATTAGAGTTTACGTGTGATTGGGTACAGCAGCAAAACATCTGACGACAGCACGTAACTGATTGGATATAGTACATAATTTATCTAATGAGGCAATGAGGGAATAACTAAGATGTAATAAGGCAGGACTACAAAGACAATGGTGGTTTGAAAGAACAAAGAGGCAGTACTTAATGAAAATAGTTTCTTTGTAGAAAGCTATTGTTATGTGGTTTATCAAGCTGTCCCTGGTTCCCAAAATCTATGTTCACCTCCTACTATTTTATTTATTTATTTATTTATTTATTTTGGTAGCCTATCAGCATTTCTGGGCCTTCTAAAGGTTTTACAGCTGAGCTGACAGTTTAGTTTCCCTGGGAAAATACATTTGAGGAGGGGATAATAGTCTAATTTGACCCCACCTAACTGAGCTAGTTCTTTATTTTCCATGGGAAGATGTACTTGAGTTAGGAGCTATTTACTAAACCCTTCAAATTCTCTTTTAATAATCCACCAAATATATTTCAGCAGCTGGCTGACTTTAAACTCAGAAACCTAACGAAGTTGGGCCTAGGTAGTATTTGGATGAAAGACCTCCAGGTAACACTAGGAAATTGAGGAAAACCTATTCTGAAAGAAGGTGATGGAGAGCTATTTGTATATGGGGTACCAGAATCTAGACAATCACTTTATGGGAACAAAGAGAGCTCTCTGTCAGCAAACAATTTTGGTATAGTTAAATCTGCATCAATAAATCAAGTTCAATTCAAAAAAGACTTCCATTTTGGGGAATAAATAAATAAATAAATAAGGGCTAATCCATTAATGTGGTATCCATGTGATACAGATACAATCATGCACAAAATCCAATGGAGACCACAATTTTAATCTCAAAATATTTATGCAAAACAGCATATATTTGCATACAGGATACATATGAAATGCAGGTACACTAAGGGAAGTAGCATACTGTATAAAAATAAACATGGATTTTGCTGCATTTATTTCTTACATTTCTCAGAAAGTTTGACGGAACATAATAATAAGTTAACACTGACAATATTTGCATTGATCAGATCAGAGAGCCTGTGGTCCAACTGGTTTTATCAAAATGCACCTCAGGGATGGGCATTGTGACATGACAGTGTAACACTCCTGTCAGATTGATCAGTTTGACACTCATAACCCCTGGATCAGATATAGACTATGCATATGGAAAGCTCATCATTAGTGTGCATTTGCACTATGCATATATGTCTCCACATCCTCCTTCTACCAAGAGAATGAAAAAGAACTTATACTGAAAGCAAAGCTAAGCTAAAGTGAGCTGCAAAAAAACCTATTTTCCCATTGTTTAAAAGTGAAAATGTAATCTTCATAACACAAAAATTTCATGCCTTTTAAATACTCATTGGTTCCTAAGAGAAAGGCATTCTCTGAAAAAGAAATCATATTCTACCTTTGAGTATTGACACCTCTAGTCAAGAACGTACCTATTTGTTCTATACATACAACCCTACCCTTTGGAGCTAGCCCACTATCTACAGTAGCAAAGCACTAAAAACAGGGTCCCTGAAAGCAACAAACTGGCTCTAAAGCAGAATAAGTAGGCTCTTTGATCTGACATCTGACATTATCTAAATGATGAATTTCATTTGTTTAAGTAGCTTGCCAATGTTGATAAAAGAAAATCTCTCTCTTCTCAGGCAAGCAAATAGTAGGGAAGTGTGATCATGATTTTCAGTTTTCAGTGTCATAGATATGCTGTTTATTGTCTTATTGGTTCTAAAATTCTCATTTTGAGAATAACCATAGTCAGAGGAGTCCATGGGAAGGGGGTGTCAAAAAAGTCAGGATGATGGCTGTGTTGTGCAGAGCGCAGCAAAGCTCTCAAAAACTCTGATCTCAGGAAAACCACATATCAGCATGAGAGCTTGCAAAATGCAATGTCCATATTTTGCTCTCCAAAGAAATTCCAGTCAGAAAATATATACTAACTGGTTTTTATTGATAAAAATGCAAAACTCCATAAAATACAAGTTGCATACAAAATATATGAAATAACAAAACTTCTCATCTTAGCATCCAAGACTTATCCACAACAAAGTCTGTAGCTAAAAATTCTCAGAGAAGAGGTACACTACTTGGTTATTAGTTACAACTACATAACCTATAAAACTACATGATGAATAAAGCTATACACGACTGACAGGCTAGGCATCTAGCCCTCCCATTATATTGCCAGTATGTACCCCCCAATGAATAACTAGCATACACATGCCAATAGGTGGCAGTAAATAGCACAACACAGTCACAAGATGCTTTGTCTACATTAACTCATAAGCTAGTCAAAATAAGTTTGTTGTTGTACAGATAACGAGATGAAATTTCTTCCCATGAGAAAATCCTGACAGGCTGCAACCATACAATCAAAGCCCCACCCCTCTTTTACACGAGATACTTTAAAAGGAGTAGTACTTTGATCATATAGTTGCAACTACCATCTTGACTTTTTCCCCCGATCCCTCACTGTAGACAGCCATGACCCTGGTCATAGCACTTTGTCCAGTGGGATCTTACTTCAGTCATTGGTGTTCTGTAAGTTGTGTGATTACCTTTGTTTGATATTGAGATAACCCATAAGATATAGAAATATTAATTTATTGTGTTTAATTAAGTCACATCAAAGCACTATGCCTTTAATTAAGTCACATCAAAGTAATAACAACAAGGCATATTCAGCAGTAAAACAAATAATTATGTCAAAGCACACCTCCATAAATCATTCCTTAGCTGAATGTTGTCCAGAAACTTACTTTATGTTCATGCCAAAACCTACTGTTGGTTCAACTGATATCTTGTTCTTTACTGTAATGTGCTGTGGTTTCCCCAATGCAACAAACTTTTGTCTTCATAGAGCCAATATTGAATTTCATGTAATCTAATAGGCACGAATTTTTCTACTGATTCTCCATTTTGGTCCTCCAAACAAGGGCAAACATCGACTCAGGGTTTTTACTTCGTTGTAAAGAGAGGGTGGGAATGAATATAGTCCTAATTTATTTCACTGTGATGCTGACTGACATCTAAAGTCTCATGTTTTTCATATAATCTTAGTTGTTTATCTTATCGTTCTCCAAAATCTAATGCGTGAAGATTTCTGGAAGCAAACAGAGTTCATTGTATATTACATTAGTAACTGGCAACTTGGTAATGCTTTAATTATAAATTCTTTCTCTTATGATTCTTAATTTCTGAAACAATTATCTTTTAATACAACCTAGTAATTCCAATTATAATATACTAATTATGCTGATCTGAAAACATAGTGAGTGATGGTAGAAAAATACGTAAGATTACTTTCCTTCCCACTTTTTCCCCCTGAATAAAGATGGAGAAAATCTTGTAAGAAAACCATTTTTTTAAGGCTTGCAACCATTATTCATATTTAATCAGGAATAAGCCTGTTAAACATGTGGAACATTTTTTTTTCCCTGAGTAAATAAGCATTCCATTATGTTGTAGAGTGAATAGACTGAAACAAATGAAAGAGAACTGTTTTAATGCATTTTTGGCTTAAAAAAAAAAGTCATTAGGAGCTTGTACATGATGAGTGTAGGAAAAGCTTGTCTATCAAGTTTCTTTCCTAGAAATATCTGGGGGGGGGGGGGCAGGCAATGAACTCATGCACATGGTATGAACACCTTTCCTGGAGCAGTGCTTAAGTTAAAACAGTGTTGAAGATCGTAGGATTGCCCTATCCATGTTTCGGAGTAGACTCAATCAGTGAGCATTAAGAAAATTATGATTAATTTAAGTGAAATTAAATATTGATCTAATCACCTTTTTTGATCTGAACTCTAAATATGTTGTGAACTCTGACAAATCAGATCATGTCAAATCAGAAGGAAGAGAAAACAATAGCAATATTACTGGGCCTGCTGGTTAAAGCAAAAGGCAACTTTTTGTGTGTGGAGATACACGATTGATGAGCAGTGTGATCACAAGATTTATTTTTTTTTTCTTGCAGGTAATCTGATTGGCGTATTGATCTTCTGGCATGCCTGTCAACCCGAGTAGTAGTAGAGGAATGTTGTACTTATCTAGGAGACAATAAAGAATGACTCACTTATCATCTATCACTTTTTTTTCAAACCATTAGTATTGACTAAGTCTGTCATTCCAATCCAGAATAATAATTTGTATCATTTGCCATTACAGCAATGAAGGTAATTCTAATGGAGGCAATCAAAAGGTTTTTTTTTTTTTTAATGAAGACTTTTACTGTCCGTTAGATAAATTTCAGTGTTGATGTTCAACATCATGCCTTCACTTTCATTTCTAAAATACAGGTGAAACTCGAAAAATTAGAATATCGTGCAAATGTTCATTTATTTCAGTATGGCAACTCAAAAGGTGAAACCAATATATGAGATAGACGCATTACATGCAAAGCGAGATATATCAAGCCTTACTTTGGTATAATTGTGATGATTATGGCATACAGCTTATGAAAACCCCAAATTCACAATCTCAGAAAATTAGAATAGTGTGAAAAGGTTCAATATTCTAGGCTCAAAGTGTCCCCCTCTAATCAGCTTATGAATCCATAACACCTGCAAAGGGTTCCTGAGCCTTTCAATGGTCTCTCAGGCTGGTTCAGTAGGAATCACAAGCGTGGGAAAGACTGCTGACCTGACAGTTGTGCAGAAAACCATCATTGACACCCTCCATAAGGAGAGAAAGCCCCAAAAGGTAATTGTAAAAGAAGTTGGATGTTCCCAAAGTGCTGTATCAAAGCACATCAATAGAAGGTTATGTGGAAGGGAAAAGTGTGGTAGAAAAAGGTGCACAAGCAGCAGGGATGACTGCAGCCTGGAGAGGATTGTCAGGAAAAGGCCATTCCAAAGTATTGGGGACTTTCACAAGGAGTGGACTGAGGCTGGAGTTGGTGCATCAAGAGCCACCACACACAGACGGATCCTGGACATGGGCTTCAAATGTCGTATTCCTCTTGTCAAGCCGCTCCTGAACAACAAACAACGTCAGAAGCGTCTTACCTGGGCTACAGAAAAAAAGAACTGGTCTGTTGCCCAGTGGTCCAAAGTCCTCTTTTCTGATGAGAGAAACTTTTGCATCTCATTTGGGAAACAAAGACCCAGAGTCTGGAGGAAGAATGGAGAGGCACACAATGCACGATGCTTGAAGTCCAGTGTGAAGTTTCCACAGTCTGTGTTGATTTGGGGAGCCATGTCATCTGCTGGTGTTGGTCCACTTTGCTTCATTAAGTCCAGGGTCAACGCAGCCGTCTACCAGGAGATTTTGGAGCACTTCATGCTTCCTTCCGCAGACGAGCTTTATGGGGATGCTGACTTCATTTTCCAGCAGGACCTGGCACCCGCCCACACTGCCAAAAGTACCAAAACCTGGTTCAGTGACCATGGGATTACTGTGCTTGATTGGCCAGCAAACTCGCCTGACCTGAACCCCATAGAGAATCTATGGGGCATTGCCAAGAGAAAGATGAGGGACATGAGACCGAACAATGCAGCGGAGCTGAAGGCCGCTATTGAAGCATCCTGGTCTTCCATAACACCTCAGCAGTGCCACAGGCTGATAGCATCCATGCCATGCCGCATTGCGGCAGTCATTTCTGCAAAAGGGGCCCAAACCAAGTACTGAGTACATATGCATGCTTATACTTTGCAGAGGTCCGATATTGTTCTATTTCCAATCCTTGTGTTATTGATGTCATGTAATATTCTAATTTTCTGAGATTGTGAATTTGGGGTTTTCATAAGCTGTACGCCATAATCATCACAATTATACCAAAGTAAGGCTTGACATATCTCGCTTTGCATGTAATGTGTCTATCTCATATATTGGTTTCACCTTTTGAGTTGCCATACTGACATAAATGAACATTTGCACGATATTCTAATTTTTTGAGTTTCACCTGTATCAGAGGACAAAAGTCAATAAGCAGCCAAAAGTCAAGCATAACCTGCTATTGCATGCCACATCTGACATTTTAGTCAATACACAGTGAGTGGTGAAAGACATGAAATGGCAGAAATGCAATTAGTGTAAGTCTTCTTACTAATTGTTACTTTTTCAAATGCTTGACCATTTTTCCCCCCCATAATTGTTCAGAATGTGACAATCCTTCTTGGCAAAAGAGTTACTATATTGGAAAGATAGAATATATAGATACAAAAATTATTCTTTCCTTCCTTCCACCCTGTCCTGATGCTGCCTCATTATGGCAAGGTAGGGGGTCATATTGGGAGAGATGACGTGAAGAATGCCAGGGGCTGCTCAGCTAGAGCAAAATACTTTTTTTGCACTTGGGCAGCAGAGATAGAGGAAGATGCTAGAGGCAGAACTTTAGTGACAGTGGCAAAGACTTCATTTTATACTGTTCCGGAGAAGGCAATGGTAAACCATTCCTGTATTTTTACATAGAAAAGCACATGGATAGACAAGATTAAGGGATTGAGGGACAAAGGATGGACCTCTTCATCCTTCCTCAACATACAACCGAATAAGAGCTGAGGACCCCTCAGAGTATTAAGGAGGGATAGATGAGGTTAAATTAAAACTTTCTTATGTCTAGTTATTGATGTTGCCGTGCAGGAAAAGAAAATCCACATCTGCAAAAACAAAACTGGATTGTAAGAAGCATAAACATGGGAAAGCTCAACTCACTGAAAGATGAAGTGAATCAACTATACATTGATATTTTAGCCATCAGAGAATTGAAATGGACTGGAACTGGACATTTTTTTTTTTTAAGTCAGAATATCATACTGCTTAGTACTCAGGACATGAAAAGAAGAAACAGCATTGGTTTCAAAGTCAGGAAGGATATAGTAAAATCAGTACTTGGGTACAATACATTGAATTAGCCAATAATATCAGTAAACTTTGCAGACAAGTCTTCAATATGATGGTTATCCAAGTTTATGCTCAAAGTACTGATGCAGAAGAAGTTTATGAGTTTTAAGGTCAAGTTCAATGAGAAATTGAGAATACATGCAAGCAAGATGTATTTTACACTGCTACTGGTTGGAGACTGGAATGGCAAAGTTGGAAATAATAAGGAGAATATGTACTTGGACTGTATGACCTAGGAAACCAAAATGAAGCAGGAGAATGATTTATCAGTGTCTACCAATCCAGTTATTTCTTCATTGCTAACACATTCTTCAAACAACCAAAAAAATACTTATATACATGGACATCACCATGCAGAAATCAAATTGACTATATTATTGGTACAAGGAGGTGGAAGAATTCAGTTATAACAGCAAATACGTAACCAGGGGGTGACTGTGGAACAGATCATGAACTGCTCATGTGCAAGTTCCAAGTTAACCTAAAGCAGAAGAAGAAGGCTAACTCGTTTCCACAATATGACCTTGAACATGTACCCACCATTTTCAAGGAGAACATCAGGAATAATTTTGAAGTCCTGAACGTCATTGACAGGGAACCAGACAAGCTGTGAAATAAAATTTTAAAAGTTGTTAAGGATGATTATGAAAAGAGTCTGCCAAAGACAAGGAACAGAAAAAAGCAAAATGGATGTCAGAATAGACAGTGGGAATTACCAAGAAGATAAGAAAAGCTAAAGTCAAGAAAGATAAAGATCTTAGAAACAAACTTAACAGGCAAGTTCAGTGAGTTGTTAGAAAGCACAAATAACAATATTATAATGACATTTGTAACGACATTGAAGATAGAACAGTCACACAAAAGCAATAAACGTTTTCCAAAATAACTCTAAATTCAGAAAGAGTTTCCAACCTCTAATTGGTATGCTAAAGGATGCCAATGGACAGATAGCAAATGAGTCAATGGACATCAAACAGAGAAGAGAGGAGTATACCAAAATTCTGTACAATAGCAATGTCAACATCCACGATACCTTAGAGTTTTAAAAGATAAAATTAATTGGCTCCCTGCTGTGAGTTAACTGCCCGCCCCCTGTTGGTAGTTAACTTGCGGGTACCTTGTTTCCTTGCCCTATTGCCTGAGGCGGTGAAACTGACCAATGGCTCTGTGCTGCAGTGTGTGCTTCCTAGGCTGAATCTGCCAGGAGAAACAGTGGGTCCAGATTGGCAAAGGATTGAGACAAGGCTCTATCCTTATATATTCAACTTCTCTTGTGGGAATCTGGACTTGAAGAAGATGAGTGTGGTTTTATATTTGAAGGAACACTAATAATCTACACTACACTATGTTGGTGGCACTTCTCTGATAACTGAAAATGCAAATGATCTGTAAGCTCTAGTAATGAAAATCAAGGAGCACAGTGAAAAAAAAATGAGATTGTTAAATATAAAGACGTTCAAACTAATGACAACAGGTACAGCAATTAGCCTTAGAATTGGCAGTGAATACAATGAAATGATGGATAGTTTCTGCCTTTTAAGATTGACTATCAACAGAAAAGGAACCAGCAATCAGGAAATACATTGCAAATTTGTACTTGGTAGGGTGGCTATAAAGGCTTGGAAAAGATATTCAGATGCTGAAATGATTTTACAAATATCAAAATTGTGCAGACAAGTATTTTCCTTATGACGCTCTACAGGAGTGAACATTAGACTTGAAAAAGCAGATAAAAAGAGTAGTGATGCTTTTGAACTTTGGTGTTGGAGAAGACTTCTGATAATACCATGGATGACAAGAAAACCAATGGGTGCACTATTGGGAGTCCTGAAGGACTAAGTTGGAACAGATCATCCTGGAGATGATCCATCTATGTGGTTGTTAAGAGTTAACACCAACTTGATGACACATAATCAATCAATCAAACATTATTTTTGTTAATGTAACTAGATTTATTTAAAAAAAAAAAAAGGAAGTTTAGGCACTAATTAAAATATTTTTTGTTGTTGCTTTTGTTGATCATCCCTAACCTCAGATGGGTTCCAGTAATGACACTGATATATGACCAGCAAACCCCAAGTAAAACTGAGAAACTCACATTTTGATATGGAAATGGGATCTACAAATTGTATTCAAACTAGAATGCTTCAAGTTCTTCTTCAGCTAGACTTCTGTGGTTTCTGCTTCAATAATATGATTCAACAACTCCTCATCTAGGATTTTTATACTCTATTTTTAGAACGCAGTTCATTCAAACTCACTCTCTTATTTTTTATTTTTCCCTTCTTACCTAAACCTTTCTCCATTTTTAGTTTGTCTGGAAAGCCTTTTTTTTTTTAATTACAAAGACAATTCCTCCCTCTGGCTTGCTTGCTTGGTAATAGCCAGTCCAAGCTGCATGTAGTCGTGTACGCTATTACATAATTTTAAAATTATCCTTCTAAATGCCAAATTCACATGCATGAGCTGTGTCAAGTAGATAAATAAATTTATTCTCCTAATGAAAACTTCTAGATGTTGGGGAAGAATTCTACTTGTTCCCTTAGTCCCAGAGAAATTAAAAATAAGAAATCTAGCTGGAGAACTACATGTGTGTGTGTACTATATACTATGTATATAGGGGGATGGAGATACATATATCTCCCACTAACTTTGTTCTGAACCTAGTGTCTGCAACAGAAGCAAGTATCTGCACAGAGCTATCTTCTTAGAAGTTTAAACTCAGCTCCATCCAAGCCATCTCTCCCCTCCTCCTTCTCTCTCTCTATGCTATATGCCAGTTAATGGTGACAGCTCTTTTAATGAAGCATACAGAAAACTGCAGTAATTTTGACAAAGCTGGAAAGCAGGTAGAACAGAATGCGGAGCATATCCAATCTATAAAACAGTATTGAAACAGAAGATGGGATATTGAATAATCCCTATGGCAAAATGGTGTTTGCTGTTTTATGCTAATGCGTCAGAACAAGGAGTAATTGCTCTTACATACAGAATTCTATTTCAAAGAGTGAAATAAGCCAAGGGCTAAAACTCTGTATAAGTAATAAAAACCCACATCATTTGTGTACCTTTGTCTTTCCATATTTGCTTAGTAGTCACAAACAGTATGAACTGTGTAAGGGGTTGGAAAGTGCTGGTTCAGCTGGCCTCAACTTGACTAAAAGAACAAATAATCTTCTGGGTAAATTTTAGCAAGACAGCTACATGATTAAGCACATAAACATTTTAAGAACAGGCATCCCTTTTGTATGATGTTGTATGCTTCAGATGTTAACGATTATTTCAGGAAAGACATTATTTCACTATATATATATTATTTCAATATATATATATTGAAATATATATATATATATATATATATATATATATATATATATATATATAGAAATATAATATAATAGTGAAATAATGTCTTTCCTGAAATAATCGTTAACATCTGAAGCATACAACATCATACAAAAGGGATGCCTGTTCTTAAAATGTATATATACAGTATCTCCTTCCTGGTTGGTCAAGGCCTTTGGGAAGTGGCATGCCACTGGGTCCAAGCAACAGTGAATGCTTCTTTGTGGAAGGACCCAGTCTTGCCTGCCTTAAAATTGATGGTGGTCTACCTCTCCTAAAGAAGTCATTTGAATTCACAGTACTAGGCCATTTTTATCTAGTCTCCAACCTTCCCTTTTTGGCAAGATAATTGTAGGCAAGCCAAGGGGCTCTGGAGGAAGCATATTATTTGAACTCAATGAAGTCAGGTTTTAGGCCCAGTTATAGTATCAAGACAGCATTGACTGTGTTTGTAAATAACCTCTGGTGGGCTCAGGATGAGAGTAGTGTATCCAACCTGGTCCTCCTTCATCTCTCCATGGCTTTCACTAATATTGATCATAGCCTAGGCTGGCTGAGGGAACTGGGAGTAGGGATTTCTTTTCAATTTTTTCATTGTCCCTTCCTTCTCACAAAATTCTTCAAAGCTTTAAGAAGCCTCTCTTGTAAATCCAATACAGGACGATTATCCAGGTCACTCTCTTGGTTTGTTATTTGTATATCTCTTTTAATCATCAAGACATCAGCTGGTTTCTTTTGTATGCTCAGTGTCGCATCTTTTTCCATATAATTCTTATCACATTTTAAAATCCATTTTCAGATCAGACTACTGGGATAGAATTGCAAACTGAAGATGGCTCCGCTAAAAGCAGAGCCAACCACTGTGACAGAATAAATTGCCAGCAAGTAGACAAGAAGAGAACTTGAGATCACCCACAAGTGCTCCATACAGTTGCTCCTCACAAGGAGCCTGCAAGACAGCAGTCTTCGGCAGATTTAATGCTCTGGGAGATGAGGGAATAGCTGTCTTGCTCAACCCATGGCTGGTGCCTTTAAGGACACTGGATTCATATAATTCCTTTCCTAATCACCTTTGGAAATTGCTTAACTGCTGTTCATCTAAGGAACCTTTGGATTTACAAGTTTTACAGCACTGGGTGAGTTTCCTTCAATCTTTAGTGAAAGAAGCTTAAAAAACAAGTTTAACAACTTTTTTTTCCCCCCTGGAATAATCAGCAAAAGAGTGATTAAAAAATTGATTTTAGAAAGTTACAAACAGACTAAGGGTCCAGATAAATTTGAAATAAGAGTTTGGAATTAATTATAAGAATTCTTCTCATGGGAAAATAATTTTATTTTGAATTCTTTTAAAAAAAAGATAGGATGGGACTTTGAAGGTTGGATACTAGACAGAACTAGAAGGAACTAAAGATTAAAATTAAAGGAAAAGAACACTTAAATTTGACTTACTAATACAGAATGGAGCAAAATATTTTAACATTGGACACATTGAAGGATATTTTTCAACAGTGGACCCAGAAGTTAATTTTAAGATTGTCTGCCTCTATTGATAGACTTTGTTTAAAAAAATGTTATGGAAGAGAAACAAGTTTTACCGGACAAAAATAAGACTTAAATGAAACTTTTGTGCACCAAGTGGAAATGAGGCTAGACTCTGTGACATGGCTTTATTAAAATCAGATAAAAAGAACTATTTTTTTTCCTTCATTTGAGTTAAGCTGAGATATTGTTCCCTCTTTTTCTAATATATTTCTCATAGACTGACAAATATAATGGGCAGTGTAAAAGATAATGTGGTAATTCCTCAATATGAGAACAACCAGAAGGGCAGAATCTTTTTAACAGGAATTTGCTGGTTATCTACTGTCAGTCATTAGTGTTGGCATAGCTGATAATTTTAAATTTGTAAATGCTAGATTAGGTTTATAGAAGATTATATTAACTATATAATTAGTTTTTTATGGTCCAGTTTCAACATGCCATAAGTGAGAATATTGTTCTCTGTATAAGATTTTGTATCCTTCCTAGAGTCCAGATTAGAGGCAAACTCTTGCAGTTGCTTAAATTCCAAAGGAATATTTGGTATGGATAGTGAATACTTATCTAACAGTTCATATAAAGCAACTTTCCAACCATTTTGTTGGATTAACAGATCCAAGCATTGCTTGACCAAGATCTGGGCTATTTTAGAGATAAACATTTGTTGAAGTTGAGCAGAAGATTATCAAAATGAGCTTTCACTGAAGGTAAGCCCAATCAAAGATTAGCAGGAGTCCCCATAGGTTTCTAAAAATCTTACAAAGTGAACATTCCTCTTCCAAATTTCCATTCCAGACATTTGTGAGGTGTTTTTCCTATAGAACAATTTTAATGCTGCTGCTACTAATCTACCTCATTTTCTATGGTAAAATTTCATGATTGTCCCAAGTGTCTTAGTTGTTATTATTTTACTATAATTTGTTTGACAAAGCTTTATTCCTAAATTTTTAAATTACTTATACTCTTTCATGGCAACTGCTTCTTCTTTAAATGTTACAATAAAACATCTAAACATTTTGGGCCAGTTCCCATATCCCCACAAAATTACTTTGGCTTTGGCATAGTTAATTTCCATATTAATATAAAAATTAAACTGTATGAGAATGCATCATTGTTTATTCCTTGTTTTGCTGATATTGGTTCTATAAGAAACTTGGGTAGATATAGTCTTAGTCTAATAAATGTTTTAGAGTATAACTGCTGCAATAAATACAATAGATGTTTGTTTAAGTCAGTATCAACTAATTTTGTGCATACCCAATTTATATTTACTGATGTAGAGGCAGCAGCCAAATCAGCGGATGCTATCTACAAATGTTTTGTAATGCTGCTGTTACATTTAGAGGTGAAATGAAATAAAATCTAGCAATGGTCAAGCATGCTTTGTCTTTTCCTGAAACCTATTTATTCATTATAAATATTCATGTTAGTCTCTACCTAATCTTCCATTTTGTTAAACAATACCTTACATAAAGTTTAGCAGAAATATACAGAAGGTTAACTGGTTGATAATGGTTGGGATCATGTTTGTCTCCTTTCATATATAAGTTCCTATTTGGTTAATAGAAGTGAAAATTTTAGACAGCAAAGGTCCCCGCCAACTGACATATAATTTGTATAGTTGTATATCATTTGTGTAGTTGTATAGATATCATACCTTTACAGGAACCTTACAAGACACCAAAGAAGCAATTGGTTTTGATACCTGGTTTATGGAACCTAGGGCCAAAGAGTTGCATTGATCCAAGGAGTTCATTGCATGCTCTATTAGTAGCCCACTGATTTCTAGGTTTGTACCAAAGAACTTACTAGAAACCAGGAGACTATGAGTTCTAGACTCACCTTTGGCACAAAGACACTGCGTGACCTTGAGCCAATCAATCTCTCTAAGCCCTAGGAATAAGGCAATGGCAAACCACTTCTGAAACTTGTGAAGAAAACTGCGGGGACTAGTCCAGGCAGTTGCCAGGAATTAACACTTACTCGAAAGCACGCGCGCGCACACACACACACACACACACACATCTTGGATAGAATCTTTGGTACAGTCAGAGTTCTGTAACTAGCTATTCCACATGCAACCATTTCCAAGAAATGGGCTTCCTTCTTCTCCCTTACAGAGTTGTACATTTCCCTCGATTGAAATTCAGAAAAATCTCTCTTAATTTTAGTAATTTGAAATAATCAGATTAAGATCTTAAACTTCACTGAAAATTATATGTGCCCTAGATCTTTTCTGGCCCATCTTCACTGTTGACTGAACCAGGCATTAGGTGGCTGTTGTTTGTGTGGACCCAATGAGATAAAATTGGCTTTAGGATGGACATAATGTCATTATAAGCATCTGATATATATATATATATATATATATATCAGATAGTGGCTGTATAGCATAGTGGTTAGAATACCGCCTTTGATGCAGGAGACCGGGGTTCAAATCCCGGCTGGCACCTACCTTACCAGTAGGGTTCCTTGGGCAAAGACCCCCTAACGCTTCACCTGCCTACCTCAAATATGAGAGAGACACGAACTAAGAGAGTCATGCCAGCTCGGACGTCACCCGGATTAACAAGGTCCGCGTCAGATGTTGGGGAACCAGGACAATCTGATGTTAAGTGGGCTACTGGAACAAACCATACATGGACGAGACAAGAAAACTTGGAATTGATGGAATGCTACTACAACAGCAGACCTAATGAGAGGGGATATATGAAACCTATGAGAGAACTATGGATAGACAGAAGGCCTACATCCACACTAACTGAGAAACAACTAGTTACCCAGTGCTTCAACATAGTGAAGAGGAAGCTGCTCTCACAACGTGAGATACATCAACTCTACATTACAACCCGGACTCAAGCAGACCTGGAAGAACAAGCAGATGTGCAGCCAACACCTGAAGCTGAAATGTCACTGCCACCCCTTCCATTACAGAGCACAGCAGCTGATATGAGGCATAAAATCATGGATAAACTAGCTACAGTCAACCCTCAAGTCTGATTACCAAGGCTCAGTGGAGAAGTACCATCAGATAGTATGCTAGAAGATGCCAACAGGGCCCTCCAGACAATCCCTACTACCACCATAACTGAAACCAATGAATTGGTATATGCTACAGCCACTGTAATCCTGGAACTGCTTGGTACACGATCAAGAAGAACAGCAGTACATACCCACCCTGGAAAATGAGATTGGAGGCTAAGATCAAGGCAACTCGGAGAGAAGTCAGTCAGCTGGTGGAACTACAGAAGCATGTGGAGACTAAGGATAAGACTTGGCTACTGAAAAAATACATGGGGCTGACTCCATCTGAAGCCCTAGAGACTGCTAAACAAAGGCTCACAGCACTGGCTGCCAGGCTAAGCAGATACACTAGAGAAGCAGAGGCCAAGAAGATAAATGCCCTGTTCTCCAAAGAACCATCCAAAGTGTACTCCCAACTGCAGTGCAACCGCAAAGTATCAGCTGAGCCACCAGCAGCAGAAACTGAACAGTACTGGAAGAACATATGGGAGAAAGAGAAGACACATAACACCAGTGCAAAGTGGCTGCAGGACCTGAAAGCAGACCACAGCAATCTCCCAGAACAGGAACCAGTCACCATCACAGTAGCAGACATCTAACAGCGGGTCAAGAACATGAAAAGCTGGACAGCACCTGGCCTGGACATGATCCACACCTACTGGCTAAAGAAACTAACAGCAGTGCATGAACGCCTAGCAGCACAGATGAACCAACTGCTAGCAGCAGGCTCCCACCCAGACTGGCTAACACAAGGAAGGACAGTGCTGATCATGAAAGACCCTCACAAAGGAACAGCACCATCCAACTACCGGCCAATAACCTGCCTCCCCACAACATGGAAAGTTCTATCAGGCATCCTAGCTGCCAAGCTACAAGACCATATGGGCCAGTACATGAGCACAACTCAGAAGGGCATTGGGAACAACACCAGAGGCTCAAAACACCAGTTACTCATAGATAGAGCAGTCACCCGAGATTCAAGGTCTAGGCAGACCAATCTGAGCACAGCCTGGATTGACTACAGGAAAGCCTATGACTCAATGCCACAGACATGGATTTGTGAATGTCTGGCGCTATACAAAGTCAACAGGACACTAAGGACCTTCCTCAAGAACTCAATGGGACTGTGGAAGACAACACTGGAAGTGAATTCAAGACAGCTCGCACAAGTGGCCATCAAGTGCGGCATATACCAAGGTGATGCACTGTCCCCACTGCTGTTCTGCATAGGCTTAAACCCCCTCAGCCAGATAATCACAAGGTCTGGATATGGGTACAAGTTCAAGAGTGGAATCACCATCAGCCACCTCCTCTACATGGATGACATCAAGCTGTATGCTAAGAGTGAACGAGACATCAACTCACTGATCCAGCTGACACGGATCTACAGTGAGGACACTGGGATGTCATTTGGACTGGAGAAGTGTGGCAGGATGATAGTAAAGAGAGGGAAGGTACTTAAGACCGATGGAGTGGAACTACCAGTAGGCCATATAGCAGACAAAGAAACCAGCTATAAATACCTTGGTGTCCCACAGTCACATGGGAACCATGAGGAGGAGGCAAGAAAGACAGCAACATCGAAGTACCACCAAAGGATGAGACAGGTCCTGTAGAGCCAGCTCAATGGGAAGAACAAAATCCATGCCATCAACATGTATGCCCTGCCCGTCATCAGATACCCTGCCGGTATAGTGAGCTGGCCAAAGGAATATATGGAGGCTGCCGATGTGAAGACCTGGAAGCTCCTCACAATTAATGGAGGTTTCCACCCCAAGTCCAACACCCAGAGACTGTTCACCAGCCGCAAGGAGAGCGGGCGGGGTCTGATGAGTGTCAAAGCCACTTTCCTGGACGAAACCCGGAGTATCCAGGAGTACATCAGTAAGATGGCACCCAAAGTTAAGCTACTGAGAGAATGCCTCAGGCAGCAGCAGACATGGGAGGAAGTTCAAGCGGAGGAAATACCATGGCAAGACAAGCCCCTGCATGGGATGTACCATCGACAGATAGCTGAGGTGGCTGACATTGGGAAATCCTATCAGTGGCTGGAAAGGGCTGGACTAAAAGACAGCACTGAGGCACTGATCATAGCAGCACAAGAACAGGCACTAAGCACAAGAACCATAGAAGCAGGGGTCTACCACACTAGACAGGATCCAAGGTGCAGATTGTGCAAAGAGGCCTCAGAGACAGTCCAACACATAGTGGCAGGGTGTAAGATGCAGGCAGGAACAGCATACACTGAACGGCACAACCAAGTATCTGGCATTGTGTACAGGAACATCTGCACAGCGTATGGGCTAGAGCTCCCCAAGTCCAGATGGGAGATTGCACAGAAGGTCATGGAGAATAACAGGGCTACGATCCTGTGGGACTTCCAGATCCAGACGGACAGGCAGGTACTGGCCAATCAACCAGACATCGTGGTAGTAGACAAAGACCAGAAGACAGCAGTAGTGATAGATGTAGCAGTGCCAAGTGACAGCAACATCAGGAAGAAGGAGCATGAGAAGCTGGAGAAGTACCAGGGCCTGAAGGTGGAAATCGAGAGGATGTGGAAAGTCAAGGCCAAAGTGCTCCCAGTGGTGGTAGGGGCACTCGGGACCGTGATTCCTAAGCTGGGAGAGTGGCTCCAACAGATCCCAGGAACAACATCAGAGCTCAGTGTGCAGAAGAGTGCAGTGCTAGGAACAGCTAAGATACTGTGCAGAACCCTCAAACTCCCAGGCCTCTGGTAGAGGACCCGAGATTGAGGAAGACACATACCACCCATAGGGGTGAGAGGGGATTTTTTTTTTTTTTTTTTAATATATATATTTCAGATAACATGGCCTGATACCTCTATCTCCTTTTGTGATCTTGGCTCCTAATATGCTCTTCCAGGGCACAGATGGGCAAAACCATCCTTTGCAACCTCAGAGCCTTCTCTGTCCATGGTTGTTGCAAACCAAATCCTCCTTTTCTTGATTGGCTGGAGCAGGCCTTCATTTGAAAGAGCCACCCCTCTCCAAATTCTTTGTCTTTTGATGAACATACTACTTTGGAATTATAGGGGAGAGTAGAGATATTAATAAAGAAGAACAGTTTAGAAAAAAGACCCCAAATTTATTCAATTTGTATATAATCACCAAAAAACAGGACACTTTTAGTTCTACTGATATCAAAATACCCCAGCTGTAACCAGGCCTGTCTTTCCCACTTGACTTCCTTGCTGGAGCAACATAGGCCTTATATCACGGTAAACCGAAATAGTTTGCACTCATTAGGTTTCTCATAAACAGATAACATTAAACAGCAGCATAGTAGTGAAAAATTCCTTGTCATACCGTTTGATAGCACATTTTCTGACTAAGAAATTGTATTAAAATGTATATGTATTTGTTAGTTGTGGGGAAGAGAAAGTTGGGGGCCAGAGGGAGGGTACTTTTATTCTGTCACTCATGTAACCTGCATCTGCGTAGCTAAACTGTCTTCCCCTCACTCTCCCCCACCTTATCTCAGTTTAAATCCTACATCAGTCTAGCCACTCTATACATCTGATGGTGAGCTGCGGCTCACAAATCTATCTATCTATCTATCTATCTATCTATCTATCTATCTATCTATCTATCTATCTATCATCTATTTTAATAAAGTTGGAAATGGCACTACCAGACTCCTGATTTTTTGTCACCATAGACTAATTTGGCTCTGCTCCCTCACTGTCATACAGTTTGCTTTTCCAACCTGCTACATTCCAGGACAATAATCTTAAATAGTCAGTCTTCATATATAATATAATCAATTGATCTAATTTTCTTTTCAAATCCACAAAGAAACTTTCATCATCAGGTGGAAATTGTTTTAACAATGGATCTTTCTTAATTCTACATATAGGGACTTCACTATTTCCTAATACCTCTGGCCCATAAAGCAAAAAGCCAAAACGACTTCCACTAATTGTGAGGTTTCATTTTTGTTTCTTTGCTTTATTTTGTTTTGTTGGGGGAAAGTAATAATTTCTATGGACATTACCACTTTTAGTGATTGTGTAAAGAACTCAGCCCCTGATGAAACAGTTTATAGGAAAGCAGTCACCAGAAATGAACAACCAATGCTTTGTTGTCATCTACAGGGCTCCCTTGCTGCCATTCTCAATAATTTTCTTTGTTTGAAGCTGATATTATGTATTGATTGGCAGGAACATAACTGGGTGATCCTGAGACATTTCTAAATTAGAATCTCAACTTATATCAAATATTGGGTCTATATTATTTTATGATTATAGACCTGGAGGTTTTGATTGCAAGGGTTCAGTCAGTTCATATTAATTAGTCGTCAGCTTTATTCTTGGGCTCTGAGATGTGGTGCTTTGTTTGAACTTTGTGATACCAATTTGAGATCCTTAGAATAATTCAGTTCTAAACATCCAACTGCCTTTGATTTTTCTTTCTTTTTTTTTTTTTAAGTGGGGAAGATAGACATTGCATCTCACTTGAGGACCATTAGGGTATAAAATGGCTCTTGTTGTAAAACTGAGACTGGTCCTAATGGACTTATCAACATCATTTCAATTCTGTCCACAACTCTTATGCAGTCTAGTACTGTGGACTTTCAGCGTTCATCTGCTTTCTTAACTAATGGCCACTATTATTATTCTGCCTGGGCAATCCAATAAAATAAGTACAAGATCATTTTTTAATTTTTTTTCAATCTTAATCAATGAGTATATAAGAATTTCTAGGTGTGTAATTGTCTTTATTTGCCAGTTTAACCTAAATGTCTGGTTAAAGAAAGGAGATTTCCACCTGGTCCCTAAAATATGAAGCTTCATAATGATCAAGATTGCATTCTTTGGGGAAATTAAGACAATCCCCTCTTCATGCCACTGGACTTTTAGTTGGAATGCTCGATTAGTTATATTCATCTGACTCTCTCTAGTTCTGAAGCTTTTCTTAGAACTTGCCATTATTTTTCACTGTCTCCATGGAGGACTTCCCAATATGTTGGCCATATCCTTCCCCCCCCCCATTTATTTATTTAAATTATCACTTATTAATGAGATACTAGTATACTTTGAGACAGACTGATTAAAAAAAAAAAAAACTAATACTAATGTGATCAGATTACCTTTTGAAATTAGGATATGAAATTCTTCCTAGTCCACCATACTTGGAGCTAAATATGGTATGTTAATTAATTGTTCCTTCCTTCCCCATACTCACTCCACCACTTTAACTTTGATGTGATTATTGTATTTGTGTTGATTGCAGAAAGTTTGTTTCTGACATAAAATTTCACCTTCCCTTCTTCTAGAACAGGATAGTTTTCAAATTGTTCCAAATTATTTTCAAATTTTGCTCCAAAATATTTTTCTCTATTCTGTATTAGTAAGTCAAATGTAAGTGTTCTTCTCCTTTAATTGTAATCTTTAGTTCCTTCTAGTTACCCCTAGTGTCCAAACTTCAAAGTCCTATCCTATCATTTTTTTTTAAAGAATTCAAAACAGAAATATTTTCCCACAAAAAGAAATCTTAATTAATTAATAATTAATTCCAAAATCTTAATAATTAATTCCAAAATCTTATTTAAAATTTATTGGACCCTTAGTTGGTAATCTCCTAAAATCAAATTTTTCATCACCCTTTCACTGTTTATTCCACAAAAAAAAAAAAAAAAAAAAATCCTTAAACTTGTATTTACGTACATTTCTTTTGCTAAGGATTGAAGGAAACTCACCCAGTGCTATAAAAGTTGTTGATCAAAAGGTTCCTAATAGCTGAAAAGCAGTTAACAAGCAATTTCCAAAAGTAATTAGAAAAGGAAGTTTGCGAACCCAGTGTCCTTAAAGATGCCGACTGTGGTTTGAGCAAAAAGATGGCTATTCCCTTTCTCCCAGAGCTCCAAACCATCCAGAAACTGATGTCTTGTGGTCTCCTCATGAGAAGCAACTGTATGGAGTACTCATCGGTGATCTCAGGTCCTCCCTTTCCCTGGAGTGGAATTGTGAAGAGCCAGTCTACTCGCCAGCTCTTCATTCTGCCATGGTTGTCAGCTCAGTTTCAGTTCACCATTTCTTTCCTGAAAGTCCATATGCTTGTTAATTATTTATGTAAACTTATTAATTGTGCCACATTTCTTTTATTCATTCTCATAATAATCCTGTGTTGTATAGGACTATCTTCTTTTTTTTAAAAAAGAAAAGATTCTGCTGAGCATAAGAGAAAAAATATCCAAAGACATTCTAGAGGTTGAGAAATACCCTTGTGGGAGATCCAAGATTATCTTTAACACCGCTGTGAGGGACTCAGAGTGACAATCAACCAATAGCCTAGAGAAACTTCAGCTTACACAGTCTGAGGCATTCAAAGCTAAAGACAGCTGATAAATCATGAGTGGTAACCTCCCTTTGTCAGTCCAGATGACCAACTCCCATCATTCTTTTATGGTGTATTCATAGCTGTCCTGTGGGGGGGAAAAGTTCCCTGCAAATACCCTGTTACCCTAATGTTTTGTCAGAAGAAAGAATATCCCCCTAAAGTTGAAGCACCCAGAGACTTCTACTTCATGAGCAAAAGCTCTCTGCACACGTTCCTGCCAGCATAGGGTAAGAATTTGATATTGACTTTTAGGCTTGTTTGCATGCATTCTTATATCTCTATCTGGCCTTCAGCTTATTTGTATATACTGATAGAGTAGCAAATAAAGATATAATGGAATTCTCTGAGCCTAGGAATGGGAATGGATGTTTGCAAAACATCATAGAACAAGGAGAGATGGGCACTCCATTTGCATCTCAAAATGCAGTGATGTGGGCAGTTGCAGGTGCCCCTAGAACATCACACATTACACCTTTGCTCCTCAAGATGTCAGTTTGTTTCCAGGTCCAAATCAAGGTGCTGGTTTTAACCTTTAAAGCCCTTTATGGCATGGGGCTGGCTATCTGATGGACCTCCTCTGCCCAATTATATCTACCCATCCCATCAGATCAGGCAGAGGAGGCACATTGCAGGTCCCATCTGGCAGGAAACTACACTTGGTGGGTGCCAGGAAATGGCCTTCTCTGACATGGTGCCTGCTTTAAGGAGTATTCTCCCTCTGGAAGTGAGGCTAGCTCCATCCCTCTTCACATTCCCTAAGTCCCTCAAGACCTGGCTATGCCATCAGTCTCAGGGGACTAGGAGATTTTGCAGTGGCTTCCTTACTGTGGCTATCACCATCTTCTGTTGTACTTGTGCTTTTTATAGTTTAATGATTTTTAATAGTTTTTAATGAATATTTTTATATATTTATTGATTTTTTAAATTAAAAAAAAAACACCCAGAGTCACTTTTTCATGAGATGGGCGGCCATGAAAATTTGATCAATCAATCAACCAATCAATCAATCAATCAATCAATCTCATGAAATGGTAGCCAGCTCCCCCTTAAATCAAAAGAATGTTAGAAAGAAGATCAAAAGCATCAAGAACTCACTGATTAAAATTGTGGGTGGGGTAAAGTACATATCCATTCAGTTTCCAAAAGCCTGAATCCTGATCTATTTTTCTGGTAATAAACCCAGTAAATGAGACTATGAGAATCTCACTTTCTTGGTTACTGTTACAGGCCTTGGCATAAGATCTTAATTTTACTGATGCAGTACTGTCATTTGTGTCAGGTTCAGCCAGCCTGGCGCCCCGTAGAAGCCCATAGAAGCCACCACCGTGCTGAGCCATTTTGCTACGAGCCGGGAGAAAAGGGGAAGTGGGAGCCGCGCGGCTGATAGCGGCCACCTGCGCCTAGCCGGCGGGGAAACCGCAGAGCGGAACCAATTAATCGGCGCTGATAAGCGGCGCGAGCCATCAATAAGCGGAACAGCAAGCCGAGGAACCAAGATACCGCGCCTCCAGTGACCCCGGCTCTGCACGAATAAGAAAAGGACTTAGAGGGAACCAACCCACGCCGGAGGGGAAATCAATCGATGAACAATGGGGCCCAGCCGAACCTGACATCCGGACTTATCGGAGTGCGAATAGCCTGCCGCCGGCAATGCGATCACGAGGCGGGAAAAACTGCGGGAAGGGGGGGTATAAAGGAACCAATGTACTGTGCCAAGCCAGTCCTGGCTTTGATTGTAACTGTTGCGTTACGCTCGAGTAAACCTCTTTTGTGAACTACACGTGTCACGGGAGTTTCTCTTGACGAACGGGGCAGATTCTTACAATTTGGACAGCATAACCCAGAGTTTACTGGATGGATTAACAGGTAATTTTCCAAAAAGCATGTGACTACCAAAGATCTCTGTAGATCTTTCCCATGGCCATTTTTTTAGAATTATTGATCCCTGGAAATTGACTCTGGAAATAATAGTAGGGTACTGATGGATTTATATGAGTTTTATTGTTCTCTTCAAGAGTACTGAACCCATGATCCTAGCACACAACACACTTTCACCTTCACATGAACAACTGACTGCCTCCATAAAGCTTTTCTATTTTGTTGTTCTCCTGCAGAGTTTGTATTTTCTTTCTCTGTTTCATAAGTCTCCAAGTGTGAAAGGAAGCATACTCAAAGATGAAAACAGAAGGAGAGGAAATGCGTCACATCCCAACATTTTTGACTAGCCACTTCTGAATGACTGCCACCCACATGGTACTTAAAAAAAAAAAAAAGTCCAGCTCTGTCAATTTCATTGAGGAACATTATCTTATCCTAATTACTAGTCCTGAATCTGATTTCATTGACCACAATCAGGCATGGGTCCCTAAATTAGGATCTTGATATATCAATTCTGATTGTAAGTTATCCTAATTCTGAACTTGAGAGAAATTTCTCATTGACTTGGGTGCAGGATCATGGTAAAATATTTTGTTGCCTAACAAAAATATTTGAAAGGTCTACATACATCAGTTCATCACCTCATTCCCCTGTGCACCTAACACCTAATTCAACAAACAAGTAAGAGTTTGCATTAGGGACTACCTTGTGGCAATAAAGGCAGTAAAATGTGCTTATACAGCTGCCTAGCAACCCTACTTCAGGGGATCCCTGCAGGGTTATTGTGAAGATTATGCTCTGCTTCTTATGGATAAAGTTACTCAGACCCACTTGGAGTTGGACTGTGCTGGTCCTATGGAGATGAAGGGGGCACAGTTTTATCCATTTATCTGGACAGAGTTCAATCTGGTTTCTCCCAAAGAAGTTGACAGGGTCTTCAGGATGCTGACCCCTGCTACCTGTGTGATAGATGCATGCCCTTTCTGGTTGGTTAGCACCTCCCTGGAGGTGACATGTGGCTGAATTTAAGTGGTGGTAAATACCTTTCTATGGGATTTACCACCACTTCTGTGGGAGGGGGTGGTTCCACCTGCCTTGAGGGAGAGTATGGACATTCCCCCTCCCCCCAGGCTCCAACATTCTCATTGTTGAGAATGTGGTAGGCCTACATCTTCAAAGGGCCCTGGAGGAAGCAGATTATCTGGAACCATTGCAGTGTGGGTTCAGACTGGGATACAGCATGTAGATGGCATTGACTCTGCTTATGGATGACCTCTGGCAGGCTCAGAATGGTGGTAGCGTATCCATCCTGCCCCTTGATCTTTCAGTGGCTTTTGATACCATAGATCATGGTATCCTTCTGGGGAGACTGAGGGGATTGCAAGTGGGAGGCACTATTATTCAATGGTTTCCTCCTTTCTCCATGGCTAGTTCCATTTGGTGTTGGTGGAGGAGAGAGGTCCAGCCATAGGTCTCTGCTGTGTGAAGTGCTCACTCTCTCTCTACTCCTAATTAACATTTTACATAAAACTGCTGGTAAGTTTCTCTGTCAGCACAGGATGAAGTTTCATCAGTATGCTGACAACACTCAGTTGAACATCTCAGCCCCGGGCTACCCAAGGATGCTGCCAAACTGCTTTCCCGGTGCCTGGAGGGTGTGTAGGTCTGGGTGAGGAGCCAGCGTTGACTTAACCCTGCCAAGACTGAGTGGCTGTGAGTTTTAGGGCCACCCATATCTGGTGATTTTCTATTGTTAACTCTGAATGGGGATACAGTCTCTCATTCAGAGTTCATGTGTTTAAGGAACAGGTAGCATGTTTGGTCAGGAGAGCCTTTGCACAAATGCATCTTGTATGGCACTTGCTCCCATTCCTATTTAAATGTGCTCTACATGGGCCTGCCCTTGAAAAACATTTGGAAGCTTCAACTGGTACAGAATGTGGTAGTGTCTGCAGTATTGGCCCACCACAGTATCCCCACCTAACTTCTGTGTGAATTGTCCTGGCTCCCAGTAGGTTTCTGGGCACAATGCAAGGTGCTATTTGTAAAGCCCAGCATGGCATGGGATTAGGTTACTTGTCCTCCTCTCCCCAATGGTTTCTTGCCATCCCAACAGGGCTGGCAGAGTGGGCATGTTCTGGTTCCCTCAGTAAGGCATTGTCACCTGGTGGGTCCTAGGAAGTGGACCTTCTCTGTCATAATGGCAGCTCTATCAAAGAGTCTCCCCCCAGAGATACAGAGAATCCCACCCTTACCAGCCTTTTGAAAGTCCATAAAAGCCTGGCTCCTTCTCCAAGCACTGAGACCAGGTTGTTAGTCTGAGAGCTTCAGAGTGGACATATGTGGTAGGTGTTTTGTGTTTTTAATGAGACAGCCTCCACCACGGTATTTTGTCTATTTGTTTTATTATTGCTGATGTTTTATATTATATGTTCACCTCCAAGAGTTTTGTTGGATAGATGAGTAGCCTTACAAATTCGATTCATAAATAAATAAAATAATAAATAATGAAATTTTACACTTGCATTCCTTGTTGTAGTCCAGAATTTATAAAATTGACAATTTCATTTGATTGCTGTCCTTTAAGTGAGGTGACCTTGTTTTAGTCCTAGCATATCTGATTTGTCAGTTCTTGGTAACATTAAAGTTTCTAGAAACAACTGTACATTGAATCACAGAGTTAGAAGAGACCTTGGAAATGTTCTAATCCAACCTCTATGTAGGTCAGGAATCCTCAGACCATCCCAGACAAATGGCTGTCCAACCTTTGCTTGGAAACCAGCAGTGATGCAGCACTTGTGACTCCAGGGGGATCTCTGTTCCATTACTTAATAACTTTCAGAATCAGGAAGTTCCTCCTTATTTTGAGTTTGGATCTCCCTCTGTAAAGCTTCTACCCAATGGTTCTTGTCTTACTCTCAGCACTAAGGAGAATAAATCTATATCCTCTACCCTGTGACAGCCCTTCAAGTATTGAAAGACTGCTATCATATTTCCCCTTAGCCTTCTCTTCTTTGGGCTAAACAAGCCAAGGTCATTTAGTGGTTCTTCATAAGATTTATGACCACTTCTTTGACTTTCCTCTTGTACTGCACATACTTAAAGATCTTTTCTCTCTGTGTGTGTTCTTCACAATCCTTAGCTCATTCTGAGCCTTACTTCTATGCAACCAGAGGGGGTTTTTTTTGTTTTGTTTGTTTTTTAATGCAGGCATAATCAGAACACCTCATCCTGCTTCAACCAGCACTCCTCATCTACTCTACCAATGTCAGGCTTATTTTAGGCATGAGGCCTTACAGTCTGCCAGAAGAATGCTAGAACTGCATTTAGAATTCCCAAGGGACAGATCAGTAGTGCAGATATCTTCTATGTCAGTAGTCTGTCACTTGGACAACTTAAAAGGTGCTAAAGCCTCTGTCCTATAGTTACCCAAGCCTGCCCCACCAAACATGAAGGACTGCAACTGGTAGTTGTTGTTTTTCACCCCCACCAGCAAATGGTTCTTTGACTTGTCCCTCATTAAAAGTGTAAGGACTACACCCCTAACCTGTGTCATCACTGAGGCAAAATAGAGCTTTTTTGTCAGCACAGCACAAAAAACGCAGGAATATTTTTCTTCTGCTTAATCAAGAGTAGGAGAAATGTAATTTAAGTTGTGGAGAACAGCTTACTGTATGTCCATGATTCAATAAAATGTAAAATAAAATAAAAGTATCTTTCAGTCCCCCCGCCTTCTAATTTGCACAGATACATGTCCAATCTACAAGATGTGATGTGAGAGATCATGGGAAAGCTGGGGACAATCATTGGAAAGATTATCTCAGACCAGGTAGTGAAAGTTCTGGAAAAAGCATCTCAAGGAGATTTTGCTTTAATTAACTTACCACAGACTAGCATTAAAGATACTTACTGAAATCTGCATTGTTTTTCATTCCTTGGTGTTGGCAACTCCATGGGGTTTGATGCCTACATGCAGTATCAGTTTTGCCATGGAAATGTTCATGATCTTAAAACTCATAGAATTTGTCTGAGATAAACATTTATTTATAACTTCTATAATGTGTGTGCGCGCGTGTGTGTGTGTATGAAAATGAACAAGATAAGTAATTATATGTGGGGACATACTTTAATGTGATTTATTCTCCTTTCATGATAACTATTTGGCATAAAAATATTTTTCTTTCACCAGAAATATCTCCTTGTTGAATGGAGAGGAAAGCAAGCCAAGGTTGCTTTATTTATTTAGAGTACTTATTTTTCCAACTTGACAGGGAAAAAAATAATCCTTTTGTTAAAACCACGAAAGGGATTTTCATGATAGTCTGGAGATTGATCTGTGGAATATTCAGCTGTCTTGCTAACCGTTGAAAGAGATGGAAGAAACTGCCCAGTATCCTCAGGTTTTTTGTTTTTTTTAACTTTTCCAGATTTTAAGTTAGTTCCATCCAGTTTCTGCTTTGCCATACAAAATATCTTCCATGTCTCCTGACCATTTTTAAATAGTGAAGAAATCAAGTATTTTCTAACTCATGGATATCGCTTTTAACATGGCTAAATAAACATTTAAGTTATAGAAATCTCAGAATTAGGTGTCTAACCATAGTGAAGTTCTTACTATAATTAATGCCTACAAACAGTTGTAATGCTGCAGAGAGTTGAACAGTGTTGGTTCTGGCCCTGAATTGCTTTTAATCAATCAGGGATAGGAGGTGTTAGTAACACTGCTCAGTACTTCAAACCAAAGCCTTTGACTTAGTATGCTAATGATGCTGGCTTTAACATGACAAATCTACAAGCTAGCTGTCATATGTACATATTTACAACAGAGATGTTGCTTTGCTGCCTTTATGGCTGCATTGTTATCCTTTCATTGAAGAAATGTGGGAAAACCACCACCTCTTTTGTGTTGGTTCAAAGGACTTGGCACAAACACAAATAGCAAACAGTCCTGGAAAAGTAATGATATAAATGCATGCTGTATAATATATATAATGTATATTTATACATTATGTGCATGCGTGTGTGAGTAGAAAGAGAGGAGGAGGAGGAGGTGCTTACAAGTGAAGCTACAGCTACACATTATTAACCTTAGATTTGCTGTCAAAAACAGATTCATGACAAATGGCTAGAAATACATATATTTCTTGACCATGCCAAATATAACTCTTATTTAAACATCCTTCTCTTATAGTGTAGCAAAAAGCAGTCATTTTAGAGTGAATTATCTGCTTTTGGATTCCTGCAGTTTGCAAGAACTATGTTAGATTTGTGTCAGTTATCTGTATTGCCAGTGGGGGAGAAAACAAAACAGAACAGAACAGAACAAAATGGCACGTTGGAGTTTTCAGTGACTGTTGATTGTCCTCCTTATCTAGGAAAGTGTTGCACTGTATGTTTGCAAGTTGTAACACCATATTTATTTTGCTGTCATTCTATGAAATTAACTTTACAGGATATACAAAACCTTGGCATATAAATTATTTCTAAAAATATTCAAGTCACATAGCTGATATAAATATGGAAAGGAACATACCTATAAGGAGCTACTGAATCCTGCAGTTACCATGCACTGTACTTATAAGAAAAGTGGCTACATTTCAAAAATCTTTAATTCAGACTTAAATGCATAGTTTCTTATCTTACACTGTATTGACCTTTGACTCACTTTGCTTGGCAATAAACAGTAACTAGTTGTTCAGAGAGCTTGTGATTTTTTAAAAATGTGTTTATGTCATTGAAAATATTGTCAGCACATGTAGCAATGTCAGAATGATTCAGATCACTGTTTCTGATAAAATTGCTCCTTCCTTCCTTCCTTCCTTCCTTCCTTCCTTCCTTCCTTCCTTCCTTCCTTCCTTCCTTCCTTCCTTCCTTCCTTCCTTCCTTCCTTCTCACTCAAACATTTGCACAACAGAAGGAATCATATTTTTCAGCCTTTCTATGAATGTTTATTCCTGGCATTATTGTTCTAGATTTTGAACAGTTTGATCAATGTTTTGGAAAAGTCATCTTGTTTGCATTGATGCTGATTAAGAAGGTGGAGTTAGCAAAGGCACATATATGAGGCCCACTCAGAAGATGCTTGTCCTCTTTATTCCTGATTTCCCTGCACCAAGAAGCAAAATATGAAGGGGAGGGTTTTTCTTGTGTTTGACTGAATGTAAGAAGATGGGCTCAAAGTTTTCAAAGTTTGGACCCTCAATACATCCTGTAGGTAAGCCTGAAAATCGTTTTCACACCCATTGATTTGTCATGAGTCCAAAAAGCTAGAACTAGAATTAAAACTGCAGTTCTTCTGTAAACTGGCAAGATAAAGATTGGAACAATCAAATATGAATTCTAACTTTCTAGTTAAAGAAAACTGACAAAGAAAAATACTAAGAAAATTTCAAGGACTTTGAACATTGTACATTTTGCAGCATAGTGTTATTACAGAAACAATTCTGCTAAATGACTGTGCTGATCTATTCCAAAGTATGGCACAACTGATAGTTCTTAAAATGTTTCATTTGATACCTGTGATGTGCAAATATCTTGGAATACCAAAGGCACTTTGAAAGCTCATGGTCATCTTGTCCTGTCTTCTATGGACTGTGGATTATACTACATAAGTTAACCCTGATAGTTTCAAAGGCATTATCATATGTTCAGATACTCAGAAATACTGAAAGCCATGAGAATATCAGAAAAGAACATTTCTGGGTCAAACCAGAGCCTATCTAGCTTGAAATTCTGTTTTCAGGGTGGCTAACTATATACTTAATTAGTAAGCCATTAAAGTAATAGCTATTGCTCACCTTAAAGTGGGATTAAATGGCATCTCCCTCTGATTAGGAGGACAGCATATAAATAATACAAATAACTGATATGTATCTACATTAAATTCTCTATACTCTTTAAAGCCTATCTAAATTCATCTTGTGGCATCAAATGTCATATTGTTTTTAAGAAAATACAGGAGGGAGTATTCATTAATTTCAAGAAAGACATAATTGTTTTTACATAGGCTACTCTGTTTTGAAGAGTGTAACAAACCAAAGGCTAATAGTGCAAAATAACAAATACAATGTAAATCCAAGAAAACAAGCTAATAATGTTTGGAGCACATAGGATTGAATATTAGCTAAATATTATTCAAATATCTGTTTTTATACCTGGTTATGTTTGCTTTCAAAATCTAGTATCTGACAATTGAAACTTGACAGTACTTCATAGTTAACATTTGTTACTGTAACTAGTACTTGACAGCTTATCCTCATTCCCCCCCCCCACACACACACACACACACAGATGTTCTGTTTTCAGAGCATATTCCATTATGCTACACAGGGACATTTTCTACAGAGTACAGTCTTTTTAAACAGGGCATTGTTGGACCTCACCCTTATTCCCTATTCCTCTTTGGTGGCGTATTAGTGATAATTTTATCTGGCAGCAATGGATATATTCCATCTTCCAGTCCAACCTCATCCTCATCGTATCCCAGACAAATGGTTATCCAACTTTTGCTTGAAACCTCCAGTGATTGAGCGAGAGGAACAAGTTTTACTGGACAAGACTGAAACTGATCTGAATGTGGATTTTAAAATGACAAACTACAAGAATGTTATAGAAAAGATGCTATACTTGACATACAGAAGAAACTGGATGATGTCTTAATAATTAAAATGGATATACAAATAACAAACCAAGAGACCAGTGAGGGCTTTCTACCAGCTGAGCTATTCAAAAAAATATCCTGACTGGTGGGCCCCTCTATTGGTAGGTTTATTTACACACATAAATAATACCTGCCATATCCCAGCTGGGGGGACGTTGACAATAATAGTTCCTATATACAAAAAAGGGAATAAAAAGGACCCAGCAATTACAGGCCCATTAGCCTAATAGATATTGTAGCTAAAATATACACTAGGTTCCTTTTGAGTAGAGTCGAGAGTTGGGTAGATGAAAACTCTATTCTCATGGAAGACCAAGCTGGCTTTAGACAGAGATGATATACTATTGATAACTGCTTTATCTTGAACCATCTAGTTACAAAATATATCAGTAAGAGGAAACAACTGTTTGTTGCCATTATAGATCTTAGTGCAGCATTTGACATAGTAAATCGAGAAATATTATGGAGGAAATTGACTGTCCTCAAAATGGAACCCAGACTGCTGGTGTTGATCAAAGCCCTTTATATAAGCACTAGTCTGAGAATGTGGTTTGGGATTAATGGAGCCATGACAAGAAGGATTGATACTTGTAAAGGGGTAAGACAAGGATGCATACTTGCACTATTGTTATTTAGCCTATATATTAATGATTTACCAGGACTAATAAAGGACCCTGAAGTACATATGCCTAAGATGTTAAATGTGTATTGTAACACCTTGCTATACACTGACAATATGATTTTACTATCATATTCACAAGTTAGATTCCAAAGGTTGTTAAGAAGACTTGGCTCCTGCTGTCATAATAATTCTCTAATAATTAATAAATCAAAGTAAAAAAATATGGTCTTTGGAAAATGACATCATAACCATAGATGGCTATTAGATGGTGAGACAATATAGCAAGTTAATACCTTCTCTTACTTAGGTGTAGTCTTCTCTGAGACTGGATCTTGGCTTCCTCATCAGCAAAGGAGCTCACTTAGAGTAAGGGCACATATGAACTTACTGCTCAAATTAATAAATCATAGCTATCCAGGCTCCTTAGCCCCAAATATCACAGTATACAAGGTCAAGGTTACTCCTATGGTTTTATATGGTGCTGAAGTTTGGGGCTTAAAACACATATCACTATTAGAACAAATGCAATCACAACATCTGAGAAGTATCCTGGATGTGGATGAAAGAACTTCAGCTGCTGCAGTTAGAGCTGAATTGGGAATCCATACAATTTGTTCTTTGTCTAAAACCAGGGCTTATAATTATTGGTGCAAAATCAATGCTATGGAAACTGACAGACTCCCAAAATTGTATTTGTTAGAACAGACAACATCTCAGTTACAGACTTCTTGGATAGTACAATTGACAAATTACATTAGGAGCTGTGGTCTCCCTGTCTCATGTCCAATTGTTTCCGGAAAACAAGCTAAAAAGATTGCCGCACAAAGAATCTGGGATATAGAAGCACAGAAAGATATAGCCATCCTTAGTAAGGTTGGCCCTCTGAAATGGATGAGCCGTTATATTAGCACCTTTCAAATTGCCAAGTATTTAAACACAGAAATGCCCAAATATCTTAGGGTGATATTTACTTGAGCAAGATTTAAGCCATTGGACATAATGGTTAAATATGGAAAATTTAACCAAGTACCTTATAATGAATGCACTTGTATTTGTGGAGCTCCAGAGATAGAAGACATAACACATATATTATGTGGATGTGAATTGTATAAAAAAGAGAGGGATCAGTATCTTGGACCACACATTAGATGAAGGATCTATTGGGATCCTTATATTAAAACAACATATTTAATGTGCGGTCAAAATTCAAAAAATTAAATATAATACAACCCTTTATTTGAAGAAAACAGTACAGTTGAGATCTGCATATGTGGATCTGATCAGAGTAAATTGCAGGGGTGATACAGAAATATGATTTGCATCTTTTCTTTCTTTCTTTCTTTCTTTCTTTTTTAATTTTAATTTAATTTAATTTTTTTTCTTATCCTACTTTTAATATCTGGTCTTAATAATGTCTTATGTTTCTTATGTTTTATACTCTGTACCTTGATATGGCCTAATGGCTAATCAATAATAATAAACTAAACTAAACTAAACAAACCAAGAGAGTGACCCGAATAATCTTCCTATATTGGATTTACAAAAGAGGCTTGTTAAAGCTTTGAAAAAAAAAATTCAAGAGAAGGGACAAATAAAAATTGAAACCAGATAAATTTTGAGGACATTATTTGAAGGGACTGAAAATCAAGATTGTTAAAAGTAAAAGGAAGGAATATAAAGTTGGTTTATTTGATCAAGGCTAAAATAGATATGTTGTTATCTCTGATAACCCCTAAAGGACTTTTGCCAATCAGGACTGAAATGATGAACTTTTCAAAGATTTGTTTATAGATAAGAGATGGAATATGGGAAGAAAAGATCATTTGCTGCATTTTAAGAGAAGGTGACAAGTTACTAAAATTGTTTATATTTGTGATGAAATTATCTATCTATCTATCTATCATCTATCTATCTATCTATCTATCTATCTATCTATCTATCTATCATCTTTACTATATTCTTACTTTTTCTTTCTTCTCTACTTTTTCTTTTTCTTTTCAGCACTTTTTTTTTAGTGTTTTAGTTTTTTGTCATTTGTAGTTGTAATTTTTAATAAAATTACTATTAAAATGTAGTTGTAATTTTTAATAAAATTACTATTAAAAAGCAGGGATATGAAGATGTATGTGTTTGTATAATTGCAAGAAAAATGTAATATAAATATAAGATCTCTTTTTTGACAAAGAAAAGATACAGGTAGTAGATTCAATGGAAAATATAAGCCATTATGAAATAACAAATACAACTCTTTTTTGAAAGCATACAGTTATAGAGGAGACAAAAGCTATGAATAGGCCAGACTGTATGCTGTGCTGCTATTCATCAGCAGAATCTGAAATAAGATTGGAGAAAGACAGCTGGCTTTCAGGATAGAATTCAGAACTTCTTCTGTCTTCTTAACACCTCATCTTTGGTGATATGTACAGGCGCAAGCCTTTTCACTATGTGTAGATATAAAAAGAAATGGTGTGAATAAACAAGGCAAAATATACTGTTGCTTGAAATAAAGACTACTCGAATTTGTTCCTTGAAGCCAATCAGCACATTAATATACTGACATGTTGGGGACATGCTGTAGGAGCAGTAAGAGGATCTAATAGCATACAACTAAGTCCAGAGAAAAAGAGCAAAGGTTCTTTTTAGCCAATGCATAATCTGGATTGATTTAGAAATCTTCAAAATGGAATGCATCATACCTGATATAAAACTTGAATAAAATACAGTATAGATCATGAATGGGCAAATCTTGGCCATTGGCATAGGTTTTCCCCAGTTTCCTTTCTGCAGCCCTGGAGTCTTAGTTTTCAAACCTTTCAGACTGAATTGCCCAAAATGGGTAATATGTCCTCCCACTATTTTGCAACAGCAAACAAAATAGAATTGTTGTTAAGCCCTACACTAGACAAATGAAGAAACTCCAACCTTCCAACTCTAGAAAAATGGGAATCTTTGCCTGATTATCTATGTGACACAGCTTACCCATTTTGCATCATCTTCCTGTCCACTGTGGCCATCATACCACCACAATTGCCCACCTCTGATTTAGAAAAGGAAATGTCTATATAATTTGTCATCTGCTGCAAGGAATTACCCAGTCCAGTGTTATCTTGAGAAACTGGCTTTACCTCTGCATCTGTATGGATATTTGGGGGGGGGGGGGAGTTGGAAAGGTATGTGGGTGTTATGCATAGGCAACTGTGTGTGGGGGGCGGGTAGAATGAAGAGAATTTATGAAAAGTTTGATACCGCATGCAGTACGGTATCAATGTGATGGAGACTCCACTCCTTACCTATGTGCACGTGATATTACAATGCAAGTACAAAAGGACAGCACACATTTTGTCATTTTTGGTTTCACTGTGGTTAGGAATTGACATGTATGGTGATATGGTCAATCCAGAAATAGAAGACACTTGTCTAATTGGGTAAAGTTTAGACAAAGATGGAAGGCATTTTTCAATCCTATCCTGGCTTTTGTTTAGAAATAAAAAGAAAGAGAAACTCAACTCCTCCAGTATCTATTCACTGCATTACAGAGGGATAAGGCTTTGTGTAGATGTCTATTATTTGTTTTTTCTGAGGTCATATAAAAGGTTATTTCAATATATTTTAATTTTTTAAATCTGATTGTTTTGTTAGCTACCTCAGTTATCTAAGCAACTCTAGCTATTTAGATAGCAAACCTTCAACTTCAGCTAGTAAGTAACCCCAATGAATTCAAAGTGACTTCATTAAAGATTCTTAGGATTGTGCTCTATAAGATGGAACACTAATTCTATGGTCATAGAAACTTCAGCTTAAAAGTTGGATTCTTTTCATTGAAATAATGTCTAGCTATAAAAGAGTGAGGCTCTGTCCATTTCATGTCTATTGCTCTTTGTCCCACCCATGCCCCAGTGACCCTGAATTTTCTATTCAACCTCAACTATGGCACAGAATAGTTTTGAGGATCAAATGGGATGATTTAGTTTTGATCAAAATGCAGCAGAGTATGGCTAAGTGACAAAGACTGATTGGGAGAGTTTAAAAAGATATTTAACAATAAGATCTATGCGATTGTTCATCCCTGCTGAGAGAAAGCTCACATTTGCTGAGGTTTCTCATGTTTTATGATCCTGTGCAAATCCAATGACCTCAGTGATGTGCCATGCTGCAGCTCTTTCAGTACCAAAATTGTATAGAACTGTACTTTTGGAAAATTCCAAGTGCATAATTGACTGGCAGGCCTTTGATCCATTAAAATCTTCTCTATTTGCTGCCTCTCACCCGGGCGATCTATCACTGGCAAAAATAGGAGTTCATGTGGAGTTATTTTCACTGTACTGATACATAATGAACAGATGCTGGGTTCTGTTAGTAATTGTTTTATAAGCATAGCCATTGTTGACAGCTGTAATTACTCAAGAGAATCTATTCACTGATCCCTTGTGTTTGCCTTATCAGTGTCATAAACCATCTCATTTAGGGGGGAAAAACTGTGGCATTTTGGGGATAAATAAGACCAACAATAAAAGATTTAGAGGGCTTATAAGTAATTTTGGTTGACAACAGCCAAGGTATTCCCTTGCCAGATTTGTCGCCTTTGTCTCCTCTGAATTGCAGCACAGCAGAACTTTTGCCAAACAATATTTCTTTCCTACCTAGTCTCAGTGAGGAAATTGGTTAGAGACAGCACCCTGACCCACTTCATTTCCAGTTATCTGTACTCAATAAACAAGAAACAACAACCGTCTAAAGATAAGAAATTTGGGAGGAAGGTTAGGCTGGAACAATAACTAGTGGATTGACCTTAAGCTGTATTGACATCCCCAGTTCATCATAAACTATATCAAAATAACAACATTATACACATATACTCAGTATATACTACTATAAATAGTGAAGTTTAGGATTACAGCTTATATAAAATCATCATCATCATCATCATCATCATCATCATCATCATCATCCCAGTGAGGTACTACCTGGATGTGGTTGTGGGGCTTGAGTGCTCCAAGGAGAATGACAGCTATGCCAGAGGTTCAACCATACTGGACAGGTCTCATCAGAGGAGCCAGACAAAGAGTGTCTCTTCCATAAAAAATATAGTGAGAAGTAATTTACAGAAACCCATACCAGATTGGTCGTCACCCAGGTCAACAAGGACTGTGCTAGGTGCTCTAGTTCCTGGACATCTGGTGACAAGTGGTCTACAGGACTCAGGACATTTGGCTGAGCAACCAGGGCCCACAGCTGCAGAACTACTGGAAGAAAAGCTGTTCACCCCTCACAAATATACAAAGACTGAAAACAAAGAAATAATGAACTGCTAATACAAATCAAGTCCAATGAGAAGAGGATATCTTAAAAGAATGCACCACTTCTGGAAAGAACAACATTCAGAATCAGAAATAAGAGAACAGAGATGAGCAGATTAACATTGATTTATAACACAAAATAAAATATTCACAGAATATTGGAAACACTGCAGAGGTCTACCCAGGGCAAAGAAATTGAAATCTTGCCAGAAGTAGCTCTGACAGTACAGCTTTCTCCTCAGAAAAAAATAAAACCCTCTAACAAAACAAAAACAAAAACAGAACAGAACAAAACAAAACAAAACAAAACAAAACAAAACAAAAAACCAAAAAAACCCCTCAAAAAATAAAAAATAAAAAAACAAGAGAAATTGAAACAAAAAAATAACTGAACATCTAGAACAGCACAAGAACAACAGAATAAGGTTGCCTGCATTGAAGCTTGTTACAAAGAAACAGCTAGCACAAGTATTAAACAATACCAATACTGTAATGTCAAATATAAGCACCATCTCACTATAAGAAATAAACCAACTGATCTACAGCACGGCTGCAGTTATAACTGAATACCTTGGATGCAAATGCAACAAACAGGAAAAAAAGCCCAACAGTGTACTACCAATGTGGATGATCAGGTTGGAAAATAAGATCAGCATACTAAGATCAAAGGCAAGAAAGCTAGAACATATGAAAGAACAGAAACTGAAGAACAAGAACAGAAACAGCAGAGGGACAAAAGATCAGTTCCTAATTGATGAGATAATTTTGGAAAACTGCAAGAGAAGGAAGACCAACTTGAATGCAGTTTGGCTTGATTACAAGAAGACATTCAACTCCCTGCCGCATCACTAGATAATCAAGTGCCTAGAAATAACAGGAGTGAGTAGAAACATCAGAAGCTTGCTGCAAAGATCAGTGGCACAATGGAAGACACAGTTGCTGGTCAATGATGATAGACTGGAAGAGATTAACATCAAGAGAGGACTCTTTCAAGGAGACTCACTACTGTTTGTCATTGCATTGATTCCCCAACAATACTGAACAAGTCAGGCCATGGCTATCAAACATCAAAAATATCTGCCGGTTATCCCATCTCTTTTACATGGACAATCTGAAGTTGCATGGAAAAACACTATCTGAAATGGAATTGCTGCTCAGCACTGTCCAAATATACAGCCAAGATATCGCAATGAAGTTTGGACTGGACAAATGTGCTGCCCTCACCATCAACAGGGGAAAAATAGTGAAAACTGAATAGTGGATTGGATTCAAGCAGAACTAGAAGCCCTAGATAGGAAGGCCAGAAAAATAATGACAACAAATCATGCCCTTCATCCATGCAGCAACATTGGCAGACTCCTCTTACCAAGAAACATAGATGGGCATGGAATGTTGACAGTTGACAGTTGACAGACAGTTGAAGAAGAAAAAAGGGCATTAGAAGAATATCTGAAAGACAGTGAAGAAGATGCACTGAAGCTAGTATATCATGAAGGCTTACTGAATACTGAAAAGTCTAAAGAGTAAGCTAGAAAACTAGCTTACAAGAAAGACCAAAAGAGACATGGCTAGGCAAAGTATTACATGGCCAGCACACATGCGCACACACAAACCAAAAAAAAAAAAAACAACTAGCAGGCAAAGCAGATAACAAGACCTGGCAATGGCTAAGAGCAGGAAAGCTGAAGAAAGAGACAGAAGGGGTCATTCTGGCTGCACAAGACCAAGCCTTAAGAACAAATGCATACAAAGCCAGAATTGAGAAGGCAGCAACATACAACAAATGACGTCTCTGCAAAGAAGCTGAAGAAACAGTAAACCACCTAGTTAGCTATTGCAAGAAGATCACACAGACTGACTATAAACAATGGCATGACAAAGTAGCAACAATGGTGGAAAAATCTGAAGAAATACCATCTGCCTGCAAGCAAGAACTGGTGGGACCACAAAACAGACAAAGTAACAGAAAATGAAGAAGCTAAAGTTCTCTGGGACTTTAGAATTCAAACCTGCACACAAGGTCCCAGACTTAACAATTGTTGATAAGAAAGACAAAAACAGTCTGGATAGTGGACATTGCAATACCTGGAGTCAGCAAAAGAGAAGAGGAAGAACTGGAGAAAGTCGCATAATATAAAGACCTGCAAATAGAAGTAGAACGACTACAGCAAAAGAAAGCAAAGATAGTACCAATAGTTATAGGTCCCTTAGGTGCAATCCCAAAACATCTGGAGCACCACTTGAACACCATTGGCATTGACAAAATCACCATCAGTCAATTGCAAAAGGCAGCTTTACTTGGAACAGCTTAAATTCTGTGACAATACCTTTAACACCTTCAATCAACAACATCTGCCTATCCCAGCTCCTTGGGAAGGGCTCGATAGATGGATAAAGCATCTGGATGACTCTGTGAGTAACCATAATAATAATGATAACAATGATGATGATGATGATGATGATGATGATTCTGAATTACACTTCATGCATTTACTATGAGAAAAGTGCTTGTAAAATTATAGTATTGCTCAGTTTTAATCCTTAAAATCCTTAATTCACATTAAGAGAAGTGAAACCTTACCTCAAGATCATCACAGCTAAGCTCTCAGCATCAAAGTGTGCTGTTTTTCCTTTGATTTTCATTACATGTAAATCCTATTTATTTCTTCCAGCATGTAGCTATTTCTTAGTATATCTGAAAATGCAAATTTTTACATCAACAAGGCTTTATTTGTTTCTTCCCTTTTCTTTGTTTTTAGACAGGAAAATTCCCAGTATTAGGAAAGAAATTATGTATAGATGGCAAGCTGACAGCACGCTTAGGTGGTATTTTTGAAAGATAAGAGGATTATTTCTGTTTCTAGGGAAATTTAGTTAGATTTCAAAATAGACTGCATTTGGCACCAAAGAAATGGAATATTTTGAAAAAGAAGAACGTTAGGTAAGCCTTGTAAACCAACATACTGAATTGGTTTAGCATTCAAATTTAGGAAATAGATTTCTCCCCTTCCCTAATATCTTAATTGCATAGTGCTCAGAAATGTGTCCTTAGATGCAATCTGTCTTTCTCCTTTGGTTTTTGAAAAGGAAAGAAGAAGAAACTTCATAAGTAAATCTCTTACATGTTTTTCTTAAAAGCTACCACAGTACCAGAAACAATTGTCTGTTGCCTTTTTTGATGGAACTATACATCTTCAGAACAAGAACGAATGAATGAGCTTTTAAAAAAATTGTAAAATTTGTAATCCCCTTGCATTTTTATGGGCCGGAGTCATCCCAGAGGGTGATCAATGTGGTTCCTGCTCCATAGCCATGTTTGAAAGAGGATTGAAATGGATCGAGAAAATCAGTTTCACCCAAGAGAGGATAGAGTTGAATAGCCACCACTACTCAAGCACCTTGCTTAGAAAGGGAACACTGGAATTGATCCATATTAAAAGTATCTAGAGTAAACTGTCCACAGGAGAAGGTCAAAAAAGTCAAGTTGGTGCCTACCACTTTCTGATCAAAGCCCCTTCCCCTTTTAGTATGTATTTTATTAAGCATTTTTGGAAAGAAAAAAAGAAAAGAAAAAAGGAAAAACAGAAAAAGCAAAGAAAAATAAAAGGATTAACAAGCATACTAGAATTAGGTTAAAATTCTCTTGGCTTTTTTTTTTTTTTTTATCTCTCCTGTAGATGCCCTTGAAACTTTCAGTAATAATGATGACCTAAGACTTCCTTATCTAGAGATGCTTGATTAACTTGAACACTGTAAATTCTGATACAACTTACAGTGACTGGCATCTTCTTAACTAATGTGAGAATATTAGTTTGCTAGGAGTATTTGCCCTTCCTGAACTGGTTTGAAGTAATTCTCAAGCAAAGAGTTCCAAAATGCATAGAAAATCCATAGATCAGGAAAATGTTTTTAGGGTGCAATCCTATATAAGCACTTAGATGATATGAAAGCGCTTTGATTTGTTTAATCAAACTTATTGAATAAACCACAATTGTCTGAGATCATACAACATACTAGGCTCCAAACCAAACCAACCATGATATAACTCAGAATAGCATGTTATTCAACCAAAATTTTGGGGCATCTCCATGAATGATTCTATGCATTTAAGACTGAAAAATATATGGGAGTCAAAACACAGGTGAAGATCTAGAAAACAGCATTTTGAATCCTATTCATCATATAGATCTTGAGTCATGATCATATCTTGTGAATAAGAAAACACTGATCTAAGCAAGCACCTTGCTATTATACAGTATATTTAATTTCTAGTTATACTACTTATTATTTATTTTGAGACCCAGGTGTAGTGGTTGAAGATATCAGAAACTGGGAGACTGTGAGTTCTAGCTAAGAACACTGTAGTGATTTATTCTGGCAGTCTCCAGGAGTGAAAACTGATTTGAAGGCCTTTAAAAAAAAGTTTTCTTGCTTTGAATGTATTTTTTGGACTACTTCCCATGTGAACATCACACAGCAGGATACAAATAAATAATTATATAAAATAATGAGGCCTTCTTTTAGGGCTGAAATCTTTTGATCTTCTTGAAACAGGTTATACACAATAACATTCAAAATGGTTACAGTTTTACTAGTAGAAGACAATATGCTTTTTTTCTTCCTCAGTTAAATCAACTCCTAACTTTCAGTGCAGCAGGATTGAAGACAGTACACAATACACACTAAGTACACAGACTCTTTCATATGATTCTTACAAGATGCTCAGTCATGTCCTTTCATTATCAAGGTTTCCACCCCCCTAACCTCCATCTCTTCCTACCTCCCAGTCCCACATAGCTCCCTTTTCACTCTGCTGAACTGGTTCTTATTCTGTTAGGAGCCCAAGAAAGACAAAGATAGATTTTTGCCAGGAGCACATTTCCTTCCCAGCATTTGGGGAGTTCATCTTCATACGCTGTTGATGGCCTTGAGCTAGGAGAGACAGATGCGATGAATATTACACTCAATATAAAGGAAAACACAGAAAGCTGGAGGGTGAAGCCAAAGAAGCACAGGAGCCAAAAGACCTCAGGCCACTTGCCAGAGATCGTGCAAGGCAGCTACATCTCTTGGGAGCTTCTCATCTGCTATGTTCTCAGATATAGTGATGCTGCTTCATTTTAATGAAGGACTTTATAACATAGCTGTGCAGAAGAAGATGCTCTCTGCTTCCACTATTTAGCTTGGGAGCTGTTCAAGACTCCACGCAGCTGCCTGAAGCAAACACAGCCTCAGACCTGCCTTAAACATCCATTGCTGTGGAAGTTCTGAACAAGCAAACATGGAAATGTCAGCAGTGGAACATCTAACTGCCTTCTGGAAAAAACAGTTTGAAGTATAAACTGCTTTCTTGCACTATGTCTCACATAAGTCTCTGAAATCGTTAGAAAATAACCTAGCACTTATGCAGATTCTTTCATCTTCTGCGATAGTCTGAGGCCATTTTTTTCCTACTTCTTTATTGAGAGGGAGAATGCTTAGCAATGAAGGCAAAGTTTGCATTATTTTTTGAAATAGGCATTACACACCATTACATTGCAACTTCCTTTTGTGGGCTTTATGGGAAATGAACTGCCTGAAAAGTATCAGAGTATTATTTCTTCTCCCTCCTTCTCCTTCTTAGATCCTCACTATGATATTGCCTTTCAATATCTAAAGCAAGAAGAGTAGAATTACAGGTTTAATACAGAATACAGTTTTCTGGTCCATCTCTTTTTTACTGGGAATTCTGCCTTCTTGTATTCCTTACTTCCTGATCCAAGACCAGGGTCTCTACTTAAGACTGAAAAATGGGAAGACAAATTGCAGAAGTAAAATTATGGTTGTGTTTAATGTCTCTTCTTCATATTACTTGTCCCATACATTTCTATGATAAACATGGAATTAGGGACCCTATTTTTGCTGTAAGGTATTTAGTCTCAATTTCACTCTTGAGCCTCATGAATGTATATAACCAATCAATGTAAATTCACAGTCCTTGGAATACTAAAATATATCAAAATGTTTATAGTACTTTTGTTTATAAAGTTTTGAAAGCATGAAGTAAATGCCTCACAATCCACTTGTTTTAAATGAAAAATAGTCAAACATAATTTTAAAAGAAATAAATAGATCTTTGAAGTTGTGTATGTTTGTTAGTCTCTTCTTGTTATCAAGATGAATATAAGCATACTTTACAGGACATTCATAGGAATTATATGACACATGCTGGATTGTGAATGCAATGGACTACATTTTCCAGATTCTTCTGTACTTTAATACATTTAATAAAACTACCATAACATAAAAATTTGGAAATCTACCTTTAATTCATCGGCACAGATCTCTATAGATTAACAGGCAGAGCCTAGAAAATTTTAGGATTCTGTTCCTTTAGATTTACATGAGTTGTTCTACATAATGTCACTTCTATTCTAGGAGTGTGCATTTCCATTAGAAATAAATAGAAATCAAAACCCAAGTGAATCCCATTTACTTCACTTATTAAAATAAACAAGAAATTAAATCAATTCTGAACAAAATCTATATTTTTAATTCATTTATGGATCACAAGTCAGGCAGCAGTACCTAGCCAACTTTGACTGATAGTCCCTCTCAAAAACCTAAGCAGAATTAGATCTGGCTAGTGCTTGGTAAACATCAAGAAATCTAAGGTCTGTAGCTAGAACAGAAGCTGAAATCCCAGATGATGGCAGTGGCAAATCACTTCTGTATCAAGGCCAAGAAGACTACATGGATGTGTCAATCAATTCAAGGAGTGAAGCTCATCTTGAAGGAGATTTTGTTTACTTTCTGCAAGGTTAGGTTTTGATCTAACCCATGTTCTTGAGCCAGGCTGTAAATGTAGACTCTAACAAATCAGAAAACAGGAACAGAAAACAGCTGTCCTCAAGGAAACTTTAAGTTGTCTGTTTGATGGGAAGTCCTGGAACTGCCTGTACAGGTCATAGGAAGATTATAAGTAAAGTGAAGAAACATTACCAGAAAGAACAGATTTCAAAAATGAAAGAACGGATTTGAAACACCAGCTTTGGAGAAAGCAATGGTTCTCTTTTCAGAGGAAAATAAAATGCAGATGAATTTCTTGCTAGTTATATTAAATAAATGCAATAATGTTTGTGTTTTGACTAAGTTATTAGAAATGCATTTTATCAGTGTTCATTATGAAAACTGTATAATGTAAGCTGTTAACTAATATGAAAGTCCCTAGGTAAAAGAGGTTGTTGTGTATATGTTTAACATGTAACCACTTTTAGTTCTCCTAAAAATCTTGAGGTAAAGCGAAATATTTTTGACCAGGACCACCTAAATCCATTAATTTTTATAAAAGATTCTGTTCATATTTTTGTCTCTAAGGAAATTTGAAGCAATTCTCCCTCTCCCTCTCCCTCTCCCTCTCCCTCTCCCTCTCCCTCTCCCTCTCCCTCTCCCTCCCCCCCTCTATCTATATATAAACACCCATCTTTATGGGTGTAGCAGATGGGCAATAATTTGGAATTTTGCTGAGTCCTCCATTTTCAGTTGTCCTCCTCTTTTTACTTGTGATGTGACCCAGAACAAAACTATTATTAGGGGCTTGGAAATCATTCCAGAAGCCAAGTTCTTCATGCTCTCTCTGCCTCTCTACATTAGAATAAGCAACTACTTTAAAAGTAATCAGATGAAACATAAATCTGAGTCCTGTTTGGAAAATGAAAACATATAACAGTTGGAAATTCTAGGGCTGGAAAAAAACCAAACTATTGAGGAACTGAGCAGCTTTCCATAGGAAAAGACTAAAGCCTTTGGAATATTTTCTTTCTGATACAAGACTGTTAAGAGGTTTTGTGTTGGAAAAAATCATTAGAGAAAATGTCCATACTTTCTTACAACAGTAGCTCAATTTGTATGAAAATATTGATAAGCAGCAGATTCAGGACATACAAATTGTTTGATAATACTGCATAATCTACTTATGGAATCACTGCTAAAAAGCACGGTCATTAGGTCTGGACAAATCCTTTGAAAAATGCACAGAAGCATACATAAAGCAGTTATTTTGAGTCATTAAAGCAACCATAACTTTTTCCAGGCTGACACAACTACTCTGGAAGCTGTTTCCAGCTGTTTTCACATATTTATGGATACCAAGTTTGTTTTGCAATTTCCAAAGTGCCTCTTCCAAAAGATTTTCACAGTCATTTTTTGTTAAAGAGTGGGTAGAAGCTACATGATTTCTTTTCTTATGTAAAAGTAAACAGTGAAGACCTGATCCTGATTCAGATGAAGACCTTAATGTGGTGAAGGAAGACTTTGGTGTCCTCCAGGGAGGCAACAGATGTTGTGAAATAGATGCTGTGATGCAAAAAAAAGCACTTGGGTGCAGTGACATGATTCAAATATAAAAGGGAGGAACTTGTGATGTCACAACATAGTTTTGGTCTTTTGACATCATCAATGTTTAGGAACAGATTCATATGGAGAAGAGAGCAAGTTTAATTCACAGTTCATAGAAGTAAAGCTTCATACCTACTACTTACTAATATTGGAAATTAGTAAACAGTGCCTTTTTTACTAAATCAAACTTTATTGTGGTCATCAACCAGCAAGGAAATGTACTGTTTCACACAGTTTGAGGAAATTTACAGATATAACAGAACTTTGGGTGCTGAAATCCACACAAACAGGGTATATTTTATTTAATACCTTAAAATAGGCTTTTTTTTTTTTTAAGTTAAGGGAACTGGCAATATATATTTCTTAATTACTTTGTAGAATTGGATAAAATTGGCAATCACTACATTTGAGGGGAGCAAATGTGCTAAATTTCAGATGAAAAGAGTTTTAATATTAGTGGAAAAGCAGGTTTTATAGCTTGGAAAATGGATAAGGTTATCACCTGTGTACTTTGTGGACAGTTTATATAAAAACAGCATAGACATAGAAAGGGAGCCCTTATATGTAAGGGTCCTTTTTTTTTTTTTTAATCTCTTATTTATTTATAACATTTTGCATGACATATGTAATGCAGTTTTCTTTATAAAGAAATCTTAATTTTTTCAGTGGATAGGAAATTACAGTGAATTGAAAACACATTACAGTTTGTTGTTGTTGTTTTGTTTTGTTTTTCGTCTTCTGGAAAGATGTTTCAAGTTTCAAAAACTACAATGGTCAAGAGCAGGTGAGGACAATAGCAGAGCTGCATTTCCCAAGTTCAATAACTACACCAAGTTTTCTTGGACATTCTTGCTCCTGTGTAAGAGAATGACCAAAAAGTGTTGGAGTAGCCCTTGATCTATCATTTCAAGTTCACAAAGATCATGACTGAAAAGTCCTAGCATAGCCATTGGTTGGAAGATGTAACTCTTAGTCACAGATGTACACATTATTTATTTCTAATAACATACCTATATTGGCTGACCTCTAATAACTCAAGGTGGTTTACGTAATAAAAATCTTCCTTTTTTTTTATTTATTTATTTTTTTATTATACAGGCAGCTTGGGAAGAAATATATCAATTTTTGCAAGTGCAGTAGCTCTGTTCAGACATTATGAAATCCAGAACTTTTATTAAGGGAACTTCCAAGTCCCATCGGGACTGATCAAATTATTTGAATTCATAAAGTCATTCATATTCCAGGAAGTGAAAGACATCATTTGAGTGATGTTGACAGGTGAAATAAGTTACCTCCCTCAAGTTGAGCATAATTAATTACACAGAGAAATATGTATTACTATCTTGGCAACAAGAAAGAAGTGTATTTTTTCAGCATGTTTTTACAATTCCATCTTTGTTACGGCACTGGGATAGATTTACTAGTAGTTTCCCTTCCAAGTATTAATCATGTCCAACCCTACTTTTGAAGATGAGACATGACTGGCTATGTTTTGCAGCCTGATGCCAGCAGGAGCATTAGGAGCAAGAACAAGATTAAGGGAATGCTCACTCAAGTCAGGTGGAATCGAAGGGCAGCCCATCAACTGGGAAAGTCTATGTCCACTAGGCCCTTTTCATGCACCTCCTTCTGGAATCAATCCAGCATATCAGAATGAAGATTCCGGCTTCTTCTCTGTGCTGAGATAAACTTTTTGATTGGTTCTCTCAAATGGTGAGGTGAAAGAAACTGAAAAATAGATTCTGCCAACCGTAGTTGAAACCATCACTGATATACTTTTCTACCCTCCTTTACTGGAAAGCCTTTTGCTGTTCTACAATATACAGATGATCCTGTAATCTTTCTATAATCTCACTTGATCTGAAAAGTCTTTTCATGAATCTAGCATCTACAATAAAGCAGAATTTTTTAACAGACAGCATGTGTTGTTGTCCTTGAAAAGAGAGTCAAGTGTATAGCTGGCAAATCTACATGCATGTGAAAAGCAGGCATTCATTACTCAAAAATACATTGGGTAGTGCTGCTACTATATTAAAAATATATATTTTTTAAGGGAATGAACAATTTATGTCCATGGCATTTAAAGTTTTAAAGCCAAGTTAATAGCAGAGTTGCAATATGCTGTTTCAGTTGACACCTTTAATGTTTATGGTCAATTGTGATCCAGTCTCCATTTCTGCAATCAATTTTGGCCATGCCTGGATATGTTTTTAATTCCATTTTGCATTTATAAATGTTGTTAGGGACAATAGAGGCCAGAACATGGATCCACTTTTTAAATCTTTGGATAAAACTATTATTTTAGCTACCAAGGCTAATCCTAATAACTTTAAAGAAGATTGGGACAAAGTTGTGACATATCCTTGGAATTTAGGTTCAAATGCAGCCAAGTTTGTACAAGCATGACTCTGCTCCTATGGCAGGGGAAGCACTGAATTGGTGGAATGTGTGTTGTTGCACGGTCCTCTTATGGAGAAATGAATCTACTTATACCATGCCTATTATTAGAAATGTGTTAAACTGGGATGAGGAATACCTTGCTTGTTTCTTACACAGTTGCCGAAGGTTGTGTGCCAACAAATCTTATAACACAACATTTAGTTAACCCCTTAGGGATGTATCTGCTTAGCATCTGCTAAGTAAGTTGTTTAACTTTTAGAAATGGATGGTTCACTAAAGCTGGTAAAAATAGGATTAAGATACATTTAGTAGCATGGAAAGAATGTTAGTTCTTAAGTTATTTTATGTACCTTATTGTTAGCCCATAACAGAATTCACATAACTATAATGTGTATTTTAATAATGTGTTTTTTCCATACTTTGTGGTTGAATGAGTTTCTAAAAATATATTATTATCATAATGATGGCTAATATACATTTGATTAAATTTCCTTTCATTAAAAAGGATTGCAAGGATTTAAAAATAAATTAACATTTTAATTAACAATTAACATTTTAAAAGTCCAGTAATTTGTGTCCTTTTCCTCAAGTTTCTTTCTGATATTCTATGAATGCCGCTATTTGGCCATTTGTGCATAGTCACAATTTTCTAAATACTTAATGAAAAATAATGTATTACTGATTTTAGTAAGCTTAGAATTATCAAAATAAAGTTCTGAAATAATATTTCATCATCTCTGAACTTTACACATTGATAGATGTTCACATTTCATCAAACCTTCAAAGATATTTGAAAAATAATCATTACTTGCTTTTGTAGTCCCATACGTTTGCTGAGCATACAAAGCTGTCAAAGTCTACAAATTTCCAGCCCCATGAATAGAATAAACTTTGCTGATGCAGGATATCTTTTGTATGTATTTGAATATAAAGGGCGACTAGTCTAATTCAGTTCCTTTTACAGTTATTGTGTCACCAACAAACATAGCAAAGAAATACATTAAAAATAACACACTGAAAACTTTTCATATGAAAAAGTGGCTTTCTGGAAGGTCTTCATCTTTTTATAACCATGACTAAGGTGATTTCAACTAGTATGGATCATTAAAACACACATTGCTTTTTAATTCAGAATTAGTTTCATATGTTGGCGCACTACTGGCTAATGTGAAAACATTTCAATACTTCTGAACTCCATGCAGATGTTTGTAAAGCATGAAATACAAGGTCCTTGCTTACATTTTAATTCACCGTGTAAAGAGGATAGCTGCTAATTGTACTGTGTCAGGGGAAATATTAACTTTTTCTATCTCAGTATTCCAAGAGACTGTCACAAGCTTTTCTTCAAGAAATTCATTTATCACTGTCAGTGGCACTTCAGTAATGCCTATATAAAATAAATCACCTCATCTCTTCTCTCCAGGAATTGGTGGCACTAGCATACCAAGTAAGCAAGTCATGGATCCATTTTCAATCACAACTGGCCAATACTCATTATCCAGGATAAGGCAATATGTATGAATTGGCACAATTTGAGAACCAAAAGTATGCAAACTTCTCTCTCTCTCCCCCCACCCCCTTCATCTTTGTTTAAATTCCTGTTTTTCATTAGATACATTTTTGATAGCAAGTTCAAAAAATTATCTCAGGAAACTCAGACTTAAGGTGAGGGGAAACATACATAGCACAGAAAACCAAAGCTTAAGAGAAACTCTACTGCCTTTTTAATTGAGATGAAGAGTTTAAATGTTATATAAAAGCAGATCAGCTAAATAGGCAAAAGGAATTGGAGAAGAAGAAACCTAAAAATCAAAGGCACAATAGACAGTATTGTAGAGAGACCAATCCCCAGAGAAGCCATCTGGAACCATACTTCAAACAAATTGGAAGAGGTTCAGAGAAGGTCAACTGAGATTATCACTGAACTGAAAATGAAGTGCTTCAAGGCAATATTAAGAAAGCTAGACAGGTTTACCCTTGAAAATGGGAAAAAAAGAGAGAATGATATAATAGTATCCTTCAAATACCAAAAGAGCTTTCACACAGAAAAAAAAGGACTTTATCTTCTCAGAGTTCACGATGCGGAATCATGGTCAAAGGTTACAGGAAAACAGATTCTAGTTCAATGTTAGGGAAAATATCCGAACAATAAAATACGTTTTTGATAATTGGGTCAATTTATTATGTATATGTATGTGCATGTGTGTCAGCCCTTCAAAGTAGTCCAGGCAAGAAGCACAAACCATGAATACTAACACTACCTCCATTGCAAGAATCCTGCAAGTCTGAAAGCACTTCTCCCCTCCCTTGCCTTTACTTTCCAAAGAACTAGGGAGGGTCCCTTCTAAGATGCTTTCCACACACCCATTCCTTCTGTGGGCTGAGATACCTTTTGTCTGACCATTGTCCAGGCTGCAGTTCTTCCTCCTGTCTCCCAAGATTATCCTCACAGCCCATTATGGTGTGTATGAGTGTGTGTGTGTGTGTGTGTGTGTGTGTATACAGTATATGTGTATGTGCGTGCGTGCGTGTGTGTGTTTAAACAATGGGCTCCTTTGTGTTCATACAGAGATTGGGCATCTCTGTGTTGAATAGAGAGTCAGTGATAAGGTATTTTTGTAGGCCTTAGGACACCCAGGTTAAAATCTATCATCAGCCATAGAAGCTCACTGAGTGATTCTGATCCAGTCCTCCTCAGCCCAGCCTATTTGACTGGCTGTTTTTGTGGGGTTCTCAAGGTAAGACTCCTTAAGAAAATGCAGGATATAGTTCTGGGAAATAAATACTTAAATACATAAAAGTTGTATTCCAGCATTCAGATGGGAGTTGAACTTGACGGTCTGAATGGCATGTTCTCATTCTGTGATTCTTTTAAAAAGTTAAGCTACAACCAGAAGACTGGGAGATGATTTTAATTGGTAAATGGGATACAATTTTCATACTATTTTCATTGCCCAAATGTTCTTTTTGCATAATTGATACCATTATGCTATTGCTGTTTCTGTTTTGTTTCGTTTTGTTTCAGGTCACTGAAAAGCATTTCTGAAGTTGCAGAATACAGTTCCATGTCAGGAACCCTTTCCTTAAGTCCCACAAGCGGTTACAATTTTTCTCTTTGCACATTTGTGTTTGTTCTATACTCTAGAAAAAATTAACAACGTTTCAAATTGCTACTGCTAGTTTCAAATTGCAACTGCTATTTTGTTTTCAGTTATATATTCGGTCTAGTAGTCATTTGTAATCTGATTGACATATGAATATTTCTCTCAGAGCTACTCTTGTCTTTCATAGATTGAAGAACATTCTTCATTTGTATATGCAAATACCAGTTTTCTGCATGGCTGGGATAAGTCCCTTCCAAATGTTTTGGTTTACAACCCTGACTACTGCCTATGCAGACAAGGAATTATAAGAAATTGTCAGCCCCTTGAAGTGGTCCATACAGGAGACCGAAACCATGAGTACTACTAATACTACTTTTATTGTAAGGTTACAGGTCTGTAAGAACTTGCAGGTCTGAAAACACTTTTTCCCTCCCCTGCCTTTACTTTCCAGAAAACTAGGGAATTCTTTCTCTATTCCCATCTGTCCTTTGGACTCAGATTTCTCTTATCAGACCATGGTCTAGGCTGTGGTGTTTCCTCCTGTCTTCCAAGGTTATTTTCACAGCCCATTACAGAAATGCATTCCAAGCAATCAAGAGGCCACCTAGTTGCCAATACCTTCATGGCATATCCCAAGGATAAACCATTAGCAACTTAACATCAACAAAATGCCTATTTTAATAACAGCAAATCAACACACCTGTGCAATATCAGAGGCACAACCTTTAAACATCTCCATGACCTGGGATCATCTATCCTTCATCCAGTAAGGTTAATTGCATCCGGAACCTGGTCCATCATAGCAATAGCTCTTAAATTCTGATTTATTTTATTTTATTTTTAACTACATTTAAGGTGTGCATTACATTTGCAGTTTTGCAGAGCTTAATTGTATTGCTGATGCATGCTGGACAATTAAGCCAAAAAGTACTAAAAAGAAGTAAATATGTGCTTCATTAATTATAGAAAGGCCCTTGACTGTGTTGACCATTTTAAGCTGTGGAATGTCCTTAGGAAAATGGGAATTCCAGAATTTCTCATTGTCCTCATAAGAAACCTACACACAGGTCAGGAAGCCACAGTCTGGATAGAACATGGTGAAATAGACTGGCTCCAGGATGGAAAAGGAATGAGACAAGGTTGCATACTTTTCCTTTATTTATTTACCCTACATGCTAAATATATATTAAGGGAGCTGGATTGAAAGATGAGTCTGTTTTTTAAAAATGGATGAAGAAACATCAATTACCTGCTAATAACAGTACTCAGCTAGCTGAAAATGCAAATGATCTGGAAGTCAAGAAGCACAGTGAAAAAAATGGGACTAAAATTAAACATAAACAAGACCAAATTAATGACAAGTACAGCTATCACCCTTAGAACTGACAATGAAGATACTGAAGTGGTGGATACTTTCTGCCTTTTAGGATTGACTATCAACAGTAAAAGAATCAGCAGTCAAGAGATACACCACAGACTAGCATTTCATAGAGTAGCAGTGAAGCCTTGAAAAAAGATATTCTGATATTTTGATGTGTCTCTACCTACAAAGATCAGAATCATGCAGGCAGTAGTCTTACCAGTGATACTCTATGGAAGTGAAAGTTGCACTTTGAAGAAGCAGGATAGAAAAAATACTGATGCTTTTGAACTTTGTTTTGGAGAAGACTCCTGAGAATACCATGAATAGCCAACAAAACAAACAAATGGATCATCAAACAAATCAATCCAGAGTTCTCACTGGAAGCACAAATGACTAAGGTAAAATTATCATACTTTGGACACATTATGCAAAGACCTAGCTTTTTGGAGAAATTTATCTTGCAGGGGAAGGTAGAGAAAAAAGAAGAAGGATAACCAGCAGTAAGGAAGATAAACTCAATTACAGCAATGATGGGTACACTGTTGAAAGATCGGAAGGACCAGGTTGGGGGCAGATCATCTTGGAGAAGGTCTATATATGTCGCCACTAAGATGCAACACTGATTTGATGTCCCATAATCAGCCAAACAGAGTTCAGTTATCTCCCCCCCCCCCCCACCCAATGCACACTTGGTAGATTTTATTCTCACAAAAATTTGTCAACACATTTTTCAACAATTTGTCATAGTGCAGAAAGCAAGTGTATCTGCCCTGAGCATTTAGAAGCCCATTTATTAATGTTTAACCTTTCCTGTTGCTGATATCTGTCCCAATGTGTGACATTCCAGGGGATCAGGATGTGTGGATCAATATACATCTAATCTAATATAACTACATAATTAAATTGATCTTTTTTAAAACAATCCTTTTAAGAAATACACTTTTCATCCATGTCATTCACATTCACTTGCATGTAAATTTTTTAATAGAACTATTTATTCTATTTCAATAAGCTAGTATTTTCTACATAATAATATAATTTGCTAAAAGGATACCCTTTTTAAACATAACTCTTTTAGAATGAGATGTTGATTTTTCAGATGTATCTGTTTTATTTATTCTTTATTTATTACATAATTTTAAATATAACTTGTATTAGGCTTCATATAGTGTCTCTATCCATACCAAGAGGAACCGTTTGGTGTGTTTCACAAATCTAACTTCTTACAGAAATCTGTAGCATATTTATTTATATATCCTTACCTTGAAAACCAGTACTGTAATGATACAAGTTAAAAATGAGTAGTAAGAAAACCCACATATGCATACAATGAGCCCATTAAAACAGTAAATCTAATAACCAATTTCAGCTAAAATAGTTTTGAGTCAGCAATCTGATTATTTTTTTTAAGTGAATATAATAGAAAGCAAAAAATCTCCATGGGGACTTTTTAAAAGCCCACCAGGAAAAAACCTGGCATACTGCTGTTGGCACATTAGCCCACAAATATTTAATCACTGCCAGTAAAACTTCTCCCTATTTAACCTGCCAATCTAGCTGTCCTCACAGGTGGACATGTGAGTTAAGCTTCAGAAGCTGTTTACCATGATAGGTAGGCCAGTTAGCAATGAAGATATATCTTCATTTATCTGGTTCTCAAACTACATAAGACATTAATGCGAAGCTGAGAAATTTCCTTCCCTTTCCCATTCTATCAGCTCTGATTCAATAAAATGAACAAGTTGCTTTAGAAACTCTGTCAGACGAGACTTATGAAGACATTCTTATGGCTGGAATATGACATTCTTGCACTTCAGCTTCCTTAGCTTCCCATTCTTCCATTAAGAAACAAGAAGGACCTTTCCATGGGGAGAAAAATCAAAGAAATTATCTACCCATATTTCTTTGACTATGACATTTGTGGAAATTTGGAGAGAACATTTGTTTCCAGTTCTAAATGCAGTTTAAATGTGGACCTTAGCATTTTAGGTTAAAGCTGGTACAATACAGTGTCGCATTATTTGACAGCATAACTTCCCACAACCACCAGGTGCCCAGGTTTTGTACCAGTTAAAGTTCCTCTATCTTTTGCAAGGACATTGTTACACAATATTAATAGTACAGTGACCCAGTTCTGGATGTCATTTATACATAGGTAACTCTGTGCTTAACTTTTAACATGCCCCCTGTTAAAAATTAGTCTAAAGCAGACCAGAAAAATGGATATGAAAGATGTTGAATATATGTAGAGATGGAAAGAATTCAAAGGAAGAATGTGTAGCTAGGATTCAAAAAGCATGTTTAGACAGTTCTTCGAAGGCAAGACAGCACAAGAATATCAGATTTCATACATTTTTTTTATAACTTCTGCTGTTAATAAGTAAGATAGTCACCTATTACTCCAGATCATACCATAACTATTTTCCCCCAAAATGGGGATCACAATTATATCTGTGAATACATTTCAGAAGACTGTTTTGAATCGAAACTCACTTGCACAATATGCATTGCCTTTGTAAACTATTTTTAGGAAATGTTGTTATATTGATGGAATCAAAAGATGGAAAGGAAATGAATGAACCAAATTGCTCATACTAGGGATACCTGTTGTTAGATCAGTAAATAGTGCTTTGAGTGTGAGCATTAATTTTATTGGAGACTAAAACAAAACATGCTAACAAACATTTTCAACTTTGTCTATCAAATGTCCTCAGGCCAGTGAGCATGGCCACTTGTGTATTAGATGCATGACACTCCAGATACATTAAGGCCTCCTGGGAGATGACATGTGGTTGGGTCCAAGTGGCAGTGAAGTCCATCTACGCTAAAGGGAATTATGTTTAGTCACCTCCTCAAGAAACCATCACCAGACTCAATAATTTCTGACCAATCTCCAACTTTACCTTTCCTGGGAAGTTTATTGAGAAGATGGTTGGGCTGCAGCTTCAGAGGTCATGGAAGAAATTGATTATTTGGCACCTTTCCAATCAGGTTTAAGGCCTGGGCCCAGTAACAAGATGGCATTGATTGGACAGGAATGAGCATAGTGCATCCTTCCTGGTCCCTCTTGATTTCTCAGTAGCTTTTGATATCATTGATCATGGTATCCTTCTGGCCTGGTTCAGGGGCTTGTGAGTGAGAAGCATGGTGTTGTAATAGTTTTCATTCCTGCAGGGCTGGTTTTGGTAGAGGTGGACATATCCACTCCAGGCCCTTGTTTTTTTGGGACCCTCAATGCTCGATTCTTTTTCCACTCCTATTTAACATCTAAATGATGGAAATAAAGCATCCTTGAAAATAAATGGGATGTGTACTAAATGGTTCAACACAGAACATATGGAGTAAGACAGTTATGTGTTATGTTTGCTTGGTTATTAAATGTTTTCAAGGATATAAATATTCAATAAATTCTTGTGTGATGCTAGAGGGCATGAGAGAGGAACCCCTTCTATACCTACAATATATTATGAATTTTCACGAATTATCTATCATATATGCTTAGGACATAAATTGTAGCCTGCATGAAATAGTCCTCTCAGTTTGATCTAATTTACAAACAGTGTGCATTTACATGGAAGATAGCAGCATCTACCTGGCCTTTGTTGAACTCAAAGCTAAGCAGGTTTGGAACAGGGTAGTACTTGGATGGGAGATCTTCAAAAGATCTCAGAGCCATAGCTAACAAACAGGAAAACAAAATCAATATCAAACCATTTCCCTTTTGCTATTGTTAGTGTTAATTCTCACACAGTCAGTGATGAAGGTAAGAACAGATTTGATGTTTTAGAAAGAAATATGAAAACATGAAAAGGAGAAGGAGAAGGAGAAGGAGAAGGAGAAGGAGAAGGAGAAGGAGAAGGAGAAGGAGAAGGAGAAGGAGAAGGAGAAGAAGGCTTGAGCATTATTTCTCTATATAGGGCTTATTCTTGGGAGAAAAAAAAAAGTTGCTGATATTAACTGCCAGGCCTAAATGGCAGACAGGGCTGTAACAATTTAGACAAGCTCACAAGAAATGCAAGAAGTTATACATCTTGAAGAAAGGAAGGAAACCATAATTGAAACCATACAGTATATTTCTTTCTTTGGATCCACCAGGCCGTGGCTACAAACATCTAAATAATCACTAGATGGCAACAGAGAAATAACTCTAACCTATAATCACCACCTAGTGGCCTTTCAGTTTTTGCAGTCCAGTTTTAATAGTCCTAGGGCAATGTTTCTCAACCTCAGCTACTTTAAGATGTGTGGACTTCAACTCCCAGAAGTCCCCAGCCAGCAAATGTTGTCTGTTATTATTGTTGGGCAGTGATTGTTGATACTTACATGAATAAACAATTCTCAAGAGACTACCTAATATTAAGTAAGATTGAATGTTCGGGATAAATATAGGAAAATAATAAGGCCAGATTTTTCTCCACTTGCTTCGTTACAGAATGCATATTTTTATGAGGAGGAAAATAGTAAGACATTTGCTCAGAGGAAAGACAACAATTTGTCCAGATTACAAGACTTTATTAATAATAGGACAAAATTCCAACAAGTCTCTTGTTACACAGTGTTCTTCCACTTAATTGGTTTCAATACTTTCAATTAAGTAGCACAGTGACAAAAGAAATACGGGAATGGGGGGGCAGTTATATGACTAAATTTGAAAACCTTATAACTCATAATACTGAACATCTGTTAGGCACAATTTATAGTTTATTGGTGAAATATGACTCAGAATCAGAAGAAGTCAAAGACTGTATGATTAAATGGATGTAACATATCAATAAAGTCAGAGAGATGGAAGAATGGGAATTTCAATGGAAAAAAAGAATGTTACATTTACATTGCATATTCTACTTAGAGAGAATTAGTATAAGATATTTTATCTGCTGGCATATTGCTCCGGTAATGAAATGGTATGTGGGGATGATCTTAGGAGACCGGAGGAAGACCTGCAGCCCAGACAGCCATTATGCAAATGGTATCTCAGCCCACAGAAGCAAAAGAAATGTGGGAATCATCTCAGAATGGACCTTTCCCAGTTTTCTGGAAAGTAAAAGTAAAGGAGGGGAGAAATGTGTTCAGACTTGCAAGATTCTATTACTATAAGCTTACAATAAAAATGGCGCTAGTACTCATGATTTGTGCTTCGTGTCTGGACTACCCTGAAGGGTGGACAAGTAATGATTGCTAAAAGGAATAATTCCTTTTCTTCAAAATGCTGGAAATCAGTGAATGGATTGGATTCTTCTTCCACAGGTGGTAGCAATGTTGCAAACACCAGCAATATTAGAAAATAATTCATTGTAGAATGATTCATTGTAGAATAATTAATTGTAGAATAATTTTGAAAGTACAGGTGAAACTCGAAAAATTAGAATATCGTGCAAATGTTCATTTATGTCAGTATGGCAACTCAAAAGGTGAAACCAATATATGAGATAGACGCATTACATGCAAAGTGAGATATGTCAAGCCTTACTTTGGTATAATTGTGATGATTATGGCGTACAGCTTATGAAAACCCCAAATTCACAATCTCAGAAAATTAGAATAGTGTGAAAAGGTTCAATATTCTAGGCTCAAAGTGTCCCCCTCTAATCAGCTAATGAATCCAGAACACCTGCAAAGGGTTCCTGAGCCTTTCAATGGTCTCTCAGGCTGGTTCAGTAGGAATCACAAGCATGGGAAAGACTGCTGACCTGACAGTTGTGCAGAAAACCATCATTGACACCCTCCATAAGGAGGGAAAGCCCCAAAAGGTCATTGCAAAAGAAGTTGGATGTTCCCAAAGTGCTGTATCAAGCACATCAATAGAAGGTTATGTGGAAGGGAAAAGTGTGGTAGAAAAAGGTGCACAAGCAGCAGGGATGACCGCAGCCTGGAGAGGATTGTCAGGAAAAGGCCATTCCAAAGTGTTGGGGACTTTCACAAGGAGTGGACTGAGGTTGGAGTTAGTGCATCAAGAGCCACCACACACAGACGGATCCTGGACATGGGCTTCAAATGTCGTATTCCTCTTGTCAAGCCGCTCCTGAACAACAAACAACGTCAGAAGTGTCTTACCTGGGCTACAGAAAAAAAGAACTGGTCTGTTGCCCAGTGGTCCAAAGTCCTCTTTTCTGATGAGAGAAACTTTTGCATCTCCTTTGGGAACCAAGGACCCAGAGTCTGGAGGAAGAATGGAGAGGCACACAATGCACAATGCTTGAAGTCCAGTGTGAAGTTTCCACAGTCTGTGTTGATTTGGGGAGCCATGTCATCTGCTGGTGTTGGTCCACTGTGCTTCATTAAGTCCAGGGTCAAGGCAGCCGTCTACCAGGAGATTTTGGAGCACTTCATGCTTCCTTCCGCAGACGAGCTTTATGGGGATGCTGACTTCATTTTCCAGCAGGACTTGGCACCTGCCCACACTGCCAAAAGTACCAAAACCTGGTTCAATGACCATGGGTTTACTGTGCTTGACTGGCCAGCAAACTCGCCTGACCTGAACCCCATAGAGAATCTATGGGGCATTGCCAAGAGAAAGATGAGGGACATGAGACCAAACAATGCAGCGGAGCTGAAGGCCGCTATTGAAGCATCCTGGTCTTCCATAACACCTCAGCAGTGCCACAGGCTGATAGCATCCATGCCATGCCGCATTGCGGCAGTCATTGCTGCAAAAGGGGCCCAAACCAAGTACTGAGTACATATGCATGCTTCTACTTTGCAGAGGTCCGATATTGTTCTATTTCCAATCCTTGTGTTATTGATGTCATGTAATATTCTAATTTTCTGAGATTGTGAATTTGGGGTTTTCATAAGCTGTACACCATAATCATCACAATTATACCAAAGTAAGGCTTGACATATCTCACTTTGCATGTAATGTGTCTATCTCATATATTGGTTTCACCTTTTGAGTTGCCATACTAACATAAATGAACATTTGCACGATATTCTAATTTTTCAAGTTTCACCTGTATAACTCCATTTTATCCTGAAAGATTTTTACCAAACTTTACCAAACCATACATTTTTTTCAAATTATACATAACTGGCTGCAAGGAATTTATATCCTTTTTATTAGGAAATATGTTTCATTCCTTCTGTGGAAGAATGGCTAACCAAATTGTGGGAATATGCTTCAATGCAAAATAACTTAATGTATAAAAATAAATCTGATGTACAAATCAATCCTATTTGGAAACCATTTCTATATTACAATTCTACACATGGAGTTGTACCACACCCAAAATTTGGGATTTAGAATTATATTTTAATTTGACATATAATCTACATATTAGTTACAGTGCACTTCCAATGCATTATTATCTATATTATTATTATTATTATTATTATTATTATTTCTTTTTTCCTCTTACTGATTTCATTTGGGCTAATCAAATAATTTTAAAGTTCAATGGGAATATGTTTTGACTAGAAATTGGGTTCAAAATACCTTAAAAGTATTTTAAGTTTTTAATTGTGTATTAGAATATGTTAGAATATGACAATGTTGCTATTTGAGATTTGTTGGCTATCTGCCTGCATTTTTATTGTTTATACTTTTTTTAAAAAAAAATCACCTGTAGCTTACATTCTTTATAGTGTTTTAAATATATTTAGAAAAAAAAAATAAATTAAAGAAAAATTAAATGTCTCCCTTAAATTTGTTATACATGCCTTTGAAAGTTCATTTTAAAAAATTATTTTAATGCAGAAGATAGTGACTTTTATCTTCTAATTTCAGTAATTGCTAATTTCCTGTACTGTTTTTTTTCCTTTGATATTTGCTTGTGAATATCTTTGATGTCATATTTAGTATCTCAAAATAGGCAATATACATGCATCAGATAAACAAAAGGTTGTTCTATGAAACTGGCTAGCATTCTGTGAAAGAAGTAGATAATTACAGATCTAAAGACTGTTTCAGGTTTCCTTTTAAAAAAAAAAGAACATTGTGTGTGTGTGCTGGTGTGTACGTGTTGGTACACATTAGAAAACACATTCCCATATTCTCTTTCCAACAAATTAATATGTTTTTAGGTGGTGAGGCTCTGATTGTAGGTTTTAATGATTCTATGGTTTGTGCTGATAGAAATAATGTGAACTTGGATTAATTAGAGGTAAGAGATTAATTTTCTTTCAACTTGTATCTATATCTGCATTGGAGGTAGTCGGAAGTCACTTTCTGTTTCATTCTTCTATATACTTTCCCTATTTTAGTTTTTGTCTTTCTTCTTTTAGTTCTAGCCTCTTTCTTTGCTGCACTCTCTGTTTTATATTTTAACTGTACTTTTTTATATAATATAAGAAAGTGTTTTATTAAAAATATGTTTTTAGGTGGTAAATAAATGAGACTTGTTACATGACATCTATTATCTGAACATTTGGATGAGTTAATCATTAATGCTTATCTGAACATTGGGGGGCGGGGGGAAGCAAAATTTTAGCCAGAATTTTGAGAAGATGACCTTCTTTATTACTCTGCTAAAGATAGAGGCTCATGTTGTTAGCCAAGCTGATCTGGGTTGCAAATATCTGGATAACTAGATGGAGTTTGTGTATCTGTGTATCTTATTGCTGCCAGTTTATAGTAATCTGGTACTATACAGTTGAAGTATGGTAGCAGTACAGTAGCGGTGCTGTCACACTGAAAGTTCATGATACTTTTACACAGTTTCTGTGAACCTGGTATTTTTGTCTTTAGCTCCTATTAGCCATGTCTCTTGGCCAGTACTTCAAACGAGGCTTGGCCAGTCTCACCCAGGCTTCTACAAGGGCACAGCCAAGTTCCATTCATTGTACTTTTGATGAATGGAGAATATGGATGGTACATTTCAAAAATTTAGACTGAATTGCTTCTCAAGCAGTTATACCCTTTTAAGTGCAGAAACATGCATCGTATAGCAGGAGACATAATGCCTTAGCTTTAAATGATTTGACTGCCACAGCAATATAATGGTTGTCCTTATAATGTGCAAATGTAATTATTGTGCTAGAAGCCTTTGGCCCCCCTATTGTAAGTTGCGTGGTTGAGGTTTCAAGGAGGCAGAGAATTGGAAATAACTGCCTAGATGCTTAACAGACTTAACCTGCTCTACTTGGCTGCCACTGATTTTCCAATTATGGAGGTGATTGGTGCAGTGCTTGATGAATACAACCACTTTTGGCTTTGAGTAGTTGATTTCTAGCTTTTCATCATAGCAATATGACACTAGTGCCTTAAGACTTTGCTGAACTCTAATTTGTATCACAGGCAACATGTACATGTGGACATGTGGACTATTCCCTTGTTTGTACAGAAGTTTCAGAGTCTTTCTGGAGCTGGCTGCCTAGATCACACTATATTTGTTAGGAAGATATTTATTATTGTTGGGATGGGTGGCTATTTTAAAGCCTGTACTGCAAACAAGCAAGTTGTGAACTAGTAACATATATCTATCATACCAATGCTCTGTCCTGCCCAGAAAGTGACTTCTCCCTATCAGTCAAGGGGTGTAACCTATTAGAATCCGGAGTCCTCATTTTACAGTCACTTGAGCTAGCCTCTAAATCCCAGTATTAATCATTTTATGTCTGGAATGGAAAGACTTTTCAAATGAATTATATTCATTTTTTTCTCTAGAAGGTGTTCTGCCCTTAAATACAATTTTTCCAGGGTAGCTTTCAACATATTTTAATCACAATGCAACATTTTAAAATTACAGGTAGTCCTCCATTAACTACAGCAATTGGGTCCGGAATTTCGGTCACTAAGCAATGCAGTTGTAAAGTGCAGTGTCATGTGACCACGTTGCTTAGTGATAATAGTCCCGGCACGTCCTGTTGCAGTTGCTAAGTGAGGATCACAGGTCATTAAATGAGTCCCAGGACATTTGCAAGCAGGCCAGCAGGCAGGTAAATAGCTACTGCCAGGTAGGGGAGGGTGCGTGGGTGGCCAGTGAGGTGCAGTGTGAGCATGGCGGGGCTGGGGGTTGCTGCCAGGTGGGGGAGAGTGCAAATGAATTACCAGAGTGACTTGTGACCTTTCTGGCTGTCTTCCCTATTGACTTTGCTTTTGGGAAGCCAGCAGGGAAGGTTGCAAATGGTGATAGTGACAGCCAGTTGCCAAGCATCCAGATTGCAATCACGTGAACATGGGGATGCTGGAATGGCCAGAACTTCGAGGACCGGTCATAAGTACCACTTGTTCAATGCTGTTGTAACTTTGAACAGTCACTGAAAAAGTGGTTGTTAAAGGAGGACTACCTGTAAAATAGTGATGAAAAATAGTAAAAGCATAAATAGAAGCCATAGGTTCTAAAAATTTACTGCAGCATTCAAAATTAAAATATTAAGATATTAAAAAGATCTGGTAGAATAAAAACACCTTTTCCCCCTTTTTCAGTGGTATGAAAGATAATGGTTCAGTGGATTCACAGTGGAAATGGTTGACAGAATTTTTTTTTTGTCTCATTTGCCATATTGTGCTTTGGAACTTTTTGTCAAATGGAGAGGCTCAAGCCAAGATGGCTGAGCTGGAGGATAAATGGAATGTCAAAATATTGAAAAAGAGATTAATCATTTGGGGCCAGATGGCATTACCTGCTAGAAGCATTTCCAAGTTTGGGAAATAGCAGAGTCACTGATTTGAGATAAACACCTGTGAAGTGGGGTGGGGGGAAATATAAACAGGCAAATGGCTTAGGTTCTTAATTTTCAATGTTATAGGTAGTGCCAAGAAATCTCAGAAGTCAGATGAGGATGGGGAAGTACATAATATAAAAGGAACTATGGTACTAATATCCAAACCTCACAACTATCTTTCTAGTTTAGGAGCTTCAAGAGGAAAAGGAATAGAAAAAAACAATGTCAAGTAACTCAAGTACCGAAATAAAAGCGGGATCCTTGTATTTAGCATGGCAAATGGCTCCTCTAAATGAGTAACTTTCTCATATTCATCCATTTTCCCATATGCTGTTGAAGAGCAAAAATCTGATCTGCATATCCTTATCAGGTTATTCTCCCCAAATTTTGCCTTTTGTCAGATTTTATAATCTTTCTATCAGAATTGGGCCAAACACCTTTCTAGGCACACTGAAGAAACTAATCACTCTGTACTTTTTGCCTTCACTCACTTTCCATTCACACAGGGGAAAAACAGAATTCTACCAAATATTAGGTACTGATACTATGTTCACTCACTCTTTAAATAACTCATACAGTAATTACATAAGCGAATGACATTCATATTTAATGTTTCTCTACTGACACCATCTACACCTACAACCTTACCATTTCTCAGCATTCTCATAATCGTTTTTCCGTTTTGTTATAACATTAAGATTTAAAGCATTAGGTTCAATTCTTCAACACATCACCATCATTTCTATACAAATCTCTAAAAGATTTCTTCCAAAAATCACTTCAATTCCATCCCAAATAATTTCATCGTTTTTATTTTTAATTCCATTCACTCTGCTGGAGGCTCCTTTTTAATCATTTTCATCCATTTTCAAAACATTTTTTCCCCTTATTCCCAACAAATCACTGCATTTTCTCTGCCTCTTTTCATCTTAACCATTCTTCCTTCTGTTAGACTAAGCTCTTTGCAACTACCTTTTTTCTCACTATACCCATTATACAATCTCACCCTCACCCATTTTTTTAATGGAGAAATAATTCTCTTATATGCATTATTTTCATATGTAGCTTTTTTAACTTCATCATTCTACCATTTTCATACTTCCTATTAGTGTGATACCACACACGTCTGTGACACTCTGTAGCACAATTGCTTTCATTCTGTTCTGAACAGTTTCCTCATGCCCTTTCCTTACATCCACTTTCATGTATTCTGTTGGAAAATCATATAATACATTTTAATACCTTTAATCCAATTTCTTTCGGTTCTTTTTTTTTTTCCATGTCTTTTTCCCCCCCAAAAGATCTATTCTTGACACTATCAGAAAAGGATCTGTCTCACATTCAGAACTGATTAGCCTACTACCCATCACTAATTCCTTCCATCCTCCATCATCTTCAATCATATCAATCATGTTTTACATTTATTTTCTATGTGTACATATAAATAGATTTATCCCTAAACCACATGCAGATCAAACTGAACTTTTTAAAGCAGATACTAATCAAACATCCATCATTCTTCTTCATTCTTTGGTCCCTGAATAGCCCATCCTTTTCAGGTTCTCTTTTTGGCCTATTGATCCATGTCATCTAACAGAATTTGTGTGTATGTGTGGATAAACAGACATAAATTCATACTTTTGGACTACCTTGAAAGTCCACATACTCTTGTCCATATCCTACTAACTAGGAGGTGTATGAGTGTAGTGACATATACTGTATACTCAAGATTTTGTTAGGAAAAGGGTCTCTCTCTCTCCCTCTCTCTCTCTCCCCCCACTCCTGAAATATGAATATAAATGATAAGCATGTGTAACTTTTGTTTGAAGTTGAAACAACATTAATCCTGCCATAATAGATTTATTTACAGAATCAGACTTATTCCCTTCACCTATTCTCATAACTCGTTTTGGCTCAGCTTCCATATTTCTTCAAATCCCAGACCTATTTGTCTTATTTCCATCTTTGACTTTAATACTGTTTTCTTATACTTTATGTTTTCTATATGATGCTTTTCCTGAAGGCATTTTTTTTTAATATTACAAAAAATTATCCCAAATGGCATAATACAATTATGGCATCATCGCTGCAGCTAGCTTCATTTGAATATGGTTACTCCTTGTAACATAATAGAATAGAGAGAAAATACCATGCCAAGCTCTAGATCTGAACTTTTGGCTCAATATTTTGTTGAAGATTTTGGTCAATATTTTAGATCAATGACAAGGCTGTAGTTTAGCCATTCCCCTCACCCCTACCCCCAGGGTCTCCCATAAGTACACTTTGGGATGTTGGTTTGGTTTATGGAACATGAAGGCTATTAAAGGACACCAGGCTGCCACTTTAAAGAGAGCGTTTTTCTGAAGATCAACAGAACAATTGTATATAATTCTATTAAAAGCCCCACTGAATACAACAGGTAAGCATATATAAGCTTCAGTCTTTGTGTCTTAAAATAAAGAGTTGTTTTCTTTAAATCCAATGGAAAAAACTGATTGTTTTTCATCTGAAAAACAGCTAAATAAATCATTACACACATAATTCAGACAGTTTTAGTTATTGCTAAATATAGTTCAACAAGTTTGAATATCATGGTGAACTATAGTTATGCAGTTGGGAAAAGGACTTATTGACAGATAACAGCATAACAATGATGGCTTAGGATTTAGAGACTAAGATTTTTCTGGCAGATTTCTTCTCTCTATTCCTGACTCCTTTTGTGTTATTAATTGGACATAGTGGAGAAAGCCACATACTTTTCAGAGGTCAAGCAAACATTATTTACTATACCTAGGCCACAAAAAGCCATCCACCCCTTAGATGGAATCAAAGAGCTAGAATTTTATGTATCATCTTTCTGCATCTAGTAGTCAACTGGAGCATTAAGCCCAGATATGGCAGCCCTAATATAATATAATGTGGTTGGTGAAATTGATGACCACAGTAAATACAAATTCCAGGATTCTCAGTCTCCCAGTTGTGATTCCTACCTTCCCAGCAGGAAGAATGGAGATGTCATAATCCTGAAAAGAAAATGAGAATGCAGAATCCATTTTAGGTTTTAAAACCTGAGATGCAGAATCCATTTTAGGTTTCATGACTATGGGCTACTGCATATACTGAAAACTTCAGATTTTGCTATGCATGTTTATCTTGTTGCCCCACTCTGGGTTGGAGAACACTAGACTGTTTGTTCAGCAAAGGAGCTTAATCCAGGTCTAATCTGAATATTCATCAATTTTCTAGAAACCACTGAATATTAAACAGTGTATTCCAGACTGCCTTTTATTTGGAGTTTATAGAATCTGTTTATTACTAAAAAAAAGGAAGTGACTCTCCTTATATTAAAGTAAAATAAATAAATATGCAATCAAGTCAATCTCAACTTCTAGGGACTCCCTAAACATATTCATGAAGTTTTTCAGCAAGAGTACAGAATAGGGTTTTTTTTTGGGGTGGGGGGATGATGATGATGATGATGATGATGATGAAGAAGAAGAAGAAGAAGAAGAAGAAGAAGAAGAAGAAGAAGAAGAAGAAGAAGAAGAAGAAGAAGAAGAAGAAGAAGAAGAAGAAGAAGAAGAAGAATATTACTTCTCACCCTGGCAAGCAGCCATGGACTTCCCTGCTAGAATCCTAACCAAGTATTAACCAGGCTCTACCCTGCTCAGTTTCCAAGCACAGACAAGGATGGCCAGGTGCTGCTACTTACAGAGGAAGACATAATGCATAATAATCTTCTATGTGTTAACGTTATGCTTTCAATGCAAATGTTCAGTTTATTTTATTCTGACAAATTCAAGGCACTGTTGGGGGAGGAAGCATTTTAAATATTAAGCTCTACCTTTGAGAATAGCCTTTTTAAATCAGTGGGCACCTTTGGGATTTGGAGAAGATGCCATGGTCACATTGACAAAATAGTTGCTGCAGAGGATTTATCTAGCATAACACATCCATTTACCAGAAAGTGAATTGATGGGCTTGCTCCTCACATTCCCTTTTAGACCCCTCCAAGATGGACTTGATCATCTCAGCTCACCTTTAACCACTGTGTGTAATTGCTGGACAAATGGACATTCTTTTTACAACTAAGCTTCATTTTTATTTTCTAAAAATTCCTATGGGTTTTTTTTTTACCTTGTAAATAAAAGCTAATTCTAGAGGCTATGTTTTGCTAGCTGCAATTTTAGAATTTCTGTTAATTAAAAAGGTTTTTTTTAAAAAAAAAAATAAGGGAATCAGCAGGGACCTGATGCCTGGAGGGAACCAAAGATGGTGTCGGTGGGCATATTGACATTTGTGGGCACTGTACTGGGGACTCAGCAACTGCAGCATATGCAATAGTGGCTGGGTCTGCTTTCTTCAAACAAGCGAGCAGCTCATACCCCAGCCAGGCAAATTTAATTCTAAATGCATTTAAATGCAAGGCTATCACAGGAGCCATTCAAACCCCTGCCATTCGACCCATATCATCCCTCATAATCAGTATGCTCCAGGGAAGGAGAACCTATAAAGTCTGTAGTGGTTGACCGGGGGCTATCATTTCATGCCTCCTGCTGGGGCCCAAGAATGCTCTGGTTTGAAATCATAATAAATGCATTCATAAGGACTGTTTCACTTTACACTGTTTCAAACCACCCGAGTATCTATCAACCCACTTTTGTTCTGACTGAACATGGAAAAGGCTCTTACATTAAAAACTCCACATCCATTTTAAAGCACAATGGCTGAATTATTTGGTAACAGTCTATTGTTTCTTTGCATGCCCATTTTGGTTTCCTCTTGAGTTTTTCCTCTTTTTTAAATAGACTTCTAAGTTTTAAAGTATTTTAAAGGAAACTAGAGCTGATAATCCATCACTAAAATATGATTAGGGAGACAAATGCAGTTTAGTGATTGTTTTGTTTTGCTTTTTTGAAATAGCTCTTACCAAGGTATCTTTATCATCACCAACACCATCATAATAATAAAACTTTATTTTAATGCTTACATGTAAAGTTATCCATCATAAAAATAGCATAACGTACGTCTGATCAAATCTGGAATGGGATGTTGTTTATTTTCTGCTCCTTGAGAATAGAAACAACATTGCTGAAAATTCTGTGGCATTTCTGTGAGACAACAGAGGAGTTGGAATGCTGCTGTACTATCCTAGTTGTTCAATATTTTATTATATCATTTTTCATCTTGCCATTGGGAGAAATCTTGGGTGTATTTTGGGGTCAGAGAATTTGAGTTACCTTGGTTAAAAATAAACCAGAAAGCAATGGCTGTCAATGTGACTCTACTGTCCTGTATGCTTTTTTCTTTGCAAGAGTGTGTCCATAGGGAAGATCACTTCAGTGTCTGAAACAGTCCTGTAATATACAGGTTAGAGATTCAAGTCTGAATCAATTTACAGAGCAGCCCCTAGGGTTGCAGGGGGTGGAACGCCAAAAATGGGGGGATCACCTTAGTCAGCACCATGCTAAACATGTCTGTGTAATGGGGGAAAGAAAGGAGGGAGGGAGGGAGGGAGGGAGGAAGAGGAAATATGTCCTCTAGTTGATTGCTCAGATGGGATGGAGCAGCTGATGTCTTTCTTGCTGTTTTCTTTAGAGTTTCCAGCTCATTCTTATTTCCTACAATGCCTCCTATTAAACCTTACTCAATTCTGAGTCACATTTTAGCAAGCAGAGGATTTGGTGTCCAACCAGCCATACACATTTCTGTTTCCTTGAATGTCCTTTTAACACCACTGCCTTAACTCTACTTCTAACAAGTTGCACTTTAAGCTTCTTAAATTTTACTTTTAAACTGAACTTAAACTAAAACATACTGCATGCTTAACCTTTGCACATTTAACCTTAACATTTGTTTTAGGACATGGAATTGTTCAGCAAAAATAATAATTAAAATATGCTAAATCAAAATACAGTAGATATTCAGTAACTTGGAATAATTTACTGTAATTATTAATCTTATTTTATGATTTATATTATATGGATTACTGTTGCTGATATCTATATATTGTTCGGATTCTAACAATAACCTCTGATCTTCAAAACAATATACTTAGTTACTTAAAACTAATTAATGACATATTGAAAATCTTAATCTAATTCCATGATGCTTGTAGACCCCCGCTTATTCACATTTTGATTTTCTTTTTTTCCATTCTCTTTTCTTTTGTCTATTTTGTGTTTTTTCAAAAATGCTTAAATAAATAAAATAAAGGACAACCATTTTTCTTACCTGGTTTCCATAAAACAAACCAAAACAAAATCAACAACAGCAACTCCTGTTGTGTCTGCTTTCTAATACAGAACATATTTGTAATTCTAGTTTGAGTACCATAGATTGGTTTCAAAGATGTATCAGTTAAAAAAAAAAAAGAGTGGTGGGACTATTCCGTTATCTATATTTGAGAAAGAATTCCAGTGATAGCAGCATAGCTCGTATAAATTACTCAGAGTCGCTCTGCAGTGAGATGGGGGGGTGACAAATCCAAAATATAAATAAATAAAATAAATAAATAGCTTGTGCTTATATAACAACATTGCCCTTGTTGCTAAATACTGTTCTGATTCCAACCCTGTGTATCAAAGAAGATAATACGTCCACCATACCAGGTGGACGTATTATCTTCTTTGATACACAGGGTTGGAATCAGAACAGTATTTAGCAACAAGGGCAATGTTGTTATATAAGCACAAGCTTTTTTTTTTTTTTTTTGCTTGCTTGCTTGCTTTTTAATCCCACCATTTTGGAACTACTTCATGTCCTGCCCAACAGTTAATAAACCACCAGCTTCTCTATGTTTGAAAGCAAAACATGAAAGTAAACTTCCAATTCTGTGAATCAAAAGTTGCTCTTGTGCTATGAGATTTCACTTGAACCTAGGAATCATGGAGTCAAAGAACAGGAGCTCCATTTTTAACATGAGTCATAAATTTTCCAGTTTCACTCATTATATTGTCATTATCTTAAACTGTGAAATACTCTGCCTTTCTTCTGATGTCATTCTTCCGACAGGCATATCCTGATGGAAATGACAGGCATGCTAAAAGGTACTATTCAGTCTTCTCATTCAGTCTTCATAGGACCTGAAAATCCTTCAATAATCTCTACAATCATGCTTACTGTGTGGACTGATTTACAGGGTAGATTGGTAGTAAAAACTGTTATTATCTACAATATGTAGGTCAAAAAGAAACATACTGCTTCTTTTCAAGCTTTGCTATTTTTGAGCTGTTTACTTTATGTTGAGGATTTTTTTTTAATTGTTGTTGTTTTTCAATACTTATGCATAGGAGAAGAATCTCTGATGCCATACTCATCCACTTTAATCTCTGCAACCCACATGATCCATCATGGGACACCTGGAGTAGAAGCTGATCTGCAGCTTCAGTTCCACAAGGATATTGACCATTTTCCTGACTCCTAGGAATATCACTGAGAATTGGTTTGCTGTTCTAGACACTTCATATCTGCTTCAGAATAATGAAGGATGCTTTACAGCTGCAGAAGCTGGAAGAAGTTTACTGGTTTCTGGTTTGCAGAAAGGATTTCCTTTTAAGGTTCCTGAAACATTCCTTTAATCATTTTGCCTGTTTTGTATCAACCATGTAGCTGTACTGAATGTTCTATTACTCATATCTGACTTGGCTTTATTTTACATGGTCCTTCAGTGTTGATGTTCAGGAGGCATGGCACTGTGTACAGGCTAGATATAGGTTACTCAGTGGAAAAGTAATTGAGACAAGGATGTATTGTACAAGTCACAGTACTGAACATCATTCATAAATTTCTTCATGAAGCTTTTTTTTTTTTTTAACTGAATAAACAGTGCTAGTGCAGTAGAAGAGATCTAACTTTGGGCATTCCATTGCAGGCTGCCACAAAGTGTCTTTCTTTTTCCCCATTGTTTAACATTTACATGACATTGCCAGTAGAAGTCACCCACTTATCTGGTGTGAGGTATCATGCATACATCTCTGTCCTGGCTGGTCCAAGCCAGTGATGAAATCCTGACCCAGTGCTTGGAAGCTGAAGGATTGGAAAGGGGAAAACAATAACAATAGCGGCAACAATAAATTGAAGCAAGAAGACTGTGTTATAGTTTGTCCAAAAATAGTCTCTTCTTCCACTCAGTACTACATCTGGAAGGGGTAGCACTCTCTCTGGCAGAACAGATCCACAACCTGAAGATCCTCCTTGACTGATAGCTACTGCTAGATAAGCAGGTGGAGACCACGGCTATAGAAGCTTTGCCAGCTTTGCCTGTTCTGCTAGTTGTACCCTTTCCCGGAGATGGAGACCCTGGAAACAGTGGCCCACTCCGTTCTCATCTCCCAATTAGATTACAGCAATGTGTACAACATGGGGCTGCCTCAGAAGCTGCCATTAATCCAAAATGTAGCAGTCTACTTGTTGGCAGAGGAAAGTCACTCTTTGCCCATAATTCTGGTCTGGTGGACTCTGCATTGATTACCAATAAGCCTCTGAATACATTTCAAAGTATTTTGAACTTTAAAGCCCTCGGCACACATGTGCCTGCAAGATTCAAGTACAAGTTCATGTGGTTCCTATGTATCCAGTGCATATATCTCAGTTTGGGAAGATTTCCCAAAAAATTCCTTCACATCTAGGGGAAAGGAAAAAACAAAACAAAACAAAACAAAACAAAACAAAACAAAACAAAACAAAACAAAACAAAACAAAACAAAACACTGTCCCTTAGTCCAAAACCCTGTCTTGTGAACATTATTATAAGTTGGGGAGGTAGATGCCATCTTTCTCTGTGTCTCTCTCACACTTTTGTTCCCTTTTATGAATTTGCTAAAATGTCCAAAAAATGGATAACATTTTATTATATAAGCTAAAATAAAATCTTGTTTATCTTTTTACACAATAATATTTTTACTAAAGTTTCAGGATAATCTGCTTCAATTCTTGCAGTCTGAGAGCATTTCTTGGATCCATAAATGCATTTTTTTTTTTTAGAGACACATATAAGGAACTAAGCAACCGGTCTATTGCTTGGTTTGAGATTGTGATTTGGAGTGGAAGGTTTTATATTAAAGGCTCGATTTCATTTTTTCCCCAACTTTTGATAGCAAATGATTGGAAAATTTCCATACTTTGGGGTAAATTGACTATTCAAAAAGGAGAGAGGTTCACATTGAAAAGCAGAATGGCACATGCATGTATATGTACGTATGTGTGTGTGTGTGTGTGTGTACATATGTACATATATATGCATGTGCCATTCTGCTTTTCAGTGTGAACCTCTTTCCTTTTTGAACAGTCAATTTACACACACACACACACACACACAAACAAACATATCTTTGAGAATTCTAAAAATAGAATTCACAGATAATATAGTAAACCACAGGCAAGTCCTGAGAAAATAAAAGCAACAAATTCCTTCTTTTTACACTTCTAGTGTCATAATATAGTGGCACAATTTTGGGAAGAAGTATTTTGGAATATTATTCTCTGGAACCACACCATAAGGGTTTGTTTGTTTGTTTGTTTGTTTGTTTGTTTGTTTTACATAGGAATATTTTGAATAGTTACAATTTGCATCTTAACTTTTTTACCTCCTGGTATCATTGATTTTTTAATCATTTCAGGGTAGTGGTAATGAATAGTTCCCCCTGCCCTTTGTTCATATATTTAATTTGAGTTGTTAGAATCATGTAATTAAGGAGAGATATTGACACCAAGGGAACATGGGTTGTATTTTTTATATTTTGATTGGTTTAATTTGGGTTTATATGACAAAATCAGTTAATTTTATGTAAATTAAAACAAACCAAAGAAACTTCTAGAACCTTTTCTGCAGGGCAATTACTTGTAGTAGTTTTTCTTTCTTTCTTTTTTTTTTTTTTATGCCAAATTCAGATGAAGAACTTGGGTTATGCAGAACTTCATGGTATCACTTTGCCATTGAGAATGTTACAGGTAATTCCCATTTTCCTAATATATGCTTTAGTTTGCAAGGAAAAGGTGATGGGGAGGGGAAAAAAAACACCTCTTTTGAGTAAGGATGAAGATTCTAAAGCTGTTAAACAATTTAGTATCATTCCATGTAATATTGATATACAATTTGTGTGTTTGCTCGTTCAGTTTCCTGCCAGTATATTTGCACGTCTTAAAATTTAAACTCTAAAGTTTAGGTTCCATTTAAGTTGTGGTCTCTGTGTGCATGTGTATGCACACCTGTGTGTATTGCATGAAAATAAATAACTTTTCCTGATGTCAAGTTTTGCTACTACCTATTCTGCAACATAATACAACAAAAAGATTTGAAGTTAGATTGAACTGTTCTCTATCCATCCCTGATCTTGCAGAAAACTAAATCAGGATGAAATCTGCTGTGGCAACCCATCATAATTTTACTGCCTCTGTTCTCAGTCATTCCCAAACACCTGATTTCCCTCCAAGGTTATGTGACAAAATCTGTTATATTCCTTTAATTATCTTTGAACAATGTCAGAAGAAGGATTTAAATTCCATTTTAACATGGGTAAAGCTAAGGATGACTTAAGGCTGTCAAACACAAATGGGCTTGGAGGCAGAATAATAATAAATAATAATAATAAATAATAATAATAATAATAATAATAATAATAGCAGCAGCAGCAGCAGCAGCAGCAGCAGCAGCAGCAGCAGCAGAATAGAAGGAAATGGAGAAAATCACAAAATATAAAGACCGGCAAATAGAAGTAGAACAACTACGGCAAAAGAAAGCAAAGATAGTATCAATAGTTATAGGCACCTTAGGTGCAATCCTGAAACATCTGGAGTACCACTTGAAGACCATTGGGATTAACAAAATCGCCATCGTCAATTGAAAAAGGCAGCTTTATTTGGAACAGCTCACATCCTGCAATGATACATTTAACACCATCAAACTACAACATCTGCATCTCCCAGGTCCTTCGGAAGGACTTGATAGGTGGATGAAAATGCCAAATCCAGTCTAAACATCTGGCTGGCTGTGTGACCAACAATCATTTATTTAAATGTATTGGCTGCCCAATGTCCAATGGATGAAGGCAATGTCACAGCAAAAAAAAACAAAAAAAAAAAAACACCAGGTTGGCATGTCATGCCTTTATTATGGGTCTATGCGGATGGAACAAGGTCAAGGACTGATCATTAAGTTAATGATGCAGAAATATGAATTCAGTTCAAGTGGAATCTGCAGGTTTACTAAAGCTTTTGGATATGAATATCCTTTTAAGAGACAATGGAATGTTTTAATCATGTAAGTTTAAAAAATGAATATTTTCTTCATGTCTCACATTTCAATATAAAATGTATATTAAAAACATACTTCTACAGAATGGAAAAGTGTCATTTTTATTATAGAATCAGCTTGTCTTATATTAGGCTATGTTTCACTTCTGATATATTATACAACTGGAACTATAAAGCTTCTGTATTTATTCTCTTTTCCTGTAACAATCAACTGTGCCTCCCAGGCTTCTAAATGTAAACTCCCAATCTTTCTAAGATTTATGCAGGTCCTTAACTTTGCTCCCTGTGAACACAGTGTGCTATTCTCTCAAACCTATAGTCTTAAGTAAAATAAAACCTTTTAATGCTGAAATACCCTGCCTTTTAACAGTAGGCTAGGACAACACTGCACAACAGTGTGTAATAATCTCTGGAAATTGCAGGAAAAGAGTGCTCCGGAAAACACACACTTATGCAGCCTTTTATGTTCCAAAGCTGGGTAGCTGGTCAAAGTTTAATCAACAAGATTGAATGAAAAGTAATTGATTTTGAAGCAGTTATCCATTTTTACTAAAGAGCAATACACATACATTTCAGGTAATATCTAATGGATTCTTTGACATCCCATCAGTCATCTAGCTTTGTGCAAGGTTTTAACAATGACTTTCTATTTTATTGAAAAGTTGCCTATGATGACTTAAAAGCCTGCTGCCTTGTTACATCACATTTCCTGCTCTAAGTACCACCATTTGCCAACATATACAACTGTAATGGAATTCTGTTTGGCAAATAGTGTGATTATTAGTTTCCTTCTATTCTTTAGAGTATTCTGTGGTTTGAAAGCTGGTGTAGCATATATAAATCTCTGTAGTCAGAACACGGACTTAAAAAAGAATCTTAATAATATCCTTTTGAAAGATTTGCAAGATAACTACCTACCTACCTACCTATCTACTGAAACTCTGGGCAGTAAGCATACCATATAAAACTTCATCTTCATCATCAATAACAACAGCAGCAACAAAGAAACAAATAAAAATCTGGGTTGAAGCCCTCTCATTAAAAATATAAAATGTCTATTCTGTACATCCACACAGGATATCCCAAACTAATAGCCTGGTCTTCATGGCCTTTCAGAAGGCCAGTGAGTTTGGGGTTGTTCATATCACCACAGGAAGCCTGTTTCATAGTGCAGACATCATGACAGAGAAGGATCTACCAGGTGACATTGCTTCACTGAGCATGCCTGCTGTGCCAGACTGGTGGGACAGGCAGAACCACCAGAGAGAGATGGTCCTGCAAGTAACATGGCCTCATGACAACTGGCTTCTTAAATTGCACCCAGAAGCCTTTGAGTCATCAGTGCAGCTCAGATAGTAAATGTACATACTGTAGCATGTCCAAAACTGCATGTGGTGATGCATTCTGGACCAGGTGAAGCTTTCAAATCCTTTTTAAGGACAGCCCTATGTAGACCACATTGCAGTAGTCCAATTGGGAGGTGACTAAGGCATGAGTAACTAGAACTGTGCTTCCCAATTTAGGAACGGGTACAACTGGCACAGAAGATGCAACTGTGCAAAAGCCTTCCTGGTCACAGCTATCACCTGTTCCTTGAGATGGTGCGCCTTCTGTGCCTGGGAGAGTGCAATCGCAATCAGAGTTAATGATGGAAAATAACTGCAGAAGGGGGGGGGGGGAATAGCCACTCAGTCTTCTTCTTCTTCTTCTTCTTCTTCTTCTTCTTCTTCTTCTTCTTCTTCTTCTTCTAATGCTACAAAACAGACAAATAGAAAATGAAGAAGCTAAAGTGCTCTGGGACTTTAGAATTCAAACAGAAAAATACTTGCCACACAACACCCCAGACTTAACAATTGTTAATAGAAGACACAAAACCATCTGGATAGTGGACATTGCAATACCTGGAGACAGCAGAACAGAAGAAAAGGAACTGGAGAAAATCACAAAATACAAAGACCTGCAAATAGAAATAGAACGACTGTGGCAAAAGAAAGCAAAGATAGTACCAATAGTAATAGATGCCTTGGGTGCAATTCCAAAACATCTGGAGCACCACTTGAAGACCCTCAGCATTGACAAAATCACCATAAGTCATTTGCAAAAGGCAGCTTTACTTGGAACAGATCACATCCTGTGACAATATCTTTAACACCATCAAACAACTTCTGCCTATCCCAGGTCCTTGGGAAGGACTCAGTAGGTGGACAAAACATCTGGCTGACTGTGTGACCAACAATAATGGCACTTTGGACATTTTCTTCTTCATCAGAACTTTGAGAAGGTCCTTCAATAGAGGCAGGAACAGAAATGTAGCATCTGTCTACAAGCAGCTTTGAAGCAGCTGTGTTTTGCCAGGATCCATCAGTAAATCTGCATATCCTATAAAGAGATAATGATCATCTTCTGAAAGGCAACTGAGATGTTTGCTTATTTACAGGATGATGTTCTCTTGCATCTATATTTCTATACATCCATATAACTAAAGTTGCAATTTTATATCAGTTTATAATGTTTTTTATAGTTTTTATATTATAATTCAATTTATATTTTCTGGGAATGTGATTTTTGCATGTCTAAAGTTCAGGCTCTGTCAACTTGGTCCATACTCAGAATTTGATGATATTAACCCTTTATTTTGCAAAGGAAATTAAGCCTTGTTTGCAATGCTCATACACATAGGGCAATTATCTTTAATATATGGCTCTGAAACATGTTTGGAAAGAAGATATCATGTAGATTTGCACCCACCCACTGCTCAATGCTTTTTCTTCTCAGTTGTGGTTGAGTGCATATTGATTTGGAAACTATGAACTTGGCTTATTTCAACATGAACAGAGCAAAACATCAATGTGAACAGAACAAAAATCCCTCATTTCTGGAAAATGAACACTACTGCCCTTGACTGGAAGTTTATATTGGAGTGTACAATAGTTGCCATCTCATAGTATTGCTAGATAACCCTTCCTGCAACTGCTGAATGCCAGGATACCTAGATAGCCCCTAAAATGAATGCATTGTAAATAGTCATCTAAAGTGTGAAGGTATGTGAGTTCAATTCCCCATAGAATGTTTGAAACTCTTAGAATAACATATGACTACTGCCTCTAAGAGTCCTAATAAGGATGAAACTGGCTGTGCAGTGCCTTCTAGTGGTCAAAGTCATTGGAAGCTTGTGATTCAAGCAGCCAGGGCATCAAACATTATCAAGGCATTCCAAGATTGTAGAGTTACACCAAAAATGTAGGGAACACTTACAGTTCCTTCAAGCATCTAGTACTTGGGCAGGTAAAGAGAAAAACCAAAACAATTTACTTCTAAATTGTTAGTTCATACTGATATGATATGGGGCTAAAGATATAGCATTTCTGTCAACTGTGAAGGAGTTGGGGGTGAGGAGGAAGTTTTAACTTACAATCAGCCAGTAACAAAAACAATTTTAAAAGACTGCCTCCTCTACTATATACATTCAAAAACATTACTTTTCTTCATTCCAGTAATTTGTCCAACTTAAGATATCATATCTGAAGTACTTGAAAAATGTTGGAAAAAGATTTGACTACTATTTACAACTTAATACCTTGTGTAGGCATTTTCTGTATTTCATTTTTTTTTTTTTTAAATTTCAAATGTGTTTCATATGTAGACAGTGAAAGAAAGAGAAATTAGCATGCTGATAGTTAGCCCTAACTAGTGTAAATAACTTGGAAGGCATGTAATACACTCAATACATTTTCGAACTTTAGATTTATACTATAGCTAGAAACTTTGGGAAAGATTCCAGGTAAGTCTGGTGACTACTCCATTAATGGTCATCAAATCTTTCCCTCTAAGCATTACCAATCATGCTGTGTGTGTGTGTGTGTGTGTGTTAATTGCATGTTCCTAATAAAAGCCACACTGGGCTATAGGACCGAACTCCAAATAGGCCTGCTGATTTTCCAGTTCAGTGGTTTAATTTTTACTGTATTCCTCTAAATGCTAAATGTGGAAAATATTAAATACACAAAGCAGTCATGCATTGTAAAGCAAGTTATTTGGCTCTCCTTGTGCAGGAGGCATTTCAGCATACATGGATGAGCAAGAGACGAGCTAATATCTATATTTCAAAGAAAAAAAGTGGATAACCTATCATGTGTGCCAACAATTTTCTACAAGTAATTAGTCTAATATTTTTTGTGTCAACAAATAGAATCTTTGTGAAAATTGCATTAGTTAACAATATAATCTAAAATTTCAGTTTAATGGCCTTAAATGTATTGAAACAAAAAACAGAAACAAAAGAACTAGCCTTATTTTTCCTTCTGTTTTCCTTATTTAACAAGGTCAGTAACTTGCAGCTCTTTCCTCTTTATAAGATAGATGAGAATCTCATTGTTCTGTTATGCCAATCAACTGTAATGACATTTCCATATTGCAGTTCAATTGCTGTACTACAACATTCATCCCCAGAAGCAAAGCAGAAACACCATGGGTGTAATGGAAGTCATGCACACTCCAGAAATCACCTACAAGGGTATTCAAAACTCTATATAGAAATGTGAGGTGAGTAAAGGTAGGAAGGGATGTAGTTCCAAATTCTAAGTGAATTTAGCAAATTAAAATTGTCCAAAAAATCTGAAATGTTCAAGACCCAATGCATGCTCAATATACATCATACACCTTGGTATATGCCACACTTGATGGCCACTTGTGTAAGCTGTATTGAGTTGACTTTCAGTCTTGTCTTCCATAGTCCCACTGAGTGTTTGAGGAATGTCCTTAGTGTCCTGTTGACTTTTATAGTGCCAGGCATTCAAAGATCCACGTGAATGATCTGTGAATCTGTGGCATTGAGTCGTAGGTTTTTCTGTAGTCAGTCCAGGCTGTGTTCAGATTGGTCTCTCTACATTTTGATTCTTGGGTGACTGCTCTATCTATCAGCAACTGGTGTTTTGAGCCTTTGGTGTTGTTCCCAATGCCATTCTGAGCTGTGCTCATGTACTGGCCCATATGGTCCTGTAGCTTGGGCTATGAAGCCTGATAGGACTTTCCAAGTTGTGGGGAGGCAGGTTATTGGCCAGTAGTTGGACTATGCTATTCCCTTGTAGGGATCTTTCTTGATCAGCACTGTCCTTTCTTGTCTTAGCCAGTCTGGATGGGAGCCTGTTAGCAGTTGGTTCATCTGTACTGCTAGGCATTCATGCACTGCTGTTAGTTTCTTTAGCCAGTAGGTGTGGATGATGTCCAGGCCATGTGCTGTCCAGCTCTTCATGTTCTTGACCCGCTGTTGGATGTCTGCTACTGTGATGGTGGCTGGTTCCTGTTCTGGGAGATCGTTGTGGTCTGCTCTCAGGTCCTGCAGCCACTTTGCACTGGTGTTATGTGTCTTCAATTTCTCCCATATGTTCTTCCAGTACTGTTCAGTTTCTGCTGTTGGTGGCTATGTTGTTACTGTGTTTTTATTTATTTATTTATTTTTATTATTATTAAATTTGTATGTCACCCATCTCCCCCCAGTGGGTGACTCTGGACAGCTCACAATTAAAATCAGAAACCCCATCAACAATTAAAAATCCCCCCATGAATAGTTAAATAAATAATCCATTGAAAATAAAATCTAAACAACAAACCCTGTACGTAAATACTAAAAACATTCAAGAGGATGGGGGAGGGGGGCAAGGTCAATCACCTCACAAGACACCTCCACTGGTGCAAGCCCCCATCCAGCCCCCAGGCCTTCTGGCACAGCCAGAATTTTACCCCTTTCCTGAAGGCCACGAGAGGGGTCACACAGGAACTCAGGAGGCAGATTGTTCTATAGGGCAAGGGCCACAGCAGAAAAGGCCCTCTGCCTAGACCCCACCAGTTAAAATTCCTTGACTGGTGGGGTCTGCAACATGCCCCTTCTGCTGGTCCAAGTGGGGCAGGGTGAAGTAACCAGGGCAAAATGGGTCCTCAGATAACCTGTTGTTGCACTGCAGTTGGGAATACACCTTGGACGGTTCTTTGAAGAACAGGGCATTTATCTTCTTGGCCTCCGCTTCTCTAGTGTATCTCTTTAGCCTGGCAGCTAGTGCTGTGAGCCTTTGTTTAGCAGTCTCTAGAGCTTCAGATGCAGTCAAGCCCTTGTATTTTTTCAGTAGCTGATTCTTATCATTAATCTCCACACACTTTCGTAGTTCCACCAGCTGGCTAACTTCTCTTTGAGTTCCCTTGATCTTAGCCTCTAACCTCATTTTCTTGGGGTGGGGTGTGATGTATATATTGCTGTCCTTCTTGATTGTGTAGCCAAGCATTTCCAGGATTATAGCAGCTGTAGCATATATCAGTTTGTTGGTTTGAGTTATGGTGGTAGTAGGGATTGTTGTGAGGGCTCAGTTGGCATCTTCTAGCATACTATCTGATGGTACTTCTCCACCAAGCCTTGGTAATCAGTCTCAAGGGTTGACTGTAGCTAGTTTTTTCATGATCTTATACCTCATATCAGCTGCGGTACTCTGTAATGGAGGGGGTGGCAGTGACATTCCAGCTTCAGGTGTTGGCTGCATATCCAGTTGTTCTTTCAGGTCTTCTTGAGTCTGGGTTGTAATGTGTAGTTGGTCTATCTCAAGTTGTGAGAGCAGCTTCCTCTTCACTATGTTGAAGTTTGGGTAATTAGCTCTTTCTCAATTAGCGTGGATGTAGATCTTCTGTCCATCCATAATTTCCTCATACGTTTCATATATCCCCTCTCATCAGGTCTACTGTTCTAGTAGCATTTCATCATTTCCAGGTTCTCTTGTCTCATCCATGTATGGTCTGTTCCAGTAGCCCACTTATCATCAGATTGTCCTGGTTCGCCAACATCTGGCATGAACCTTGTTAATCCAGGCAATGTCCAAGCTGGCATGACTCTTAGTTCATGTCACTCTCATATCTGAGATAGGCAGGCGAAGCATTAGGGGGTCTTTGCCCAAGGACCCCTACTGGCAAGGTAGGTACCAACTGGGGTTCTAACTCCAGTCTCCCATGTCAGAGCAGTGCTCTAACCACTACACTATCCAGTTGCTTATATATATGTTACAGAATGCCTAGAACAGTATGGAGTTTTGCTAATGAAAAGTTTGAAAAAAAAAACTTGGTGGACTGATAAAATAAAAAAAGTGTGGATGATGGGAAAAAATGCATGTAAGATATGATTTCTGCAAATAACATTAATATATGTGCTGTCAATGTAAGTACTGTAAATTGCTGCCTTTTGATTTGAAAGAGCAGGGTCACAATTCTGTGGTTTTTCTATGGTCCCACTTGCTAGCTGCTTGTATAAGGGCCACCACTGGACATTGATGGTCTGCAGCTGCAAGTTCTGCAAGATGGGCACATTCTAAAGACATTTAGGACAAAATGAATTACAGGCAGTCCTTGCTTTAGTGACCACAAATGTGACCAGCAACTCCATCACTAAGCACTGCAGTCATGACCACAATTGGGCCTGGCAACTCCATCACCAAACACCACAGTTGTTAAGTGGAAAAATCACATGACCACAACAGACATACCACATCATTTCTCATTCGGCTGTTAAGAGAAACATTATGTGACCACGACTTACGATTTTACTTCTGCATTCTCCATTTAACTCTGCTTGTCGCAAGCTGGTTGGGAAGCATGTAAATGGCAATCATGTGACCATGGGACACTGGCTGTCATAAATGTGAGGACTGGTTGTAAAGCTGTTTTTTGTTTTTGTTTTAATACCATCATCACTTCAGCAATCATTAAACAAGGTAATCAGTAAGTGAGAACTACCTGTATAGCAGGTTTATTTGAACAATGAACTGCTGATTTCTTTAAAAATGACAGAGGATATCCCTGTAGATACAATATACTACTTTAAAAAAAAAAAAAGTCATTTATGAGTGCATCATTAATTTCATTTCAGAACACAGTTGGTGCCTCAGAGACCTTTGTTTTCACCTGCTGTTTAAGTAGGCATGGAATGTTATGCTGCAACTTTGCACCTTGCTGAAGGTGGATAAAAATTGAACTGCTTCATTAGAGGTAGAAACAAGGAACAGCAGAAACAAAGACGGGGACATGTCAGAGACCAAAGTTCAGGAGAGGGGGGAGCAAATACTTTGCATTTGCTATGCATGTAGATGGTACCAGGTGTTGTTGTTGTTGTTGTTAGTCGCACAGTCAGCCAGATGTTTAGGCTGGCTTTGGCATTTTTATCCACCTATCGAGTCCTTCCCAAAGACCTGGGAGAGGCAGATGCTATTGTTTGATGCTGTTAAAGGTATCGTCACAGGATATAAGCTGTTCCAAGTAAAGCTAAAAAAAAAAAATATTATTATTTCTAATTAAAAACACCAGTTGCATGTGATTAATAATTAAATCATTTTTAAATATGCATGCTTTTTCTTCTTGACATGCACATATCATTACAGATTTTGTTTTAAAGCAAAATTCTGAATGATTTTAGAAATGGGAAAGGAATATTGTACAACAACTTGACCTTTTTTTAAAATAGAAAGTGAATCAGCCTGACTCAAAGAAGCTCTCTGATAAGCCAATTTATATGAAGCAGTAACGTTTCACTGCAGGCTGAAAGCATCTTTCGGCATGAAGAAAGAGCCTTGACATATCACAAGCTGCATGTTGTGAACAAAGGTTGCAAATTTAAATTATTCATATATCTATGTAAACTCTTTTGATACTTATCATTCTTCAACTGGCCTATTATCCAGTTTGTGCTTTGCCAGACTGTGTTTGCGCTTAAGAGCCTCCCAACCCACAGAACTGCTGGAAGCTGGATGTGTATTCAAAACACCAATTCAGATAAGGTTAGAGGCATCAGGTGAGGTGAAAAGTCAAGACAGCGGCCCTGATCAAGCAATTGAAGCTCTGCTCCCCCCCCCCTGCATCAACATGCAACATGCATAAAAAGGGGTGGGGCTTCAATTTTGTGGTCATAACCCCCATCTTGACTTTTTTGGCACCCTTCCCCACTACAAATGCCCTAGGTGCCCTGGATGTAGTATATTTGTTGAAATAGTTTGCTCTTTTCTTTTGCTTTGAAGGCCATCTTACTATGTCTTACAATTCTTTTTTTTCTTCCAAAACAAAGGCTTCAAACTCTGTAAAATGATGGAGCTGCACATGCTAATCCCAACCTCCATGCTTTCTTTCATGTGTACCACCTTAATATGAAATGCTCTGCTGAGGGAGTGTGGTAAGAAAGTAATGTGGATGTATGATATTTTTGAAGAAAGAAGTTCCAGAAGTATTTTGTATTCACTGTGTAATTCCTGAACAAGATCTTGTTGTTAAACATTTAAGTCCAAGATTACACAGTGCACTAAATACTGTGGTGAGTGAAATGCATAAGATTAAGATTAGAACAGTTCCAGGAATGACTGATTGTTTCAACAACTTGTCAAGGTAATGATAAACAGTTTGTTTGCTGTTACAAATGGGTGTTTGATTGCTTTCTAAGGGCAATTCTCTAACTCATTTTATGGAACTATTTGAATTATTTGAATGTGTATTAGAATTCTGTTGTAATGAAAACAAAACCTATTTCTGAGGTTAAATTGCAAAATACACACAGACACGTGTGTGCATGCACACACACACAGACACACACAAACAGATACACATACATACACATATTGCTGAAATATTATGAAAAACCTTTAATGGTATTAATCTGAAACTTCAGTGTAAGATAGTGATACTTATGGAGTGCAAATATTTTATCTCTGCATTTATTGATAAATTTAAGCAAACTATCTTGCAGAAGGATTTTATCAATCTCCACTACTATCTTCAATCAAAAATCACCTTTAAAGCTGCTAACCAAGAAAAATTGGAGACTACTGACTTGATGACTCAATTCAGCAACCAAGAAAATTTGAAGGTTGGCATGTAGATCATGAATCTACTGTAAGTAAATAAAATTGATATTTTGGAACTGTGCCACAGTAATAAAAGCAAATTGAATAATTACCACTCTTGCAGAATAACAGGATGTCCTCTGTGAATCCCGTTATGGAGCAAATTTTTGTTAATATTACTAGCTTTCCCAAGTTTCTATATAATTCAATCAGGTTTCATTGGGCTCAATTCCCTCCCTGCCTATGGTAGGGCTTACTCTCTGTTCTGTTTTGATATGTGATTTATGGTCTTCCAGAAAGCTTTAAAGATGTGGCTTTTCCACATTGCCTTTTGGAATTTATTCTGGAGTCAACAAAGCAAGTTTTAGTGATAGATAGATAGATAGATAGATAGATAGATAGATAGATAGATAGATAGATTTTTGCTGTACTATATTGTGGTTATTATTACTACTGTATTTACATAATTACATATTTTGGAGCCCATTTGGATTGAAGTAGTGTATACATTTCATAAAGAAACAAATGATCAACTTTTCTCCAAAGGAAACAAAAGTTATCTGAACATAGTGGAGATCTTATCTGATCCTATCATCTTAAAACCATTGAATTTCTGGTTCAAGGACACCAAATTTCTGGTTCAATGGCACCAATTGCAAATGTTACATTAAAAAAAAAGAAGAAGAAAAAAGAAATATACTGTTTTAATATAATTTCATATTTTATTAGTTTGTATTAATAATCAAGTAATTTAATTTGATTACAAATTGTTTGATAACCTTTGTAGAATATTTTATAGCTATAGCTATATGTGATGCTTAATGGTACCAAAAATGTAACAATTGTTGTTATGGTAATAATAATTTATAAAAGTTCATAAAAAGTAGCACTATCTGTAGGTGTAGAAACATTGAAAATTTGCCCCAATTAAAAAAAAAAAAAAAATTGAAAACCACTGTGTTAATGTAATTGACCTAGTACACAATAACCCATCACTCTTTTTATATATATGTGGCATACTGTTTTGGTGCCTGCACCTAGCTTTTGCCATCTAGGAAGTATGGCACCCCAGTGGCCATCTACAATGCTAGGCAACCAACAGAAGTAGTTTGGGTGGCAGGATGAACAGTTCTGTTTATGCAACAGGACAGCGTTCTTAGAAACATAAGAATGTTCTGATGCCACATCAGTGCTGTCAGTTTCAGCCGGCACGGCATGGCGAAGGCACCACTTAGCTTCACCTAAGTCAATTTCACCGCCCAGGCACGAGCAGAGAAAAAGGGGAAGTGAAACCGCGGGCTGATTACAGACAGGTGGTGGTGCTTAACTCAAAACCACAAGCAGATACTTTGTATCAGCGCAGCTTCCCTCTGGCGCTGCAAACAAAGGAAAGCGCAGAGACTCAGAAGCAAAGCAATCAACGAGCGATCGAGAACCTCCCGGCTTTGCACACAAACAGGCCAACCCAACAAAGGCAACAACAGCACAACCCATAGACTGCATTCAGAAAGACAAAAGCATCGGACTGAATCTGCCGTTTGGGCGAGGGGGGATTACTGTGGGTAATCTGTAACTAAGCAACGGGTAAAGCACGGGAACGGGGAAGCTATAAAATACCATGTAAGCTATGCCAAGCCAACCCTGGCTTTGTCTGTACTTACTTACGTTACGCTTGAGTAAACTTCTTTGCTGAACACACATGTCACAAGAGTTTCTCTGAGACGAATGGGGTAAACCTTACAAGTGCTACCTGACATGATTTTTTTTCATACTAGCATTACTGGACACTGCATAGACATTTAGTATCCTCTTTAGATTGCAGATGATCCTCAATCATAGCTTCAGAAACAAAATAAAATACTATACCAGGCAATCTTAATGGACAGGGGAAGGTCTCTTGGATGATTCACAACTCAGTCATTATACAAGGAGTTTGCTCATCAATTTGATTTAAGGGAATGACTTGCCCGTATCTTACCCTGTTTCTTGTATTAGGTAAATCAAATTATCTAATATTAGAGATTCAAGTTCCTTCTTTACCCTGAGGACTCAGTGAAAACAGCACATGCAGAAGGGCTTCAAAAGTACTTTGACTCTATGTAAAATGTAATTCAATATTTAAGGAATGTTTGCAGAATCTGTTAGTTCTTCCTTAGCAAGACAGCTAAGCTCTTAGTTCATGTCCTGCTTCTTTCATGCATGGATCATGGTTGTTGGCTGGGTTAGATGAAACCTCACTCCACTCTTTGATTTGAATTCAGTTTGCTGTGGTTTATACCACTTCGGTCCTTTCTTCTTTTGCCACTACCTCTTTTTCTCATCAATTGCTATATTGATTGGGAATTTGAGAAAGATACCAATACACATCTATGATGTTGAGACTTCATGCCCTGCACATGGGCACACCCAGTTATTTGAAAGATGTGTTGATGGCTTATGTCCCTGTGAGCTTGACTTGATTATTAGCCCAGGGTAATCTGGTTCTGCCACATGTTAAATAGCCATGTCATGGCTAAGAGCTTTTTTCCTCTTGGCTCTGACTTTTTAGGATAAGATTCTCACCAGAATACTTAAACATGCTTCTTTTTTCATGGGATCTTGTGAAGTTGCTTTAAAATAAATAAATAAATAAATAAATAATTACCTGCCACTTTGAACCTATAGAGATTAATATTATTACATGTCATAGGCAGGAACCACCAAGAGGAAACCACTCCCCCACCAACACTGGCAGGGCAAGCTACTGTATATAAACAGGCAGCAAATCCCACACAAACTTGCACTAATGATGATGTTACCTAGCTGGGTAATGAAACATCTGCAAGCAAACAACCAAGCTCAGAAAGCAACAAGGACTCCACAAGGAGGATTTAACTTGGCTCATAAAATTAAGTTAGGGTAGCAGCATAATCCTTCTCCCCCATGTTATAGTGGCTGAATAGAGATCAGCAATGGCCCCAAATGTTATGCCAACATACTTTTCTCTGGCTCAAGTCCTGGTGGATAGCACTAACTCAGCAATGAGAAAGGGCCTTTTAATGTGTGCAATCTGTAGCAGAATGCAGTCCTCCACAAAGAAATGCCCTTGCCAATTCTCTAAATTTTGGATGTGAACTCTGCAACCTGTTTATTTGCTCCTGCAAATGTCCTTTTTTATATAACAGTAAACCCTACTGTGTTTTCAATGCTGCTTCCACAGTAGCTGCCATCTGTGGAACTTTGTTCCTGGTGAAGTCCAGTAATTTCTTTGAATGGCAACATTTATTTCATAAACAGATCTTTCCCACAACATATTCTCTAGAATGTTTTTCAAAAAAAAAACCCCAGAGCCCTGTGAGTTCTTTCAAATCAATAATGTATTCTGATTCACCATTCTTCCTCTTCTGATTGTAGAATTTGAAGCATTCTGCTATTATGTTTGCTTTAGGCATGTAATGCTCAGAAGCTTTTGCCATTCTGCTAAACTTTGCCAGATAGAGATAGAGAGGTAGAGATATAGATAGGGAGATAGAGAGATAGAGAGAGAGATAGAGAGATAGATAAACTGTCTCCTGATTTTTGTGGTTTCAACAAATCTCTCAAGAGGATAGAAGTTTTATTGCCATGCAAACAGAGAAATGCAGCTTTTGTTTGTCCCCATTTAATTAGTCAGAAAATAGTGGCCCAGTTGCTCCACATATTCCTATCAGTCCCCTAAGAGGCCATAGAAATATTTCCTCATGGCCACTGTTAAGACTGCTGCTTCAAATCAAAAGAAAATTTATGCACCATAGAAAGCTCAAGACAGGAATGGTTTGTTGGAGAACAATCAAAAGGGGGCAAGGGAAGTAAAATATATACAGCAATCTGGGGGATGGAGTCTTAAGAGACAACCTGCAATAGAAAGAGTTTAAATTTAACCATTTCCCCCCCTTTCCTACAGTAGCCACATTGTTATTACATGCAGAATGCTACTAATTAGTTTGACTGCCATGGATGTTATTGGTTCAAACTTGTACAAAATGCAGTTGTACCTCCAGACTGGTATGTAGTACTGTACCTGAACTATGAGGTAACAACTCAATCTAAGTCCAACCCCTACCTGTTATGAGGAAAAAGTGGAGGTGGGAATTGTTATGTACACTGTCTTAATCTTCTGGAAGAGAGATGAGAAATACATTTTTTAATGTAATGTAATGTAATTTATTAATTTATTAATTTATTTGAAAAACTTAGACTACTATCAAGGATGAAGCTGCAATTTTCTCTTCAGAAAGAAAGTGAAGGTATATAGATACAGTAGCTCTGCCATCAAGGCATGGGAGGGAGGGGGGCCATAGCAACATGTATACAGTGACATCACACAAATTCCATCCGTACCTATTTGTGTTATAGGCATTTGAGTAATGACATCACTGCACACCTCATTTTGGCATTGATGTCTCTTTCAGACACCACTACAACTCCAGAGTACGCCACCCAGAATCTTTGTGGAGTCAGGTGGCTTTAAAATTTGACAAAGAAATACATAAATAAAAATGAAACAAATAAATAAGCAGATTTCTTAAGGAAATAAGAACACCCCAGGCCCAAACTTTGCAGGCAATGAGTGACAGATGGTGAGCTGCATAGAAGTAAGTCTTTTTGGAAATAGCAAAGTCTGTGACTCTAACAATACAGTTTGAGACTTCCAGACTACACTAAGTGCACACCATTGAGGAAGAAACTAATTTACTACTTGCTACTAAACTGACATCTTGCTACTGAACTAACTGAATGAACATCTACTGAACTAATGTCTGCAGGAACAAATTGTTCAGTGCATCAGACATACACTGGGTACAGTTGTTAAGGAATATTTTAAGAATTCCAGCAATAGGAGTCTACCTAAGGAAACCACATGAGTGCTTCAGGATAATTTGAGAGGAAGTGTGAGCTTGAACAGTTTTACACTGATCACTTTCAATGCTTTTGTATAATTAAAGCAAATATGTTAATATTTAGGCCTGCAAATAGTTATGAATATTAAGAATGATGTGAGGTATGTACCCCTAGGTAGGCTACAGATGCATTAACTTCCTCTCTTTCATAGCAAAATGCATATTCACTCTTTTTTAACTAAAGAAACAGTGACAGTTACAATTATCTGAAGTCAGCAAACTAACATCTAAATGTATCAGTTGTCCTGTTATGCCATTATACAATACAGATCTAACAGTATAGGATTCTGAGCACATCCTGTAAGTCTGTCTCAACGCACCCTAAGCCCTGGCAGAGCTGGACTTTTGTCCAGAATGGCGACTTGTGAAGGCTAGAAAATTTATTCTAGCCAGGAAAAATACAGCTGGACTTAGATGATTTTCTTTTACCTGACTCCTGAGCCAGGAGATTCCTTCCTCAAGATAAAGCTCATTAAAAGAAGTTTAGCTGGAGAGAAAGTGAATATTAGCTGTTATAGTTGATCATGGGGTGCCAGTTTGACAGATACAGGACACAGGCCTTTCAGTTTCTGTTAGTGTTTCTAGTCACAGATTTAGTCTCTTCATCCATCCATCAATACCTGGGTGATGGGAATTGTTGCAAAGCTCTTCATCTTGGGAAACATTTCTGTTTCTATTTTCCTCTCCTTCTCTCTCTCTCTCGTTAAGGAACAGGATACATGATTATTTATTTATTTTGTTTTATTCTCCATTCTAGTCTCTAATTTAAAGACACTTTTCCATATTTTCTCCTGCTCCAAACTTTTCTATAAAATCTGAATCATTCTTTCCTTTTCCTCCTCCTCCTACTGCTGCTGTTGTGGTGCTCCTGCTGCAAATTTAGGACCAATTCAAGCTTTATCCCAAGTCTTGTCCAAATTCCACCATAATGTAAATGTGGTTCTGAATAAAGCTGTTTTATTACTAACATCAACATTAACTAAATGTTTGAGGTAATTAACATTAATTATTTTTTCACATATTTTGACAGTTATATTGTTATATTTCATAATGCTCCAATAAAATTAGAGAACACTTTCATTGGCTTATTTCATAATTTATATATTTGAATTGTTAAATCCCAATATTTTATGTTCTTTTTAAGTTCCTTTTGAGCTATTCTGCTCTCATTTTTGTTGTTTGGTCATGCCTTATCAACTGCTCAGTAATATTGCTACAGCTGCTGATTAGGCAGTTCACAGACTTGTCTTTCCTGCTGCATAATCTGCATTTGTTGTTACTTCCAGGTTTTTTTTTTTTAGATTGTTGTTGCTTTTTAAATTGTTGGTGGTGGTGGTGGTCACACAGTCAGCCAGATGTTTACACTAGATTTGGCATTTTTATCTATCTATCTATCGAGTCCTTCCCAAGAACCTGGGATAGCTAGATGATGTTGTTTGATGGTGTTAAAGATATTGTCACAGGATATAAACTGTTCCAAGTAAAGCTGCCTTTTGCAATTGAGTGATGATGATTGTGTCAATGCCGATGGTCTTCAAGTGATGCTCCAGATGTTTTGGGATTGCACCCAAGGCACCTATAACTATTTACTTTCTTTTGCCATAGTCATTCTACTTCTATTTGCAGGTCTTTATATTTTGTGATTTTCTCCAGTTCTTTCTGTTCTATTCTACTGTCCCCAGGTATTATATTCTCATTCTCATCCTCATCCTCATTCTCATTCTCATTCTCATTATGGCACTTGTTTCTAGTGCTTATTCTTGTGATACAAGTATTATTATTTCTGTTTGCTTCTTGAAGGCTGCAATTTGAAGCTGTTGCCAAGTTTTGTTACTGTTCATTTTGCCTTCAATTATTTTTAGGTATTGATCATGCAGTTGATTTATCTTTCCAAATTTTCATTCACTGTTGTAACTGTTCAGTTTTGTATGCCACCTTTGATTCTGTCACATCCAGGATGTTTTCCTTGCAGACATTTATTAACATCCTCTCCTTGTTCACTTTTATGTAATTGTTTAAACCTCCTTCGTGGTCTACTTCACCTGCAACAGACCACAAACCCCAATTTTCCTTAACATATACAAGTGATCTCTGTCACTTTTTTTAGCTGTAGTGCATGATGTACTGTATTGTCATATGTTGTCAGGTCTTGTGATCTAAAGCACCAAGTTCAGTTTCTGTCCAGGCAACAACACCTGCTGTGTAACATGTTACAGGGACAGTCAAGTATTAACAGCTTTGACTGCCTATCACCATTCACCTGCAGTTTTAGAAATTTTCTAATTTATTTAACATATTAAGAGCTTAATTTCTTTTTCATTTGGTTATGTGAAATATTGTTTGCTTCTAAAACACCCAGATACTTCCAACTTTCCTCCATTGTCAATATTTGATTATGGAGTGCCACTCCATAATTAAATTCATGTGAGTATTCAATTTTTCTATAGACCTTTCCTAAAGGCCTACACAGTCTTACCAGCTAGTCTTCCCCAAATGGTTTCTGACCTTGACTGTCCAATTCAATGCATGTAGCAAATGTCTGACCTTATCTGGGCTTGGAAGGTATGCTGGGTCAGGTATGGTTTATACTTGGAGAGGAGACCTCCAGAGCAGTTCCATTATGAAAAGAATGGAAGAAAAATCCATAACCATATCAATTAAGTCACTAGGGTCAGAGCCTAGTTTAAAATAGACTTTACCTTTAAACTGAGAGTAGCAACAATTAAAGTCAAAGCAAAATACTTCAGAATATCAAGGACTGTATTTGGAAAGAGAAATTTATACTTTTAAGCTTTCTTGTTCATTTTTATATTGTCTATCTAGGGATAGTTTTTGGATTCAGCTTATTAAAGATTTGTGTAACATTTTCTTCTAAATGCCAGAGTCATGATTCAATTACAAAAAGCATCCCTGGATCTCTATATTTTAGATATATCCTTCTCTTTAATTTCCATCCAAATGATAGGGTTATAGCTTAATTAATGTTCTAACTATATCTCCCACCACACTTTTTTCAGTATTAAGTGAAAAAAATGGTATAACCAACCCACAGATCTAGGTCCCTAGGGCTGTGATCTATGCAAAACACAGATGCATTCCTTTCCCTCTCCTCAGTTGTATAGTCCTGGGTGAGAAATCGTAGAAGCTCATTTTTCACTTTCTTAATACTTAGCTATTAACATCTCATACTACTCCGGTCCATATGTGACTGAAAACTCTAAACTATAATATTACACTAACAGCTAAAACAATGCAAACCTGGAGAGAAAAGCCCATCTTTTTCTGCCAGCATGGACAGCAAAAATCTGAATGGAAAAATAAGCCCAACCTATGCTTGTCCTAAATTGATAGGAAAGACACTCAAGATTTTGAGGCAAAAATTTGTGGTTGTTCATAAATTTCTGATATGGAAAAAAAACAACAGAAAGCAAAAATAAATATGATTATACAAAACGAAAGTTTTCCCCCATGATAGATAGTCATACTCAGTTTGTGAAGTTACATTTGCTCTCCCTTTCCTTTCTCATATGTATTACTGCAAATGCCATTGGACTATATGTCAAGCTTGAACCAAAGAGATCTGAAGATATGTACTTGTTATGCCATGGAATTACATTGCATACTATGATTCTAACCTACAACCTATCTCATAGGATTGGTTCAAGGAAGATGAAGAATATTAAACACATTGCATGTTTAAAGCCTTAAAAATAATTGCAAATAATTGTTATTCAAACAGCCCCAGGGTGACTTGTCATTGTCTTGCCAACGTGTTAATGTGAAAAGAATGGCTGACAGAAAAGAATAGCCAGATTTCTTCTTTGTAAGTCTCCTTGCCCATCTAATTTCATTTTAAAGCTTCCTTTCTATTGATTGTTGTACCACCTCTAAGTGCGGTACAGATGACAGAGGTGGTTTCACGGGAAAAGGAAATCAATGGAGTCCATCAATTTGAAATCAATAAGAGCATTAATGAGTTATGACTGCTTATGGTTTCAAGAAAGTAACTGCAAGAAAGAAAGTTATACCTGAAAAATGTTGCAGATTCTGCCAACAAGGGAAATAAAAGTAAGCACTGAACCACCATAATGAATATTATGATTTTCTTAATGGGAAAATGCATCTTTTTGAAGAAGCCTCACAGGACATTACGTGCACTAGCTAAAAAACACACAAAGGAGCCAGAATCTATAAGACTTTAATTCATAGGTTTAGCAAGATACTTAAACACAAGACTTAGTGTATCTATAGGCATAGGATGATAATGCAGCAAAGGTAAATTAATTGCATGTGGGATTTTCAAATACTAATTGCCAGGGTAATAAAAACATAAAATTTTCAAAATTTACATTGATGTCCAAATTATTGGAATTCTTCAAGCTTTCATTTAACCAGTAGGCAAATAAAATTATGTTACAACAAAGCCATGAGTTAAAAAAAAAAACATGGTTAATATACATTGTTAACAGTGAGTACATACTTTTTATTGAAGTTCAGAGCAAGAAGTATTTTTTTGTGGGGGGGGGGGGTAGGCTTTTTCTATATGATGGGAGTATCTCCAAATAAAAGTTTCAGTTTTTAATGCACATACTTACATTGTTGAAAAATATTGATTCGACAAACTTGATTTGTTTATGTCCAGTTTTTGCCAGTTCTGGATTGTTCCTGAACATTACAAAAGAAGGAAGAGGAAAAGGAAGGGGAGGGAGGTAGCAGCCACTCAGTCTTGGTTAAATAGATCTGTGTGCCACCAAATGATGTTCTTCCTTGAAGACACTACATATTTGAATCAAGGAGAGAAATTTAACTTGTTATGGACTAGGTCAGCAGCAATTCTACTTCCTTTACCTCTCCCTTTAGTAGCATCTAACTTGCCATAATCTTCAAACTAGTTTCATTTATGCATAGCTAGTTAGATTGATAGCCAAACTTAGCTTATTAACAGTAAGTGGGCTTGCATACAAAAGATCTGTCAGCCAGCTTGTTAGTGGGCACAGCAATAAAATTTGGCTATATAAATTTGACACACACATATATATGTGTGTCAAATTTATATAGCCAAATTTTAAATTAAAAAAAATATTTTATAGAACTGTAGAATCACAGCATAACAGAGCTGGAAGGGACTTTGATGCTCTGTACTTTGCATACTATTCAGTGTGAGATAAAAGTGAAAATGCAACAATAACAATGAAAGAATTGGGCTTCCTGGCAGCATGTTTCTTTTATGGATTCTTTTGTATCTGTGATCTGTATACATGCAAAATATAGAGAGACATTTTTCTGGTCCTGTGCACATTTTTTAAAAAAATTATATTAAAGCAATTAAGAGGATATATATCTCCTCTCACCCCTATGGGTGGTACGTGTCTTCCTCAATCTCAGGTCCTCTACCAGAGGCCTGGGAGTTTGAGGGTTCTGTGCAGTATCTCAGCTGTTCCTAGCACTGCACTCTTCTGGACAGAAAGCCCTGATGTTCTTCCTGGGATCTGTTGGAGCCACTCTCCCAGCTTAGGAGTCACAGCCCTGAGTGATCCAACCACCACTGGGACCACTTTGGCCTTTGCTTTCCACATCGTCTCGATTTCCTCCTTCAGGCCCTGGTACTTCTCCAGCTTCTCATACTCCTTCTTCCTGATGTTGCTGTCACTTGGCACTGCTACATCTATCACTACTGCTGTTTTCTGGTCCTTGTCTACTGCTATGTATAATGAAGCAAATGCGTATACATATATGTTTAATTTTACGTTATAATGTTAAAATCATAGAAGACAAAAAAAAGGCCTGGAAAATAATATCATAAAGCAAATAATTCCATATAATTTGACCAAATTGCTTAAAAGCCTCCTTCTCCTTCTCCTTCTCCTTCTCCTTCTCCTTCTCCTTCTCCTTCTCCTTCTCCTTCTCCTTCTCCTTCTCCTTCTTCTTCTCCTTTGAAAAAAATCTAAGTGAAATATCAAAAACATATTTAAAAATCATATATAAATTTAAAGTTCCATTTTTTTCCAGGCCCTCCCCCAGAGCATAAGAACTTCTTGTTCATAAGAGATTCCAAATATGGGGCATATACCCAAGAAGAACAGTTGCATTAGAGACATGCAATGATACTTCTAAACATCTGCACATTTATTTTGTAGTGTGTGTCACTGAGGTTGATGAGTCTGCTTTAACTTGTTTTTGGACTAGTAACATATTGAGGGTATTTGGGGGAAGAAAGAGAGAAGGAGAGAGAGGGACAGAAGAATGAGGGGCAAAGAAACCCATTAGAACTTTAGTAATATTCAGAAATTTAGTGACAACATTTTTCACTAGTTGCTACACAACTTACAGCTGTTAGACGTCATGAACCCCACCACCACCATCATGCCCACACACCAAGGAAGGGGCATATTCCTGAAAATCTTGCAAATTTTTTCTGCAACTACAGTGACATGTGCTGCTAAATTGCAGGAGATGAACCAAGTAAATAGCATCTACTTACATACAGTATATGGTCTTATCTGCCTCCCTGTACTTCTCCTTTTTGCTGCTACCACCATTATTTTCCATGTTGCTTGCCCATGCTTCTCCTGTCCACTCCAGTGACTCTGCCTTGCTTTTACTTTGTTTGACTGGTCCCCTATTTGACTAATGTGACTAGTTCTGGGTACCACCATTTAAAAAGCTTTCAGAGAAATAAGATCAGTTCAGAAGGTGTCAGCAAACATGATCAGGGGACTGATTAAATTGTATGAAGAGAGACTGAAGGGACTGGGAAAGTTTAACACTGAGAAGAGCAGAACAGGGAGAGGAATGATAGCACCCTTAAAACATCTGAAAGACTGTCATTCTCTGAAATGTCAGAAATAAAATATTCCTCAAAATGGAACAATTTAGCTATGGAATGATTTACTTAGCGAGATGATGGACTCTCCTTCAAACTGACTTGTTCAGTCAGGAGCTAGGCAGCCGTCGGCCAGGAATCCTTACTTTGGATTCCTACACTGAGCAGGGGGTTGGAGTTAATAGCAGTGGCATATCTAGCATATTTGACCCCCAGAGGAGATCATTTTTTTTAACACCCCTCCATCACTGACAGCCAATTTGATGTTGTGGTTAAGACATCAGGTAAGAAACCAGGAGACTGTGAGTTCCAGTCCTGCTTTAGCCACAAAGCCAGATGGGTGACTTTGAGACAGTCACTTTTTTTAGCCTTGGGAAGCAAACAATGGCAAGCCACTTCCAAAAACTGCTGTCAAGAAACCTGAAGGGGGCAGTTGCCCAGAGTAAAAACTGGCTTGAAGAGACACACATCATTTTTTACCTCACTCACAGCTGTGCCACCACCAGCCACCAAACAGCTGATTGTCACACAGGCAGCAGTGACCAAATTCCACACTCACCACTACTCTCCTTGCCTCTTTAGCAGCATTTCCCTTATTGCCTGTATCTGGGGTGGACCATCCTTCATGCTCCCACCCCCTTGGTACACCATTCTTAATAGCCTAAAGAAGGCTTTCCACCTATTTATGAACTACAGGTTTTCTGGATGATGATGATGATGATGATGATGATGATGATATCAATAGTGAAGGGCCTTTTTAGGAAATAAACTTAAAGGTTCCAGTGAGGAGGCTGATGGTAAACAATTAACATCAATTGAATGCAAATAAATAAATTAAAAAAAGGAATTATTAAGTATATGGCAAGAGATCATATGAATTGTAATAATAACAAAAATAACAATAATTTGCATGCCACCTGACTCTCAATAACTCTGGGTGGCTGATGTACTGTTATATAATTTTGAACCTTGCCCTGATCTTTTTTTAAAAGTATGGTTGACTGGTTCACTGTTACAAGGATAAGTAAAGTCCTCAGTCCTGACCCTGGGTTGGCAATTTATTTAGTTATTTAAAATGCTTAAGTAATGCTTCCCATAAAATATATTTAAATGATATAGACTAAAATTTAAACACATTGAAGCAACAAGTTAAAACAATTAGTATTTCTGAGGTCAGCACCAATCCTATCAGCTTTCAGGAAAACTGCCAAGGTTTAGCTATTCCAGAAAGCCTTTGGGGATAGATGACTGTTGCTGTTCTGACTGTTCTCTTCAGTGTTCCAATGGCTAGGAAACTAATGGTCAGTGGGCTTTGCTTTAATTATCTCCATTTTACTTATGTATTATTTTAAAATGCTGAGAGATTTTTTTGGAATTGAGTGGCACAGACATTGCAGAAATAAATCAATAAACAAACACATGTAGAACAAGTTAAAAATCTGTCTAACAGTAGGTGCCCCTCTAATACTCAAGAAGAAAATATTTGAAAGAAGACCTGTCCATGATTGACCTCCAGATGACAATCCACAATTCACGACACAATAAGGTCCCCTGTTCAATCTAAGTTATCGTGCAGGTAGGTAATGGTCTGTTGGGGCTTTTTTTGTTTTGTTTTGGGGATTTTTTTTTTAGCCCTTAACAGAAACCTGATGTTTTGTCATTCATGCTACTCAATTACTCATAACTGCTACTCGATCTTTTAGTCCTAAGAGGCCATCAAAGTGCCTAATGGTATTTCAACATTACAGCAAAACCCATAATAACAAGCTACAGCACAAGAAAATAACAAACAAAGCTGGAGCTGACAAAAATAACTCATTGCAAAGGTATGAAAGGCTCAAATCATGCCAAAGCTCTGACAAAAGAAAATATATTGAATTTTGCTGGCTGGGGAAGTTCCAGAGTATGGATGCTCAAATGGAAAGATGCTGCCTTCTAACAAGGCCAAAAGAACTAAGAAGAAGAACCCAGGTCCTTTGTTTGCATTGAATAAAATTGCATTCATTAAAAACTTAGGAGTGATCCTAAAGCTGGACTTGCAAAGGACCCTTGAAAGCTTGCATTAGAGACTTCCAAAAGTTATTCAACTCTAATTGTTCATGAAATGGAATAGGAAAACCATTAAGGATAAGACCAAGGAGCAATCTCATCAACAATACTTCATTTCAATTACACACAGGCAAAAAATTAAGCCCTGAACATACAAAGGGTCTAAATAAACAAATAAATTCACCTATCTCTTTTTCTCTATGCCATACCATTCAAAAACAGATGTCATCACTCCTGCCTTCAAATCAAACTTGGCCCCTTACTCATCTTCCTGCTGCACTGATCACTTTTTAATTAACAGGTAAACCATCCAAACAGCTCTTTGCAGCATCTTTCCAGGGAAAAGGTTAAGTGAGGCAGGTAATGGGTCCACCATCTACTCAGGAGACATGTATCAGCCATCCAGGGTAATAGGAATCAGCATTATTCCCTTTTAAGTGTGGGTGGGGATGTTCGAGGTAATTTATGGATGAATTTAAAAGAAAATGAAAGTGCCATAAAAAGACTGTTTATTGGAAAAAGACAATCTGTGAATGAACATCCCGGCTAATTGCAAATATTGACAGTTCTGTCTACTTTTAACAAATTAGCAGGTTGCAGCTGCAGGGAAAAAAATGCAAGTAAATAAAACACATGTTTATAGCACTTGTGGATTTTCTGAGACTGTTTACTGAATCTGAAAGACAAGTGACAGTACTCTTTGCAACTATGTAGGGTGAGACAGTAGCTTCACGTAGCAGATGCTTGTTAGACAGAAAATAGTGGGGAATGGTTGGAGGAAACAAATATAAAGTATTCAGTCTCTATATCCTGTGACTAGCCTGCTTTTCTCGGGAGTAATGACAAGTATTATCATTTTACCAGCTCTGGCTCCTGGACAAGGCATTGTCAGGGAGGACGTACTGTGAAGTTTTTAGAGAGAGAAGCAGCATAACCAAATACACTTTATCAGCCAGGAATTACTTAGAAAGTATTCCTAATCAAGATTGGAAAATATGTGACCTTCAACTCCCAGCAGAAACTGAGTTACTAACTCTTAAGAAGCTGGTTTTTATAGTTTTGATCACATCTTCTCATATTTAAATCATCCTTCATATTTCTTGAAAAATATGGGACAGTTTATTTGTAAAGTGGATTGGAAATTTATATGTATATATATATAGAAGTAATGAAAAAACAATTCTACTCCATTACCAAGAAAACTATAGGGATGTGGCTACAAAGTCATTAGGAGTAGAGCTTGACTCAAGGAAATCTTTATTTTTTCATCTCCTAAGACAGGAGATTGACAACAGATCATCTTCCAGGCATTCTTGGATTGTAGTGCATCCTGTTTCTTACTATTTGATAGGATTTGGTGTTTGATAACATCTGAAATTCATGTTATTTAACTCTGTTGGAATGCATCATTCTGTTCTGGTTAGGATATGGTTGTCAAAGCTATGGTGTCTGTATCTTCCAAAAAATTATAAAACTTATGTACAATATA